>OX454418.1:78970716-80170716 GCA_949715475.1 Microchrysa polita | reverse complement strand
TGTTGGAAATTTATGTTCTAATGTTCTGTTAACGTTATGTTGATGGTCAGTAAACGTTATGTTCAAACGTACGTTCATTTACACGAGATTCCACCGTTATCCTGTCACTCCAGAAGTCCACAAATCCTTTGAAACCGACCACATACATTGCCCCAGACATTGCCTTTCGAACGACACCCATTACGCCCATACTCTGTTTCCTGGTAGAAAAATTTCCTTTTTTTAAAAAACTCAAAATCAACTTGTTGTCATTTTGAAGGACGAAAGCTGTATTTTGATATCCATCAGTGGCGGATTTACACAGTTACCGCTAGTAGGATGTTGACATTTTGCCGCCCCTACCAAGCTCTACGAAAATATTGCTGAAGGGACGTTACCTGAATCAAGGGTCAAGGCGTTTAGCTTTTTTATCGTTTCCCACTCAATCAAGTGGTGCAAAAATGTGCGGAACACTATTGTTTTTTGAGTCGAGAATTAATACTCCAGGACCGACTTCTTTGATTGACCTTCATTTATTCTCAAATTTCTTTACACTTTAATAGATTAGTGCTTGCCACTTCGTGGGTCCTGAGTATTCTTTTATTTTTATGTGATAGATAAATATAAAAAAAAAACGATCTTATAATTCCTTGGTTGGAGCGTCGGTTTGAAGGGTAGGTTCTTATTCTTCATAGTGTCCCGCTTTTAATGTACCATTGAGCAGTACTCAGGGCGGGGCTTAGCCTCTGTGGCGCCTCTATCTCCGCCCTCCGTCACTGTAAGGTAAGACAATTTCAAGATTTTTAAATTGTTTCAAAAAAAAAAAATATTTCAATTGACAACTTGACGAAATGCAAGGACTCGGTGATATTATTTAGCAAAAGTCTTGCTTACTAAGTTTAATTATTTTAAATGATTTTTGGCATCGTTGGTAGGTATTGTATATTTTTCTCTGCAGAAAAAATTACAAATTCAACAATTTAAACGTCAACATTTTTAAAATTTCTTTTAAACCTTTTCACAAGATAGATACATACATATTACCTACTTAAAAATTTGATAGTCAATATAGCATATAATATCGAGAGGACCCCTCGCGAAACCAATTGCTGGTTACATCCCAGCCAATTTCAAGTGAGGAAAACTAAATTAGTAACAGAAAACGCGAAAATATGAACTTGCTTTTACTAGGGTTGCCTATTCTAATTGATCAACTAACCCAGAAACTAGTTTAGAACGAACGCAAATTTTTGACAATGTAGTCTTCGTAAAAATTAATTTGTTTATGAAGGCAAATGCTGTCAGCATTTCTCGTTATACAAAAATTGAAAACTATTTATTTTGTATGAAATCTTTAAATTAGGATTGAAGAGTAATATCTGGATACAAACAAACATTATGTATACGTCAGAACAATTTTTAATTTTTCAAAGGATCAATACAATAGGGATATCAAAACAGAGAGTGTGTGGAGAGATAAGTTGCGTCCTTAGATTAGGGCGCCGTCTCGTCCCTCGTTAAAAATCCCGACATTGCACCACAAAACATCCAAATTGCCCTCCTCCCTATGAAATATTAAGCAAAAAGTGAAAGACAAGACCGCCCATCTACGCATTTTTTGGAAAATCGAACTATGATTCCGTTGCTCCCCTCTTTTTGCGAATTATTTGTCATTTGGCAACATGTCCAGCATTTTATGTAGATTCTGGAGCTCCTTGATTGCTTCACCCAAAACATCCTCGCATATGTTAGATTTCTACCCTTGTTTAATTGAAGCCAATGCGTTACAAAAATTGTTTCTAATCTTAGCTTAAGCGAACTACCCTCCTCCAGTGGGCTATTCGGAGTGAGATTAGCAGAATTTTGCGTGAAGTGTGTGCAGTGAAGTGTAGTTCATAGGATAACTGAAATTTTTATATGAACGAGTATTATTTACATTACAATGTAAGTGTGCGACTGGGCACCCTGGAATACGCCTAGGTAACTAGAAAAAGATTAGGAAAAGAGCGTTAAGATGTTGTCTAATTATGACTGCTCCTTGAGTTTCCCAAAATTAATCATTCACAGAATTTTAAGCCAACGGAAAGTTTCAAAAATTGCCGCCTTTAAAAATCTTTCGCCATGGGCACTTGCCCAGGTTGCCCATGGGTAATCCCACTGAAAAAAATGGTTTAGACTTTTTAGCTAAAGTGAAGTAGTTGACTTAAATTTAGATAGTTTTACCAAAGAAATAGCTGATTTCTCTAATCTTCGTAGCTGAAAATACTATTAAATTCGTTCATTTAACCACGCAAGATTAGAAGATAAAGTTTAGTCAATTCTTCCACAAAAGTTGTTGATTGTACTATTCAAATATAAAATTTAACTACAAACAATCGTTCTTTTTGCTTCAACACAATTTAGCTATCCCACATTTAACAATTTATAGATAATGAATGATAAAGACAGCTTTACAAATGAATTAATTGAATTTGCAAATATAGTAGATGTTTCAACTAATGACGAATAGGAAAATTATCCATAACTTCGTAACTGTTTCAACTACATAGAATCATAAGCTGAAAATCAACGCGAACTTTAGATGAATTCGACTATTTCTTTAGATAACCATTCAAATTTTTTTTCTCTGTGCCGTGACTGGAAATACTGATAGAATCGATGTTTTTTTATTAAAAAAAGATGTCAAATAAATAAAAATAAAGCAAAAAAGTGCTTGGCTTCGAATTTCAGTCTGCATAAGCAATTAACTAAAAGAGGCCTTTTCGCAGATTCGTCTTCAATAATAAAACGTTCCTAGTGTTTAAAGCTCTCACACAACGGTGAAAAACACACTTCACACACTGCTCCCAAAACGTATCTCATGAAAAGGATAAATTCTATATCTGGCGTTATAATTCGTATTTGGAATTCAGTTTTCCACGGTATTAAATGTTTACAATGTATGTTTAACTAAAAAAAAAATTATGTTTGCCCCAAATTTGCCGCCCCCGTAAAATCTGCCGCCCTAGGCTCCAGCCTACTCAGCCTACTGGTAAATCCGCCACTGATATCCATATCGTATCCATATCGTCTATGCACTCCCACAGAAAAAAAGAACCTTTTGTACCCCAGGACATCTTTTAAATAATAAGTGCCGTTACGGAAATATTAAGGAATGGACCACTTAACCACCATCCAAGTTTTATCGAAATCCTTCCAAGAGGAGACCCAGGAGAATTAATTCAAGGATGGATGCCTTTTCGTTCACTTCAATGGTGAATTTACCACTATTTCCGCCACTCATCAAAATCGTGATCACCGATTCCTTGTCAGGGTCATCAAAGGATAATGTATACAAAATTAGGTGAAGATCGAACACGGGAAGATTGATTTAAGGCTTCATTACTTTACAATGTCACATTTTTTCACGGAACAACCCCCAGTATTTCAGACAGCTCCGTAAAGACATATACATGTCAAAAACGCAAACTAATACAAATCGGTGGTATGTGCAAATATCTTCCATCAAATGTATGTACAAACATCCTCACAGGCAAAATTTCCCAACTATTAAATAGAGTCACAGTGTTTACTGATGTACCCAAAAATAAACAAAAAACTCCTTTAAAGATGTGGTGCTCTAAAGGCATTATGATGTCTATAAGAAAGAAAAATAAACTTGCTCACCAGTTGAAAAAAAAACAACAATTTAACACAACTCTTTTAAATAAATTCAAAGCTACAGAAATACCCTGAACTTGATTATTAAAAAAGCGAAGTCTAGGTATTACACGAGGGAAATTTCTAAACATAAAGCAGACCCCAAAAAAATATGGAAAATAGTTAGGGAAATAACTTCTCAATGCAGGAATCCAAATACGGAGATAGCTGAAATTAAGTTGCCCAATAATGAAACGCTGAGAGACAAACAAGATATTGCAAACGAGTTCAACAATTTTTATTTGAATACTGGAGAGCAAATCTCAAATTCCATTCCTCAAGCCCTATGCAAAACTCGTCTGAATATGTATCTTCTTCTCTAAAATTTCTACCAATTAATATAGCCGAAGTACAATTGCACATAAATAGTCTCTGTAACAACAAAGCACCTGGTGAAGACTTAATTTCAACTAATCTATTGAAAATCATGGTACCTCATATCACCGTCCCCCTAGTTAATATCTTTAACAATTGCCTGAAAACCGGAACTTTCCCAGATAAGTTTAAAACAGCGCTAATAATTCCAGTATATAAGAATCACGACAAGAGAAATGTTAGCAATTATAGACCAATTTCACTGATCTCCAATATAGCTAAAGTCTTTGAGAAGTGCATTAAGTCTAGATTGACCAAGGGCCATTTTTAGGGTTTTTTAGAAATTTTTTTTTTTCAAAAAACCCTTATGAAATCGATTTTGTCTGTCCGTCCGTCTGTCCGTCCGTCTGTTCACTAAATAACTCGCGAACGGCTAAACCGATTGTCATGAAATTTGGTAGGAATGTGTAGAATGGTTACAGTCTTTGGCACATATACCTTAGAAGTTGGTAGGAAGAAGATAACAGGGTGTCCCGAACGTTTGAAAAAAGTCGACTTTTTTAGTTTTTATCGGAGATTGACATATGGGTATTTAAATCAAAGAACTAAACGAGTACATCTCACATCAGTTCGAGTAACGGTAAAAAAGTTATTGGCGTTCAAAGTTAAACTTCCTTTTCGACCTCCGTTTTTCTAAACCGTTATAGTGATCGATATGAAGCTTTGCACAAAGATTGGTCAGTATGGCTTTATATACGTTAAATATTAGGACTGTTGACTTTTGCTAAGGAAAAGTAAATAACAGTAAATTTGTAAAATTTGAATTTGATCGTGTGTAGCCCCTTTTAGGTTTCCAAATATGAAAATTTTGCTAGGGATTTTTAGAAAATTACATAGGGAATATGTGTACGAATTTTCATTCGAATATCTGTATTCAAACCGGAAATATAGCCAAGTTAGTATTTAGTAAGGGCCTTTCACAATGCAAGGGAAGCCTCTTAAGCATTTCTTCAATGCATATCTTTTAACTTGATGAAACAATGAACATGAAATTTGGTGGATATGCGTAGAATGGTAATAGTGTTTGCCACAAATATTTTTGAAGTTTGTAGGACCAAGTTAACAGGGTGTCCCTGAATAGCTGCAAAAGTATACTTGTTCAATACTCATAGGAAAGCTTGCATGGGCTCTTATGTCAGGGGACACAATGGAATCATTTCATATAAGTTGCTTTTCCTTGATTAAAAAAATATCCAAAATATCCAAAAATAGATTTACAGGAAGTATTCCATTAATGCTGTGCACAATTCTTATCTATTGCTTATAAAATATATGTACAAAAAATATTCACTATGCATCAAAATTCTAAAAAACCCTCGTATTGCGGGCGCAGCCCTCTGTACGCCGGTATTTTTTCGTACATCTTATAGGCTGGTTAGTCTTATTGCCTAGAGAAGATACACACAATATTTAGAAAGCTTTTCGATTTTATTGAATGATATTTTTGTTTATTTTGCATAGTTCTGCCATATTTTGATGGTTACACCATCATCTTAGATTAAAAAAATCATTACACGGTTTCATGCAACAGCGTAAATAAGCAAAAGATAACATAACTATGCAAAATAAACAAAAATGTCATTCAGCACAATGGAAAAGCTTTCCAAATATTGTGTGTGTCTTCGCTAGGCAATAAGACTAACCAGCCTATAAAATGTACGAAAAAATGGCCCCAAGTTTCTTAATGCAAACCATTTATTAGCACAGAATCAATATGGCTTCCGTGAGGGCAAAAGCACTAGCGATGCAATATACGAGGTAACCAGTGTCATTAATAGTGCAATCGATAAAAATGAAAATGTCATAGCTATTTTCCTAGACCTGAAAAAAGCTTTTGATACGGTAAACCGTGACATACTGTTAAGCAAACAAGGGCCGGGTTTCTGATAGCTCTTATTCAGTACCTGTCGGCTGATTAGTCTTATCGCGTAGAGAAGACACAAACCATATTCAGCAAGCTTTTCCATTTTATTGAATGGAATTTTTGTTTATTTTGCATAGCTACGCCATATTTTGCTTGTTTAAGCCATCATCTTAGATTGCGAAAATCATTGCGCACTTTCATCCAACAGCGTAAATAAGCAAAAGATAACATAACTATGCAAAATTAACAAAAAAATCAATTCAATATAATGGAGAAGCTTTTTGAATATTGTGTGTGTCTTCTCTAGGCGATAAGACTAACCATTCTATAAGATCTACGAGAGAATGGGCCTAAGACAACTAGGGATTAGTGGGAACGAATATGAACTTTTACAATCATACATCAAAGGTAGATTTCAAAAAGTCAAAATTGGTGAAGCTTTCAGCAGTGACGTGAAAGTTACTTGCGGAGTTCCTCAGGGCACCGTTTTAGGTCCGGTCTTGTTCAACATATATGTGAACGATCTGTGCAAAATTCAAGCCAATAATTTGAACTTTGAAGGATTCATCACCGCGTATGCTGACGATACCGCACTAATCTTCAAAGACAAAAGCTGGAACAATTTAATGCAAAAAGTAACGATTGGTTGCAATGAAGTGTATGCATGGTTAAATGCTAATAAACTTGCCCTTAACCTAGAAAAAACCTACTTTCTAAAATTTAAAAATACAATTATACCAGATGATTTGACCGTTTCAATATCGATAAATAATAGAACTCTCAAAGAGCTAAATGAAATAAAATACCTCGGTGTCATTATAGATAATAGCCTTAATTGGAAAAAGCATATTGATATGGTTCTTGAAAAGCTTAGAAGAACAATGTATGTGTTTGTCCTGCTAAGATATAATGTTGACGTACATACAATAAGAATGGCCTACTTCTCAATGGCACAGACGACACTGCAATACGGGATTGAAATTTGGGGAGCAGCGCTCACAACTTATATTGGACCTCTGCAAAATCTACAGAATGGTATAATTAAAATATGCTTAAAAAAATCTAAATTTGCTTCCACGACGGAAGCTTTTCGCATTTTTAATGTTATGAACATACGCCAATTATTTTTATTCTACGCAATGAAATTTATGTACATAAAAAGAGGACAGTTTAATTTGCATGACGACAACTAGCAAGGCCTATCGTTACTGTACGCTGCAAGAAAACTTTAACCATGAGACATCTAAATATATTGGGCCCAAGAATTTATAATAACTTGCCAATTGAATTAAAGCAAATCTTGAACCAGGCTAATTATAAGCTAAAACTAAAAGAATTTACATTTGATAATCCACATTTTCTTCAGAACTTTTTAACAAACTAAATTTCCCACAATCATATCTACTATTTTTTACTTTTTTCCTTCATTACTCAACACTTACTAATTTAATTTTTTTAACTATTTAATTTTTTATTTTCATTGTTTTCATACTTTCTAACCAAAAGATTTAATATTGATGAAACTGTATTAATTTCGTGAATTACATATTATAAATGCCTACTGAGCTAAGGCTGTCACCGCATTCGCGCTCAAGGTAAAACTTATGCGAATGCGAGCCAATATATTAAGAAAAATGTTTAAATTATTATAACACATATGAATTAGCTGCAATAAAGAAATAATAATAATAATATAATATCCATAATATCTATGCCAGAACAGGATATCTTCAATAGCTATATAACGAAACAGATGCCAGAACCGCGAGTCTCCTATCACCATACAACGGACAATATGACAGAACTGCGAATGTATGAACGATTTATCAGAACCACGAAAGTCAACGAAAGCCTTAATTTTTAGTCTTTACACAAATTAGACTATCTACTCACGAAAATTTCCCAAACTGGAAGGTAGGTAGGCATGACGCACAACTCTGATATTGATGCCGTTAATAAATTATGGTTTGATTGCCATTAATAAATTATGGTTTTCTTGCGAACTTCTTTCGAAATACACTAGGGGTCGGTTGTTGCAAAGCGTTGCAAAATGTTAAAAATTGTAGTTTCTTCGATTAATTGAAAATCATGTTGCTAAGATCGGTACAGAACAAAATCTCAACGAAAAAGCATGGTTTCATGAAGGGACGATCTACTGCAACCAACTTGACCGAGTTCCTTTGTTATGTCCAAAGTGGCCTAAGTAATAACGAACAGTAGAGTAGAGTAGAGTAGATCACAAAATCTTAATAAGAAAGTTACAGCTAAAGCTACTCAAAATTGTTGCACTGGCTTCAATCCTATCTAGCAGAGCGAGTTCAATTTGTAAAGCTCGGTACAAATGAATCAGACGACTTCAAAGTTACATCGGGTGTCCCACAGGGTAGCCACCTTGGTCCAACACTATTTTTGCTGTTTATTAATGACATTGTTGACCTAATGCAGACGGACATAAAGATCCATTTTTGCTGTTTATTAATGACATTGTTAACCTACTAATGCAGACGGACATAAAGATCCTTCTGTTCGCCGATGATGTAAAAATCGCTAAAGCCGTTAATTCCAACCACGATGCACTTAAACTTCAATCTGCGATAGATAATCTTAAAGAGTGGTGTGACTCCAGTTCTTTACACGTAAACTTTGAAAAATGTGCGTTGTTATCGATTTTCAAAGGGAAAAACTATACGTCATACGATTACACTTATGGTAACCATAGTTTTATGCGAGTAACCGAGCGCAAGGATTTGGGGTACTAATCGAGAGGAAACTATCCTTTGCTAAGCACATCGACATGGTTACATCAAAAGCGTTGATTGCTCTTGGATTCATCAGGAGAATCTCCCATGACATCACAGACATTGGCACATTGAAAGCATTCTATTATGCACTTGTTCAGTCTCATTGGGAATATTGTAGTGTGATTTGTCAACACTTTTATGAGGCCCATAAAAAGAAAGTCGAGTCTTGTCAACGACAATTCACCTGTTTGCTCTAAAAGAATACCCCAAAAGTTCTGCAGTTGGTAAAATCTATTCAAATTTCGCCGAAATCGAGCCAAAATTATGCACTTAAGGTATTAAAACTGTTAGAAATAATGGAGCTAGAATAAAATGAATGTAAGAAAGATATGATCGTAAGACTATGCGCCAATTTTTAAAAGAATCGTACAAGCACCTCATTTTGGCAGAAGTTGGAGAAAATTGAGATTGGAAAGGTTTTGGGTAAAATCACACAAATTTGATTTTGAAGCTCTGTAAAAATCAAACCTCTAATCCGGTTTTAGTGTGGTTAGTTTTATTTTTTAGGTAAATTTGTTGACTATAATAATCATTTTGTTTCACTATTCTAGCTGGTCTAGAGTTGGAGATATTAAGCTTTAAGTCGTGTAAGAAAATGATTTTTTCAAAAAAATTAAAATGCCTGTGGTAGCTAAAGGGTTAAGCTAAGGGGGTATGATGCGTACAACTTTTTTGCTGGAAATCACATGAGGAATCACAATCCGATGCGTTTATGAGGCAGTTTCCAGTTTTCGGACACCCTGTACACCATATTTTTAAGATAATATTACTCATCAATGATAGTATCTCATTGAATTTTTAATGTATCTATTACTCATACAACATACATACATATTGCCATATTGATACACTATCAATTTGAAAAAAAAAAGACGCACGACAGAAAAGAAAGCTAAAGAAAATCTCAATTTGAATGCAACTTACAGACATGCGTTGCTGATTTTTTTTTTTATATTTTGGCAAGTAAAAGAAGAACATTTATACAATGGCACATACTCGTACATTGAAGCTATCCATAAATATCCGACTCACAGATACGTACATGACTATCGAACTTACTTAGAATAATTAGATAACAGTAAGTAACGACTACGGATTCCATTATATGAAACATAATACGCTCAAAATCTCTTATGCCAAGAACACTAGAAGAAACTTGTGTTCATTCAGTCATTTTGAAAATTACAATGTTACTTTAACTCAATTTCTGCTATTTATTTTAAGGGCAACTAGAATTCTTGCTGGGAAAACTCTGTAGGTGAAAACGCCCACCAGCTGCTGGGCTTCCGAAACTGGAAGACAAGGTCACGTAACCGCTACAATTGGAGATCAACGATTTTTTGTCTGAATTAATTGCTAAGTTCAAACAAATTAAGATAAATTACGCAAAATTTTAGAACAGCCCCTTAATAAATTATTTTTACAATTTGTCTACATTCTATTTTACGATAATTACCTATGCATGCATAACATAATAATATTTATCTTCCCTAAAACCACAATTAGTTCATATTTGCCAAAAGGACGTGGTCATTTCCACCAAGTGAAATCACCACCATTACGTATATATGTACATATATTGTCAATTTCAATCAAGTGATTAAAACCAACTTACCTCAAGTGTAATTACCATCTCAATTACTTATTTAAGTATCTTCGACCGCAAATTGGAATATGAGTTCTTCATTTAAATAGCACTTTGGTGCGACCCGTTATATGATTTTAGTACGTACCTGTCCGCCATACACCTGTCGTCCCATAATCATAATTTTCGAATGGAATTTACTGAATGAGTATGACATCGACAATTTTCTATACGCACGTATTTACCATTGTAGGACGAATACTTTACTATACATACAAGAATGAGTCCATGAATTCGTCATTTGTTTACAATTTAAGATATGTTTTGGCGGCTGTTGTCATATTGTATCAATTAAAAGGTCATAGTCGCGTTGAATTCAACATTATTTATGTACAAGCATAAATTGTCTGGTCATTAACTTGCTACCAATATGGGTTGGACGGAACTGATGACCCATATACGACCCGGAAACGTAACACATTTGCGTTGCGACTAGAAATATAATTTTCCGGCGTAATGTAGATGGTGATGAATACGTCATTACGTTCTTACAGAACAGCTAATATAACGCAATAACAGTATGGACCAGTGCCGGATTAACCACGTGGCAGAAGGTGGCAAATGCCACGGGCCCCGCACTTTGAGGGGCCCGCGTTTTTCTCAAACAAAAATTATAACAGCCAAGATGCCAACGAAATTTTAAAGCCCAGCCCTTTCTAAATTGTTATAACACGTTATCGTTGAACAATTTACGCCAGGGTGTTCCGAAATTATAGCAAGATTAATATTGCATAAACATTCAGAAATATTTCTTTCTAATTCATGAGGGCGTTCCCGTAAACCTACGTCCAGAGTGTTTCAGATTCACATTCTAGCGGGACATAAAATTTTTGAAGTTCATGTTGGGAAATGTATTTGCACACATCCACAGATTTCAGAAATTACAATTATATTCTCATTCAGAGGTGGCGTACCGTTTAAACGTTACAAAAATCGGGGGCAAAATTACCTATTTAAAAAATGATTCAAAATTGTTTCGCAAAAATGTTTTTATTGGCGTGTGTAAGTTTGCCAAAACAGACAGTTTCGTCCCAATTTTTCATAATAATTTGAGAGGTACGCCACTGTGCATGAGGAATACAATTGTTTTTTTTTCTATATTCTATTGATATGTGCAAATTTATTGCCATTCAAAATCATCTGTTATCGCATACTCACTCTTTTGATTTTTGTCCCGCAAGAATGTGAATCTGAACCACTCTGCGTCCTGTATCTGTCTCAGTTCTTGACAATATGTACACATTGTGCCGAGAGTTCACAGAATCAGAATCGTCGTGTATTGCCAGGCTGCAGTGCCGATATTTGCTAGCTGCTAGCCGCTTTCCTAAACCCCTTGAGAAATAACTAATAAAACCGAAATATGTATTAATATTATAACCCCTTTAGTAGTTTGGTTAATCGAAGTTCCATAGGCCCCGCGCTCAACATTTGCCACGGGCCCCGCGCTTGCTTAATCCGGCACTGGTATGGACATACTAAAAGCTAGTTACATATCAGATAAAATTAGAAAGTTGGGAAGATGAAGACATTGCAACTATGAAAATATGCCTATAATAATAATTTTCAGAAAATGAGAAAATAAAATTGTATCATAGAAAAAGCATAGTAACCCATGTCATGCGTTAGTCCAGAATGGCCATCAGAAAATAAAAATGGCACCGTCTTCACACTATTGCAGTTCATAGTATGCGTGCAAATTTTATTCAAACATCAATTTTTTGTTTACAATTGAGAATATAAAATCCGCGTAATATTTAGTACTCTCTTAAAATGCCAACGTGATATTTAACCCTTCTGTTGGCGTATAGATCCAGACAGACCATTGATACTATATCTTGATGAAAAATATCGTTCAACAATATTTTCCACCCCTTTCCACATATATTTCAAAGGAACCGACGGCCACAAATGCGATCAAACGTTCGGCGAAATGTAAACTATGTCTAAAAAAACGAAAAAACGGCGCATCATCGTAAGACATAGTATGTAAATAGTTTCAAGATCCAAAATTAAACCTCTTCAAAAATTTAGATTGATTTCACAGAAAATTCATAGGCATAAAAGCTCGTAGGCGACGACAGAAGGGTTAATAATTGCATCGACAATATTTTGACGTTTGAATTATTTCGTGGAGTGTAGTGTAATAAATTTGGAGTCAAACACATATGGGTTGTGTGATCACATAGCCATTCTGGACTAACGCATGGCATGGGTTACTATGGTTTTTCTAAGAATCGAATGTACAATTTATTCACAACGACAATCTAGTGGCCCTGGGTCAAATCGATGATGGTGGCCCCGGTGGCCCCTACCAATACCCAATCAAAATTTTCAGCGCTAACAAGAGCAAATTCGGGATCTTTCGTTCAAATGTGTCTGACATACAACCGGCGCAAGCCTCTGTTGCGCCGTAGGGTTTGCATATTGCGCCTGTTGGTTGTATTGGAAGGGGTATGGTAGTTTAGTTATAGTTTTTTTTTTAATAAATTCTGTCATATTTTCGATTTTGCTTTTATTTTAAATTTTACGAAATTAATTGGGCAATTATTACTTCCTCAAATTTTTAAAGTGAAAATGGCGGTTAAGAGCCACATAAAATGTTTTTCAAAATTTATGTCGAACGTTAACAATTTTTATAAAACCGACATTGAATAAATATCAACAGCTTCTCCGAGCAAAAAGTTTGCATTTAATTTTACCCTGAAAAATATGCGTTGGACATTTTGCATCTTGTGTGCTTTTAACAGGGGCGTACGCAGAAATTAATTTCGGGAGGGGTTTTCGAGAGTGAACTGGGTTATACATTAAAGAAAATGTAATACCCCAGAAAAATAGAAACTATTGCAGAGATATGGTGAGATTGTAGAACACAACAGTTTTGTCCCAGCATGCATATGAAATAAGTTGCATTTCAATCTACACGGCCAAACTAACTACAGAACTCTATGCACTATTCGTAAAGGAAATACTGTTAAGGTACCAGTGAATAGATTATTTGATTGGAAAGAAAACCTCTACCATTTCACTGTAGGGTCAACAATAAGAATGATATTAAGCAAAAACGCAAATTTAACCTATAAGTAGGCAATTTACTGTAACAACCTCTCCCATAAATACGAAACATCTCCACCAAATTTCAGTCATTAGGTACGTGTTTTACTTAGGCCAAATATTCTCATTATTAGTGCTATTTTGCCCTTTAACTGGTCATTATAACGGAACTATTTGGCCTACAATATTGGCTTAGGTACCTTTGAATAGACAATTTGATTGGACACAAAACTTTTATACATCACTTTACTGTAGGAATACCAGTAAGAATGATATTAAAAAAAACGCAAAATTCCCCTATAAGTAGGCAAATTCCTATAACTTCCCCACTCCCACAAATACGAAAGCTCAGATTTAGACTTAGGGCACGTTGCTTAACATCTTCACAAAATTTCAGCCATTACGTATTTTTTTAAAGTAAAATATACCCGATTACTGTACTACCAGTGTTACTCTTTTTTTAAGAAAATATTCATTGTATCATCAATTCATTTCCAAGAGTGTTTGAAGTTCCAAAGCCGTGTGATCGCAACTAGCTTTCAATGCTAATGTTGTGGCATCTTTGACGAACTAAAGAGGATTCATCTTGACGATGATTTATATATACGAAATATAAAGCTGTATCCACACCCGATACCAATTGACGGTTCGCCAAAAAAAAACAGGCATCGCGAGCTTTCGAACTGCAAGCAGAAAACTGACATAATTAAACTTTCATTATGGAGGTTTCCCTAAATTGAATTCTCAAAATAGGATTATCGCATTTAAATTATTATTATTAGGGCATTCAAACAACTGTCATAGTTGCCATCGCTAGCTGCGAAAGCGGACGTTTAAAATCCTCGAGAATTTCAAAATTTGACTGGAAATTGCGTTAGTTCCATTTAGGCCACCGCCAATTTGCTTTAAAAGGACAGTGCTATAAGTCACAAAATCAAGCATAAAATTGGATAACTTTGAGAAGAAAAACAACCAATTTCTATATTTGAGGTATTGTTATTAATTTTGGCCCTTAGCAATTTTTATACCCCTCACCCGGGTGTATTAACTTTGTCATGAAGTTTGCAACGCACAGAAGGAAGCCTCTCCGACTATATAAAGTATATACATATATGATGCGTATGCGTATATATATGATAATGAGCGATGTCCGTCTGTCTGTCTGTCCGTCTGTTGCAACGCAAACTAGTCCTTCAGTTTTGAAGCTATCGGACTGAAATTTTGTAAACAAGTTTCTTTTTAGTGTACGCTGTATATAATCGGAACGAATGGAATCGGACCATGGGGTTAAGGGGGTGCCCTTAAAAATTAGGTTCTTCTAAGAAACACTTTTTCTTTATGTATATCAATCTTAACCAAACTTTACCAAGTTTGCCACACTTTTTTTTCTTTTTGAATCTAAACCAAAGTTTATCCTAGTGTGTTCCTGGATTAGCCTCAACGCATCCAGGAACAAATGGAATCGGAACACGTCATAGGGCTGCGGTAGAAATTGTTAACGCAAAAGAAGCTTAAGTTGCATTCAAATGTGACGGGTATTCAAATTTCGGCAGCGCCCGAAATTAGCCTCGGTCTCGTTTTTATCTATTTTTTTAATACTACATCAGTCAAGTCGCAACCATTATTGGCCCCAAGCAAAATGAGCTCTTTTTGCTGCGTTTTCCATCACTTTTTCGATCATCTCGGGCGGTATAGTGTTGATTTCGGCACGAATGGAAGAATGGAAGATTGTTGGCGTGCACTTTGCATTTCAAATAACCCCACAAAAAGAAGTCAGGGTAGTATATCTGCAGATCTAGGTGCAGCGCCCGCTCTAAGGGGGGGCAAGCCGGGCGGTCGCCCGGGGCGCCAAATTCTAGGGGCGGCTTTTTGGCCAAAACACGAATAAAAAAATCGAAACACCAAAAGTAAGAACTCAATATCAACTTGGATTTAGTGTAAAGGAAGCCATGACAACTACAGATGAAGCAAAAAGGGGTGAAAGAAATTAAGAAATAAGGCTTGGTTTAAGTAAAGAAGCACAACAATTGGTTCTTTAGGAAACGCGTTACTTTTTGAATTTATCAACAGTATCATTACTTCTCTTTTGAAAGTTGTGTTTAAAAGATGCAAAGTTCTTGCTAGGCTTTGAAGAGCCCAATTGATACGAAGTACGGCATTTAGAATCTTAAAATGTTTAGTGAGATTTGCCTAGAGTTTACGTCTGTGATGCTTGCAAAGTTATGTGCTAATTAATATCTTCTTTAAAAAGAAACTTATTGGAGAATGGTGTGCTGATTTCGTCCTCCAATTGAAAATTAGTTCTTCTTCTCGGCTTGGACTGCTATCCATTCTCATAAGGAGAACTTTTGTGTTTCTGATATTTTTCGCTACATGTTCGTTAAATGGTGCAGAAAGTGTCGAAATTCTTCTTTCGAGAGCTGATAGCATAAATATTCGCAAGATCGGATTGGATTCCTCCAACCACACTGCTATCAATTATCAATTGACCGAACCGAACAAATGACAAAATTGATCTCCCCAAAGTCTCTGTCCCTCCCGGAGTGTGTTGTCCACAACTTTGATGTTTTGTTCGCGGTTTTGCAAACCCCGAACAGTGTGGTTGGTAATATGGTAATATTTTTATTCAGTCTGTTGCGTCAAAGGAGATCTCATCCACTAAGTAAATATTGAACCTCCGGAGAAACCATAAGAAATTAGAAATAAGTAGTGCATATACACTCAGCACATAAAAGCGTTAAAAAAATCTTCTATGAGAAATTTCTTGCCCAAATGCACCGTTTTCAACACAATTTCTTTTCGGATTTGGCAGCAATTCAACTTTAATTCACGATTCATCAAGAATTGGGTGGCAAAAATTAGGTAGTTTGGATTCCAGCAAAATGAGGGATGTACACATTGCCAGAGCCGCAATAGCAGTCCTCCCTAATATGTTTCCGGACATGCTAATATCGGGATTTGGCTAGGTTCCGCCGATTTAGCTAGCTCTGACCTTATTCTCTCAGCAGGGTTTTACGACCCTGGCTCCGCTTTTACTAAGACTATTCAGAGCCAGCATAGCCTTAGGATACATCCCAATCACTTGGAAGCAGGTAAACGTAGCATTTCTGGCAAATCCGGGGCGTGACCAAACCCTAGCGAAATCGTATAGACCAATAAGTCTAACCTCCTTCCTACTTAAGTCATTGGAAAAGCTCGTCGATAAACATATCAGGGAAAGGTGCCTGTCGCTTTTCCCGTTGCACCCAAACCAACATGCTTATCAGACAGGGAAATCATGTGAATCAGTACTACACCATCTAGTTGGGAAGATTGAGACCACATTAGAAATCAAAGGAATAGGACTCGCGGCCTTCCTAGATATAGAGGGGGCCTTCGACAACACTTCCTTTGAATCTCTTGTACACGGCGCCTCGAGTCATGGAGTTCAAAACACCCTATGTCGGTGGATAAAATCAATGCTTCAAGGACGACAAGTACATGCAAAATTATTTGGTGAAACGATGTATACAGCAGTCCTCAAAGGTTGCCCACAGGGGGGTATTTTCACCCCTCCTCTGGAACTTTGTAGTGGACAGCCTACTGGTCCAGCTAAATAATACTGGCTTCTATACCCTAGGATATGCCGATGACATCAGCATCCTTATAAGGGGAGTTATTTCTGAACTCATGCAACAAGCTCTAACCCAAGTGGAGGATTGGTGTAGGAGGGCAGGCCTATCGGTCAATCCCGCCAAAACAACATTAATAACCTTCAGTCGCAAATACAACTTAGAAGGGCTCAACGCTCCAACATTATTCAACCAACAACTGCAGTTTACCACGGAGGTAAAATATCTGGGAGTAACCCTTGATAACAAACTCACGTGGAACAAGCAGCTGCAAAACACAATTGCAAAAGGCAAACAGACCCTATATGCTACTAAAAGAGCAATAGGAAAAACGTGGGGGTTAAAGCCACGAATGATACACTGGATATACGAAGCTGTGGTCAAACCCCGTCTGACCTATGGCTCCATAGTCTGGTGGACTAAAATCAAGCAAAAAACAGCAGCAGCGAAGTTGGGATCAGTACAGAGACTGGCCTGCGCAAGCATAACCGGCGCCATGCGCAGTGCACCAACTTTAACTCTACAGAAACTACTAGACCTGCCACCACTGGACCTCAAAATCACAGAAGAGGCCAGACTCGCAGCGTACAGACTCCAATCATCGAACATGTGGATACCACAAAGGGTAGGACACTGTACGATCACAGAAATCATTGCAAACCCAATCCTAGATATGGGCAGCGACTATACCCCGGCCATGTACACCTTCGACTCCAACATCCAAACCTCTCCGGTTAGGGAAGACTGGAGTAAATGGAACGACAACCATCTATCAAATCACATTGTGTGGTACACTGATGGGTCGAAGACAGACGAAGGAACGGGGGCAGGAGTCTATACTAAAATAACAACTATAGTATCTCCAAACCCCTAGGTCAATATACAACTGTCTTCCAGTCCAGGCAGAACTTATAGCCATAAACCTTGCAGCAGGGGAGAGTACTCGAAAGGGATACACTAATAGGACCATATATATTCTCTCCGACAGTCAAGCTGCTATAAAAGCAATTGCAAATCCCAAAACAACCTCTAAATTGGTTTGGGAATGCCAACAAAATCTCAAAAACCTAGCAATCCGAAACAAAGTAACTCTGAAATGGGTGAAAGGACATAAGGGGATCGAAAGAAATGAGAAAGCGGATGCCCTTGCAAGAGAGGGTTCCGAACTACCCTTAACTGGTCCTGAACCTGCAATCGGGATCAGTAAATCTACTGCCAGAACCGTTGCTAGACGATGGACCGAGGATAAATTCCAAGACCGATGGAGACTCGCTGAAGGGCTCAGGCATAGCTAGCGCATGCTGGAATCTAACTGGCATACCAGCTGCACCGAAGCCCTCACTCTTAGTAAAATGAACCTCAGGGCAGTGACAGGCCTTATAACCGGTCATTGCACCCTACGGAAACATCTGCATACAATAGGGATCTACACACAAGACCCACTATGCCCAAACCACCAGTATGGGTGCATCCAAAGCAAACCTGGTTAACTTTCTTCTAAGCCTTTTACGTAGGACAGAGCTCATAACCTGAAATTTTCTCGCTTAGATGGGAAATACAATAAGCCAGCAGGCTGCAGTATCGGGCACAACCAGCCCAACCTATCTCAGCGCCATATCCATCCATCCATCCATCGACCTTATTCTCTATAACAACTCGCGAAATGATGCCATTATGAAAATAAGCCACCCATGTTTAAGCCACTGAAGAAACTCGTCCACGAATAGACCCGGCTAATTTATGTTTATCCGCTCCACCATTTTTTGGCAAACCATTTTCGAGAGCGGAGTTTTCTAAAATGTGTTGTCGTGTTGAATGTTTTTGAGGAAAACAAATGTTCCCATTAATTTTCAATCTCTTACGTCATTCTAAATTCCGCAAGGTTTGGCATCTCTATATTTTTTGCCGGTGGTGAATAGCATGTGCTCGGGAAATTCAATACTTATCTTTAATTTTGGAATTTCAAACAAACTCTCCAGAAGGCCTTGCTGAACTGAGCTGAATTGCGCTTAAGAGCATCATTCATACTCTTAAGCGCGATTGTTCTACAGTTTATAAATTGAGTAGTACTTACGTAGAACAAACTCCTGATGGATCACTTTGTATGGGAGGTACCCTTCGTTTTTATCCGAATGAGCTGATTTTTGGTGGGTGGGGTGACTATGACCTCCAATCGCAACAAACCAAAATTTAGCACTCTGCTCTAATTTTGGGGGGAGTTATGGATATGCCGTTTTGAAAAATTTAAATGGGGGGATAGCGGAGGTCCTTGACCGGAGCGACTCAATGTTTACGTTAAAATTATCTTAAACTTGTTGTGAATACTTATACAAAATTTTACGGCTGAACTAGTGTTCTTTCAAAAGTTATAGAGCATTTAAAAAAGGTCTAAACGCCGAAATATTCATTTAAACTCTAATGTGTTATATGTATATCATTGCAAAGATAATTTTATGTATTTTTTTTCGTCCTCAGATTATTTTTCTGTATCTCTTACCGTTTTTGAAATAATCGCAAAAAACCGAAAAAAATGCAACCCCCCCCCCCTTTCCCCCCTTTTTTTTAAGGTTGCGGACCCCCGATCGGTTGGAACTTTTAATGCCATAATCTGGGGACCATTCCCAAACATAATCCAAAACGAGACCGAGGCTAATTTCGGGCGCGGCCGAAATTTGGATACCCTTCGCTCCCCTCGGGGCTAAAAGTTTTTTCGGGCGTTCCTATGACTTGTGTTCAATTCTCCCCGCTTCCATGCTTTTCCTTGAATTTTCACATTAGTGCCGCGGTGAAGATTTATTGGGGGAAGCGGGGGTCGTGTGTTTCTTAGAAGAAACAAAAGGGAGGGGGGCATGTATGTATGTTTGTGGCATCAATTAAAACATATTTCTATGAGATTTGGTTGAAATTGGTGGACAAATAAAAAATACCGGCGTACAGAGGGCTGCGCCCGCAATACGAGGGTTTTTTAGAATTTTAATGCATGGTGAATATTTTTTGTATACATATATTTTATAAGCCATAAATAAGTATTGTGCACAACATTAATGAAATGCTTCCTGTAAATCTATTTTTGGATTGGTCTAAATAAACGCGTTCCAGAATGAAAGGCTAGCGCCTTTCATTCTGTTCCACCTTTTATTAGACCAATCCAAAAATAGATTTACTATTTACCCAGTATGTATAAAAGTACTCCAAGGCAAATCTACAGGCATTTTTCGATTTAAGATTTCTGATGGCCTTTGAGCAAAAAGAAACTCAGGCAAACGTAAAGATGGCTTGGCTTTATATATGAACTGAATTATTAGCTGTAAATCTACTGTTACTGTTTTTTAATCAAGGAAAAGAAACCTTATATAAAATGATTCCATTGTGTTCCCTGTCATAAGAGCCAACGCAAGCTTTCCTATGAGTATTGACTTGTCAACAAGTCTACTTTTGCAGCTATTCAGGGACACCCTGTTAACTTGGTTCTACTAACTTCAAAAATTTTTGTGGCAAACACTATTACCATTCTATGCATTTCCACCAAATTTCAAGTCCATTGTTTCATCAAGTTAAAAGATATAGGTACATTGAAGAAATGCTTAAGAGGCTTGCATTGTGAAAGGCCCTTACTAAATACTTATTTGGCTATATTTCCGGTTTGGATACAGTTATTCGAATGAAAATTCGTAGACACATTCTATATATAATTTTCTAAAAACCCTTAGCAGAATTTTCATATTTGGAAACCTAAGAGGGGCTACACACAACCAAATTGAAATTTTACAAATTTACTGTTATTTACTTTTCCTTTGCAAAAGTCAACAGTCTTAATATTTAACGTATATAAGGCCCTACCGACCAATCTTTGTGCAAAGTTTCATATCGATCCCTATAACGGTTTAGAAAAACGGAGCTCGAAAAGGAAGTTTAACTTTAAACGCCAATAACTTTTTTACCGTTACTCGAAACTGGAAAATTTTACCTGATATGAGATGTACTCGTTTAGATCTTTGATTTAAATACCCATACGTCAATCTCCGATAAAAACTAAAAAAGTCGACTTTTTTCAAAGGTTCGGGACACCCTGTTGTCTTCTTCCTACCAACTTCTATAGTATATGTGCCAAAGACTGTAACCATTCTACATATTCCTACCAAATTTCATGACAATCGGTTGAGCCGTTCGCGAGTTATTTAGTGAACAGACGGACAGACGGACAGACGGACGGACGGACAAAATCGATTTCATAAGGGTTTTTTGAAAAAAAATTTCTAAAAAACCCTAAAAAGTTTTTCTTCAAAGACCTTAAAACCTAATTTGGGGGTTGGGTTTATATGCCAGCTCCATGCCCCAATGGTCCGATTTAATTCATTTTTGCGTATATTTTGTAACATCAATAAAAACACATTTCCTTGAGGTTTGGTTGAAATTTGTGTGCAAATAAAAATATTTTTCTTAGAAAAATTTTATTTGGGTGGATAGGTTTGTATGGTAGCCCCATGACCACATGGTCCGACTCCATCTATTCATACATATATTTTGTGTCATCAATAGAAACACGTCTGTGTGAAGTTTGGTTGAAATTGGTGTATCAATAAAAAAAAACTTCTTAGAAGAACTCAATTTGGGGAGCTAGGTTTGTATGACAGCCCCATGACCCCATAGTCCGATTTGGTCCATTTTTACATATGTTTTGTGGTATCATTAGAAACACATCTGCACGAAATTTGATTGCAATCGATGAGAAAATAAAAAAGTTTTTCTTAGAAGAACCTAATTTGGGGGACTAGGTTTGTATGGCAGCCCCACGACCCCATTGTCCGATTTGGTCGATTTTTACATATGTTATGTGTCTGCAATGAAAACACATTTGTGTGAAATTTTATTGAAATTTGTGCATAAATGAAAAAGTTTTTCTAAGAAGAACCTAATTTTGGGGGGTAGGTTTGTATGGCAGCCCCACGACCCCCTTATCGGCTTTTACCGATTCAAACATACAAACTGCCTGCAACAAAAAGAAGCATGTGTGCAAAATTTCAGCTCCATAGCTTTTAAACTGGCCGAGAAAAACGCGTCGCAACAGACAGACAGACAGACAGACGGACAGACGGACAGACGGACATCGTCCAATCGACTCAGCTCATCACGCTGATCATATATATACATATTTTATATGGTCGGAGATGCTTCCTTTAATGCGTTACAAACTTCATGACAAAGTTAATATACCCTTTACGCTTAATAAGCGAAGGGTATAAAAATTTCCGATGTAGGATTTTTGCCGACCAAATATGCCATTTTTCTTAGACTATTAGGGCATTGCCATTAGTTATTCCTGAAGAGATGAAAAAATTGAAGAGAAGGCTGAATGAGTACACTTATCAAAGAACTCAACGATGATTCCATACCGACCCATAACAATACTTTCACCTGTCGCAAAGACGCTAGAGGCCCTTATTCACCCCACTCTTGTTAAGCATGCTAAGCTAGAACCTCACCAGCACGGCTTCAGGAAAATGCATAGTACCACCACAGCCCTCGATGCGATCACTACACGCATCCGTAATGGGCTAAACCACAGACGTCCTTGCCACAGAACGATTCTTGTAGTCCGAGCCGTGATGGTAAAAAACCGGGGTTTTCGAACTGTCGGAAATTAACCATCTTAAAAGTTGCGTTTAGTTACGGTGATATCGAAACGGTTGGTCAGCCGAAGCAAAACTTGACCAGTATAGCGTAATTAGACGTAATTAGACGCAAAAATTAGAGGTGTTCGGGGGTATGGGTAACTGTCGGATCGAACCTATTTTATTCGATAGAGGACCTCTCCGTGAGTCTAAAAACATTGGTCAGCCGAGCGGCAACCTGACCGAAGGGTTCGGCCAACCAGTTTAAAGGTGCAAATTTTTTAGGTGCGATGGGGTTTTCGGAACTGTCGGATCAAACCTATTCTATTCGATAAAGGACTGCCCTCTGATGCAAAAAATACTGGTCAGCCGAGCGGCAACCTGACCGAAGGGTTCGGCCAACCAGTTCGAAATTACCAATTCTGACGGGTCGATGGGGTTTCAGAACTGTCGGATCAAACCTATTCTATTCGATAGAGGGTCACTCCCTGATGCTAAAAACATTGGTCAGCCGAACCGCAACCTGACCGAAGGGTTCGGCCAACCAGTTCGAAATTACCAATTTTGACGGGTCGATGGGGTTTCAGAACTGTCGGATCAAACCTATTCTATTCGATGGAGGGTCACTCCCTGATGATAAAAACACTGGTCAGCCGAACCGCAACCTGACTGAAGGGTTCGGCCAACCAGTTTGAAAGTAACAATTTTGACGGGTCGATGGGGTTTCAGAACTGTCGAATCAAACCTATTCTATTCGATAGAGGGTCACTCCCTGGTACTAAAAACACTGGTCAGCCGAACCGCAACCTGACCGAAGGGTTCGGCCAACCAGTTCGAAAGTACCAATTTTGACGGGTCGATGGGGTATCAGAACTGTCGGATCAAACCTATTCTATTCGATAGAGGGTCACTCCCTGGTGCTAAAAACACTGGTCAGCCGAACGGCAACCTGACCCAAAGGTTCGGCCAACCAGCTTGAAAGTACCAATTTTGACGGGTCCATGGGGTATCAGAACTGTCGGATCGAACCTATTCTATTCGATAAAGGAACGCCCCCTGATGCTAAAAACACTGGTCAGCCGAACCGCAACCTGACCGAAGGGCTCGGCCAACCAGTTTAAAGGTGCTAATTAATTAAGTGCGTTCGGGGTTTCAGAACTGTCGGATCAAACCTATTCTATTCGATAGAGGGTCACTCCCTGGTGCTAAAAACACTGGTCAGCCGAACCGCAACCTGACCGAAGGGTTCGGCCAACTAGTTTGAAAGTACCAATTTTGACGGGTCGATGGGGTATCGGAACTGTCGGATCGAACCTATTCTATTCGATAAAGGACCGCCCCCTGATGCTAAAAACACTGGTCAGCCGAACCGCAACTTGACCGAAGGGTTCGGCCAACCAGTTTGAAAGTACCAATTTTGACGGGTCGAGGGGGTTTCAGAACTGTCGGATCGAACCTATTCTATTCGATAGAGGGTCACTCCCTGATGATAAAAACACTGGTCAGCCGAACCGCAACCTGACCGAAGAGCTCGGCCAACCAGTTTTAAGGTGCTCATTTTCAGGTCCAATACATATTTTCATATAGCTTATAGTGTCGTTACTAGGTGATTTCAGATTGCAAAGTGTGGTGGAGAAAATTTGTTTATTTCTTATTTTTTTAGGGTGCTGAGCTCGAAACAAGAGCTTCTCACCAAAATTTCATTGCGGAACAGGGTCAAAACCCAAAACACATAATATACAAGAAAAATGCAACTTTTTCGAGCAAAAATGCAAAACCGTTCATAATATGGAGCTACGTTAAAAATGGCAAATTTAAATATCAATTGTAGTAATATCGCTCAACGGATTTATAATATTTATGTCTCTTTGGACGTGCAATTATGTGCTCTCTAACATATTTATGGAAAGTTTTTCATAGAAATAAATAGTTTCAGAGTTATGAGCCAAATAACGGAAAACAGCAAACATTTCAGGGTTTTTCGTGATTTTGACCCTGTTCCGCGCAACGAAAATTTGGTGGCAAGCTCCGGATTCGCGCTCCGTACCCTAAAAAAACATAAGAAACAAAAAACTGTCTCCAACTCATTTTGCAATCTGATGTACTAGGTTTATCACGTAGAAAATACACTATTAGTAAAATTTTAAATATAAATAGAATGGAAGCAGGAGCGGCCCAATGTATGTATTTTAAATGGACGACAGCAAAGGTTTTTGCTGCCCACATGACGTCACCCATTTAAAATGTATTGTGCTGTTTTCCTCGGTAACATTCATCGCATCCCGTCTGTATCAACCAAATATTTCGTGACTTTTCCCCAAACCGGATTCTACTCCCTCTCGTACGTACTACATTGCTACAAGCTCATTCATAAATTGCCACACAGCACACACACAGTCATAATCCTTGCAAACATGCGCACACGCAATCAAAAGTAAGAAATATCATCAAAACAAAAAACAAATGTATTTTCTGAAATCGCACGGTTCATCAATTGAGTCGTTTATGACTCTTTATGACTGTCGCTAAAAGAGGTCAGTTACTCAAAAATATTTATCCTTAATCTAAGCTTAAAGGGCGGCCAAATCATGACGTGGGGCTATCCTGCCACATTGATCACGATGAAGCTTAAATCATTCTTGAAGCGTGGTTGTTCACACTAGCTGTAGAATGCTGTAAGAGAAAACAAAGATAAAATGTATGAGCAATGTACGATGAATCGGCCGCGCCGGTATGCATAAACATTTTTTGTAAAATTTTCACTCTCCTCTCACCCCATAATGCCCGCAACTCTGCACGTACATCATCGGGGTCATCGCGTCGCCGAGACTGAAAATATATTGCATCGCAAAAGGTGTGAGTAGTGAGTGCGTATTGATGTGTATACTATATGTACATATGTATATTTACTTGTGTGAATAACCCAATTTGTAGAATGAGGAAAATGAAATGCGTTTCTTTTTGTCTCAGACCTCAGGTGCAAATTTGCGCCTTTCCTCGCAATTCTGATACACATTATCGAAAATTACTTGATTGAAAATGTCCCAAAACGATAGTCGGCCTCCTGAAAAGTGGGGCTAAAGGGGTGACAG
The DNA here is from genome assembly GCA_949715475.1 of Microchrysa polita. Lineage (NCBI taxonomy): Eukaryota > Metazoa > Arthropoda > Insecta > Diptera > Stratiomyidae > Microchrysa > Microchrysa polita. Next base: position 80,144,987 of record OX454418.1, on the reverse strand, counting down.
AAGACTTAAGAGTTGTTGATATAGTTGCAGCATGTTGAAATTGTTCGAAGTTTTTATGGAAAACTTGTAGTGCGTCTACAAAATTAACGCAAGTTCCATTATGCTAAATCATATAGGCGATTCCTTCTGAACGGGATGTCATTCAGAACACCATACTTCAAAAGGAAGACAAAAACCTTGAAAAGGACGGTCAGCAGACGAACCTGAAGTGATGCAAAAAGTGGGATTTTGCGAAAAACAACAATGATTTCTCGTGGCAATTTTGCAAAAAAAAACTGTTTGGCGACAAATTTGTACGATGTTTAATGTGCGCTAATTTGATATACTTCCCGTAGTCTTGCCTTAAATCGGTAAAAAGTTCAAGAGCTTAAACCAAGTTGCCGAATATTATTTCCCACATAAGTATAAAGTCAAATGTTGTGGACAATTGGGAGGGGGTGGCGGTTTTTTATTTCGTGAATTTATAAGAATTGGTTCGGAGGAAAACACACTAAAAGCACGCTGTCGAGGGTTGAGAGCTAACGTGGCGAGAGCGGGTTAAATTGTCGCATTTTTGTGCTTATCAGGTCCATTTCCGCTATATTTTCGAAACCGCGAACTGTACAAAAAAAATTGTCTGAGCAAAAATGAAAGCTTACAAAAGTTCCTATAAAACTCATCTTACAAGCATATGTCGAATTCTTAACTTGTATCAACATATTGCTAATTTAAAAATCAAAAGTTTCATATTGAGAACATCAACACAGCATAGTCGGCATATCTATAGATTGGCTTTATGCATGTACGCTATATGGATGCTCTGTGAAATTATATATGAAATGAGAGATTAAAACGTGTAGGGATTGAATAATAATAAACAATAGCCTAAATTTCTATATCTTTATAATAATGCTACTCTTAAAACTTAAAATTTTAAAATTGTATAGACACACACGACTCATGGTACATACTATACCTAATGGATGATAGTACAGCTCATTTAGGTAGAATTTATGTTCTAGATGACCTCTCTATTTTTAACCGTTATAAAATTTTAGCATCTTTTGTAAATAGTGTCAAAAAGCTCGACTTGACGAGAAAAATTACTTTTTGCCACACTCTCAAATATTTAATCCGAGATTTGACTTCAATTTCTGAAAGTGCACAAACTTCAACATTAAATAACTCAATAACTCTCAAATAAATCATTTAAATAGCTTCCCAGATACTATCGTTCAAACTTTAAAGAAATTCGAAAATCGGTTTTTCGTTGAAAATACTAATTGTAAAATCGTAACTGTGCTTTGAACTCACAAATGTGCAAAGTTGACAAAAGTTGCCTCATTATGTTAGCTTTCGAACGACATATTAAAATGAGGGTCTTAGGATATGAAAAATTACAAACCTTACGTGTTAAGGAGAAAAAACGTGATCCTAAGAGAAAACCAAGGTAAACATTTCCTCAATTTTTATTGTTTTGTTTAGTAAACAAGATTTTTTATTTATAAAAAACGAAAAAAGAACGAAACAGTAAAATTATTAACAATAAGAACATAAAATACAAGTACTGGTCGAAGTTTCCCCTCGATATCGACACCTTTTACCTACAGAAGAGACTGCCTGAGACACCTTTTCTCTTTTTTGCTTGCAAATTGTTGCAAGCCGTTTCGCATGGCCTGCTAGAAGTCCAAATTTAACGCTGCTTTATTTCCATGTATAGGACTAAAAAATTAAGTTTACGATGAACCTATAGTGTCTCGGGAACACCAACTACAAACAATTGAAACGGCTTGCAACGATTTGCGAGAAAAAAGGAAAATGTGGAAAAAATGCCGATATGGAGAAGGACATTATGACGAGGACTTGAAGTATAAGCTCGTATTATTGATAATTTTACTTTTCTTTCTTTTTTCTTTTTTTTTAATAAAAAAAAATCTTGAGGAAACTTTTACCTTGGTTTTTTCTTAGGATCACGTTTTTTCTCCTTAACACGTAAGATTTCTAATTTTTCAAATCCTAAGACCCTAGCTTAAAGACAGCATCAAGGGGGTCGCAGAAGAGGTCGTGGGCTATAAAGGCCGGCGCAGACTAGCCGAATGGTTCGACGACGAATGCAGGGCCTCGATTGAGGCGAAAAATGAAGCCTATCGCCAATACACACAACGCGCATCCCGAGCCAAGAAAGAAAGATACAACGAACTTCGGCGAGTATCTAATGGATTAATTAGACGTAAGAAACGCAAAAATTTTGACGAGCAGTTACAGCAAATAAACCAAAGATTAGCCAGTAAGAACAATACACAGGCGTACAAACTTATAAACAATATCAAGAACGGATATCAACCCAGGACAAGCCTATGTACGGACAAGGATGGTAACATCATCAGCGACATCGAAAGCGTCAACAAACGATGGGCCTCGCATTTTGAAGAGCTCCTCAATGCACCATCAACATCCCCGCGGAGCCAGCTCTTGAGCAGTTAGCCGAACCAGGCCCTCCCGTTCTACCCCCAACAGTAGAGGAGGTAAGTTTTGCCATACAGTCGCTTCAAAATAATAAAGCGCCCGGCGCTGACGAGATCCCAGCAGAACTGCTGAAGCATGGTGGAACGTGCCTGACCAACGCTATACATGTGCTACTGCTGAAAATATGGAACGACGAGGTAATCCCCGAAGATTGGCGCAAAAGCATAATCTGCCCAATCCACAAAAATCTCACAAGGATGACGATGACTAATACCGTCTCGCAGGTCAGAGTGCAGAACCGACTCACTGACCTATTTGAAACTCGTACTGGACTCAAGCAGGGCGACGGGCTGGCGCCGACCTTCAACCTTGCTTTGGAGTATGTAATTCGAGCCATGAATATGGACAGCAGCGGAACGCTACTTATCAAGTCGACTCAATTAGTAGCGTATGCCGACGATATCAACATCATGTCTCGAAGGTTGGGCGATGCAGAAAGCCTTCTGCATAACCTCAATAACGCCGCAAAGGAAGTTGGACTACATATCAACGAAAGCAAAACAAAGGCCATGATGCAATCGAAAACAAGGACGCCAGCAAATTCAAGCATCACAGTGGGGGACCTTAATATCGAGTATATAGACAACTTCAACTATCTGGGTTGTAATTTATCAAAGGACGCCAACGAAGCCGACGAAATTAAGCGACGGATACAACTAGCCAATAAGACATATTTCTCGGTCCTCCCTATTATTAATTCGAAACTTGCGCACAGGAACACGAAGCTCCGCGTGTACAAAACAATCATCCGACCCGTGCTATGTTATGGCTGTGAAACATGGACCCTCACCCAAGCCTCCGAAATTTTGCTAGACCGATTCGAACGAAAGGTCCTTCGGCGAATTTTCGGGGCAGTTCGCGAGCGAGACAATGGCGTATCCGGTACAACCATGAGTTGTATCAATTGTACGATGAGCTGGAAGTATCGAAAATCGTGAAGCTTCAACGTCTGCAATGGGCGGGGCATGTACAACGGATGGACGATATTCGCATGCCAAAGAAAGTGATGAACGCACAACGAATTGACGGAGCGAGGTTGCGTGGACGACCGAGAGCTCGCTGGAAGAACTCCGTAGGTGAAGACGCCCACCAGTTGCTGGGCTTCCGAAACTGGAGGACAAGGTCACGTAACCGCGACAATTAGAGGTCAACGATTCAGGCGGCCAAGGCCCGACGTCGGGCTATCGTGCCACATTGATGATGATCCATATAGCGTACATGCATAAAGCCAATCTATAGATATGCCGACTATGCTGTGTTGATGTTCTCAATATGAAACATTTTTTTTGTACAGTTCGCGGTTTCGAAAATATAGCGGAAATGGACCTGATAAGCACAAAAATGCGACAATTTAACCCGCTCTCGCCACGTTAGCTCTCAACCCTCGACAGCGTGCTTTTAGTGTGTTTTCCTCCGAACCAATTCTTATATATTCACGAAATAAAAAACCGCCACCCCCTCCCAATTGTCCACAACATTTGACTTTATACTTATGTGGGAAATAATATTCGGCAACTTGATTTAAGCTCTTGAACTTTTTACCGATTTAAGGCAAGACTACGGGAAGTATATCAAATTAGCGCACATTAAACATCGTACAAATTTGTCGCCAAACAGTTTTTTTTTGCAAAATTGCCACGAGAAATCATTGTTGTTTTTCGCAAAATCCCACTTTTTGCATCACTTCAGGTTCGTCTGCTGACCGTCCTTTTCAAGGTTTTTGTCTTCCTTTTGAAGTATGGTGTTCTGAATGACATCCCGTTCAGAAGGAATCGCCTATATGATTTAGCATAATGGAACTTGCGTTAATTTTGTAGACGCACTACAAGTTTTCCATAAAAACTTCGAACAATTTCAACATGCTGCAACTATATCAACAACTCTTAAGTCTTCTGTCACCCCTTTAGCCCCACTTTTCAGGAGGCCGACTATCGTTTTGGGGCATTTTCAATCAAGTAATTTTCGATAATGTGTATCAGAATTGCGAGGAAAGGCGCAAATTTGCACCTGAGGTCTGAGACAAAAAGAAACGCATTTCATTTTCCTCATTCTACAAATTGGGTTATTCACACAAGTAACTAGGGGGCTTCGCCCCCTGCTCGCTTCGCTCGCCAACCCCGGGGCCGAGGCTAATTTCGGGCGCGGCCGAAATTTGGATACCCTTCGCTTGGGCTAAAAGTTCTTTCGGGCGTACCTATGACTTGCATTTAATCCCCCTCCTCATTCTTTTTCTTCCGTCTTGACAAAAGTTTTGGGCTTGGTTGAAATTAGTGGCCAAATAAAAATATTTACTCGGAAAATTTTATTGGGGTTGCCGGAGCATGACCCCACAGTACGATTCCATTCGTTTTGAACTTTTTAGTTGCTTTGCTAAAGACACATTGATTCAAGGTTTTGTGAAATTGGTGTAAAAAAAGTTTCTTAGAAGAACCAATATGGGGGGTCTGGTTTGTATGGCAGCCCCATGACCCCATGGTCCGATTTGATTCAATCTTACATATGTTTTGTGTCATCAATAGAAATACATTTGTGTGAAATTTGGTTGAAATTGGTGTACAAATAAAAAAGTTTTTCTTAGAATAACCTAATTTGCGGGGTTAAGTTTGTATGGCAGCCCCATGACCCCATGGCCCGATTTGATCCAATCTTGCATATATTTTGTGTTATCTATAGAAACATATTTGTGTGAAATTTGGTTGAAATTGGTACACAAATAAAAAAGTTTTTCTTAGAAGAACTCAAATTGGGGAGCTAGGTTTGTATGGCAGCCCCATGACCCAGTGATCCAATTTGAGTGAATCAAACATACAAACAGCCTGCAACGATAAGAAGCACGTGTGCAAAATTTCAGCTTGCTAGCTTCAATACCCGCCGAGTAAAACGCGTCGCAACAGACAGACAGACGGATATGCTCCAATCGACTCCCCAAGTCATGCTGATCATATATGATGTATACTTTTTGTATGGTCGGAGATGCTTCCTTTAATGCGTTACAAACTTAATGACAAAGTTACGAGACCGAGTTCTAATCGTGCGAATAGCACGATGAGTGTATACCCTACCCATGTACAGACCTAGAAGGCACGCAAAACCCAAAATATTCAATTTCATATTTTTTGTTGGGGAGGGAGGGGTAGATGGGTCGGACCTGACACATCTTTATTACCTTGTCAAGACATCCAACGGCTACCATTTGATATTAATTTGAAGTTTTTCGTGACATTCTATCAAAAGATATGACTGAATATAACTTTGTAGGGGAAGTAGGGGTAGGGGTAGTCGGACCTAATCCACTTTCCATCAACTCAAAGTATATGTCAGAATGAGACATTGATCAAAATTTCAAGTCGATAGCGATATTCTACCGAAAGTTATGACCGAATTAAAATATCAAGGAGGGGTAGTTTGTATGGGAGGTAGGGGAACCCGTGGTCCGATTTGGCCTATTTTCAATACCGTCCAAGATTTTAGCAAAAAAAACATTTGACCAAAATTTCAAACCGCTAGCTTCATTATTTCGGGAGTTATCGTGCTAACAGACAGACACACGGACAGACAGACAGACAGACAGACAGACAGACAGACAGACAGACATGGCTTATTCGATTCAGGGACCGACCCTGATCATTTATATATATACTTTGCCATACCTCCGGTGGCTCCTTTGAGGTGTTACATAATATCGGCGTAACAAAACAATATACCCTTTCACTCTATGAGCGAAGGGTATAAATATACATATGTACATATAGTATATACATCAATACGCACTCACTACTCACACCTTTTGCGATGCAATATATTTTCAGTCTCGGCGACGCGATGACCCCGATGATGTACGTGCAGAGTTGCGGGCATTATGGGGTGAGAGGAGAGTGAAAATTTTACAAAAAATGTTTATGCATACCGGCGCGGCCGATTCATCGTACATTGCTCATACATTTTATCTTTGTTTTTCTTACAGAATTCTACAGCTAGTGTGAACAACCACGCTTCAAGAATGATTTAAGCTTCATCGTGATCAATGTGGCAGGATAGCCCCACGTCATGATTTGGCCGCCCTTTAAGCTTAGATTAAGGATAAATATTTTTGAGTAACTGACCTCTTTTAGCGACAGTCATAAAGAGTCATAAACGACTCAATTGATGAACCGTGCGATTTCAGAAAATACATTTGTTTTTTGTTTTGATGATATTTCTTACTTTTGATTGCGTGTGCGCATGTTTGCAAGGATTATGACTGTGTGTGTGCTGTGTGGCAATTTATGAATGAGCTTGTAGCAATGTAGTACGTACGAGAGGGAGTAGAATCCGGTTTGGGGAAAAGTCATGAAATATTTGGTTGATACAGACGGGATGCGATGAATGTTACCGAGGAAAACAGCACAATACATTTTAAATGGGTGACGTCATGTGGGCAGCAAAAACCTTTGCTGTCGTCCATTTAAAATACATACATTGGGCCGCTCCTGCTTCCATTCTATTTATATTTAAAATTTTACTAATAGTGTATTTTCTACGTGATAAACCTAGTACATCAGATTGCAAAATGAGTTGGAGACAGTTTTTTGTTTCTTATGTTTTTTTAGGGTACGGAGCGCGAATCCGGAGCTTGCCACCAAATTTTCGTTGCGCGGAACAGGGTCAAAATCACGAAAAACCCTGAAATGTTTGCTGTTTTCCGTTATTTGGCTCATAACTCTGAAACTATTTATTTCTATGAAAAACTTTCCATAAATATGTTAGAGAGCATATAATTGCACGTCCAAAGAGACATAAATATTATAAATCCGTTGAGCGATATTACTACAATTGATATTTAAATTTGCCATTTTTAACGTAGCTCCATATTATGAACGGTTTTGCATTTTTGCTCGCAAAAGTTGCATTTTTCTTGTATATTATGTGTTTTGGGTTTTGACCCTGTTCCGCAATGAAATTTTGGTGAGAAGCTCTTGTTTCGAGCTCAGCACCCTAAAAAAATAAGAAATAAACAAATTTTCTCCACCACACTTTGCAATCTGAAATCACGTAGTAACGACACTATAAGCTATATGAAAATATGTATTGGACCTGAAAATGAGCACCTTAAAACTGGTTGGCCGAGCTCTTCGGTCAGGTTGCGGTTCGGCTGAACAGTGTTTTTATCATCAGGGAGTGACCCTCTATCGAATAGAATAGGTTCGATCCGACAGTTCTGAAACCCCCTCGACCCGTCAAAATTGGTACTTTCAAACTGGTTGGCCGAACCCTTCGGTCAAGTTGCGGTTCGGCTGACCAGTGTTTTTAGCATCAGGGGGCGGTCCTTTATCGAATAGAATAGGTTCGATCCGACAGTTCCGATACCCCATCGACCCGTCAAAATTGGTACTTTCAAACTGGTTGGCCGAACCCTTCGGTCAGGTTGCGGTTCGGCTGACCAGTGTTTTTAGCACCAGGGAGTGACCCTCTATCGAATAGAATAGGTTTGATCCGACAGTTCTGAAACCCCGAACGCACTTAATTAATTAGCACCTTTAAACTGGTTGGCCGAGCCCTTCGGTCAGGTTGCGGTTCGGCTGAACAGTGTTTTTAGCATCAGGGGGCGTTCCTTTATCGAATAGAATAGGTTCGATCCGACAGTTCTGATACCCCATCGACCCGTCAAAATTGGTACTTTCAAGCTGGTTGGCCGAACCTTTGGGTCAGGTTGCCGTTCGGCTGACCAGTGTTTTTAGCACCAGGGAGTGACCCTCTATCGAATAGAATAGGTTTGATCCGACAGTTCTGATACCCCATCGACCCGTCAAAATTGGTACTTTCGAGCTGGTTGGCCGAACCCTTCGGTCAGGTTGCGGTTCGGCTGACCAGTGTTTTTAGTATCAGGGAGTGACCCTCTATCGAATAGAATAGGTTTGATTCGACAGTTCTGAAACCCCATCGACCCGTCAAAATTGTTACTTTCAAACTGGTTGGCCGAACCCTTCGGTCAGGTTGCGGTTCGGCTGACCAGTGTTTTTATCATCAGGGAGTGACCCTCCATCGAATAGAATAGGTTTGATCCGACAGTTCTGAAACCCCATCGACCCGTCAGAATTGGTAATTTCGAACTGGTTGGCCGAACCCTTCGGTCAGGTTGCCGCTCGGCTGACCAATGTTTTTAGACTCACGGAGAGGTCCTCTATCGAATAAAATAGGTTCGATCCGACAGTTACCCATACCCCCGAACACCTCTAATTTTTGCGTCTAATTACGTCTAATTACGCTATACTGGTCAAGTTTTGCTTCGGCTGACCAACCGTTTCGATATCACCGTAACTAAACGCAACTTTTAAGATGGTTAATTTCCGACAGTTCGAAAACCCCGGTTTTTTACCATCACGGCTCGGACTATTGTGGCAATTGACCTAACGAGTGCTTTTGACAATGTCAATCACTCGATGCTTCTCGCTAACTTACTGAATATGCATATCCCTGCTCAAGAGATCCGTTGGATTGCAAACTATCTAGCTGGTCGGCATTCCTTCACTGAGTTTCGTGGCAAACGTTCTAAGCTTAGGAAAATCAAATTAGGTGTTCCACAGGGAGGGGTACTCTCCCCCACTCTGTTCAACATCTACATGTCCGGCCTTCCTACACCACCGGAAGGAATCGAGGTGATTTCCTACGCAGACGATTGCACCGTACTCGCCACCGGGGAGGATAAGGATGAAATGCGCCTCCAAATTAATCGCTATCTCGGACGATTACAGGCTTTCTTCCAAAGCCGAAACCTCACCATCTCCGCGTCTAAATCTTCTGCGACATTTCTTACCACCTGGTCGGTGGATTGTCGGTGGGAGGTTGATGTACGTATTGGCAACAATCCAATTCCTACTGTTGCAAATCCTAAAATTCTCGGGCTCCATTTAGAGAACATGATGACGTCAGCTCATCACGCAGCATCCGTTTGTGAAAAGATGCGCAGTAGGAATAAAATCCTAAAAGCACTAGCTGGTAGCACCTGGGGCAAGGATAAAGAAACCATGCTAGTCACATACAAAGCGGTGGGTCGAGCAGTTGCTGATTATGCAGCCCCAGTTTGGTCACATAGTTTATGTGAAACAAACTGGACCAAAATTCAGGTCTGCCAAAATGCTGCTCTACGCACAGCCACAGGTTGCCTCTTGATGTCTGCCCAGGATCACTTACATCAAGAGACAAAATTGATGCCAATACGTGACCACAATCTCCTACTGTCCAAACAATATCTTGTTGGTTGCTACCGTGAGAATCATCCCAACAACAGTCTCATGGACCGAATTCCTCCACCACGACATGTCAGGCGTGATTTGCGAGACCTAGAGAGAGAGGTCCAGGGATACAATAGGGACCCTTACGACGATGATGCATACCGAGCTGCCATCGCTGAGATTCACACTGCAGAAGTGAGTCGGTCTATTGCGAGATTAGGTGCGAACAGAGTCCTCTCAGTGCGCCCTCCACCCATTTCGCCTGAGGAGATTAGGCTCCCGAGAGCCACCAGAGTGACATTAGCTCAACTTCGGTCGGGCTTTTGTTCACGCCTCAATTCGTACCTTTCTCGCATTAACCCGGACATTCAAAACATCTGTCCAAACTGCGCTGGCGCTCCACACGATGTGGGTCACTTGTTTCAATGCCCAGCTGCGCCCACTGACTTAACCCCTATCTCACTGTGGGAAAACCCTATCGCAGTAGCTATGTTTTTGTCCCTTGACATAACGGACGAAAGCATCGACGAACCATAACTCGAATCCACATAGATGCACAGCGGTTGCACACCTTTCTGCACCGCTAAAAGAAGAAGAATGATTCCATATCAAGTATTTTTTCGTAGTTTCGCCATAAAGTAAGTAATTGGAATAGAGATGGAACTCCATATAACATTAAAATCTACTGAAAAACATTTTACCTTTGAGTGTGTGCTGTAAGTAACGTGTACATACTGGAAGATATCTTCGTGTATATACACGTTACTTACAGCACACACTCAAAGGTAAAATGTTTTCCAGTAGATTTTAATGTTATATGGAGTTCCATCTCTATTCCAATTACTTACTTTATGGTTTCGCTCCACCGATAGACTAGAACTTATCAGCAGTTACTATCAGCTTATTGGTAAGGTCTATTGGTAAGGTCCCTTGACTCTTAATTACATATAACCGTAAGAATACGTGACTGAGTTTTTTGTTTTGTTATTTTGTGGGACGCCAAGTACATGTTTAACATTATTAAAATTATCAAAGCAAAATGCAATAAAAAAAATTATTTTAATATATTTTTATTAATTAATTTCCTTCATTTTATCCGAATTTTTATTTATTTATATCGTTTCACATTCTTTCCTAATAGGGCTTTCGTATAGACAAAATTACATAAATATTTGCAATATAATTTATATCTAAATAATTGTTAGATATTTTTTTTCTTAATATTTTTTGTTCATCAATTATTTATAATATGTATATTAAATCAGTTTTTGCATTGCCTACATCATTGTGGAGTGATCCAATATTATAATCTTATCAAATAAATTTTTATATCTCAGTAGTGATGGTTTTGTCATAAAATAATAATAATAAGTTCCTATAAATATTTTGTTTGTCTAGTTGCTAAAAATGTAATTTTCATAAAATGTCGGTTTGTCTTGCGTCAAACTCTTATGTATGCCGAAGAAGAGATGAAATGTAAATTATGACCAATGATTTGTTCTCTTTTACTTTTTTTTTCAATGTATTCCAACATTTTTCATTTGATTCGTCTTGAAATTATGCTGACATGCGTTTTTAGTTAAATTAATTTATTTATGTATTTTGTAAAAATAAGTATATTGTATGGACAAAGAAAAAAAACGTATAACAAAAATAAATATATATCCTATATCCAATAACGTTCTTGTGTTTGAATGAATTCATTGCATAATTACTAGTTTTTAATAGTTACTCTTTTGGAGGTTCCACCATTTTGTCGGGATTCATCTGCATTCTGGGAGCGTGTTGTAAAAAAATATATAAAATATAAGAAATAACACGGCACTGTAGTATGTCTGTTTTAAATACTTACACACATTTCTGTGTATTTTATTTGCGGAAAATTAACATTTTAATATGCTCGTGTTAATAAGTATATGTTTGTTGAATGTTTTTTTTTTCTGTGATATATCTTTTTCTTTTCTTATGACTTTATTATAACGTGTCTTATTATTTTGTTAATAGCATTTCATCTATATACAATCAACATAATAGTTAATATTGTTTCATGTTTGATTCTCTTTAGAAAATGGTTTGAGGCATTTATTATTAAGTTTATCATTCTAGCGAGTTGACCTTCTGACCTTCAAAAATATTGACATGATTGCTTTATATGTGCCGGCCACTTTTCCTACAGATCATGTCTGTGATGAACATCGTTTTTTTTAGTTTATAATACATAATTCTAAATAGTGACATAATCCTTTTTTGTGGCAATTCATTCCATTATATAATGTCGCTTAGTCAGCCATCAATCGAACAAATTTCAGTTCGTACTTAGTAACGATTCTAATACTAGTTATGGTCTATCTGGCATTCTCCCAAGCGATAAAACCAATCGCAATCAGAATCACTAGTACAGCCAAGCGCTGCTCACATCGATCCTTTCCATGCCACTCATGATGCGCGCAGGCGCTACATCGTATCTTGCTATGCAACAACAATAAACGTATGAAACAAGAATTTATAGCGGTACAACATTTTGATTTCTTTCGTTATGAATTAAGATCGTCATGCTGCGAACTGAAGTAGCTAACCAGACCGCTAAATTCACTGGTTGATTCTGTCGGTGCACTATCCCCGTTGTCGTCCCCGTTGTTATCGTCCTGACCGCCCGAATTCGAATACGGACTATTCTGACTGTCGTTCCCTAAAAGTGGCGATCGTGATTTCGAATCGAATGTTTCAAGGACTGAAACGTTGGGTCGTTGAATCACCGATTGTGGCGGCTGTGTTATCACCGATGTTGATTCAGCTGTCATGGGAGTGGTAACTGGAACCGATTGAACCGGATTGGCAGGCGGTGTTGGCGTCGGTGGTGCAACAACAACACTAGCAACTGGAGCAGGTGATGGTGGTTGGACTGGAGTGGCGGGCATTGAAGGGGCGGGACTTATAGCAGAGCTAACCGGAACGGCAGAGGCTGGTGGCGGTGCAGATGGTGCCGAATGTGGTGGAGGTGCAATGCTTTGTGGAGAAGAAGCGATATTTTGTGGAGGAGGAGCAATGCTTTGTGGTGGAGGAGCAATGTTTTGTGGAGAAGGAGGAATATTCTGTGGAGGCGGGGCGATATTTTGTGGGGGAGGAATATTTTGCGGTCGTGAAGAAATATTTTGTGGTGGAGGAATATTTTGCGGCCGTGGAGCAATATTTTGTGGTGGATGAATATTTTGGGATCGCGAAGCAATATTTTGGGGAGGTGGAGGATAGTAGGGACCGCCGTAAGCCGATGGGCCGTAAGGTGCAGACACTGTAAATAAAAAAAATTATGTTAACATAAAGCGCTGTAACTTAAGCCTATTTAATTTTGAATTGTAAATTTATAGAGACACATTTAATTGTCTGTGGCATGAGTTAAGAATAGTTACACCGTTTTTTCCGGCGTTTCGTAGAAGGGGACTTAAAGGGACAGGACATATGAAAAATCTTTTAGGAAAAAAATCCCTAATCCAAGGTGGATCAGCATGGGCCGAGAAAGGCATAGTGAAGAGGGTGCTTGGCCGCTAGTATGCGTAGGTAGCCGGCGGCCATAACACTTGAAGCCTGAGGCATATTTAAACATCAACAAGACCTCCCATAAGTTACTTCTTCTCTGTACCGTAACCCCTTGTGGGACATGGTGCGTTTACTGAGCCGTTTATAGGCTACTTCGTCAACGTTACATTGCATATAGAGGAGTGCATATAATGTTGCAAGCACTATAAATTTCCTGGACCACGACGAGATTCGATCTCCGGACCTCTAGATTACTAGCATCGAAAAGTGCGACTCAACCAAGTGAGGCACAGAGCGTGGTCATAAGTTGCTGACGAAAATTTCGGACGAGCGAGCATAGTACTTGCGTGCTTAAGGGGTAAATGCGCAAGTGGACCTTTTAATTACCACCATACTCGTTGGACCTGAACATGGAAACCAAAAAATACAAACATACAAACAAACACACAAACAAACGAACAGACAAAGGGGGTAGAGCAATACCAGCCCGCCCAAGCTGAAGACAAGGGTTCATCCATAAGCCAAGCAGCCAAAGATGAGGGAAGTATGACACAACCCCCGACAACACCCTCTCACGGATGTGCTTTCCGCACAAGACCAGAGAGGTTTGATGTGGCTAACACGACGACGAAATTGGGCCAACTAACCCTAAAGAACAACAAACCAACGCTTTTCGGAGCTCAACGACGGAAAATTGCGATAGAAAAGGCGAGGGAAAAGGGTGAGCCCATCAGGCCGCGACCAAGGCGTAACCATGACCAATCCCAAGACCTGCCCGCGGGGCCTAAAAACGAAGCAGATTCTAACACTTTTGAGGACCCAGCACCAGGGGCTAAACACCGAGGAATGGAACATCGTCGCATCCACTAAGGACAAAATTGAATTAAATCTGGTCGCCTGTATCGACGAAGCAAGCTGGAAGGCGCTGGATACCATATAGGTTACTTTGATCTACACAAATCAATATCGAAGCGGCCTCATGATGCTGAAGGTGGTTCAGATGAACTTTCAGCATAATAAAGCCGCAACCGCAGCACTAAGCCGCCTCATCGCAACCGTCCGCATCCAAGAACCTTGGCTGAACAAAGGCAAAGTAGCCGGCTTAGGAACCACCGGAAGTAAGAGAATATCGGGAGCTTATCCGCGCTACCGCATACTTCCCATATGATTCACAGACGCCAGTATCACCTCAAGAACTGGAGGAACTGATAAATAGCAGCGCAGCATATACGTCGCAGCTCATCATCGGAGCGGATGCAAACGCCCACCATACAGAGTGGGGGAGCTCTAATACTCTAATAATAATTTTATAATTAAAGAAAATTTTGAAATTCTAAATAAGGGTCCTGAACCCACTTTTTGTAACAACGCGACGAAGAGAGGTCATTGATATAACCTTGGCCACCTCCAACATATCTCCTAATGTTCGTCATTGGCGGGTCTTAGACGGACCATCGCTATCGGATCACAGAGGCATAAGTATGGAAATCGACAAAGTTGATAAGCCAATCAAATTGTACCGTAACCCTAGAAAAAAGAATTTGGATCTCTCCAGGGAGCGTCTGCCAACCAATCTGACAGAAATTCCCGGATACATTAAAACTACACTTTGTTTGGAGGCCGTGGCGGATAAACTGCAAGCCGCAATAAAGACCTCCTTCGGAGAGAGCTGCAAGTTAACGAGACGACATACCAATGCGAAGTGCAAATGGTGGAACTCAAACCTGGACATCCTGCGTAAGAAGACACGGAAACTCTTCAACGCGACGAAAAGAACTGGGGATTGGGACTCATACCGACTCACTCTAACGCAGTACAGCAAAGAAATCAGGAAAACGAAGAAGGGATCCTGGAGGAGGTTCTGCGAAGAGATCGAAAAACTACATGAAGGAACGAGACTCCAGAAGATTCTGGCCAGGGATCCAACAAACCCCAACGGTTAAAAACTCCGACGGAAACCAAACAAAAACAGGTATAGGAAAACCCTGGAAATCCTTCTAGGATTTCACTTTCCTGGATCCACTATAACAACGGGACGCATAGATCAGTTGGACGACAACTCCCTGCATTTTCAGGGGAAACAGAAACGATTCGTCGCTCGCGAACCAAATAGTAACTTATAATAAGGTGGTCAACTCTTTCGAACCTTACAAAGGGGGCCAGACGGCGTCTATTCAACCCTGCTTCAACAGGGCCTTACGAGTTCGGCGCCACATTTACTAAGACTAATTAGAGCCAGCCTAGCCTTAGGATATATTCCAATCACTTGGAAGCAGGTAAAAGTAGCATTTCTGGCAAAGCCTGGGCGTGGCCAAACCCTAACCAAATCGTATAGGTCAATAAGCCTAACCTCCTTCGTTTTCAAGTCATTGGAAAAGCTCGTCGATAAATATATCAGAGACAGGTGCCTGTCGCTGTTCCCCTTGCACCCAAACCAACATGCTTATCTGACAGGGTAATCGTGTGAATCAGTACTGCACCATTTAGTTGGATTGAGACCACACTAGAAAGCAAAGAGATAGAGCTCGTGGCCTCTTGTACGTTGCGCCTTGTACCGAGCAAGTTAATTATTTGGAGGTTCGATGAATGTACTTTATTCGCTGCAATGCGATTTTTGTAGGAAGTTTCCCTTGTTGAAATGAACTATACATAAAAAAAACAACGCAACAATATTAGTGTGACTATGGTTATGCGTTAGAAGTTTCCCTTTTTAGTGTCAATCCTTAAGAAGCATTTCGGCATTTTCGGCGTATTAGCGTTCCTTACATCTAGGGTTGCGCCAGCATAGCATGCACACTTTCATAAAAAATATCTGGTTGCATAATTGCATCTACCTTAAGCCGATCCCTTCTGAGACCGACTAAAGCGGGCATTATGTAATGCCGACCGGGGACTGACTACGAATGACTACGTACCCCGAAAGGTAGTTGATCTTATGTGAAACGTTGTAACTCTACGTTCATTATATTTCATTATGAATAAAAGTTAGAGTGTGCCAACAAATGAAAGTGACTGTTGCCTGTCACCTAGCCCTTTACATAATGCAACTAACTCAGATCCTTAGTGCGGATGAATAGCTTAAATTCCGTGCTGGAATATGTATGACCGCCAATGACCGGTTGATCTCGCTTTCATGGCCTCCAATCAGTTAGTGTTGAGAACATTTTTTTCAGCAGTGTGGGCCATTTAAATTGGACCACTTTCTAACTGCAAAGTATCACTACAACTTTAATTCGATTAATATATAAACTGTTTTTTAAGTATATCGGACACGGCTTTTTAAAATTTGTCTTTACTAAGATTGTCAAGCCGTAGAAAGTTGTCTTCACATAAATATGTCAACTACAAATAGTTTTTGAATTGCTACCATTACAGCAATGTAAGTCTTTTTGTCATATCCAAAATTTCTCAAGATATTTAGATATCCCTAAATTATCCTGGCGGCTATATTCAATTATCACTTTTTTTGAATTAGGGCATTAATAATTCGGCTGTTACAAAATTGTCTCATGGATTTAAAATTGTGCAGAATCAAAAACATAATCAACCAACTTACCTGGAGGGTAATCGGGACCCGTCGGATGCATTGGATTCTGCGGATGTTGTGGAGGAGCAGGTGGGTAACCAGGTGTTCCATAGAGCGGCGGTCTACAAACAAAAAAAAATCATTTTCTCATGTCTAACAAAATATTGTTTCTTCTTTTTATACCTGTACGTATGTGTCGGAGGAGTGGAATGAGGTGGTTGCGATGACGGCGGTTGTGTCCGATTTGCTGTATACTGATCATTAGGTGAGAATGCCATTGGACGGGGAGACGGTTGCCGACTAATAGCACCTCCTACAGATGCAGGCAAACGAGGACTAGCGGATCGTAATGGTGGCGGTCCACCAGCAAACGATGAACTCAACGTATGATGCTGGGGCGGCATCGGAGCACCATGTCGAATTATCGACATACGATGTGGTGGCATTTGGTTGGGGTGCGGTGGATAAAAGCGAGGATCTGTAAAAAATAATCCAAAACAACCCTTAAGTAATGACAACAACAAAATTTTAAAACATTTTTACTTTGATCAGGATATGGTGGCCGCGGTGGTGGTGGTCCGTGTTGTTGTGGATGAACGACGGGTTGTTGAGCCCGCACCACCATCTGCGATTGTGACTGTGGCATTCTAGTAATAACGGAAGGCGGCGTACTTACTGGAGGTGCATATAGTTGAGGCGGTTGGGCCACAGACAAACCAGTAGGACCGACTGTTATTAATGAATATAAAAATGAAACGGTATCGCCATTTGAACAGTAAAGCAAGGGCAGGATTTTGAATATTTTTTATGTACTAACCTGCAACAGGTTTTTCTGAAGTGATTACAGATGCTATCTCTTTGGCAGTTGGCGTGTTGGCTGCTGGAACAGCACTTCCCGTTGGAATAGATGGATTACCGGTAGCTGCTGCTGCGGCTGCAGCTGCTTGTTGCTTCTGCAATGTATCACGAAGTGGTGTGATCTTTTTCCTTCGACCGCGGGGTTTTTGAGATTCGTTCGCGTTGTTTGGATCATGCATCGCTGCTTGTGGTGGTGCATTGATAACCGACGGCATTTGGACGCCGCCCATGCCTACGGCAGACACACCGGGACGAACTTGAATAACCGATTGTGATGACATCGGAATGGTAGACGGCATATGTTGTCGCATCGGTTGCTCGTACGGTATTCTGTGACTGGGCAAACCGAACCGCGGTGCATTGCCCAGAGGCGGGTGAAAGGTGGGCATAGGCAGACGTTTCCGTGGCGGTTCTTGTAGAAGTGACGGAGGCGGCTCTTTGGTAACAGGAACTACAAGGGGTGCAACAGATTTTGGTTCCGGTGAATCTTTTTTCTTTTGACGCACCACATCGCCGGACAGTTTGAGTTGTTGCTGAGCAAAATCCTCTTCTTCCATCATTTTGGCGATCTCTTCCTCGTCCATGGCCTCAGGATCGAAATCATCCGGTAGATCTTCGTCAAAATCGGTTTCGCCGTCATCATCGCTGTTCAACTCGCCTTTTCGCTGCAGATAATCAATGTCCAACGCCTTGGCTCCCTTGATAACGGACAACGGAACAGTCGAAAGCGAATCCACAGGAGCTAGAGTGGGTGTGGCCGCAGCCTTTGCTGCTTCGGTGTTTTTTTCAGCCAACATTCTCTTGATTTCTTCTTGCTTCTTGATGAATTTCTCTCGTTCTTCTGGTGGTGTGTCGGGTCGTTTCACGCCCGGCTTGATACCATCGTCCGAACTCTCTTCGTCAAACGAGTCCAGATACGTGAAGCGTTTTCCACGCGTTCGCGGAACATCTTCGTCGTCACTTTCATCCGTATCACGTTTGCGACGAGCTTTACTCTTGGCCTTGCCCTTGAACGCTCGCTCGTCGGAATCTTTTTTATGGAATTTTCGTGGTTGCTTACCACCGTGAGCGCCTAGGCCACCTGACGATGATTTAGGTTTTGCCGGTTTCTTTGTTTTTCGTTTTTTGCTACTCGGGCGCCAGCAACCATCACTATCCTCACTATCGGTCGTATCGTCACACAATTCCTCGCTATCGATTTGTTCCGACAACTCCTCTTCGGACTCGGTGTCGCGCAATTCCCAGTTATGTTTGCGTTTTTGTTTTCTTCGTTTTGGTGCGTCGGACGCGTCCGAGTCGTCGTCCACAATGAAATCGTCCATACGTTTTCGTTCGCGTGCCGCTCGTCGTTGTGGTCGACGTCCACGATCCTTTTTATCCTTCTTCCCTTTCTTGCCACGTTTCTTGTACACTTCCAGGCTACTATCACTGTCCGTCGGTTCGGAAATTGATTCATCATCTTCAGTGTCGTACGAGCTTGTCTGGAAATCTTCATCGGAACCGTCGTCGTCTGAACTTATCTCGAGATTGTTCAGTTTTCGACCTTTCCTGCGTAGCCGCTTCGACAATTGTTTGGACTTGGATTTTATCGGTCGAATAGTCTCTTCCTCTTCGTCATCTTCCTCCTGATCCTTAACTGGCGTCTCTTCGGCTTTTACTTCTTCCTTGATTTCAGACGACTCAGGATCAGCCTTTGGTGCCTCCTCGCCCTCCTTGAAAACACTCAATTTTCGTTGGCGAAGCTTCTCCTCCTTATCGGCTTCAATTATTGTCGATATGTCTTTTCCACGTCCCAAATTGCCAGCTCCCGCAACTTCGTCCATTTCTTCCTTGATCGCAGAGTTGATGAGATCCTCGTATTCGTGTAACCTATAGCTGACGTTGACCTGTCGACGCTTTCGCAATTTATAAATCGGTTCGTCACTATCGTCCGACGATTTGCTAGTGTTCTTGGAACCCGAATCGCTATCCTCCGAGGAGCTAGCCGAGCCTGATGATCCGGAATCGGTTTCCGTTTCCTCTGTCTCTTCTTCTTCGTCGTCTTCGACGACAAAAGCTTTTCGCGTCTTCGGATTGCGACGACGCTTAGCTCGCTCGGCTCTACTCTTCTTCGCCTTAGATTGCTGCTTCTTCTCGGCATCATCGCTCTCCTTGTCCTGCGTCTCCTTTTCCGCTTGTTCTTGTTGTCGTTTCTGTTCCAACTCCAGATTCCGCGCCTCTTCTTCCTCCCGAATACGTTTTTGCTCCACCAAGCTATCCAGGAGTGTTAGGCGATTTTCCAAGGCTTTAATCAGCTGATCTTGTTGACATGGCGGGCAGAACCAATCACCCTCAGGGATTATAAAGAGCACAGGACTCAAACAGGAACAATGATAGCCCTTGTCGCAAGTATCACAAAGCAAAATCCACTCTGGATGATCTTTCTTTCCGCACTTTTGGCAAGCTTCGTCCAGGCTCTCGTCGCCGCTTTCGGCTCCTTCTTTACGTGCAGTACGCGCTCGTTTCAATGGAACCGCTTGAGATTCATCTTCGATATCGGATTCAGGCGAAAACTCATGATCTGACTTGAAAAGAGGCGATCCACGATCTGATTCTCGTTCATGGTGCAAATCATATTCATCCTCTTCCTCCGGCTCGTCTTCAGGGCCCGAGCTCCAACGACCATTTTTTCCGCGGACGCCCTTCTTTTTGGCGATTGTTTTCTTTCCAGCCTCCGCTTCACTGTTGTCCTCTTGAGACTCTTCCGATTCCGATTCGGGTATCGGCAAGCCTTTCGAAGTTTTCTCCTCCTTTTTCTTCTTCTTAAATTCGGCTTTCATTTTCTTGAGCGCTTCTTCCTCCATTTTCCTGCGATCGGCTTCCTCGCGGATTTTCAATTGTGCAATTCGCCGTGATTGACGCACTGGTGTATCTTCAATGATATTGCTTGCTTCGATATCACGCTTTCGGCCACGTGGTTTGCGTTGCGCTGATCCTTTACCGCCATTCTCCTGAACTGCTGTTTTCTCAGTGTTTGACGAGTCTTCGTCATTTGCAGCCGGTTTCTCCGCCTTGTCAGTAGCTTTGGTATTGTTTGCGGGCTTTCGTCCGCGTCCCTTCGGTGTGATAATTTGAATCGGCGTGCCAGCCGGAGTGTGCCTGGTTGTTCGAGTTGACGTTGGTGATACCATTTCCTTAGGTGATTCTGCGGCTTTCCTGGCGTCAATCAACTCCTTAGTTGAGATATGAAGTGGATCGACCGGCGCATCAGATTCCTCCGTTTTTTCCGCATTATTGTCTTGGGGTAAACTCTCTTCTTCACTGGTACTTGAATGCCTTTCATTAGATTTTCTTGCTGTCTCAATCTTCTTTCGGACTTCAACGTTAATCGCTTTTGGACGCATTTTAAGTCTCTTTCCGCCCACGTCTTCTTCTTCTTCGGTTGGTGGCGCTGCACTATCCGAATTCAATTCTGATTCGCTCTCGGAGTATTGTTGCATTTTCTCCTCGCTAAGTCGCCTTTTGCGAGTGTTTGTTGTACCGTTTTCGTGCGAGTCAACTGACGTTTCGTCGACTGTTGCTGGAGTGCCGGGTGCATCTGCAACTTTCTTGGCGACTTCGTTCTGTCCCTTAGAAGAAGCAATTGATGGCTTTGCGGACTCATCTTTGGCTTGGACGTCTTCCTTTAGATTAGAATCTTTCTCTTCGCTCTCCGCTTTCTCACACTTTCCCCTGGCATTCCCACTGGCCGCTGGCTTTGACTTTGTGCACACAGTTTTAGCACTCTTTTCCAAAATCTCATCGGGATTTATCGGCTCATTTACACCGACATTTCGAGGCCGTTTCGGGGTGGAGTCTTCGCTTGTTGAGTCAGTTTTATCGTTCTTAGGAATCTTGGAATTGCTCGAACTGTTGGGCTTATCTGAGTTTTTTGCATTGGCTTTCACAGGCTGATCATCTGATGCGGTTTCCGCGCCGTTCGTCACACGAACATTGCTTTCGCTGTTTTCATTTTTGTCGGCTTTTATGGATTTTGATGGCAGATCAATGCTGTTGTTGCGTTCCAAGAGAAGGGAATCATCTTTACTGGCTTCGCCCCGCTGATTTCCCACCGTACATTCCACACCGCTTCCTTCGCCGTAAAAATGCATGACTGCCTCCTCAATTTCTTCTCCAACCAGCTGCTCTTCGTTCTCCTCCGAGTTCAGGTCGAATTGAAAAAATGAAGTTGGTGTCGATTGGCATTCTGCACCACTTCCTTCCCCCTGCACAATCATAACTTTCTCCTCGATTACTTCGCTTACTTCAACTTTCTCCGATTTCTCATTGTCAGTAACATTTTTTAATTCCTCCGATTTTTCATCTTTCAATTGTGTTTCACCATTTTCAATAGCCGGTTTGCTGGATTTCAACACAGTTTTCTCATCCTTTTGTTCAGATTTCTTGGCATCGGTTTTGGTTTCCTTTTCGTCTCTTTTCTTAACATCTTCCGACTTGGACTTTGCTTCTTTCTTCAAATTCTCAGCCGCACCCTGTGTGTCTTCATTTGTATCATCCGCTTCTTCTTCTTCTTCTTCATCATCGACATCTTCCTCGTCCTCTTCATCCTCCTCATCTTCCTCGTCCTCTACTTCTTCCTCACCCTCCTCATCTGTTTCCTCTTCGCCGTCATCTTCGTCGTCAGCTTCCTCATCTTCGTCTTCATCGCCGCTGGATTTTTCATACTTGCTCTTCTTGGCGCATCGATTATCGAGTAAGGTTGGCCGATTCTTTTTTGCGGGCGGTTTTTCGACTTCTGTTTCGTCGTTTGCGTCACGGCTTATTGTTCGTCGTTTACCATTGGATTTCACGTCAGCTGACGGAGTATTGGATTGTTCGGCAGCATTGGGCTGAAAGAAATTATTTTTTTAGATCAATAAATAATTGCGCAGGTTTGACTTACCTTAGTACGTTGAGAAATTGACCTTCGTCCATTGGCTATCGGAGCCGGTTTTGCGACCCCATTAGTTTCGGGAGTGTTGACGCCATTTGCAATTGAATTGCGAGGCGTACGACCACGTTTCTTTGGCGTGACAACATCTTTTACTTTTTCCACTTGGTCTACTTCCATGGGTTCCGCTCCAGCCGTGCTTTTCCTATTCGCTCGTGTATCAGCTTTGATACTTCCATTTGCAGCTGCCCTTGAGGGACGTCCACGGCGAGTAACCGGTGTGGGCAATTCCTCTTCAACTTTGTCATTTTCAGTTTCTGTCTCATTGTCCTCAGCTTCTTCGTCATCTTCTTCTTCCTCTTCCTCTTCACCCTCTTCGTCCACTTCACTTTCATCATCCTCGCCTTCCTTTTCATTTTCATCCTCACTCTTTGTCTTACGCCGGCCATTTGTAGACGTGATAATTTGCCCGGCCGGACTGTCCAACTTTATACGAAGATTAGGAATTCGGGATCTTGTATTGCTGCCCATCGATGATTGACTATCGTCCTGTTCTTCAGGCGGTGGCGGCTTTATTAGCATATTGGCACAACTATTGCTACTGCTATCCTCGTCAATGATGCCGATAGACGAAGGCAGCACGACTTCATTGCCCTTCAGTCGTGTAATAAGTGTTTCCATTTCCGACCGATTTGAGGCAACAACTTGCCAAATCTCTTCGTCAAGATGCTCCTGATAGATGCGGAAATTACACGATGGGTCTTGTGTTAGCCAGTACGAGTGTCCCGAACGGTCGCGTCCAATTGGTTCTGAACGTAGCTCTTCCGCACTCATGTTGGCGAATTTGTTGCGGAATTTGCCATTTAGTTGGAACTGGTACTCGACTATAGCCTAGAGAAGATATGAAAACATTTTAATAGAGCGATGCGAAGATCAGGAGGGCTAATGAAACTTACCGTCAGTATTCGAAGCTTGACCTTCAAACTGGACTTTTTATAGCCGAAACGTTCAACTTCCCACGCGTCCTGGGCCGAATAGAGATAACAAAATTTCACTAGTGCTGTCTCCCATGCTGTTTCATGTACGGTTTTTCGCATTTTTCGTAAAAGTTTAACGTGTAGATCGCGGAGTCCTGGGGCAACTGTAATGCAAAATTAATAAATTGCTGTCAGTTGACAAAATATTACTGAAAGAACTAAGCTGGTAACATAGAGTGTCTATAGAAAACTGGTAAAAAAAATACTATATCAGACAAAAAACTGATTGCAGTTTTTTTAACAATCATCGGTCTGGGTTTTACACAAAATGAATGCGGTTAATGCGTACAATGTATTTTTTTATTGATTTATTATCATCAATGTGGCACGATAGCCCGACGTCGGACTTTGGCCCCCTGTATTGTTGATCAATTGTCGCGGTCACGCGATCTTGTCCTTCAGTTTCGGAAGCCCAGCATCTGGGCTGATACAATGAGGAAGATTGTAGAACTGTTAATTTTGAATTCTGCGAGAAAAGATTCCTGCTTGAACGCCCCTTTCCGCAGGGGAGCCTGCGCCTTTCGGGGTGTGGGTTTTTGGTGAAGAGCGTTACAACGAATCCGAGCTGCACAAAGAGGACCCTGGTATGTTTGGCACGCCATTATATGGATATGTACAAAGACCTTCGGGCGCTGACGCTTTTGATGCGCTTGAGTCATGTAGGGCGGCTCTGTATGACTCATCGCTCGCCCAGAATTCACTCGTTATCAAACCAAGCCCGTTTCGCAGTGATTTCCTTGGTGGATGAGAGTTCGCCATAATCGAGTGTGTATAGACTCGAAGTTGGTGGCTTCGCATAACCTGAGCCACAAAGGGCATGTGGAGGGAGAATGATATTGACTATACCGTTAGTCGGCAAACTTTTAATTCTGAAGAGCAAAATTCAGGAAATCACCGATTAAGATTCCTTCAAAAATTCAAACTGATTTTGTTTTCCAAGTCGGTACGGATTGTTTTGGGGAAGTTTTGTCTATTAATTATGTGGAACAATACAAATCTCGTAGAAAAGCAGCAGTATTGTTATTAAGATATTTGCAATGCGGAATTAGAAAAGAATCATCATCAATGTGGCACGATAGCCCGACGTCGGGCCTTGGCCGCCTGAATCGTTGACCTCCAATTGTCGCGGTTACGTGACCTTTTCCTCCAGTTTCGGAAGCCCAGAAGCTGGTGGGCGTCTTCACCTACGGAGTTCTCCCAGCGAGCTCTCGGTCGTCCACGCAACATCGCTCCGTCAATTCGTTGTGCGTGCATCACTTTCTTTGGCATGCGATTATAGTACATCCGTTGTACATGCCCCGCCCATTGCAAACGTTGAAGCTTCACGATTTTCGTTACTTCCAGCTCATCGTACAATTGATACAACTCATGGTTGTATCGAATACGCCATTGATTTCACTCGCGAACGGCCCCGAAAATTCGCCGAAGAACCTTTCGTTTGAATCGGTCTAGCAAAATTTCGGAGGCTTGGGTGAGGGTCCATGTTTCGCAGCCATAACATAGCACGGGTCGGATGATCGTATTGTACACGCGGAGCTTCGTGTTCCTGTGCGCAAGTTTCGAATTAATTATAGGGGGAGAAATATGTCTTATTGGCTAGTTGTATCCGTCGGTTTCGTTGGCGTCGTTACAACCCAGATAGTTGAAGTTGTCTACATACTCGATATTAAGGTTCCCCACTGTGATGCTTGAATTTGCTGGCGTCCTTGTTTTCGATTGCATCATGGCCTTTGTTTTGCTTTCATAGATATGTAGTCCAACTTCCTTTGCGGCGTTATTGAGGTTATGCAGAAGGCTTTCTGCATCACTCAATCTTCGAGACATGATGTTGATAACGTCGGCGTACGCTACTAATTGAGTCGACTTGATTAGTAGCGTTCCGCTGCTGTCCATATTCATGGCTCGAATTACATACTCCAAAGCAAGGTTGAAGAGCGTCGACGCCAGCCCGTCCCCCTGCTTGAGTCCAGTACGAGTTTCAAATAGGTCAGTGATTCGTTCTGCACTCTGACCTGCGAGACGGTATTAGTCATCGTCATCCTTGTGAGTCGCACTAACTTTGCCGGTATACCAAAATTCAGCATAATGTTGTACAGTACACTTCGGTCGATACTGTCGTATGCCTGCTTGAAGTCGACAAAGATTTGGTATACGTCGATGTTGTATTCCCAGCACTTTTGGAGTAGTAGCTTCACTGTGAAAAGCTGATCGATCGTTGAACGACCAGGTCTGAAGCCGCCTTGATACTCGCCAATGATTTGTTCTGCGTACGGATTGATTCTCTTTTCAAGAATTTTTTATAAAATCTTATAAGCCGTACAAACTAATGATATGCCTCTGTAATTCTCACACTTCAACTTGTCACCCTTTTTGTGGATTGGGCAGATTATGCTTTTGCGCCAATCTTCGGGGATTACCTCGTCGTTCCATATTTTCAGCAGTAGCACATGTACAGCGTTGGTCAGGCACGTTCCACCATGCTTCAGCAGTTCTGCTGGGATCTCGTCAGCGCCGGGCGCTTTATTATTTTGGAGCGACTGTATGGCAAGACTCACCTCTTCTACTGTTGGGGGTAGAACGGGAGGGCCTGGTTCGGCTAACTGCTCAAGAGCTAGCTCCGCGGGGGATGTTGATGATGCATTGAGGAGCTCTTCAAAATGCGAGGCCCATCGTTTGTTGACGCTTTCGATGTCGCTGATGATGTTACCTTCTTTGTCCTTACATAGGCTTGTCCTGGGTTGATATCCGTTCTTGACATTATTTATAAGTTTGTACGCCTGTCTAGTGTTCTTACTGGCTAATCTTTGGTTTATTTGCTGTAACTGCTCGTCAAAATGTTTGCGTTTCTTACGCCTAATTAACTTATTAGATACTCGCCGAAGCTCGTTATATCTTTCTTTCTTGGCTCGGGATGCGCGTTGTGTGTAGATAGATGGTACCATTTTGCCCGTAATATCACACGGATGGCCCTCAGCGGCGATCCCTTCTGAACGGGATGTCATTCAGTCAGAGCACCATATTTCAAAAGGAAGACAAAACCCTTGAAAAGGACGATCAACAGATGAGCCTGAAGTGATGCAAAAAGTGGGATTTTGCAAAAAACAACAATGATCTCTCGTGGCCTGTTCGGTACCGAGATTTCAGTACCGGGTCTCGGTTTTTTTCAATACCGGTACCACAAGCGGTTTCCCTGACTCAGGTTTTTTTTTCAGTACCGACGGTTTTTTTTTATTTATAAGCCGGTTTTTTGAGTACCGGGTTAAAAACCGACTCAGGTTTTTTTTTCAGTACCGACGGTTTTTTTAACCATAAGCCGTTTTTTGAGTACCGGGTTAAAAACCGGTACCAAAAAACCTGAAAAAAACCGGCTCATGGTTGAAGTGAGTCGTTCTTTTTAACTCGGTACCAAAAAACCGACTCGTCGGTGGGTTTTTTTAACTCAGTATAAAAAAAAAACCGGGATATCGGTACTTTAAAATATCGGGTCCGGTACCAAGTGAACACCGGTTTTGTACCGGGATCCCGGTTTTTGGAACAGGCCTACGTGGCAGCATTTTCCACTAATATAAGAATGGCACTGAGCAGCATCTCTTTTTGAACGCTATTCCTTTAAGTATTATTTTTTTTTAATTCGATATTCACCCAGTTCGGTTGTTTCATATCTTTCGAAAGTTAAAAAGTCTCAATACTTATATAGTAATATGCTATATTCATCAGAATGAAGACAGATATTGTGGAAATTGGGGAGGGGGTGACGGTTTTTTTATTTCACGGGTCTATAAGAGGTGGTTCCGAGGAAAACCTACTAACAGCTTTTGAGGGTTTTCGGCTTAATTTCGGAAATATCTAGGAAACGGTGAGTCCTACTGAAAGTATTTGTATGCCATTATTACAGCCCTTTAAGTTTCCAAAATGTTATTATAACATACAAATGCCGAATTCCTAACGGTTTCCACGATGCAATTTACTGAAATCCGAAAATTATTTAAAATTCGTTTTTTTATTTGTTTGGCTCTGGTGTCATCCGCGATTGCAAAAAAAACTGTTTGGCGACAAATTTGTACGATGTTTAATGTACGCTCATTTGATATACTTCCCGTAGTCTTGCTTTCAATCGGTAAAAAGATGAAGAGCTTAAACCAAGTTGCCGAATATTATTTCCCACATATGTAAGTATAAAGGCAAATATTGTAGAAAATTGGGAGGGGGTGGCGGTTTTTTATTTCGCGAATTTATAAGGATTGGTTCGGAGGAAAACACACTAAAAGCACGCTGTCGTGGGATGTGAGCTAACGTGGCGAGAGCGGGTTAAATTGTGGCATTTTTGTGGTTATCAGCTCTATTTCCGCTATATTTTCGAAACTGCGAACTGTACAAAAAAAATTGTCTGAGCAAAAATTAAAGCCTACAAAGCCTATTCATCTTACAAGCGTAATGTCGATCCTAACTTGTTGCTAATTTAAAAATCAGAAGTTTCACATTGAGAACATCAGCACAGCAACCCTTTGGTCAGGTTGCGGTTCGGCTGACCAGTGTTTTTAGATATTTTCCACTGTGAAATGACCGGGGAATCAAAAAATAATACATAAAATGGCCGAGAAAAATGTTGGAACCATATTCGGATTGTAGCTTATGGAATTCCCCATCATTTCCGACATGTTCCACGACAGTAAGCATGCATTTTCATTGAGAAAATCGCAGCGGACAAAAATTTCATTTTCATTTCGCCCGATGTCTATCCAGACCTGAAGGCCGCAATGTAGACTCGTAAACGTCAAATCCGCAGATTAAATTGCATTGCATTGTTGTTGCTTCTCATGACATTGTTGTTGTTTGCCCGTGTCCGACGAACAATTTAAGCAGGATCCATGACGTCATTGAACAGCTGAGTTGCGGCTATGATATATCTAGATGGCGTTTATGCAATTAGCGATTCAGATTATGTTTCCTTTTCACTGGTACATACTATATTTTTCCCAATTTTAGCTCCCAGTGATTGTTAGAAGGCATACACTTGCTAGAAAAAGTCTCCGTACATAAATGTAAGGAAAACTGCATATTACGGAAGAACTGGAAAATGAAAACCTTAGATTGAAATTTGTTATCTAAAATGTTTATTTAGTATTTGAACTAATATTTCTACACATTATTTTACTGAAATTGAGCTGTAAACAAAATTTTCTAAAACAAAAACTAAAAAACTTCACAAAAACGAATTAGAAAAAGTCTCCGTACACGACCATATTTTTTACAATTATTCAGTTTTTTTCACGGAATTTTGAAGAGCTCACTAGCTTGATGGATAACATTTTCAGAGGAGGACCTTCATGCTTCGATTAAACATGGACTGGATCAATTTAGCCGACCCCTGGCCTGTTATTTTGTCCCTTTTGAAGAGAATGACGCTTTGAAGCATTCCCTTGTAAGTTATGATGTGCTGACGGTACCTGTGCGCCTTCAGTTTCTGAAAATGTTCGGTGGGATTACGCTCTCGAAATTGGGATAGCGTATGGGACTTACGTTCTGTTTTAAAAAGCGATAGAAGCCAGCACATCATAACCTACAAGGGAATGCTTCAAAGCGCCATTCTCTTCAAAAGGGGCAAAATAACAGGCCAGGGGTCGGCTAAATTGATCCAGTCCATGTTTAATCAAAGCATGGAAGTCCTCCTCCAAAAATGTTATCCCTAAAGATAGTGAACTCTTTGAAATCCTGTGAAAAAAACTGAATATTTTTAAAAAATATGGTCGTGTAGAAAGACTTTTTCTAATTGGTTTTTGTGAAGTTTTTTAGTTTTTGCTCTAGAAAATTTTGTTTACAACCGAGTTTCAGTGAAATAATGAGTAGAAATATTAGTTAACAAACTAAATAAACATTTTAGATAACAAATTTCAATCTAAGGTTTTCATTTCCTTGAGGTTCCGTAATATGCAGTTTTCCTTACATTGTGTACGGAGACTTTTTCTGGCAAGTGTATGTATATTTAAGAATACACCTGGCAATACAATCTGCAAAGATTAGCCATCGATTCAAGCTAGGAGCTCCACCTGTGGACTGTTAATTGCGGTGACATCAGTAACAAAGCCCACTTAGATCACAGGAGAAAGAAGAAGAAGTATATTTAAGAAATTGAAATGTTTGGATACAACGGACTGGCAAGGACCCAACTCACTTCCCGTACCAAGCTGCGATGATCGTATGCCGCCGCCATATCTGTTGTAAGCTCCAAGTGATAATTATCGCGGTCCACATTACAGACCTTATGCATGTATTAACTAGGTGTGGTAGGAAGTCCACCCTGTGAAAACCATTGGTCATCTACCGGATCAAAATTGTCCACCGATCCAATTATTTGAACAGACATTTCCTTTCAATCTTACATCTCTTCCTTTGTGGTCGATCCACACACATTTCAGTCATCGGTAAAAAGAAATTTAAATGGTTGAATGCCAATTTTTAATAAAAATTTTGTCCGCCTGTGAAATATCTTTTTTTATACCCTTCGCTTATTAAGCGAAAAGGGTATATTAACTTTGTCATGAAGTTTGTAACGCATTGAAGAAAGCATCTCCGACCATATAAAATATGTATATATATGATCAGCGTGACGAGCTGAGTCGATTGGACGATGTCCGTCTGTCCGTCTGTCTGTCTGTCTGTCTGTTGCGACGCGTTTTGCTCAGCCAGTTGAAAAGCTATGGAGCTGAAATTTTGCACACATGCTTCTTTTTGTTGCAGGCAGTTTGTATGTTTGAATCGGTAAAATCCGACAAGGGGGTCGTGGGGCTGTCATACAAACCTACTCCCCAAAATTAGGTTCTTCTTAGAAAAACTTTTTCATTTATGCACCAAATTCAATCGAATTTCACACACATGTGTTTTTGTTGGTGACACACAACATATGTAAAAATCGACCAAAGCGGACAATGGGGTCGTGGGGCTGCCATACAAACCTAGTCCCCCAAATTAGGTTCTTCTAAGAAAAACTTTTTTATTTTCTCATCGATTGCAATCAAATTTCGTGCAAATGTGTTTCTAGTGACACAACAAAACATATGTTAAAATGGTCCAAATCGGACCATGGGGTCATGGGGCTGTCATACAAACTTAACTCCCCAAATTAAGTTCTTCTAAGATTTTTTTTTTTTATTTATACACCAATTTCAACGAAACTTCACACAAATGTGTTTCTATTGATGATACAAAACATATATGTTAATAGATGGAGTCGGACCATGTGGTCATGGGGCTACCATACAAACCTATCCCCCCAAATCAAATTTCTCTAAGAAAAACGTTTTTATTTGCTCACAAATTTCAACCAACCTCATGGAAATGTACTTTTATTGATGTTACAAAACATATGCAAAAATGAATTAAATCGGACCATTGGGGTCATGAGGCTGGCATATAAACCCAACCCACAAATTAGGTTCTTTGAAAAAAAAACTTTTTTATTTGTCCACCAATTTCAACCAAATTCATAGAAATATGTTTTAATTGATACCACAAACATACATACATCCCCCCTTTTGGTTCTTCTAAGAAACCCACGACCCCCGCTTCTCCAATAAATCTTCGCCACGGCACTTATGTGAAAATTCAAGTTAAAGCGTGGAAGCGGGGAGAATTAAACACAAGTCATAGGAACGCCCGAAAAAACTTTTAGCCCGAGGGGAGCGAAGGGTATCCAAATTTCGGCCGCGCCCGAAATTAGCCTCGGTCTCGTTTTAAATTGTCCGTGGCATTTATGGAGAATTGGATTCTTATAGGACACATTACTAGAGCACTGCATGGGCAATGATTAATGAATGAGAACTTTTAAAAAGTATTTCCACTGCGAAAAAAAATCGAAAATCTCATTTTTTGTCGGATAACCAAAGCTTGGCTAAGTGTTTTCGACCAAAATTATCCTTACAAGGCATACTTTCAATAAAACCCTCAAACGCACGCAGCCATGCATGTCGGGAATCGGAATGAATGGAACACCTGTCTAGTGACTTCCTAGTACTAAATTGTTATCAAACAACGCTGATGCATCGCATATCAAGTGCCTGACATTTCGTCGGCAACTTCCGCAAAAGCCGAGATAACTGAAACCGCAAGCCGAAAAGTCTGCACAAATCAGCGGCAGCCCCAACAAACAAGAAGACACAACAGCAGCGGGTCCACCCCTCGGTACCGGGCCTACAGCCAATCACTTTTCCCAACCAGAACTCACCTTCGTCCGTATTTTCCAGCCATTCTTGCAACAATTGTATGTCCGGCTGCGGAATGTTGATCATTGGCGAGAATTTCTCGAAAAACGAACAAATTATTGCAAAATTGGGATCGTTTATGCAGGAGGCTTCGCTGCCGCCGGACGCCATTTTTCTGCTTCTTTGCTTGTGCCACTCGCTATCGGAAGAACTCTTGCACTGCTGTCACTGACTCTGTTCACTGAAAAATCACTTTCACGGCACTATTTCGCATCGGAAAACATTCTTTCGCACTCGTAACAATTTGCAGGAACTTTGGGAGGATTTTTACGGACCGGAAAACAATGAAAAACGCGTAAACACCATGACACAAAAACCGATGTTATTCCCGTATTCATGAGACATGAGACGCACGTACCACCTCGGTTGGCTTGTTTGGTCGGACGAATGCAGTAGTAGAGACATCCCCACAGTGGTACTAGTACGAAGAATGGATTAGTGAAGGCGCAAACCGGTAGATTGTGGGGACGATGCTAGTGGTGTAGAGGTGGCGCAAAATAATTTCAAATTTTTTTTTAACCCTTTAAATGCGGATACACAACCGTCAAAAGATTTCATTATAGAAGTTGACTGATTTACATTTGTCAAATTTTAAAATAATTGAGAATTAGCCTGTGACACAAAATTTCGCTTCTTTTCTATTCATTTCAAATTATTTGAAGGTGAAACACAAATTAAAAAAAAAAACAAGTTGTACGTACATAGTTGCAAGTTGCAGCATAGTGGCATACCCAAGTAACAATTTCATCCCTATAATACTTCGTAAAATATTATCTTCTAACGACAATAGGGGGACTTTACAGGGTATAAACTCTGAATAATAGTCCAATAATGGCGTTTGGCGCCTTTTTTTGATCCAATTGCACCTTATTGTAGCACTGAACTAAGCTTTGAAAAAGACATACATCAATGTGTTATGTCATCATTTTCTCGTGAAAAAAAGAAAAAAAAATTCCCCCAGCCAGCGTCGAACCAGCGACTGTCGGACACCAGTCCGACGCCCTAACCACTCGGCCAACCTCACATATAGTTAACATTGCTCGTAAACACTACAAGTGCTCAACACTTCTTTATCGACTCTTCTCCATTGCACCTTCTTCTTTATATGTCAGTCAATTGAAGTTGAATAAATCCACACATTCATCAACAAAATGCAGACATTTTCTGCGCTGAGATTATCTTAATTGATTCATAAGTTAACAAGGAGTGAGGAAATGTTAGTTTCATGCAATATTTCAATGAATTCAATTCAAGAAACGTGGTATTCCGGAGCACTTCATAAGTGTCAATTCAATAAATCACAAAGTCCATCCTTCAATAAAACTAGGCTGAACAATTTATTGGATGACCATACGAATGTCACACGATAAAAATGACACCGACTGTGCTATAGAAGAATATATGCATGTGTGTGAGTTAACTAGAGAGACTATTGCATGTGTGTGCTGTATCATCCAATAAAACACAAGAGTGGAGTATTTAATGGAGTGTCATTTTTAGGTTGACGTTTAGAGACAGTTTTATCGAAGTTTTATACCACAATCTTTGAATTTATTCCATAATGATGACAGAAGCTTTCCGGAAAATACTTTAAGGATGGTTTATCGGATCAAAATATTACTTTAAGCGATGTCACACGATAAATGAATTCCGTGGTACTATATGGTTGCTACAGTGTGAAGTGCTTCTTTAAAGCAAACGAATTGTTGCTTGGGTAGGTCAGCATTAAATTTAAAGCATCGTGTCCGGAAACTACCGCATAAGCATACAGCGTACGTATAAATAATTGTCATTTTTCGGAATTTTTCTATCGGCTACAGTCAAAACCACACTAGCAAAAGCTGCAGTTATCGGCAAATTCCCCATTGAATAGAACTCAAATTCCATTAACGAATTTCGGAGAGGGTGT
Source organism: Microchrysa polita (assembly GCA_949715475.1). NCBI lineage: Eukaryota > Metazoa > Arthropoda > Insecta > Diptera > Stratiomyidae > Microchrysa > Microchrysa polita. Next base: position 80,111,240 of record OX454418.1, on the reverse strand, counting down.
GAAACCCTACAATTCATGCAGATTCACCATCGCTTTTATTGTGCTACCAAAGCATTACTTAATTACATACATACATACATAGTTCTTACCACATTTGTTTCACTTTTTCAAAACAACCAGTATAGTGATGCGGGTGATGTTTTTTATTTACTTTTGTTTTTTATTCTCCTACTAAACTAAATACGGTAAGTAAATTTACGATCCGTAAAATCCTATGCGATTACGTATGTGCATACACATTTATAAACAGAAATATATTTTCTGTTGGGGAATGAGGCTTTTTTTTACTTTTATTCTCATGGGCTAATTTCACTTTTATTATAGAGAGGATGCTCAAAACGGTAGTTTGACGAACCGCAATGAAGTGTATGTCAATCATAGCAAAGTTCGTGGACGAGTACTTACACTGTAGTTTGTTCTAGGAACATGGAGCTAAACAACGGGAGAATTATTATTTGAATAATTAAAAAAATATTCTTCCACCAAAAGGGACATTTTTCTTGTTTTTTGGTACTAGAAGGTTAATGATAGGACAATATGGGCTTGATACCCACGGATATGATTTTTTGAATGAAGCTCCCCACATTAATAAATAGAAGAATAGTACTCTCGCTTCTTCGGATAGGAAGCGATTATTATCTGATGTAAGTGTAGATTTAATAGGAAGAGGTGATGGAGGCAATGCATCAGATGAAACGCGGAAAGGCAGTCGGCCCGGACAAAATCCCCGCGGATTTTTGGTTGAAAATGGAAAATGTCGGGCTTAGTTGGCTCACAGTTCTCTTCAACAAAATCAAAGGTGGGCAACCGATGCCTGATGCTTTCAGGGAAAGTTTTCTTCTTCCTTTCTATAAGAACAAGGGAGACTCACGCAAACTCAACAACTATAGGGCTATAAAGTTAACACCTCATACACTAAAGATCTACGAGCGAGTTGTCTGCAACCGATTGAGAAAGATTGTGCGGTTGAATGACAATCAATGCGGCTTTGTTGAAGGTCGATCTACAGTCGATGCGATTCAGTGCATTCGTATTGCGATGGAAAAGTATAGAGCAGCACGAAAGGACTTGTACTTTGTGTTCATCGATTTGGAGAAGGCATTCGATAGAGTACCTCGTGATCTGATATGGTTGGCCTTGAGAGCACTTAATGTCCCCGAGGCATACGTCAGGATGATACGAGACATGTATGATGGAGCTACGACTAAGGTTAGATGCACAGCCGGTGAATCAGAAGAATTTCCGGTGAATGTCGGAGTACACCAGGGCAATGTATTGAGTCCGTTGCTCTTCAACATCATCATGTGCTACTTATTAACACGTGTCTCCGACGGCCAAGAAATATCTCTTCTTTTTGCTGATGATATAGTCCTCAGTAGCCCAAACATCGTTGCCTTGCAAGCTGCGCTTACAAAATGGTGTGACATTCTGGAGGAGCATGGACTGAGGGTAAGTATAACAAAGACTGAGTTCTTATGCTGCCAATTCTCAGACCCAAATGCACCGATACCAGAAATGTACGTCAAAGGGGAGCAGCTTAAGTCTTGTACCAAGTTCAAGTACCTTGGCTCGATGGTGAACAGCGGAGCTACCAGTGGCGAGGCGTCCATATAAGCCGATTCCTCGCGGCTTCCCTTTGCTGCTTCTCAACAAAACACAGTTTACAGTCCAACTACAGTAAGTAGAAAGAACTGTGTTTACTGTAACATTTTCTCTAGTTAGTATTTTTACACATTTCAAATTATTTTGGATGTTTTTCATACTGTAGTATAGGAGTATGGCAAAATATTCACTATGCTCCCCAGTCTACTAAACATCCCGGACCTACAGATTATTCCATGCACAACAACATTACATGATATAAGTATCGGTACATAAATATTTGTAACATTCATTTAGTACTGCAATCACAAACAAAAGAATAGCCAAAGACTAGATTTTTACACTACAGCAGAGGGGATTCCCCTGTCCCTTTTTCAATGGGAATCGTGTGCGGTGTCTAATTGGAATCATTCCACTACGCTGTGCCTGTGCATCCTCACCCGATAGATAAACATTTCCATAACAGCTCGTCGGTCAGCAGAGCAGAAGAAATAATCCGAAGAGAAGCCGGCTTGCTGAAGAGTCCAGTGGCACACAAATTTCGCAATGTGTATGTATACTAAGAAGCCCCGAATTGTTCACCATTGTCGGTGCTATGGACTGCCGCTTTCAGTGAAAAAGTAAGCCGGAAAATTTTGGCTTATGGACTGATGTTAATGAATGTTCAGAGTACGGAGGCATTCAAGCAGATTCTGCAACTGGGCAGTGTTCTGCAGATTGGCGATTATAGAGGGATGCCTGCGCATATAAAAAGATGATTCATATGCGACAGACGATAGTTGCGTTTTGATTATGACGCGTTCTGGTGTGGGTGGAGTTAGAGATAATGTGCAAATGGACTGTAGATATGATTGATAGTTAAAGGTATTGCACTATTTTAAGATGTAGGAAATTTAGGAAAGGTAAGATTTTGCTTGTTTGAATTTTTAATCAAATTTTTTTTTAATGAAACTACAAAAATGAAAATGGATTTACTCGAATTCAATCCCCTTTAAGTATTATTCATTATTATTACATTATGGTATTTTTTTTTCATATTTTTAAATTTGATGCCTGCAAAGTTGAAACAGATGCAATACCTTCAAAATGCACTATCTAGAACATGACAAGATCCCAAATAAATGATATTTTATGTGTCAATTAAGTCTTGAAATTACGGGCTTCCCTTGGGTGGTGAATCACGCCTCGCCACTGGGAGCTACATGCGATGATGACATCAAACATCGCACAAAGGTTGGGTGGATGAGGTGGCGAGAAAACTCTGGAATTTTCTGCGATAAGAAAATGCCACTGAAGCTAAAGGGCAAGTTGTACAAAACGGTTGTACGTCCCGCACTCATGTATGGATCAGAATGCTGGACCATGTATGAAGGTTACGCGAAAGAAATGACAGCGACTGAAATGAAAATGTTACGCATGTCAGTTGGTGTAACCAAAAGGGACCACATCAAGAGTAGCTACATCCGAGGCAGCTTGTCCATAGACCTACCAATCACCGAAAATTCTTTCTCGAAGCCGATGACTATAAGCAAGGGGGTAACGGGCTGTGAGGAAGTGTAACCTCTAACTGTAGGATTGGGTAGGAACAACATTTGGAGTTTCCAAGTACATATATACACTTATCCTAAGCTGACCAGACGTACAGCATTTTGCTGTACAGTACAGCATTTTGACCTGTAGTACAGCATTGGGAAATGTACAGCATTCCCAATTCCACACAATCAAACCTTATTCACTACATCAGCTGTCGACAAAGGGGTTTCGGGAGCCACATGCGGCACTTTGACTGATTTAGTGTGCTTTAATGACTCAAAGCATTTTCAAACTCTCGCACAAATTAATTAAAAAAAAACAATGTTTGCCGTTATCTCCTTTAAATATATAGCCCTGAATGACCATGGTAGTATAGAAATCTTGGCCCAGTCTATACAAAAATTTAGAAAAATAGACCTCCATTGCCCGCATCTTTGAACGGCTGTAACTTTCGAATCGAGACGGCTAGGACTCTGAAATGTGCGCCCCAAAATCCTAGAGGATTCGATGTAGACATCGGCCGCTTCATCCCCGCTCTATGAAAAAAATTCGAAAAATAGACCTCCATTGCCCTTAGTACTGACTAACTGGCTATGGAATTTTATTGGTCTTGGGTCGCATCTTTGAACGGCTGTAACTTTCGAAAAGGCGTACGGCCATGGTTGATGAGGACCTATGAAGCATAATGTAATTTTGTACGCTAGGTATTTATGTGATCTGACCATTAATAATTTGGCTCTTTAAATGAATACTAAATGGTAAATACTCAAATTTGGATCTTCTGGCTAAAAGGTTTGTCAACCACAACACTACATAATAAGCTGGCGAAGACTGTGATCAGTCTTGTTTGCTTTTATCGATATTTAGCTATAGATAATAGCACTTTTATGTTTGACAATCGCTCATTTTCGATAGATAGGGAATCCTTTGACCGACCTTTTCTGAAATTTGGCTCACATTTTCTTAAAATTTCAAGGTCGTACGTATCAGCGCTCATAAGTTACAGCGGCCCAAATCGCAGTTTTGTGTTTTCTAATTGAAAATTGTCCATAACTCGGAAGTTCGTAAGCTCAGTCTTGCAGAGCACCGCACTGCCCATATTTGGTGGAAATTTCAAGGGGGACACTGAGGTCTTTAGGGCTTATAGTTCAGTAATATCGGGTCGATTTAGTACCAATCCGTGAAAAAAATACAGAAGTTTTTTTCTCACTCTTTCTTTATGTATTATGGGGCGCTGATTCCGATTATGAACTTTGCACCCTAAAAAAAGTGCCGCAACCTTTAAAAAAGGGGGAAAGGGGGGCATTTTTTCGGTTTTTTGCGATTATTTCAAAAACGGTAAGAGATACAGAAAAATAGTCTGAGGACGAAAAAAACTACATAAAATTATCTTTGCAATGATATATAACACATTAGAGTTTAATTGAATATTTCGGCGTTAGAATGGAACATAAATTAGAATATTTTCATTTTAAAACTTTTTTAAAAGCTCCATAACTTTTGAAAGAACGCCAGTTCATCCGTATAATTTTATGTAAGTACTCACAACAAGTTTAAGATAATTTTAACGTAAACAATGAGTCGCTCTGGTCAAGGACCTCCATTATCCCCCCCATTTAAATTTTCAAAACTGCATATCCATAACTCCCCCCAAAATTGGAGCAGAGTGCTAAATTTTGGTTTGTTGTGATTGGAGGTCATAGTCACCCCACCCACCAAAAATCAGCTCATTCGGATAAAAACTAAGGGTATCTCCCATACAAAGTGACCCATCAAGAGTTTGTTCTACGTACAACGTACTACTCATTTTATAAACTACTGTAGAACAAAGTTGTCATGGGTCACTTTGTATGGGAGGTACCCTTAGTTTTTATCCAAATGAGCTGATTTTTGGTGGGTGGGGTGACTATGACCACAAATCGCAACAAACCAAAATTTAGCACTCTGCTCCAATTTTGGGGGGAGTTATGGACATGCCGTTTTGACAAATTTAAATGGGGGGATAATGGGGGTCCTTGACCGGAGCGACTCAGCGTTTACGTTCAAATTATCTTAAACTTGTTGTGAGTACTTATATAAAATTATACGGATGAACTGGCGTTCTTTGAGAAGTTATGGAGCTTTTAAAAAAGGTCTAAAATGAAAAGATTCTAATTTATGTTCTATTCTAACGCCGAAATATGCAATTAAACTCTAATGTGTTATATATCATTGCACAGATAATTTTATGTAGTTTTTTTCGTTCTCAGACCATTTTTCTGTATCTCTTACCGTTTTTTAAATAATCGCAAAAAACCGAAAAAATGCCCCCCTTTCCCCCTTTTTTTAAAGGTTGCGGCACGTTTTTTAGGGTGCAAAGTTGATATTCGGAATCAGCGCCCCAAAATACATATAACAAAATTGAGAAATAAACTTCTGAATTTTTTTCCTGACGAAAATACGATATTATTGGACTATTATGGGTGCAGTTTAGTACAAGAGAACCTTAAATTCTCAAGGTCCACCACATATTTCCCAGAATATCGGCTATGGCTCAATTCTGTTTACAGAAATGAAGGTAGGATAATATGAGGCAGGGGCGTAGCCAGAAATTTGTTTCGGGAGGGGTCCAACGCTAAGTTAAGGAAATTTTGACATTAGAAATTAGAATTTAGAGTGTTGTTAACTGCGGAAACTATTATCGGCGTCGCCCCATTCCAGCACATGCTTCTTCTCTCTCCCACTGTTCATGTACTCAGTGGCGGTTACTCCTTAGGAGCACATGAGCACGTGAACCCCCTACGCTCATCATAACCATCACATCATAAAATTGCTTTCCTACCTAAAATTTTATATCATAGAATTTAAAGCAAAACTTCAAATTTATTTAAAAATTGTTGTCATGTATCTTAAACCCGCGAAGAGTAACCGAAATATTGATAACACAAGTCAAATAACAAGCCACCTATTCTCTAATCGCACGTGCGGTTAGAGTTGCTTGTACCCATCATCCGTTTCCATACGATCCTATGCGATGTCCCATAGTATCAATCGACGCAGACTCGCTGGCATAGGAGCACACAAAATATGTGCGAACCGTGGAAGAATTGCGTACGAGCTTCAGAATCGGTGATGTTTTTTCGGTTGATTTGTTGTGAATTGATGCATTTTGCATTGTTTGTATGAATATTTATGATTACATCATATTAATTGCTCAGTTTTTTCTTCTTTATGTGGAAAGGTATGGGCACATAAATTTAAATAAGGCAAAAGTAATGACGAATGTACTCGTATTAAGTATGGCTATGTAGTAAACAATATTTACAAATTTATATTTCTAATTTGGAAACATGTATGGATGATGTAGTGTTACCAACAAAATAATCGTGATTAAGTAGTATTTTGTAATTAAAAATTGTTTAACCCATGTTGTACAATTTTTGTACACAATCTTAGAGCTATATTCTTAGTATGTGTTGCTGATTATGTATGTGCTCTGATTAAAATCCGTTAAAAAAATGTGATGCATAATTTGATACAATGATATGAGTGGTTCAAAAATAAATGTTTGGAACTAGAACTCTGATACATATTTACTTTTGCTTTTGTGTATCTATTATTCGAGAAATAATTGAAAAAAAATTGAATTTTTAATTTATTGAATTAACATGCATAGTGAAAGAAAACCGTTTCTATCTGTAACTATATTAGCAGAAATTAAATATTAATTTATTTTTTGTTGTAGTTCAAGATATTACGCTTCTTATCTTACTAAATTCGATCATTTTTATTGGCCTAAAATTTAATAACCACAAAAAATCTCTATTTGTATAAAAAAAAGCTAATGAAGCCGAAAAGAAAATTCTTCAATTAAAAAAGAGGTACAAAATGGTGCAAAGTACAAGGTTTACTGAAGTTAGGTATTCACATAATTTTGAAAAATTAGACCCTCTAGTTTGTTTCAGTTGTGAACCCCCAATTTAGGGGGTGACGAGCCGCCACTGTGTACTATTATTATTATCGAAGGGCTCGTGGGACATGGTATTAGTACGAAGCAGCAAGCCTAGGGTTACTTAAACAATAGGATTATACGACATTTTCTCCCTTTATAAGGTTTGACGAAACTCTATTTCGCATATATATAAATTTACCTTACCTAAAAAGCATTACTGGCTATTGTTTGAGTGAGGAAGTATGCAAAGTATGCTTGGGCTCGCGTATTCGGTTCCTGCGTCGTATGGCTTTTGCCGTCACTTTCCAAAGCTCTAAGAAAACCGACTTCATTGTTACAGGAAAATATTCTATTTCAAATTTTGGAGCCTGTATGACCCCTTACGAAATTTGCCGAAGTTTTACTTTCTCCAAATCGGCGTGAATGGGGAGGGCGGTTGAGTTTATAGTTGAGGTTTTGCCTGAAAACTGAATTCCGCAAGTATGTGTACAGCACTGGGCCTTCGGGATTCTGGTCACCTTAATTAATCCTTCAAAAAGGCCACATTTATTGTCTGGCCTCGGGCCCCGTAAGTCCTTTGGACGTATGATTTTTTGTGAAAAATTTCACATTTAAATTATTCCATAAAATTTGCTACGAACGTTATGTCCAAAACCATTTGCAATTTTTGTGTAGATTTTTTTTTGTTCAAAAATCTTTTCAGACTTTTGATATTTTTAAACTTTATTTTGCATATTTTTATACCGTTATTTTGTATCTTATTTGCGCTGGAATTAGCTTACTGGCCCTGTTCATACAATTTCAATTTCTGTTCGTCTTCGCCAATTTGACAATTGACACTTGAGATGTCTCTGCTATTGAATCTCGAATCTCGACAGTGATTCTGATTACCAATGCTGGATATGTCTGTATTCGAATTCATATATTCGATTCGTGTATTCGAATTCATAGATTTTAATGGGTTTTAGTTTTGTCAAATAAGCCCATCCACAGCCGAATTCGGCTTTTGACTGAACGGAAATCTGTTAAAATGCAATAAAATTCAAATCCATGGATTCACCTGGTGTGTGCGATCTAAGAAAATCCTAACGTTGTGAAACTTTATTTTTTTTTTAAATGAACAAGCAGGCTATTTAAAGTAGTGTCCCCACGTTCGAAGAGTATACCGTATTATTCCGACATTTACATTCCAACATACAGCCGACATTTTTCAGGTGGAACTATCCTATTGCTTGCGAGTGTATAAAGGACTACTAACGGGGTTCCAAATCTACAATGGCTTACAACGCAACTTATGCCGATTAATTTTGCTACAATAAATAAAGCTGCATAAAATCTAATCGAAACCAGAATGAAATCTCACATGTCTGGTAGCAGTTAATTAAGAGGCTTTTATTGCTACAAGTCAACCGCTGTTTGCATACATATACATATGTATATATATACTTAATATTAATAAAATATGAAAAAAATAATGTATATACAAACTCATTATTTATTATGCAATAAATTTATCTGTTCTGTTGATTTTATCTAGATCGCGCGTGTACTGGCATACTCTTTACTGACGATATGAATTTCCATATGCAATGCATATTCATGTTTGTTCAATGTAGATTTGAATATACTCGCAGCAGTCTGAAAACTTTACTATAATATTATGGCAGAGTAATAAATTCAATTCAAAAAGCCTTCAACTTCTAATTAAGAACACAACATTGTTTTTAATAAATATGTTACTGACACACGCTAGGATACAAATTAATTGACCTATAAATATATTGATCAAGAATCAATAGCGAGCGCGCCTTATTGACTATTGCTATTGTTAATGTAACAATTGAAAATTTTGAAATTATTGCTGAATGCGATGGTTACGGCTGCTAACCACTACACTATAGGATAGGGGTTAATAAAGAACCAGATAGAGATTCAGATCTGGTACAAAATCCACCAAATAAAAATCAGACTAAAAATTTTGTTTCGTTCGTTTTGCGAAAATGAAACTTATCACACGATTTTTGAAGAGGCCGATTTTGAACTGGTTAATTTTTTTTATGTGTATTTTAAACTTAAAAAAAAACTGCCGCGACAGTTCAACATTGGACCAAAGGCGCAGATGTGTTAATGACATCCAATTTTCAAGGTTTGAACTGCATTTTTGTAGAGGTGTTGAGATCAACACAGCTCGCTCAGCAGAGTCATTTATCCCCATAAATGGGTACTCGTTTAACATTGCAGTGAGATCATAGTCCGTAACATGGGTCGTTTGTTCGAAAAAACTAAACACATACAGTGAATTCACTCAGGGCGAGACTCGAACCCACGACCCTGTGCACCGAAGTTGAGCGTACTACACGGAGAAAAAAAAGTGCAATGAATTCTACAAAATCGTACAATGAAATTCACAACATAATATTTCACTAAATTTGTAGTGAAAGTTATTAAAATGTAGTGAAATTGATTACAATGTAGTTATTGTGGCCTATTGTAAAAATGATTGCAGTGTAATGAAAAAAATCATTGCATGATATTTGGATAGTTACATTTATTGCGTTTGAGGTAATTTTCACCACAGCCTGTAATAATTATTATTGCATGGTGTTATAGTTTTCATCATTTCGTACATGAAATTAACAAGAAAGAGCACGTAATAATTATGAAACTGTCAAAAAATAAAACGACTAATTTATTCGCATAACTTGTAATCTTAGATAGCTTAGGTGTAGGACGTAGGACTACGAAACGATAGGTCCCCGGTTCAATTCCCAGTAGAAGCAAATTGTAAACAGATAAAATTAAAATAGGGAAAAAGAAGTTAAGGATAAAATAGAAGTAAAAAATAAAAAAAAAGTAAAAATAAAAAAAGGAAAAAATAAAAAAATAACTTTTTGTATTTTTTTCGCCAAACTATCTTCCTGGCAGATTTTATTACCAACCAATTGTTAATTTTATTACAGCACAATGAAATTTTTCATTAAAGATGTAATAACTTTTACATCAGTTGCAGTAGGGTCAAAAATCATTACAAATGCAATGGTTTTCATTACAATTTTAATACCTTTCACTACATTTTTTCTCTCCGTGACCCACTATACCAACCAGACAACGCACCATAACTTACCACCTTTTAATATAACCTGCTTTATAATTATTGCATTTATGTGTTATCTTATCGAGTAAAATCAACGTTGAAATTTATTTTCAGTGTTTTGTTTATGTAGGTGCCATGGGTGCAGCCAGGGGGGGGGGGGCAGGGAGCGGCAGTAACCCCCCCCCCCCCCCCCCTGGCCGATGATAACTGACGGGGATGCGGAGGCTGCGTCCCAATTCATACGTTTCACTTGTGGAAAACTAAAATATTTGTTATAGTTTTGGGTGATTTTTCACTATATCTAGCTTCATATGTCACATGAAATCGCTTCGACAAGGTAGTGGAATTTATCAACATTCCATCTGAAAGGGATTTTAGTAAGAAATTGTATACAGCTTTGCCCAGTTGGGGACCTTGTAAAGAACGAATCTCACGTGTCTTTCAAGTTATTTTATCAAGATTTATTTTGTAGCTAAATCATACCAGCAATTAAATTTAGATCTCACAAGAGGAATATACGCAACCCACGAGCGGAGCTATGGGTGTTTTAGTGACGCCATGTTTGACAGGGCTTTAGAAAAAAATGCAGCAGTCCGAGAGACAAAAATAGCACCGAATATGGATGAACTACAGTCTAAAACGCAGAAATTTGGGGCTAGTTGAATGTAATGTGAATGACCAATTTCTGTTTTGCAGGGTCATTTTTCGTTAATCTCGACTTAGTGTAATACTAGTAGTTAGTACGTGATAAACCTAGTACATCGGATTGCAAAATCTGGTGGAGAAATTTTTTTTTGTTTCTTATGTTTTTTGGGGTGTTAAGCACGAATTCGGAGCTTCCCACCAAAATTTCGTTGCGGAACAGGGTCAAAATCGCGAAAAAACTAAAATGTTTGCTAATTTTCCGTTATTTGACCCCTAATAACTCTGAAGCCATTTATTTCTGCGAAAAACTCTTCATGAATATGTTAGAGAGCAGATAATTGCTAGTCCAAAGAGACATAAATATTGTAAATCCATTGAGCGGTATTATTACAATTGATAAATTAAATTTTTCATTTTTAACATAGTTCCATATTATAAATAAATTTTGAGATTGAACGGTTTTTCAATTTTGACCGCAAAGGTTGCATTTTTCTTGTACATTAGGTATATTGGGGTGCTGAACCTGAATCCGTAACTTCCCACCAAAAATGTTGTTGTAAAACAGGTTCAAAATTGCAAAAAAAAACTCCAAAAAAATGACTATCAATTGTAGCTATACCGCTTAACGCAGGGGTGTCAAACTCAAAACCTGGCTCGGGCCAAATATAACTGTCTTCAAGATTGAGCGGGCCGCAGAATACAAATTTTATGAATAACTATATTTTCGAAATTTTATCAAAGAATATTATGTACTTTTAAAATAATGAGTATAAGTATAAACCTGGTCACTAATGATTCTTTGAAAAGGTTTTTCAACAAATTTAGAAACTTTAGATAAAAAGTTAAAACGCAAAAAATTGCAGAATTGTAGACAGCTGATCAGAACATTGTAGCACCCATCAGGCTGTGTGAAGTTAGCCAGTCATTTTTTTGAAATTAGGTCCTTTTGCTCGGTGAACCGTTTGTTCTACAGCGGCTACGTTTGTTCTTGATTGTTCGCCAATTAATATCGTTTGTTCTTCTCTAATTATTTAATTATAGCAACTTTAAAATTGTGAGTGTGAACTTAGCCAGTCATTTTTAAATATGGGTCGGAAAGGTATAGGTTTGGTATCAATCGAAAGCCAGACGTTTGTTCATTTTGTAGGGCGTTTGTTCATCCTGGAAACGGAAGGATACAGGAATTATTAAGGAAAAAGAGATTAGTTGTGACGTCATCTTCACTCAACCAACGCCATCTACTCAGCTCAGCTGTACGGGCAACCCGTGTCCCGCGAACAATTTATACAAGATCCACACCATCATCATACAGCTGAGCTGAGTAGATGGCGTTGGTTGAGTGAAGATGACGTCACAACTAATCTCTTTTTCCTTAATAATTCCTGTATCCTTCCGTTTCCAGGATGAACAAACGCCCTACTCCTCGGGCTAAAAGTTTTTTGGGGCAAACCTATGACTTGTATTTAATCCTTCCCCATTCTTTTCCTTCTGTTTTCGCATAATATTTGATATTGACAAATTCTGTGGCGTCGATAAAACAATATTTGTGTGAGGTTTGGTTGGAATAAGTGGTAAAATAAAAAAAAATATCTCAGAAAACTTTATTGGGGGGATGCGGGAGCATGGCCCCATAGTACGATTCCATTTGTTTTACTTTTTTTTTTTGTTTTGATAAAGACGCATTGAGGTTTTTTTAAATTGGTGTAGAAAAAATGTTTCTTAGAAGATCCAAAATGGGGAGGTTGGGCTTGTATGGTAGCCCCATGACTCCATAGTCCGATTATTTATGGCATCAATTGAAGTGCACTCTTACGAGTTTTGGTTGAAAGTGGTGCACAAATAAAAAAGTTGTTCGTAGAAGAACTCAATTTAGGGGGTTGGCTTTGTATGATAGCCCCATGACCCCATCGTCCGATTCCATTCATTTTTACACATGTTTTGTGGCATCAAATGAAATGCACTTTTATGAGGTTTGATTGAAATTGGTGGACAAATAAAAAAGTTTTTCTTAGAAAAACTCAATTTGGGGGCTGGGTTTGTATGACAGCCCCATGACCCCACCGTCTGATTCCATTTATTCTTACATATATTTTGTGGCATCAATAGAAACACATTTGTGTGAAATTTGGTTCAAATTGGTGCACAAATGAAAAAGTTTTTCTTAGAAGAACCTAATTTGGGGGGCTAGGTTTGTATGGCAGCCCCATGACCCCATGGTCCGATTTGATCCATTCTTACATATGTTTTGTGTTATCAATAGAAACACATTTGTGTAAAATTTCGTTGAAATTAGTAAACACATGAAAAAGTTTTTCTTAGAAAAACCAAATTGGGGGGATTAGGTTTGTATGGCAGCCCCATGACCCCACGGTCCGATTTTAGCGATTCAAACATACAAACTGCCTGCAATAAAAAGAAACATGTGTGCAAAATTTCAGCTCGATAGCTTTTAAACTGGCCGAGTAAAACGCGTAGCAACAGACGGACAGACAGACAGACGGACATCGCCCAATCGACTCAGCTCGTCATGCTGATCATATATATATACATATTTTATATGGTCGGAGATGCTTCCTTCAATGCGTTACAAACTTCATGACAAAGTTAATATACCCTTTACTCTACGAGTGAAGGGTATAAAAAGTTTGGTGTTGTTTTGTGAAGTAAACGCATGCACTAGTAAAACTTAATAACCGAAAGCTAAAAAAAAATCGGCAATAAGCTGAAATTGTTATTTTTAAGAAAGTTCATATTCAGGTGATCTCCTCGCCAAATTCAGGATCTCTGGGTCTTTAAAGCTTGGCCTCCTTTTCAAATAAATCTCAATCCAAGATGTTCATGTCCTATAACCTGAAAAATACGTGGCAGATAACTAGCAGGCAAAGCCAAAAACTTATTTCTTAACCGAATTTTGGGACAAAACAATTTCACAAAGGGACTTAATATGTTTCTGCACAAAAGAGGCCATCAAATGCATAATTTATGCTTGCATAGCCACCGATTTGTTAACGAGATTTAGTCAATTTCTTAGTTCAACACCTCCAATTTATTTATTTTCACACTTTGGAACACATTATGTTTACCCTGCCCTATACCCATAAGATGGTATAGGGTATATTGTTTTTGTTACGACGATTTATGTAACACCTCAAAGGAGCACCCGGAGGTATGGCAAAGTATATATGTATATAAATGATCAGGGTCGGTCCCTGATTCGAATAAGCCATGTCCGTCTGTCTGTCCGTCCGTGTGTCTGTCAGTTCGCACGATAATTCCCGAAATAATGAAGCTAGCGTTTTGAAATTTTGGTCAGATGATTGTTTTGATAAAAGCTTGGATGGTATTGAAAGTGGGCCTAATCGGACCAAGGGTTCCCCTACCTCCCATACAAATGACCCCCCCGTGAAAATTTAATTCGGCCATATTTTTCGACAGAATATCGCTAGCGACCTGCAATTTGCATCAATGCCTAATTGCGACATACGCTTGAAGTTGGTGGAAAGTGGAGAAGGTGTGACTACCCTACCCCTTCATCCCCTACAAAGCAATATTCCGCCATATCTTTTGATAGAATGTCGCGAAAAACTACAAATTTATAGCAAATGATAGCTGCTGGATGCCGTTATAAGATATTATAGATGTGCGAGATTCGACCCATCTAACGCTTCCCCCCTTAAAAAATGAAATTGAATATTTTCGGTTTTACGCGCATTCTGGGTCTGTACATGGGTATAGGGTATACACTGACACTCATCGTGCTATTCGCACGATTAGAACTCGGTCTGGTTTTTTTTTACCTGACCGCGGGCCGCGAGTTTGACATGTCTGGCTTAACGCATTTTAAAGATTAATCGCGCGTTGGACCCGCAATTATGTTTTCTCTAACATTTTCATGGACAGGAGAAATGTACACTTTTGGAGTTATAAGACAAAAATATGGGAAAATTCCAAACATTTTGAGTTTTTTCGCGGTTTTGACCCTGTTCCGCAACGAAATTTTGGTGGGAAGCTCCGGATTCGAGCTTAGCACCCCAAAAAACATAAGAAACAAAAAAAAATTATCTGCACCACGCTTTGCAATCTGAAATCACCTAATGATTACACCTTAGAGAAAGCATAGCAACCCATGCCATGCGTTAGTCCAGAGTGGCTATGTGATCACACAACCCATATGTGTTTGACTCCAATTTTATTACACTACACTCCACGAAATAATTCAAACGTCGAAATATTGTCGATGCAATTATTAACCCTTCTGTCGTCGCCTACGAGCTATTATGCCTGAGGTTTAGCTGAATCTTCTGTAAACTTAATTTTATTTTTTGAAGAGGTCTAATTTTAGTTCTAGACACAGTTTACATACTATGTCTTACAATGATACGCCGCTTTTTTTCGTTTCTTTATACATAGTTTATATTTCGCCGAACGTTTGATCGCATTTGTGGCCGTCAGTCCCTTTGAAATATATGGCAAGGGGTGGAAAATATTGTTGAACGATATTTTTCATCAAGATATAGTACCAATGGTCTGTCTAGGTCTATGTGCCAATCGAAGAGTTAATAATCACGTTGGCTTTTTGAGAGAGTAATAAATATTACGCGCATATTATATTCTCAATTGTAAACAAAAAATTGACATTTGAATAAAATTTTCACACATACTATGAACTGCAATAGTGTGAAAACGGTGCCCTTTTTATTTTCTGATGCCCATTCTGGACTAACGCATGCTTTCTCTAAGGATTACACTAACTGTCCTTTGTTTGGCTCTAAAATAAAAAAAAAACCAACAGGCCTGACAGTCCATCTTTGGATCAAGGTAAGAGATATGTAAGTTACATCCAATTTCCAAGATCTTAGCTACTTTTTTGTTATTTATCCCTGTCATAGAGATCATATTCCGTCACATGGGTCAATATGCTGGCTACGCCCATGGTAGGTGCAATTTTACTTTCATTTTCTAGTCTATATACATATTTGTAGATGCAAATTGACATGGCTTTATTATAAATACATACTAGAGGCCGCATGTAGCATCATTCACAATAAAGGAGCATATATAGTACCTACACAGAAGCCTTCTATTAATATACATTATGTGAAAATACTATGTATGGTACTGATAAAATTCGCATGTTTATTTGTACCAACGAAGCACGAGCGTTATTCTCGCATGTTGCCTTATCACTGCTTGTTTCAAATAACTTTATTAGTACACAACACCATACAGATGTTTGTATTTTATTCCACTGCGGCTTTGTATATACAATCACATTTATAGTACTAAAATATTGAATTAAAAAGGCAAAAAATTGAATTATTGGCTCATCGTCTATAACACGAGTAAACCAAGTTTTTATATTAAAATACAATTTGCAATTTGATAACATTTTATTGGCTTATAGCATTTTCTATTTTCGTATGGCGAATGTTCATAAATGTAATATCTCTGAAAATTGTCTCACGATGACAGAGATTTCTCCGTGGTAACGTTATTCATATTTTTCATGAATAATGTAAATTTACTAATATTACTTTTGGAGATATTAAAGAAAACTATTACTAAATAGTCTCTTCACAAATAGGCGATCGACCCATACAAATTGAAACTACTCTACTGAACTGGTGAATAGACAAGCCGAAAACATCTATCATTAAAACAACAGTTTTTCTTTAAAGAAAATACTCTTCTGGAGGTGGGGTTTCTATCGTCCGATACAGTTCTTTCTTTTGGCAGCCCCATATGAATTAATCTTTCTAAATTGCTAAGTTATTTCGCTGAGTTATTCAGTTTCTTCATACTTGTATGTTTTGTGACTTCAATAGAATCCCATAAATGTGAGTTTTAACTAAAATTAGTTCCTAAACAAAAAAGTTTTTCGCACAGGATCTAATCTAATTTGGCGGATTGGATTTCTATGCGAAACCATGTCCCAGTGCCTCATTCCCAATTAACAATTTTAGCCCTATAATACTTCATCGAATATTCCCTTCCAATAGTAATAGGAGCACTTTACAGCGTATAAAAACTGAATAAAAGTCAAATAATTGCATTTGGCGCCGAACCCATGATTATCGTATTGCCAGTCCTACGCGCTAACCACTCGGCCAATTATAGCTTGAATTGCAACACACTCTGATTCGAGTCTACGAAAACGACCGCTTGACCATCTGGTGGCCATAGTCAGGACTCGGACCGAATAGATAACAGTTAATAACTAATGAATAGTCGCGTTTTTCGTTAGCTCAATTCGAAAAAATGGATATAGTAATCATTCCCTTCCAATTTATACCACATTTATACCCATCCGATCTTTTTTTGAACATCCTTTGCCAACTTCATAGTTCGAATGCTCAACTAACTATAATTAAATAAATAAATAGGAAAGCTCAAATCCTTTTAAGTGCCGAGCTAATGCCAGCTAACGATTTGCAGCCGATCGAAACTATTCCGAAATGGTTTTCGAGATAGTAGTTAGCCAACTTGATATATGTATTTCCATCCTAGTATTCCAGAGCACTTCATAACTTTCAACTATCAACTCTTTCCAAAATCACAAAGTCCATCCTCCTATAAAACTACGAGGAACTATTTATCGGGTGATAATATGAATGTCATTAAGATAAAATAACACAACGAAGTCTTACAGCACCAACTTTACATTCATGCTGATTTCAGCTCTTTATAGTGCTAATATTCAATGGGCATACGCATTGTTTGTTGGGTTATCCTTATACATAATATGATTCGTGAATTGTGCGTACGTATTCAATTTATTGATAGTGTCGTCCGCGATCTAAATGAGTTTGTTTTCATGACCAATTTTCATTTATTAACAGAATTCAATCCGAGTCGCCATTTATCATAGTTTACGGTCTCACGCTTCATATCTCTCGTCATAGATCAAATCAATTAGATTTGATAAATTTTAACTGCATACACGTACGAGTACATCTAGCCTAACCAGAGACTATATGAAGTCACATCTCACATCACACACATTCCTATATTCGAAGCAAAGGCCTTAACAATTAAGGAAATGTGAGTTTGCTCAACTCTGGGAGGACAGACTGTCTCTATGTGAAAATTATCAATTATCACATAGTCGCCAAATATTAACTCATTTATTTGTTCTTCTAATCTATGGATGGCGTATGTTTAACATTCTATTATTGCATACTTTATGTAGTACACACATATATGTATGTGTTCGTATTTTCATAGATGCCTGATAATACAAAAATGTACATTGGTAAAATGTACTTCGTACTTTCTATGAATTTATTTTGTATATTTGGCGAACGCGTTATCTGTTCTTTCCTAAAAATCAATGCTGGTTTACCCTATACCTACATGATAACTTCGGCACGAAAGTAAACCTTTTCTATAGGCAGACGCTTCAGCAGGTGGTTCATTCAATTAATTTATGTATGTATGATGTAAAATGTTCAGGACATTATTAGGGTCGGGTCACAGATAAGAAAAACTAGTTATTAGTATGTGGTCGGGTGTACAATCATGGCTTAAACCACGGTTTAGTTTAGTTTAGTTTGTAGTTTAATTAAACTCCGTTTAACTAACGGTGAAAATAAATACTACGCGATATGCGAATTTCTAAGTAAGTACACTCAGAGAAAAAAAACGCACATTCATATTAAAAGCTCCACATTTAAATTGAACGCAGTATTCGTTTGAAAAATATCGTTTGATTTGAACGAGTTCTCATTTACGCTAATAGAATTTCTTTTAAAACCAAAGAGCAGCTAAACCGCAAACGACGGTCGTTTAAATCAAAAGATTCCGCATTACATAGTAATGTGTATACATTCCTTTACGTAACAAATACGCATACCTAAAGGACGCGATGCCAAAATATCATTTGTTTCAACGTAGCACAACAGGTAGTTAATACTTCTGGCCGGTCCGATGAGTCTCACGTGTTCATATTCATTCCAAACAAATGTGTATACTGTCTAACAACAAACGCATATTAGAATAGAATCTTCGTCGATGTTAAGAGTGTTTTCGAGAATGTACTTTTGCATTCATCTGGAGGAATGGACGTTTGCACACGTGCAATTTAAATTTAGCGGGTGTTAAAATAAAAGTGTTAATCGTTAGACCTAAATAAAAAATAAAGTGTTTTTCTGAAGTTTTCATAAGTTTTATTCTTTATTCATTTGTCAGCACAGGTAACAGTAAGTATCTAATCGAATGGAGAATGGACAATCAAACGGAATGTATTATTTTATTTCAGCAGAGTTTGCCTTTAATTCCATGTAAAACTCAATTATTTTGAATGGGGCAATTTCTATGAAACGAAAACGGGATGCGTTATTTTCGAAATACATACCGTTTCATTAAAAAGAATGCTTCGTTTAGTTTAAATAACAAAAATGTTCAATATAAAAACGAAGACGTTTGATACAATTGCCTTTCATTTATTTAAAATGTTTTACCCGTTTACAATAAAAGAATAAGGGCGGAATTCATAGTCCTCACTTATACTTAAGGGAACCCTTAAGGGACTGACGCTATTCATAGTCACTCAATAAGCAAACGCTTAAAAATTTTGAATTTTGTGGCGTCCATGGCAAAACGACCCGAAAAGAGGGGGCAAAAGTAGCTATTTAGAAAATCACACAAAATTGTATGGCAAAAATTGTGCTTTTCATTGCAGTGTCTGTGGTTTTCCAAGTTTTTCATTTCAATTCATAAAAGAGAATATCTGCGGAAGGCGGTAGCATAACTTTCAGTTTAATTTTTTTTTGGTACGCGTTCTGTGAGTATGTAATAATATCCCACATGATCACTTTCCGGGATAGAGCTAATTTTCCCAATTTCCAATTTCTTTTTAATAAAAAATAAAGATTTTAAAAAGCTTGTAATATCAGAAGTGAATAAGAGAAACCCATATTTTTCTAATTATGTATATCTATAAAATATGCAAAAATTTTACAGAAAAATATATACATGATAATAATTGGATAATGAAATGCAAAGACGATATATTTGAAAATATACACCGAAGTGCGCAAGTAATATGTATTTTACGCCTTTGTTTAAGGTGGAGTAATTAATTTGATCCATTTTCATCCATCCATTTTTAAGAAGCTTATTTATTTATTATTACATTCCGAAAACGAGTATTTTCCGTAATTAAAAAAAATCTTGGTATTATCGAGTGTATACTTAACTATATGCAAGCTGAAACTTTTTTTTATTGTATATGAGGGGACAGGCAAATGACTTCGTACTATCGAGTATTTAGAGATATCGACATTCGAAATATACCAGGAGGCAATTTTTATTAACATTTTGCCGGTTTGAGACGATTTAATTGACCGTGACTGAAAAATATATTTTAGAAATTCGTGTTGGCTTACTTATGAACATTTGGAAAATTAGCTATATCCCGGAAAGTGATCAAATGTGGGATATTATTTTTTCTTTAAAGTAATGTCTATTATTAGGGCTTTCGATTAAATATCCCGTTATGAGGTTCACTCAGGTTCATAAAAGGTTACAACAAGAAAAGTACTGTAAAAAAGGCCAATAGTAAACATACTCACAGAACGCATACCGAAAAAAAAATTAAACTGAAATTTATGCTACCGCCTTCCACAGATATTCTCTTTTATGAATTGAAATGAAAAACTTGGAAAACGACAGACACTGCAATGAAAAGCATAATTTTTGCCATACAATTTTGTGTGATTTTCTAAATAGCTACTTTTGCCCCCTCTTTTCGGGTCGTTTTGGCATGGACGCCACAGCACAAAAAGGATACAATTGTTATTTCCCAATTCTATGGTATAAATGCATTCCCAAGCATAAATTACAAAAATCTCATACCTGCCTTTTTTGATTTTTGTCCCACTAGAATGTGAATCTGAACCACTGTGGCGACGCGTTTTGCTCGGCCAGTTTAAAAGCTATGGAGCTGAAATTTTGTACACATGCTTATTTTTGTTGCAGGCAGTTTGTATGTTTGAATCGCTAAAATCCGACAAGGGGGTCGTGGGGCTTCCATACAAACCTATCCCCCAAAGTTAGGTTCTTCTTAGAAAACCTTTTCTATTTATGCACCAATTTCAATAAAATTTCAAACAAATGTGTTTTCATTGCTGACACACAACATATGTAAAAATCGACCAAATCGGACAATGGGGTCGTGAAGCTGCCATACAAACCTAGTCCCCCGAATTAGGTTCTTCTAAGAAAAACTTTTTTATTTTCTCATCGATTTCCATCAAATTTTGCACAAATGTGTTTCTAGTGATACCACAAAAGATATGTAAAAATCGACCAAATAGGAACATGGGGTCATGGGGCTGTCATACAAACCTAGCTCCCCAAATTAAGTTCTTCTAAGAATTTTTTTATTTATACCCTAATTAATTTCCAAAGAAGTTGGACTACATATCAACGAATCTAAAACCAAGGTCATGATGCTATCAAAAACTAGAACGCCAGTAAATTCAAGCATCACAGTGGGGGACCTCAATATAGAGTATGTAGACAACTTCACTTACCTGGGTTGCAATTTGTCAAAGGACGCCAACGAAACAGATGAGATAAAGCGACGGATACAACTAGCTAATAAGTGTTACTTTGCGGTCCTCCAAATTATGAATTCGAAGCTGGTGCACAGGAAGACGAAGCTCCACGTATATAAAACCATAATCCGACCTGTGCTATGCTATAGCTGCGAGGCATGGACCCTAACCCAAAACTCTGAACACCTGTTGGACACATTCGAGCGAAAGGTTCTCCGAAGAATCTTCGGGGCCGTTCGTGAACGAGGTGAATGGCGCATCCGGTACAAAAAAAAAACTTCACACAAATGTGTTTCTATTGATGACACAAAACATATGTATGAATAGATGGAGTCGGACCATGTGGTCATGGGGCCACCATACAAACCTAGCCCCCCAAATCAAATTTTTCTAAGAAAAAGTATTTTTATTTGCGCACCAATTTCAATCAAACCTCATA
Source organism: Microchrysa polita (assembly GCA_949715475.1). Taxonomy (NCBI): domain Eukaryota; kingdom Metazoa; phylum Arthropoda; class Insecta; order Diptera; family Stratiomyidae; genus Microchrysa; species Microchrysa polita. The sequence continues at coordinate 80,089,437 of OX454418.1, read as the reverse complement.
AAATTATATTTCTATTGATGCCACATAACAAACGTCAAAATAAATGAAATCGGACTATGGGGTCGTGTGGCTGCCATACAAACTTAACCCCTAAAATTAGGTTCTTATAAAACATACTTTTTTATTTGGACCCAAATTTCAACCAAACCTCATGGAAATGTATGTTTATTGATGTTACAAAACATATGCAAAAATGAATTAAATCGGACCATGGGGTCATGGGGCTGGCATATAAACCCAACCCCCAAATTAGGTTCTTCGAAGAAAAACTTTTTTATTTGTCCACCAATTTCAACCAAATCTTATAATTGATGCCTCAAACATACGTAAAAATTGATGGAAAGTCCATGCGTTCATAGGGCTGCCGAACAAACCCCCCCCCCCTCCTTTTGGTTCTTCCATGAAACCCACGTCCCCGCTTCCCCCAATAAATCTTCGCCCCGGCACTTATGTCAAAATTCAAGGAAAAGCATGGAAGTTTGGAGCTCCCGAGGGGAGCGAAGGGTATCCAAATTTCGGCCGCGCCCGAAATTAGCCTCGTTTTTTTTAATATTGTGAACATAACCGTATGAAACCTCCTTGATGTCGCAGTCACTAACGGTTAAAGATTCAAATACTCAGAGTAGTGGCTCATAATGGCCAGGACCTTCAAATGAGGCGCTCCTCCTTGCAAGCTGAACTTTTCTTTGTCTTCAATAATCTTCTGACTGAAATTTCAGAATATTTTATCTAAATAGTAAAAACAGGTCTATTTAGTTATTGATTGTGCTTTTGATTGCAAATCAAATACATAGTATGGTTGCGGTTTTCCTGTATGCAGTTCAAAACTACAAAGTGTATGCGGGAATGTTGTGTTTTCAGTTATTTTCTCACTATTTTAACTTCTGTAGCTAGTTTGCGTATTTGTGTTCTAAATTTGCAGATTAGTAAATTTTTTTTTTACAGAATCTATTAAATATTTTTTAAGTCTTCGGCCTTGGGGGCCCTTGTTCCGTTGAGCACATGGAAAACCGTACGTTACGCCCTGGCACCAGGAGCAAATTTATTCCGCAATGGAGCCATTATAAGGTGTTCAAGCTGACTTCTTATTTTAGAGAAATTAAGAGTAAATTAAGCAGAACAATTTGAAAGTTTAACTTATCTTTTCACAAAAACATCAACACAAAATTATTATGGACGAGACCGAGTTCTAATCGTGCGAATAGCACGATGAGTATATACCCTATACCCATGTACAGACCTTGAAGGGACGGAAAACCCAAAATATTCAATTTCATATTTTTTGTAGGGGAGGGAGGGGTAGATGGGTCGGACCTGGCACATCTTTATTATCTTATCAAGGCATCCAACAGCTACCATTTGATACTAATTTGAAGTTTTTCGCGGCATTCTATCAAAAGATATTGCGGAATATTGCTTTGTAGGGGATGTAGTTGTAGGGGTAGTCAGACCTTCCCCACTTTCCACCAACTTCAAGCATATGCCACAATTAGGCATTGATGAAAATTTCAGGTTGCAAGCAATATTCTATCGAAAAATATGACCGAATTAAACCATCACGGAGGGGTCATTTGTATGGGAGGTAGGGGAACCCATGGTCCGATTTGGCCCATTTTCAATACCATCCAAGCTTTTTTCAAAACAATCATCTGACCAAAATTTAAAAACGCTAGCTTCATTATTTCGGGAGGTATCGTGCGAACTGTTAGACACACGGACGGACAGCCAGACAAACAGACAGACAGACGGACATTGCTTATTCGAATCAGGGACCGACCCTGATCATTTATATATACATATACTTTGCCATACCTCCGGTGGTTCCTTTGAGGTGTTACATAAATCGTCGTAACAAAAACAATATACCCTATACCGTCTTATGGGTATAGGGTATAAAAATGCACTGATTTCGAGCTATTTTCATGTGAATTATGAAAGAAGGCCAAAGGTTTCTTGTACTATGTTTATCAACAAAAAGTTTGTTATGCTCATTATCCAGTAATCAGTATTCAAGTGCTATCATAATGTTTATATACAAATATGTATAGAGAAACTTTTTCAACCATAGAAGATTTTTTTTTATGAAAATTCGAGGACCCGGATTGTCTGATGAACTTACAAAAATTTTAGAACATTATTAAATTTTTAGAGCGTACAGGCTTATCTAAGAACCTGGAACCGGGTGGAAGAGGAATAACAACTTAGCATTTGTTTTTACATCGAAAAGTGTATATCTCTTCTCTTCTTGTCTAGATATTTCGTCGGAGTATTGTTTTTCGCAGTCATACTGTTTTATGGTTCGATAAATCTTTCATGTGGCTTTTGGGAACCTAAATTTCGTGCCCCCTCCCCACCACGAGAGCCCTTATGTGCCGCCTCTGATGCTTTGCATACACCTAAAATTGCATTTGGTTCAGTGCAAACATTTTTAATGATATTTAGATCTAGGAAGTGTGGCGGTCATTCCATAACAGTGATCGATTGGTCTGGAAACCAATCTTTTGTCAGCCTTGCTTTATGAATGGGGCATAAATGCCTAAATCTTAGGCATTTAGGCTGAACATGAAAGGACGACCCTATATTATCCTCTTTATACCAAAAATGTATTTAATCGGATGAAAATTAAGGCAACAAGGGTACACCCTTGTTCAATAAGCAAAAGGCGGTGGGTCAAAATGGGGACAGGAGGCTCCCTTGGTTTTATGGGTGTGAGGTCGAAAGCTAGACAAAGTATCATTAAGAAAATAATAATGATTCCAAAATCTATAATTATTCTAGTGGAAATCTTTTTTTTAACTAATTTTCTTCACTAAGCCCACAAAATTTTTGCGCCACCCCTATTCTCTATTCTATTCTGTATTCATGAGAGACGCACATATATGTACCTACATTTCAACACTCCCCGAACCCCAAATTACTCACGATAGATTGGCGACACATCGGTTTGGCTAAAAGATACTCCTCTACCTCTAGAGCTAGTCTAGTCGCAGTACTTTTTCGGATCGCACGTCGCGTTTAAATCTAGCGAGAATTTTGTCAGCCAACCTAGCTTTTTGTATGGAATTCTAAGATTTATCGACGGTTCGGTCTTTATTAGACGTAGACGTGGGATAAAATCATAAAAACAAGATATAAAAATATATTTTCGTTCGAAATGATGAAAATCAAATTGTTTATCAACATAAAGTTGTTTATACTCATTTTACAGTGATCAGTATTTAAGTGCTATCATATGTTTCAAAGTGATCTGAATCTAAACTAAATAAAATGATGTTACTCCGGATCATGTTTGGATAAAAAAGTGAGAAAAATGTATGTTTGTATAGTTTCTGGTGTACTATACTGACATACGAAAATCTGCCTAACAATAAAATTTAAAAATACACCATCTCAAGTGTAAAATACAAGATCAATATGCACGATTACGAGTATCTGTATTTAGTGCCGGATTTATATAAAAAACTGTGTCTTCAAACCAGCTCTTAATGCAGGTGCGATCGAAATGCATTTGAATTTGATGGCCTGGAACTGCATGTGCATAGGCAGTTGAAGTTCGGATCTTGATAGAGTAGCCAGCTAGAGACTTGGTGCCCTAGTCCCGAGCGCTACTATATGCATCTTAGAAATTCAATATAAAATCGGTGGCAAGTTGCTGTATTCATTTTTATTTTGTCGTTGCACGTTGCAGTTCAGCAAGTGGCCTTCTTGTACTCGCCTTACTAAATGTTTACAAACTATTCTACTGAAACGGATAGTTTTTGTTCCACTTATTATGTACATACGCGCGTAATTGACCTTTAACGAGTACACTTGAGTGATAAGTTCGTTTTATTTGTGTTGTGCGATAAAGACGCGCGCGTACGACAACGTCTTCGTAGTGGGTGAAATTTTGCACTTTACGACCAATAGATTAAATAAATTTCAGTTTCTATACGAGCAGTTTTATAATTTCCGAGTGTTGCTATGCGTTACGCACGGACGTTGACCGTAATAAAAAATTATTTATTATCTCCTAACAGATAGATATACATACGCGACTAAATAATTTTCTTGAAACGTGAAAAAGAAAATCAACACACAGAAATTTAAAAGAATAAAGAAAAACAAGTTTAGTGAACTCACGACGTTTTTTTCCCCTCGAAAATTTAGATAAATACATTATACGTGATTTGAACAAACGCTTAGCAAAGCCGATTTAATTTATATCGTCCCTTCAGCGAAAGTGAAACGGCAGCTAAATGTGATACCGCATCAAGTGTGTGTGATACATGTAATTTTTTGTGTCTACTATTTTTAGCTCAAAAGCGAAGAATAAATTCAGTGCACAATCGCGTGTTTGGATTTAGATGCAAATTTTGCTAGATTTGCTATTCGATTTGGTAGTACATATGTATCGGATTTGAATTTAATTAATGAATGTCAATTGGTGCTACAGAAAAAAAATATTGTTTGCTGAATTACAATTAAACATTGTTTGGATTAAAAGTAAGTACATAATATGTACATAGTACATATTTTCTTTCTTAAAATTTACTTTTCGGTTTAAAAATTGTACTTCGGTAGATATTTTATTAACATAATTTATCTAAGCAATTTAACCACGGTTATACTTTAAGCCCGCCAGTGTATGGGGGTTACCTCAATTTGACCCCTAATTTTAATTTCCAATTCTCAATTTTTGGACAAATGAGTGCAGTGGATTCGAAGCTCTCTTAGCTGTGGGTATTTAGGTCTTCTAGCTACGATTGTTGTTGCTATCATTTACATACGTAGTATGGAAATTTTCAATAAAAAATGGACAAAACATAATTTTATTAATGATTTGTGTTTATATTTTGAATTCCAAGCAGAAAAAGTGTCCAGTGGCTTCAAACATTGGAGAAAAATCAGAAATTCGAAGTTTGGTATAACTTCAACCCTGGTTTAAAGGTTGGAGACGCTGCAATTGAATTTAATTTGATAAGATAGACTGTTCATTATTAAGCACCAAAATTGAATAAGAGAAAAGAAATAGAAAACTATTCCATGCATCACAGAAATGGGATGTGTATATCCAAGAATTACCGAAAAGTCTTCCAAATATTTATGGAAAATGTCCTAATTGAACCAAAGGATATTATGAATATGAAGAATGTGCCATCGGAGGCAGAGATAATAACGACAACCTTCGGCCTAGAACTAAAAAAGGCAAATTGCATGCATACGCAGATAAAGTGAAACCAAAGAAAGATTTAAAAATACCGGCGTACAGAGGGCTGCGCCCGCAATGCGAGGGTTTTTTAGATTTTGGATACATACATAGTGAATAATTTTGCACGGATATTTTATAGGTAATAAATAAGAATTATGCACAATATTAATGAAATGTTGCTTGGAAATCTATTTTTGGATTGATCTAAATAAACGCGTTCCAGAATGAACACTTTTAATTAGACGAATCCAAAAATAGATTTACTATGTATCATGGCTACACATATTAACTGAATTTATTAGCTGTAACTCCGTTACTATTACTCCAAACTGGAAAAAAGCAACTGATATGAAATAAACCCATCGAGTTCTTTGATTTGAGTATCCATACGTCCATGTCCGATAAAAACTAAAAAAGTCGACTTTTTCAAATCTCCGGAACACCCTGTTAGCTTTGTCCTACCAACGTCTAAGTATTTCGTGCTGAAGACTGTTACGATTCTACACATTTCTACCAACAAATTTCATTACGATCGGTTAAGCCGTTCGCGAGTTATGTAGTGAACAAATTTTTAAATCTCCGGCACACCCTGTTATATTTGCCTTACCAACTTCTAAGTATTTCGCGCCAAAGACTGTTACTATTCTACACATTCCTACCAAAATGCAGGACGATCGGTTAAGCCGTTCGCGAGTTATTTAGTGAACACATTTTCAAATGTCCGGGACACCCTGTTATTTTTGCCCTACCAACTTTAAGTATTTCGTGCCAAAGACTGTTACCATTCTACACATCCCTACCAAATTTCATGACGATCGGTTAAGCCGTTCGCGAGTGCGAGAGTGAACAGACGGACGGACAGACGGACGTGTTTTCACATATCGTGCACCACAATCCGCAAATTCACGGCTCGCGAGCCGTGTTTTGACTGTGCACGGCTCTTGCTTGCTGTCGCTCGTCATGAGCTTCCCATAAGAGCCAATGCATTTCGATGTGTCGAGCTTGCGAGCCGTTTTCGCGTCGTGTGCATGAAGCCTTAGAGTTCTTCATCGTAGCTCACTCATCACTCGCGGTTCACATTCGCTTTCTTTCAGACAGCGCTAAGATTTGTTTTTATTTTGTTTTCAAACATTTTTTTGTTTGGTAATAAACAGTTTACCGTATAAAATAAAATTCAATAGTAGCGTATTCAATGTGTAAACCAGGACTAAGGCTTGCATCAATCGATGCTCAAACCAATCTTCTAAATTCTGATTTTTGTTTATGTTTGGAGCCACTGGTAATATTTTTTATTTGAAAATTAATATGGGGAACTCAAAAATTAATAAGAATATGTTTTGTGCATGAATCCTTGCGAAAAAAGTGGGTTCAATGAAAGAGTTAAATATTGTCAAAATACTTATGCCGCGCCAGAATTACGCCCCCATCTTTTCTGTTTTCTATAGCAGGAGAGTCCGAAAGATTGAGCATATTTATTGCTGTCGATATGTACTTTAACTTCGATAAAATAAATTTACCGTTATTTGCTTCAGTTAAACAAAACCAGTGTCCGGGCTCGAGAGTATGATATGTCAAAATACATATTCCGACTAGTGTATGTATATGTCTACGTTATTGTTTACAAAATAATCCACATTGCATCAGCCGTTATCTTGTCACTCCAGAATCCCTAAAATCCTTTCAAACCGATTACATACAGTATACCCCAAATATCGAACGACAACCACAATGCCCATTCTCAGTTTCCTTAGAGAAGTGTTCTTTATGGTGGTACATATGTATGTACATAATATGCTTTGAAAATCCAAAATGAACTTGTGGTGATTTTAAAGGGCTCAACTCACCGAATACTGCATTATGATATGCATATCGACTATAATGCATTCCCAAAGAAAAAGGGACCTTTTATGTCCAAAGACATCTTTCTCATAACAAGTGCCAACACCAAAATAATAAGGATCGCACCACTTAACTTCCATCCGAGTTTCATCCAAATCGCTCCAAGAGAACCAATTGAAAGATAACTTTTCATTCGCTTCAACGGCGAATCTACCGCTATTCCCGTAACTCATCAGTGATTGTCGATTCTTTGTAAGGGCGATCAAAGGAAAATGTATACCAGATGTAGCAATGATCAATCCACTGAAAGGTTGACTTAAAGCTTCGTTAGGTTTTCGCTATGTTTTACAATGTCACATTTTGTCACGGAACGACCCAGCGTACACATCCTAATTTCCTTAAAATAATCACACGTGTTTTTTGTTTTACTATGTTCCAAATACATAATTATCACCAAGCTAAACAAATTGTTTTGGACAATTATAAAAAAGAATATACAGTAGAACCTCGATTATCCGAACCTCCATCATCCGAATCCTCTATTATCCGAACTCCCAGAGTTGGCAATTTTTTCCCTAAGTATGTAATCAATCAATTTTCCACCCTCCCAATCTCAACACTCGTTCGTCTCATACACTCGCGCGTCGCAGCACTGCCATCCTAAAGGTAAATTTTCCTCGACACGACTGCAGCGGCCCTAGTGACACCCACTCGATCATTCCATATAAAAACTCATTTTTCTCTCATTCTAAAAACGAGTTTTTATATGGAATGAGCGAGTCGCTGTCGCTAGAGCCGCTGGGGTCGTACCGAGGAAAATGTACCTAAAAGGTACGTGTTCGTAAAAACAATTCATGTGATGATCGCTCAGCGATCGTAATTTTGCGTCCAATTTCGAGCCATATTTGCATATTTTTTTAACTGTTCTACTTTCCTGGTGTCGACTATGACCTAAAGGAACATGTCTGTATAGAAAATATGCGTGTATAGTGCTCAGAACCAGTGGTTTAACTGCGATCGCTGAGCGATCATCACATGACTCGTCTCTACGAACACAAACCTTAATACATCCATACATGTTCGGAGAGCGATTATACATTCGCCTATATTCCGGCGGTCGACATTCTTTATAGTTAGTTACTTTAATGCTAGGAAGCTCATATGGTGTCTCTAAATGTGCCATTGTAAGTGGTTATAAAGAATGTCGGCCGGTATTTTCCAGATTTCGCCGATTTTTCCGAGGTTTTTTTTATACATGTATTCAACAACCTCGATTAACCGAACTTTTCGATTATCCGAACCACCCCCGGGACCAATTAGTTCGGATAATGGAGGTTCTACTGTATGTTGATGTGTTCTACGCACCAAACCTGGCGGATACCCAACCAGGCTACATCGACTACAGATTGGCCCGATAAATCTAGCAATCATCACATGATCATGTTCGAACATGCAGAGCGTTTACATATTGCTGAATGGAGAGAAAGAGATGTCCAACGAATCAATGATTTGCGACTATAGACCAGATGAAGACATCTTTGAGGCATGGGCTGGTATAGTAGGAACATCCCTTACTATATTAATACGAGCTGATCACTAAAGTTATTCGTACTGACAACGCGCAGTGTGGTCAAGGCGGTCTAATGGTCGTTGTTGACTTTTTGGAAGCCCCCCCCCCCTGGGACATCAGATTTTTTTTTTTATTTTGAAACCGATCATATACAGTGCCTCAAATATCACCATATTATGTTTCCTATGCTAGAAAAATGTCCTTTTTGGTGGTAATATCCTTTAACAAAACTCAAAATCAACTTGTCGTAATTTTACAAGACTCGTCGCAATGGATTCTGTATTTTGATATCCATATCCTTATAGATAGCGTCTATAATGCATTCCCATAGAAAAAGGGACATTTTGTGTCCAAGCCCATCTTTCTCATAAGAAGTGCTGGCACCAAAATATGAAGGATCGCACCACTTAACTTCCATCCGAGTTTCGTCCACATCGGCCCACGGAGAACCATAATTGAAGGATGCATTTTCGTTCGCTTCATTGGCGAATTTACCGCTATTCCCGCAATTTATCGAAATCGTGATTGTCGATTCTGAGTCCGAGCGATCAAAGGATAATGTATACCAAATTTGGTGAAGATCGAACTACGGGAAGGTCGATTTTAAGCGAACGACACCCAGTATTTCTCAGGTAGCCTCCGCAAAGACATTATATGTACATATGTACATGTCAAAACAAATTCATATGAAAAGTCAGAACTCGTTGTGAGAAAAAGTAGAAGAGGACGGCATAATTATTATTTTGCCAAGCTCATGATCCACTTCAAAGTTTATACCAGCCGGGACTGAGAAAATAGGGGAGGGCCATCTTTATTTTCAGATCCTTGGAATTGTTTTGTCCTAGTTGTTATAATGACTACTACCTATTTCGAGTATTAAAATATAATAAATTCAATGAAAATCGAGAATAAAAAGGTACAAGAGGGGTGTGCTTATTTTTTTGTCCATATCTATATATGTATTATATGATTCGATATGATATGATATTTTTGAAATTATGTCAACATTAAGTTTTTATTTATTTAATTTTTCGATCTGTTCATCAATTCAATTTACTTACAAAATTACTCAAAATCGATGTTTTGCCATTCTAAATAAACTAAGGATTGAAAAATCTGTCAAATTTTATAAATATTTTGCGAAAGGATGATTTGTAAAAGGCGTCAAAGTTAAGTGTCGTGGATTTGACAAATCATGACCTTTCTGTACTACAAAACGCATGAACTTTCTTAAATTAGATTAGATTTAGGGAGGGTTCAGGCAACAAAGTTGCCCTAGGCACTACGACCGGTGGTCTATTTTGCCATTGCCCCTACTATGAGTTAGATGAACTCAGCTAACCGACTGCCTTCGATAAATCGATTCAGCTGGGCCATATTTATAGTGGCGATATCCTCTTCCAAGGGAAAAGCGATACCGAAACATTCCAAACGGCGGTACATTACTCTTTCAGGTCCCCAAGGGAAATTTTTGATGTTTCCGATATTTTCCGCCATAAAGCGGACACATAGCTTTATGGCGGACGGTGTCGCTAGTGTCGATAAGAAGAACAAGAAAAATTTCCCTTGGGGACCTAAAAGCGTAATATACCAAAGTTTTGACTGCCTAAGCCCTGGAAGAGCTTCCCAGTGTGAGGTGGCTTTGGCTTTTTCCTACTCACTAATTACATTTCTGTATATGCAGAGTGGTAGCCCACAGTAGGGTTCTGGTCCATAGAAGAGAGATGTGGATGCTCTTTTTGCGAGCTCGTCAGCCTGCTCATTGCCGTAAAACCCCGAGTGCCCAGGTACCCAAAAAAAAGTGAGACTGTTGAGATTTCCCACCTGTTGGATTTCCTGACAAGTCCATACAAGCTTAGATGTGACAGTACAGCTCGTCAGCGCTTTTATTGCTGCCTGGCTGTCAGTGAAAATTGCTATTTTCTTGTTGGTGTAACCTTTGTCAATGCATAATCTTGCACACACTTCAATTGCGTGCACCTCCGCCTGAAATACGGTCGGATGTATTCCCATAGGAATAAAGATATTGGTATTCGGGCCAGTAATTCCAGCGCCAGATCCTGTATCGGTCTTTGAACCGTCCGTGTAGAATTTGATGGTACTAGGGTGGAGTGATCTGAATCTGTCAGTACAGTCCGCCTTTTCCCATATCGCTGCACTATAAGAGGGATCAAAACGGAGAGTTTTGACCAGATGGTCTGATGGCATATCCAATAACCTGCTGTTATTTAACCATCCTTGTTGAACTGAGTTCAGTGGGGACGCCGCATCATATGCTATGAGCCTAATGACGGCTAGCCTTGCCACTGCCTCTATGTGTATGTGGAGAGGTGGCAAGTTTAGCAGAACCTCCAGGGCGGTGGTGGGACTAGAAAAGAAGGCTCCAAGGACGGCTAGATAGGCCAGCCTCTGAATTTTCTCGAGACACCGTCTCCCGTCTATGGTGGTTGCTCTTCTCCACCACACGACCGCCCCATATTCCACAATAGGTCTAACAATTGTCTTGTAGATCCACAGAACTATGTAAGGCTTGATACCCCATGCCTTCCCCGCATAGCTTCTGCTGATCCACAAGGCCTTAACTGCTTTCTCTGTTACCAAATTAAGATGCTTTTTTCATAGCAGTTTCTTGTCAAGTGTGACCCCCAAATACTTAACCGTTTCTGGCATTGTTAGCCGTGCATTATATACATGGAGGGACACTCCAGTGTTTGGAGAGTCCCTTTATTACTGAATGGTATCACCGCGGCCTTTGTTGGATTGACGCGCAGCCCGTTTGCTGTACACCAATCCTATGGACTATGTGCAGAGCACTCTTTCTTACTTCGCAAAGTCGAGCCATTTTTAGCGTATGCTCCATTACTTTTGGCTATGTTGGTTCTGTATGGAATCACCACTTGATTTATGCAATTTCCCCATTAGAATTGTTTTTATGGACTTTTCTAAATTTGTTGGTTTATGAAAACAAGGTTATATTAATAAAGGAGCCCAGGAGCAATTTCTAACGGGAGACTGGAGAACTTTGCGGAAATTTATCTACTCAAATTTGATTATCTACTATGTGAACTTACAGGATCTAAATCTAGAACCAGTTTCAATTTTTGTTTCATTATGAAAAAGAGAATAAATTATTTTTATTTAAATTATAAATTTGCATATTAAATGCAATTTACGACTGCTTCTTCGGAGTCATCACTACTACGTATGTTGATTATTTTTAGAAAAAGAAAATACAGAAAATGTAAAAATGAGAAAACTGGTTCTGAATGTAAATAAATATACTTTTATCTTAAGCGCCGTTCGCACGATTCAACTTGTCGTTCAACTTTTGAGCAATAACTAAGTTGAAAGACTTATCGTACGTGTAAACAGAGGTTGGGGGTTGGAAGTTGAAAGAGCATTCAAACAAGCTGGACAACAACCACACCTGCACTCGGCTTACATTGACTATAGTCCGATCGAAATATCAACATATACATACATACTTTTTAATAATAAAGAGTTAATTAACCAAACGGTTTTTTTTTTCATTTGTTTTGTAAACTGTAAGGTTTACAGTCATTGCCCTAGTAATCAAATCATAAAATATGTACTTCTCATATTTACTTAGTCGGAGATGTTAAGCTCAATGCAAACAAGTCGAACAACTTTATGAAGTTGAATGGGCCAATTCAGACTATACGAAAACGACCGTACGATGAAACTATACAACAACAACAAACAGCATAGATAATCGTACGTACGATTCTTACGACGCGTTCTCAGAATGTGAAATGCATAATGCTTGTCTGCCGGCCACTATAAATGCTCTCGCCGTACGTTTGTTGCCGTACGATCGTTTTCGTATAGTCTGAATTGGCCCAATATCGTATCGTCTGAACAGCTTGTGACAAGTTGGAGGAAAAATTTGGCGCACACAAGTTGGAAGACAAATTGGATTGTCTGTACGTGCCATTAGGCTAAAATAGTTAAAAATATCAATTGTGTTTAACGAAAATAAATAATTTGATAGTAAAAATAGCTGTACATAGCATCCGAGGCAGCTTGTCCATAGACCAACCAATCACCGAAAAGCTCGAAGACCGACGAATGGATTGGTATTGCCATGTTCAAAGGCGTCCGCCTGAGAACACCGCAAAGAGAGCGATATCAATGGAAGTTCCACTTGATGGACCCAAGGCCAGAGGCAGACCGAAGAACACCTGGATGTGTCAAATGAAAAAGCAACAACAACGCATTGGTCTCGGCGATGACACGATCCAAGATAGAGCTGCCTGTAGAAATATGCTGAAAAATTATCGCCAAAACGGGCGATGTGCCTACACCGCAGGTCGAGCAACGCGGAACCATGGAGCGGTATAAAGAACGAGGCAAGGAAGGAAGAAGTAAAAATAGCTGTACCTAAAAACCTAAAAAATCCGAGACGAAATCCCGATAATGGCGAGGACTGCTATTGAGCAGTGGCGCAACGCAACCAGGATTGTGTCCTGCAGAGGACTAGGGTCATCAATATTACTAGGCACTTGAGTCTGTTGCCGCATGTTGGGCGATGGTTCTATTGTACAGTAACGACACTTGTAATTATACTTTATCGTGTTTCTGATTCTCACAGACTTTGTGGACCTTATAAATGCCAAAGCGTCACTGTTTGGCCGGATTGGTTTCTAAAGTTTCTGCTTAGACTGTCCTTTGCCGTTTTGATCTTCTTCTCTTTTGTCGATGCAGCAAGAGTGACACCACCTCTCAACGTTTTACGAGTAAGGTCAAGAGGTGGAGATGGAGAAACCAATGAAATGACCCACCACAATCATATTATAATTTGTAACTTAAAGTATGTACTATGTTCACCGAGCGAAAAACTCGCTTTTATGTCTCCCGTGAAAAATGTGCCGTGGAGATTTGCACTAAATTTAAGGTAAATGTGCACACAAAGGTGACACCTTTTCCCTAAGAAATAAAGTGTAACTGCATTGTTTTCGCTGGCGAAATGTCAAAAGCCGGTATGGAGACGTTCGTGTGAACTGAGTACCACCAAGCGAATTGGATTTCACGATCATAAAAATGTTGACAGTATTTGCATGGATTTCCCGTATAAATTGGCGATGTACCTAATCTCAAGCACAAACGAAAACCGGACAGAAGTCCTGATAGTTCGAGGGAAGAAAAGGTTCTTCTCAGATGAAATAGACAGTAAGATCACTGACAGGATTGTATCTCGAAAAAGCCAAATGATTTCTCGGATTCGAATTGCTAGCTAGTGGATCGTTATGTTACGATGAAATACCGATAAAAACCATGTTTTTGTAGTTTTTTTTTTTTTTTTTTGTAGAAAAAATTTGAACAATTGGGCTTAGCGTATATTTACAAAACTTAAGACTTTCATAACACCTTTTTCGAAACGTAAAATCTTGCAATGAAAAATTCAAATTTTACTGGCAAAAGTGAAATATTTAGAGCTCGGTAAAAATTATATCGAAGCTGAAGAATTCTTTTTTTTTCTAAATCACACTTGTACGTTTGTCTTCTGGTTTTGTTTTCACAAAGATATGTCTAAAATGCTGATAAGAATGTCAAAAACTTGAACAGATCAACGAAACTGCCTGGTTATTCGTCCCACGAACACGATTCATATTTAAATAAAATCTGCCACGAAATTCATTGTTTCATATTTCATTTTTAAATTTTCCCTTTCCTCATTTCTGAGCTTGGAGGGGACTTTGGTCCCCTTAGTCCCTTCCGTGGTTGCGCCACTGCTATTAAGGCACTTTGTTTGTAATTAAGGTACCTGGTTTGTCGTCTCAATGTTAGATGAATATGTACTTGCAATTGAAACAAACCCCGCATCGGGCGAAATGAAATTAGACTGCTGTGAAATGTGGAAGGGAGTTAAAGAAAGTATGTTGGGGCATAAACAATGTTGGTAGCATACATTTTTTAAAACCATCAGCGATGCCAACCTAAATATACCTGAACGTCTGTTGGTCGGTACCGAACCGAGAATCAAATTGAACATTTTGCCATTTCTAGCAGATTTCGAAGTTGCCTTCTGGTTTTTCTTAATACCTTCTGACGCAGGTATGGGAAGAGGCCACCATCTGATGGTTGCAAAGGTTCGTCTGTGAATTGCTTCCGTACAATCTCGGCGAGATGCTCCGTCCCGGCATCGTAAGTTCGCCACCGCCAAATTAAAGTATCCAGCTGAAACCCAACAATTTAACGATTACCTCGCGTAGAAAACAGCTGTGGTTATTAGTCGCCCGGTTGATGACTTAAATGTTCGCTGGGATGCCATAAAGAATGCGTACCTGGAGAGCGCTGAGAGCGTCCTTGGCCGATATCCGGCCTCCCGGTCAAAGCCTTGGATGTCGGACGCAACATGGTAGCGGATTTTCGATCGGAAAGAGCTTAGGGTGGCTCTAGCGTTCGCAACAGACGAGAATCGTTCATTCATTCAGCTCCTGTACATTCATTCATTCAGTTCCCGTACAGTGTCATCAAGGAGTGTAAAGGTGATCGTAGCTCCTATAAACACCCGGAGAAAGATAGTGATGGAAAGCTATTTGTCCATACCGACGATCAGTTGAGGTTATGTAAAGAGCACTTCGCTGCAGTTTTAAATAGATTTACTGATGGCGATGTCCCCCCTCATATAAATAATTTAGCTTCCCGTCAAAACGTCGGTATACGATCAACTCCTCCAGCGAAACAAGAAATTTAGGACGCAATTATTGCACTAAAACGCGGTTGCCAAAATAGCTAGGATAATCTTGGAGAGAAGCAAGCTCTACTTAGAAAGCAAAATCGATGAAGAGCAGGTTTGGTTTCGATCGGGTTTTTCTTGCATCGACTACATCAACATCTTACCAATTGTAATCGAGCAATGTGTCGAATATTAAAGCTCCGTTGCACATGCTCTTTGTTGATTTTGAGAAGGCTTTCGACAGTGTGACCCGATAATGTATGTGGGCGGCCTTACGCAAGAGTGGTGTCCCAGAGAAAATAATGGCTATTAGTAGGGCAACATACGTTGGTGCCAAATGTCGCCTACTCCATAAAGGTAAGGTATCGAAGGGTTTTGAAGTTCATAGCGGGGTCAGGCAGAGTTGCATCTTATCACCCAATCTGTTTCTTTTATTGATTGGTGATGTGCTCCATGTAGCTTTGCCTGAAGAACGTAACCGTGGCAATTGACTCTGAAATCCCACTTACAACATTTGGACTATGCTGACGGCATTTGCTTACTATCGCAAAAGATCATAGATCTGAGCAAAATGGATCTCGAGGGAGAGGCAAAGGTTGTCGGGCTAAAGAGTAATACCAGTAAGGCAAAAATCCTTAGCCTGACTGGGAACCCAACTCTCCCCATAAGTATCAATGGACAACTTGTAGAACTGGAACAGGAATTTGTCTATTTAGGTAGCATTGTTGCTGTTGATGGTGGCACCGATCAAGACGTCGCACAGTGGGGCGAGTAGAACAAAAATTCGGACATAGACAAATAAACTAAATTCAAATATTGCAGATTTGACTACTATGACACTATGATTTTACACTTTATAGTGTCAGCTATCGAAAACCATGGTTAATAGTTTTTTAGTTGTAACGATATTGGTTGTATAGTTAGGTTTGTTCAATAAGAAATACATTTTGGTCATATACCGCCAAAATTTCAAATGCATGTACCAACCGCCATACCTAATAAAATGGCACATAAATATACTTTTGACGTTAGGTCTTTTGATATGAAGGCCTTGTTATGGTATTTGCGTATCTAACAAGGAACATAACGGTAAATTTTAAAGATAATAGCCAAAATCCTGGATGTTTTTCTTATTTCATCAAAAACAAAAAATGGCCGTAGTTGGCCGGGAAATGAATTAAACCATTTTATTCTGCAATTAATGGAGTCTATAAAAACACAGAGTTAGTCTGCGACCACCTGCGACCCCGGCCACAGTAGCCATTTTTATCGACTGACCTCTGTTTTTCATGTTTGTCTTTTCGCAAAATAACTTTCACTCTGGTATTGCTATTGACTTTAAATTGTGCTTACATGTTAGCAATGTTATAAGCGCATCTGATATTGAAAATGAGGCATATCGGAGCAACAGGTCCCGCACCTCCCCTACAAATTGTATGTAGAAAACATATCAAATTAGGCATAACTCATGGCTAAATTTAGCAAATTCGCTCAAATTATTCTGAAAAGTTTTAAATCGAATATACTTCGACAGGATTAAATACAGGTTCAATTAAATCAAAAGCTCCACCACCTCCCTATAAAAGATCGTACTTTACCAGAAAAATGGTCGTAGTTGAACGTAAATTCGTGAAGTGAAAAATCGTTTATTTTCGTTATTTGCATATTTTTAATAATTTGTTACAAGCTCCTTACAAGCTTACATAAAAGAGCAACTTTTGTGAATTATTCAGATTTAGCTGTTCAAAGAACCGTTATTATATAGCGTTTGCATTTTCTATCTCAAATAAATTTTGCAATTTTCCGCAGTTTGAATTACTATATCTTCGAAATAACAGTGATTTTTTCAACGGGAGTTACAGTCAAATTACATAAAATGTATATATTTTTAGGAACTTAAGCCAAATACTAAATTGCACAAAGCAAGATGGACTAAATTTGGGTTTTGTTTATTAACTCTAGCTTTCCTAAGGTTTCATAAATAATGGTGCAGCTTTGTAATGGTAAATGAGAGAACCATATGTTCTTATCATATTTTTCTCTAATTGAGCCATACTATCTATTAACATCATTTGTAACATCCAAAAGGAAAAACGGTAAATTATCTATACTATGCGATTGGTCAAAGTGTCCTTAAAACCGCTATATCTCCTTTCGGACAGGACATATTTGAAAATGGAGTCCACCATTCGATTCAGCACAAAGCATTCAACTTAAAGTCATTTACGTGGTATAATTTATAACAGAACTTCTTCGCAAATATGCGATGTCCGAAAAATAATAGATTTCGCCCTACTGTGCGTCGTACGCCGCATTAACCATGCAAAGTGTTTCATCGGCATGTTGTCCAAGCTCTGGCAAAGCAGTTATCTCAGTGTTAAAACCAAACTGAGGCTGTTTCGCTCCCTGATACTTGTGCTCCTATACGGGAGCAGCACTTGGAAAGTTTCCGCTGCCGTTACCAAGAAGCTGCAAACTTTCGTCAAAACTTGTATTCGTCGAATCTTAAGAATTTTTTGGCCCAAAAGAATTTCGAATGAAAATCTCCTTCGGCGCACGGGTCAAATACCTATCGTCGAATTGATTCGCAGGCGAATGTGGCAGTGGATTGGTCATACTTTGCGGAAGGGTGATAACTTGGTCGCGCTTTGCGATGGAACCCCTTCTCCCAACGAAGTCGACAAAGGGGCCGCCCTAAAATCACGTGGCACAGATCTGTGGATGAGGAATGTGCGTCTTTGAGAAAGAACGGGGGTCAAATACGATACATGGCCAAAAACTGTCCGCGATGGCGAGTAGGTGTGGTAGACACGCCATGTCCCACAAGGGGTTAAGGCAACTTAGTAGTAGGGATGCCATGCTGAATATGAGAATGTTTTTTTTCAATTAATATTTCAATATTTATTTAGTACCGTGTAGCTGGTTCGGCTATATCCAGACTTGAATTATTGTCAACGAATAATAAATATTTTTTTTGTACATTATCTCTGTTAGTTGAAAGGCTTACAGCAAAGAATATACGACTAGCCACATAACTTTAATACATATTTGCCTCCAATTCATTTCAGCCAACTAAAAACACAACCCCAAGAATCTCGCATGAAAAAAGGCAAAAAACCCACTTGCGAAAAAATGGGTACACATAACGAGGTTAAATCTGACGAAGGAATCGTTGTAACGAAGAAATCAATAAATGATACACAAATCAAAACAAAAAAATACTCAGATGCAACAGATCAAGTTCATTTAATAAATGATAAGCGATTATTGGCAGCTCTTCACAACAATAATAGCTGTAACGTTCTGAACAACAACAACAACAATATTAGCACCACCAACAAGATTAATCAACTGGCGTCGGACATTCGATTCGAGTCCATCGGATTAAAAGATGAATCGAATACTAGTCATGATACAATCAACAGTATCAAGGAGACTAATAAAGAGCAAGCTCCAACCGTGCACAGTGTTCTCGAGGAATCGTTAAAAGGACAGCAACGTCATCAACAACAACAAGGAGCTGCTATCAATATGTCGTCGTCGTCGTCCAATGAAGATGTTCAGTGTATTTTCTTGTGCGAGTTTCATGTGACGCAAGGACGAAAAATTGCTGTGCAAGTGCCAGAAAATTTCCTTAGTAAGGAGAAATTTGAGACTGTTAGTCGTTATATTATACCGCAAGTTCAATTGCAACGTAGCTTTTTAAGTGTGTAAGTATATCATTTAGTAATTGTGTTTTTGAGCGTAAAATTAGTTTTTATTGGCATTTATTATTTCCTAAATTAATTTCTTCAGTTAAAATGTGTTTGAATGTTTTTGAATTTAGTTCGCTTCTAGGTATTAAAATTTTAGGATATCCAGTTCGTATTGATCATCAGCAATATGCCCGGAATGCATTCTATTTCAATATTTGCTTTGTGTTTGCGCCTACAACAAGAACTATTGGATATGAGCCTCTCGTTAGAAAATTGTCCGAATACTTGGTAAGTTGTATTTTATTTTAAATGGTACTTCGACAACAGTAGACAGACAGCAGAAAATCATTATTTTGAAAATGAGTAATGTATAATGTATAATCATTATCAATGTGGCACGATAGCCCGATGTCGGTCTTTGGCCGCCTGAATCGTTGAACTCCAATTGTCGCGGTTACGTGACCTTGTCCTCCAGTTTCAGAAGCAAAGCAGCTGGTGGTCGTCTTTACCTACGGAGTTGTCCCAGCGAGCTGTCGGTCTTCCACGCAACCCCGTCAATTCGTTGTGCGTTCATCACCTTCTTTGGCATGCGATTATCGCCCATTCGTTGTACATACATGCCCCGCCCATTGCAAACGTTGAAGCTTCACGATTTTGTAATGTAATATAATTACGATGGTCAGCGCCCGCTCTAGCACTTACGCCGCCCCGGACAAGAGGACAAATTGCCGCCCCTTAGGTACTATTCAAGGCAAATTAAACGTAGATTGTATGAGGAATTCAAAGATGTTGCTGTAAAGCTTCTGTAATACTTGCTCTTAATATGAAGCTAAAAAATATAGGTACTCCATTAATACTTTTTTATTGTTTTTATTGGATGGCTTAACACACAGGGGTAATCCTGTTAGCAAATATATAATCAATCACTCACAAATTAACACACACATGCAATATTCTCCTATAGCAGATAATCGGTAGTGTTGTTTTATCCTAATAGTATGACATTAAATTGTCATCCGATAAATTTATTGTTTATCGTATTTTTGTAGGAGTAAGGGCTTCGTAATTTTTGGAAGAGTTGAGAGTGATGAAGTACTTTGAAATACCAAAATGGAAACCAACTATCTTCAATTGAATGGTTTGAAGTCTTGAATTATTGTCAGTTTCTGAAGCCGCTAAGAAAATCTCTACACATAAACTGAGTACATTTTATTGATAAATATGTGGATTGAAACAAACTGTAAACTGTAAAATCTTCTCACTGCAAACGAATGATTGTCAGTTTTTCTATTGCCACTATTGGTAAAACCACATGAGAGAAGATTAATTGCATAACAAATTTTATAGAAATGTGTTAAATATTTCTATAGAAGCAACTCCAACTGCTTACGAGCAATGCTCACATTAGTCGAATGGTTAAGGCATAGGACGGGCGATACGGTGGGCGTGGGTTCAATGTTAGCTGCGCGCTACTTTTTTCATCAGATATCAGTGTCATTCTATAAGCTACCTATAGATGGCATTAATACTTAATCTGTTCACATTGGTTATCGGAGGTAATGCACGAGGCACGAAATTAATGACGATATAAGATACAAAATACAAAGTTCTATTGGTTTAGAAAAAACGGTGGCAAATGTCACTTTTCTGCTTTCATATCATGAAATCTGCTTCTAATGCTATTGGAAGAGAATATTCTACGAAGTAATATAGAACTATAATTGTTAGTTGGGTAGAAGCATTTTTTGAAAGACAACACAAAAATCGATGGTGACAGTAGGACTCTAACCAACGCCCTAATAATTCAGAAAATATAATCTTGAACCACTGAAAAGGCCCAGAAAGTATGCACTAGAAAACTGTTCCGCTTTCGTTCAGACTCCTAAGCGAAATTCGCCACAGTTCAGCAAGGCTTGAAATAGAGTTTATTTGGAGTTCCAAAAATTTGAGGTTAGTATTGAATTCCCCGAGCGACATTTTTTTCACCACCATCAAAAAATAGGCAGAGGACACACGGAAACCTGGAGGCTTTCACAGCGACGTCAGAAATTGAAAATTAATGCAAAATTATTTTGTTCATTAAAAGACTCAACACATTTTGTAAAAGAATGTTTGGGAAAATTTTGGAAATTTCCAATGGTGCTCGTTTTGATTACTAATAATCTTTTGGAGTAGTTTTTGATAACATCTTTATACACTTCGCACCAGATAAAATTCAATTAGTCGGATCTCTTCGCAAACTGATTTCTTCAGTGGTTTATTTTCATAAATGCGTCATCTTGATAATTTTAATAGAGAATTGGGTAGCTAGCTAGTTAAATCGGGAGGACCTAGCAATATCTCAATATTAGCATGTCTAGAAAAATATTAGAGAAGATTGGTTGCAGCTCTGAGAATGTGTACTGTGATTCCATCCCTCAACTTGCTGAAATCTAAACCAACCTGTTTAAAATTTGTCATCTCAGTGCTAGATGAATCAATGCTATTGGAATCAACTGATCCGCGAAAAGATCAAGCAAATTAAAGTCGAGTTGCTGCAAAAGGTGTTTGGAAATTATCTAAAATGACTCAAAAATTGATGAAAATGTTGTTTCGGGCATGCAATTTATCACAGTAGAGGTTGATTTTAACGCTTTTATGTGGTGAGTGTTATGCGATGTGGCTTCTTATTTCTCATTTCATATGCTGTCCCACTTTGCTTTTCGGAAGTAAGACGCGTGCTAGAGTCAAGGACGTACAATTTTGGCAATTTTTCCTGAGCTTTTTATGATTCCGAATGCAGTACTCTGTATCAATTGTGGGTCATTAAAACCTTGCAAAGACTTTTTTTTTTCTAAAACACAACTTTCCTTTTTATGTATTTTATGTGTAGTTTTTATGGTTTTAATTCCAATAAATCGAAGTTGATATTAATATTTTCTTTTCGGCCTTTTTCACTTTTTTCTTATACGAGTACCTACTAGCCAAAAAGCCGCCAAAATTTGGCGCCCCGGGCGACCGCCCGGTTCGTCCCCCCTTAGAGCGGGCGCTGACGATGGTAAATATTCGTCCCCGTAATGATTAATAATTATAATAACGACGCTGCTGTCTGTCTACTGTTATATTTATTAAGCATTACAAAATAGCAGATAAAAAGGAGCCACCGGAGGTATGGCAAAGTATATATATAAATGATCAGAGTCGGTCCCTAAATCGAATAAGCCATGTCTGTCTGTCTGTCTGTTAGCAAGATAACTCCCGAAATAATGAAGCTAGTGGTTTGAAATTTTGGTCAAATGTTTGTTTTGCTAAAATCTTGAACGGTATTGAAAATGGGCCAAATCGGACCACGGGTTCCCCTACCTCCCATACAAACTACCCCTCCTTGATATTTTAATTCGGCCATAACTTTCGATAGAATATCGCTACCGACTTGAAATTTTGATCAATGTCTCATTCTGACATATACTTTGAGTTGATGGAAAGTGGAGTAGGTCCGACTACCCCTACCCCTACTTCCCCTACAAAGTTATATTCAGCCATATCTTTTGATAGAATGTCACGAAAAACATCAAATTAGTATCAAATGATAGCCGTTGGATGTCTTGACAAGGTAGCAAAGATGTGTCAGGTCCGACCCATCTACCCCTCCCTCCCCCACAAAAAATATGAAATTGGATATTTTGGGTTTTGCGTGCCTTCTAGGTCTGTACATGGGTATAGGGTATACACTCATCGTGCTATTCGCACGATTAGAACTCGGTCTCGTTTCTATTTATTATTTTTTGTATCTCCAACAGCTGGCAATGGAGCATTCTAGCAAAATTTTATCGCAACAATGTAGCCCAATACAGATGGCTCGAATAGCAAGGCTCCTGACACAAGTGCGAAACGATATTAATTCGAAAAAAATGTGCATGCTGCAGGGTAAGTTATTATTTCTCAAAAATTTGCACAGCTTCTTATTCTTAACAAATCAAAAATGACAAAAAAAAACAGGAAATTATAAACGTCTAACAAAAAAGCGGGAGAATATAATTATTGCTTTGAAATAATGAAATACAAAATACTTGTCTATTGAAGAGACGAATATACACTGCGAATGCGATAGCATACAACGTGACTACAGAATGTGATATGAGTTTGGGTGTTTGCTTTTATAGCGAATGCATTATTTTATTTTTACTACTACTAGCATTGCGTAACGTCAAGTCTTAAGTGTCTATTTGGAATACAAAAGGAAATATGTAGATACTCGTGTAAATAAATAGAAATGAGCACACACCATGTGAATGATAGTAAAATTTGATACCACGAGGTAATGCGTAAATTGTTTTGTGGTTGAGCCAAAATCGTGTTATTTGCATAATAAATCTGACACAATTTTATCCAATTTCAATGATTTTATCGAGTTAATGAATGAAAACAATTTTCTAATGTTTTTGTATATTTATACATTTTTAGAGGGCAGCACCTTAATACCACTTTGCGTGGTGCCTCGTTATCCGGAAACTGTTAAAGTATATTCCTACCATGCAGTCGCCTTAACGGATGAAATCGATAAATACGTTGAAGATCAATGGGATTTAACAACTAGTCGGGTTAGTATACAACTT
This sequence comes from Microchrysa polita, assembly GCA_949715475.1. NCBI lineage: Eukaryota > Metazoa > Arthropoda > Insecta > Diptera > Stratiomyidae > Microchrysa > Microchrysa polita. Next base: position 80,065,847 of record OX454418.1, on the reverse strand, counting down.
AAGTTCAAATTTATAGGTAGCACTCTTCACTTATCTACCAATTCCGAAACCTAGAAGCTCTCGGTCGTCCACGCAATATTATAATCAAATTTAAATTCTATATTTGCAGATTTTGCCATATATAGACGGTTTTAATCATATCAATCGAATAACAGCACTTGCTGATGTCGCTCTGGAATTAGTCTGTGATTGTATTAAGCATTTGGTTATCTTAGGTGTAGCTGTGATAGTGCCTGTTTTTCAATATGGCAACATTTATCGACCCACTCCGAAATTATCTCAGCTGGCAAAGTGTCGAGACTTGCAACGGAAGTGCATACAGCATACAGAAATGTTCAAAATCAGGTGAGTGCATTTTTTATTTTATTGAACTTGATTATTACCTTTAGAAATTCGCCGATGAGACGATAATGCAGTACATTGAATTTAAAATGGGTGGCGTCATGTTGGCAGCTAAATCCAATTGCTGCCAACATGATGTCTCCCATTTAAAATGCATTGTGCTGCTGCATCTGACCTTTTTCGAGCATAATCCTCTCCAAGCAAAACATGCTTGGAGAGGATTATGCTCTAGTACTATTTACAAATTGCTCCGCATTGGCACACTGCATGCCAGCTTCAATGTGAAACTTGCTTTAATTAATAAATTGCATACGCAAATTGTGTGGCCTTAACTACTTACAGCATGCAGTTGAAACCGACGGTCAGGGGCACCTCATCAGCGCCCGCTCTGGCACTTACGCCGCCCCGGGCAAGAGGACAAATTGCCGCCCCTTAGGTGAAGTACCAGGCAGATTGATGGTAGATAGCACATGTTATGTCGTTGTTGTTGTAGAAGCGATTTAAGAGACTTTTTATTCTTGAATCGAGTGATTTTGGCAGCTCTTGGTCGTTGCAACACATCGGTTCCACAATGGCTGCCGTAGTATCACATATCAACACTAAAATTCATAGTCACAGTGGGATTCGAACCAACGCTATAGTAGTTCAGAGAATACCCACTGAGAAAGCCCAGATAGTATGTAGTAGAAACCAGTTCCGCCATCATTCATACTCTTAAGCGCAATTCAGTTCAGTTCAGCAAGGCCTTCTAGAGAGTTTGTTTGAAATTCCAAAATTGAAGCTAAGTATTGAATTTACCGAGCACATGCTATTCACCACCGGGAAAAAATATAGGGATGTTAAACCTTGCGGAATTTAGAATGACTTAAGATATTGAAAATTAATGGGAGCATTTGTTTTCCTCAAAAACACTCAACACGACAACACATTTTAGAAAACTCCGCTGTCGAAAATGGTATGCCAAAAAAATGGTGGAGCGGATAAACATAAATTGGCCGGGTCTCTTCGTGGACAAGTTTCTTCAGTGGTTTAAACATGGGTGGCTTATTTTCATAATGGCATCATTTCGCGAGTTGTTATAGAGAATAAGGTTAGAGCTAGCTAAATCGGCGGAGCCTAGCCAAATCCTGATATTAGCATGTCCGGAAACATATTAGGGAGGACTGCTATTAGGGCTCTGGCAATGTGTACATCCCTCATTTTGCTGGAATCCAAACTACCTTGTCCTAATTTTGACCACCGAATTCTTGATGAATCATGAATTAAAGTTGAATTGCTGCCAAATCCGAAAAGAAATTGTGTTGAGAACGGTGCATTTGGGCAAGAAATTTCTCATAGAAGATTTTTTTAACGCTTTTATGTGCTTATTTCTAATTTCTTATGGTTTCTCCGGAGGTTCAATATTTACTTAGTGGACGAGATCTGACGCAACAGACTGAATAAAAATATTAGGACGCAACCACACTGATCGGGGTTTGCAAAACCGCGAACAAAACATGAAAGTTGTGGACAACACACGCCGGGAGTGTTAGAGACTTTGGGGAGATCAATTTTGTAATTTGTTCGGTTTGGTCAACTGATATATTTATGCTATCAGCTCTCGAAAGAAGATTTTTCTTTCTTTTTATCGCCACTAGCGACACTTTCTGCACCATTTAACGAACATGTAGCGAAAAATATCAGAAACACAAAAGTTATCCTTATGAGAATGGATAGCAGTCCAAGCCATTTCAAAATCAGGAAGCCCTTCCCTTTGATAAGAATTAGGGATAATGCAAGCAAATCCTTAATTCTGATGAAAAGAAGAGAAACTAATTTTCAATTGGAGGATGAAATCAGCACACCATTCTCCAATAAGTTTTTTTTTTTAAAGAAGAACTTAATTAGCATTCTTTACTTAAACAAAGCCTTATTCCTTATTTTGTTTCACCCCTTTTTACTGCATCTGTAGTTGTCATGGTTTGCTTTACACTAAATCCAAGTTGATATTGAGTTCTTACTTTTGGTTTTTCGATTTTTTATTCATGTTTTGCCCAAAAAGCCGCCCCTAAAATTTGGCGTCCTGGGCGACCGCCCTGCTTGCCCCCCCTTAGAGCGGGCGCTGCACCTCATACACATATGCTTAAGGCTCCGTCACACACAACGCGATCTGGGTTCACGATCTCAAATATATTTTCGTCGCGCGAACTATATTACGCTGTATTTCATTATTGCGAGTTGACAGAGCGCAGCGCGTTCTGCGTCACAGTGAATTTATGTGACAGATCTCCGCGAAACAGTCGAATATATTGAATGACTTTGGACGTAGGCGCAGATCGCCTTGTGTCTCCCTACTAGAGTTTTAACCTCACCATGTTCTCTGTCAACTGACGTCGTTGTGTTTAGAATGATGACTTGTGCCCATCTGCCCCATCGAGGTTCTCAGGGACTCATACTTCCTCATACTCCTCCTCCAGCGATGCGGACAAAACCACTGCCATCTAGATGATCTAGATCTAGATGGCAGTGACAAAACTAAACTATTAACCTGTATCCACACTGCTTGAATGCCAACTGGCAGTTATCATCTACACTCACTGCCACTTGATTTATTTAATATGGCAACTGAATCATCTGTCAGCTAACCCTTTAGCAACCGCTGGTCCAATTCAAAGTGACAATTTTGCAACTTTTTCGGTGAAATTCTCTAATTTTTTAGTTGCCTAATAATAATAACGTAAACGCGCAGAATCCGATTTTTAAAAATTAAATTTAAAAAAAAAAGAACTCAGAAATTAAAGTTTGATTATGTCATTTTCAGATTCCATTTGGTAGCTAGTGTAGATGCTAAGTAGCTGCCATTTGGCGCAATTCCAGTTTTTTGATGAGTTACCATTTGGAGTCAGCTGTCAGATGTAGATCAGAACAAGTGTAAATGCTAAGTAGCTGCCAAATGGCAGCTCGCAATTCCAATTTTTTGATGAGTTACCATTTGGAGTCAGCTTTAAGATGTAGATCAGAACCGTTGAATTAAAGTTCACTAAACAGAAAACCGAGGCTGAAATGCTAATATGAATTGACATCAAAAAGAATCGTCAAAATTCAGCTTCGCTCCAAGAAAACAAAGAAAAAGCTCGTGTGCTGTGTGTAAAACGCCTTCACGTTCTGTTCGCAACAATTACGTTGCACTTCGAGCCAATGCAAAAAGACCAGTTAGAGCAACTAGGTAAACCTAACTACGCAGTGTTGAATTAACTCTTTTAAACAATCAAACGAAGCACTTTTGGTCTTATGTTCACTCCTTGATGTCATCCTCTTTCAATGAAGTGTGCCTGTTTGATACTATTGCAGAGACTCCCCAACATACCTGTGACCTTTTTGCGAGGTTCTTTTCGTCCATTTTCTCTCTTTCGTCAGTTCTTCATGCTACAAACTTAAAGTGCGAAGTCTCCATGGATACATTTAACTCAGTATCTGCCTCAGCTCCCGACGTTTTTGAAATCATCGACACTTTGGATGATAATGGAAGTTGTGGTCCTAAAGGATTTCCTAACTTTTTTGTTAAGTCCCTATCCTCTCCCCTTAGTCTTCTTCTATCCTTTTTGACTTAAGCCTTGCTACTGGATCTTTCCCATATGCGTGGAACGTTTTACCTATCCCGAAATCCATGAATTCCTCCTCCGTATCGAACTATCGTCCAGTATTCTTATTGACCTGTTTTCCCCAAAATCCTTGAGCGTCTCGTTCATAAATTGTTGGTACCCTCCCATATCCTCTCTGTTTTCCAATCGTAAGCATGGTTTTCTCCAAGGCCGTTCTACTATGACAAAACATGCAGAGTTTCAACACACGGTTGCGAAAGCGATGGATAACCATGAGCAGATTTGATGATGATGATTGATGATTTCTCCAAGGCTTTTGACTCCGTTTTGGGATTTTTTTGGGGCATTCGGCAGCTCAGTGGCAGAGATATCACTCTATCTCTGAGTTGCCGGTGCGTGGGTTCGAATCCCACTGTGAGCCATGGATGTTTATGTTGTCCATAAAATGCTCCTACGGCAGCCGGTTCTTCTAAAACGGCCAAGAGCTGCCAAGACCCGCTTCGATTCAAGAGAAAAAAAAATATTGAATCGCTACAACAACAACTCCGTTAATCATCAGATACTTCTCCATAAACACCATGCAAAGTCTCCGGTTCCTTGCTGTCTTGTTTCATCTCCTGGTGGTCGTGATATTTTCAACAATTGTGTCTCGTCTCATTTCTGCCCCACCTCCGGTGCTCCCCAGGGTTCTATTTTGGCCCTCTCCTTTTCAATGTTTTTATAAACAATCTCCCTTGCCATTTTTCCTCTTCTACCCTTCTGTTTGCTGACGATCTGAAGCTATTCTGAGTAATCCGCTCTTCTGATACCATCATGAGAGCGTTTGTCTTCAGTCTGACCTGATTGCACTGAACAGCTGGTGTTCCTCCAATCTCCTGTAACTTAATGTTAGCAAACATTTATCAACGACTTGCCTACCTTAATATTCACTCTCTCTAACTACACAGAGCGTAGCTGTATGAGTGTTTCATCTTCAGCATTTGTCAAGGGATCCTTTCTTCAAATTTATCTGAAGAGATTCATCCAAGAATCCCCAACCGAGTAACCCGTTCTTTGTCTCTTTTCTCTATTCCATTTGCCCGCAATCGTTGTTCAAACAAACTGTCAATCTTATTCTTTTTGTAATTAAGATTTCTTCTTTTACTTTTTTTTCTACCTGCATTTTCATCATTTGAATTCTGTTTATGTAATTATGTATATGAGTTTATTAAATATCAATGGAAGTTCCACTTGATGGACCCAAGGCCAGAGGCAGAGCAATGACACGATCCAAGATAGAGCTACCTGTAGAAATATGAGATATTACCGCCAAAACGGGCGGTATGCCGCAGGTCGAGCAACACGAAACCATGGAGTGGTATAAAGAACGAGGCAAGGAAGAAGAAGAGTTTATTGAATTTTGAATTAATTATTTCAGTTTCTTTCTACTCTTTTGTTTTATAATTGGGATATTAGCTCTGTAAAACAAACAAATTGAATAATAAATAAATTCTTCAACGCACAAAAAATGCTTCTGAGAAAATTCTTGACAAACCATCGATTGTTCCGAATTGTTCAAGAGTTCTCATAAGTTTTGTTGAATATTCTAATGGCCAAGAATCCAAAAGTACTATATTTCCAAATATGTACCTACGTTTTCTGTCGAAACAGGCTTTACGCCTCTTAATCACAAGTTTTAGAGATGATTTAGCCTAGTGTCTAGTCCAGTTTCATGGCAGCATTTCATTAGGATTCCACGATTCATGCATGCATGGTGCTGGCATTAGTATATTTGAGATCATTTCATATTAATCGTTCTATAGACCTTTAGTGCACTAGCACTTAACATCTGGTGAAAATTGGATCAGAAAGTCGACCACTTTTTGCTGCCATTCTCGATCAAATCTACCCTCAAAAAAGCAACCCACTTACCATTTTTACCTTTAGCCGACCAATGTTGTTAATTCAGATCCTCTCTTGCCTATTCATCCACTAAATCTAAATGTGGACATAACACTTGGCTGTAGAATCAATGGCATCAAGAGCCCTTCGACTGCGTGTTTTTTTTTCAAAATATTCAAGCGGCAGTCAATTGCTCTATGTGACACTTACTAAAATGGTTTTGTCTTACTTTTCCATATTGTAGTTGGAAATGTGACACATCCGGGCTAGAAATTAAATCTATATTAGCTATATCGTGAATAGGCTCGCACTGTTAGTCATACAAACATTTTCTTTTTAATTACAGAAAGACGACAAGCTTCTGTACGCGATGTATTCCGAATATTCGCCTCCATGGCACACGGTGCAACATTCGGCGAATTGTGTGTACGTTTCAATCCGGCCGCCTTAAACATTAACGAAAGACAACTGGTACTGTTTGGTATTTTAGAGGGTCTAATTAGGAGGGTAGATAAGGTGCAATTTTTTTAATTAATTTAATTTGTATTTTTATCCATTTTTTTATTCACTTTACAGTATCCCGTGACGATAAGTCGAAATCTGTTCGATGTCGAAGAAGATGATATCACCAAACCAAAATTGGGCCCGTCAGGAACACCATCGAATACGCCAGCTTTTGAAACGGTCGGAGCAAGTGAATGTGGACCTACAACGCCTTGCCATATGACATCGCAATCTAGTCAACCTCTACCCCGAGGTGGACGTGCATTACGGAGTGGCAGCAGTGCTAATCATAATCTAAATACAAATGCAACACCAAACGTCGTTTATAACGGTTTGAAATCATTTGATGAGATCTCTTGCACGAACGGTATGAGCTGTCAACAGTTAGATGCGTATTTAGCGAAAGACGAGCATGTTATTGTACTGTTAAAATAGTTTTGTAAAATGTTGTCGTTGTTAGGCATTTTTATAGAGTCGACAGTAAATATCTTTAATATATTTGTTATACCAAAATTTTTTTATGTTTGGGAGAAATAAATCCGTTAAAAGTAGTATCACCGTAAATGTTCTCACTCACTTAAAGGTGTATTCAGATTCAACCGTCAAGCCACAAATACCGGCGAATTTTCAGATTTTAATTTTTAATTTTAATTTAATTTTCAATGTTTGTCCTAACTTAATGTTTTAGGTTAGGACAAGCACCGTACAAGGTAGCACGTGGCTGCCGAAACAAATAAACACTGAGTGCTGTATTTACATCTGCAGCGTCTCAGGTTACTTAACGTGATAGGAGACAGAAAACGTTTAACTCAAACACCAAAGCAGCATTTTCGAGGCATGCCCATGATGGCCTTTACTCAACGATTAAACCCTATCATGGTTTAGCGATGTGCCGACAATTCATCCTAAGAAGAAAACTTCAAGTCAAGAAACCTGATACAAAAGCCTCGGATAGGATAAGGTGACCAGAATCCCGAAGACTCAATGCTGTACACATGCTTGCTGAATTTGGTTTTCTGGCAAATCCTCAGCCATATTTGGATTTCTTCAAGAGGGTTTTGAGATAGTGCTACCACAAGAACAGATCACAGATTCACTAAGAAAATTTTGTAATACAGTGGTACATGAGCGGCTTGAACTTGATTTTTTTTCACAACCATATCGTTCACTCATCCGCTGGATCATCTTTCGGTATTACTTCACAGAGGCTGCCTCAATGTATTTACGTCCTGCTTCCTCGCTCTGCAGAACATAATTGTATGCTGCGGACACAACACTCGTTGAGACATATGTTTACCGCATCCATCTTTGGTGCGGTGAAGCCTTCAATTTTTAGTTCAGCCCACAACAATATTTGCTTCGCTATGTCAAACCTACTCCTCAGGAATCTCAGCTAAACATCTATCTACGCCACTGGTTCTTCTTTACAAAAACCATCATAACAGGGAACAGTACTTGAAATAAGATTATACTCATAAAACAAAAGATCCCAGCCAGCAAAAAACACATGTGTTACCTATTATTCATGCACTACACGTCAGTCCAAATACCTTTGTCATGTATCCCCCTGTATCATCTATACAGGGGTCTAGCGGTTAGTGCGCGCACCTTCGGTGCACAGGGTCATGAGTTCGAATCTCACCGTGGTTCATGGTGTTTTTCGAACTCACGAGCTTGTGACGGACTATGATCTCACTCTGATGTTAAACGAGTACCCATTTATGGGTATAAATAACACTGCTGAGCGTGATGATGATCTCATTACCTCAACAAAAAAGCAGATAAGATCTTGGACACATCCTGCGGCCTTAGTCCAATGTTGGATTGTCGCGCCTGTTATTTATTTTTATCATCTACACAGGCCTTATTACGGATAAAGACTACAAAATCGTTACTCATAAAGATGACGGAATAGTTGTGTAACATATATGTTTAATGCATCGCTCGTGAAAAGTATTCATGACTTACGCAAAATGAATGAATGATGTATCATTCGTAATGAATGAAAAATGCACATCGCGAAATAAGTCCACATGAATCCCACGTCAAAATGATTATTAAAAGTTGCAAAAATAAGGAGGAATGGCCTCAATGGAATTATGTTGACATTTTTGCAAACAACAAATATTTCAAGCTACACTTATAAAAATGTTTGTTGTCTGCAAAAGTGTGGTATGGCGGTCAACTTGTGACAGCGCATAACGCTGATGCGCTGGTAAACGTCAACAACATGAATACGTAAAGAATCAGACTTGCGTTTGTATTATGAAGTAAAAAGAATTTCACAAGCGTACGAATCATTTTTGAGGAGAATTGAAACATTATATTTCCCATATGCAAGCACCCATATTGATTAATGGCATTTCCCTCAGCTGACCAGCATGTGTTTCACTTTCAATGCGTCCTATGATACAACAAGTCGACTCGTGATACATGAAGTGAAGTTTATTTTTGACTATTTGGACGATATATGACGCCAATACTGGCTGGGATAGATTTCAGAAACTTTAGATTTTCGGTGATCCGGCATCTGGCTTTTCATGATGCCCGCAAAGTACTTACTTACTTAAAAGCTTCGTTTCGTTTATTGGAATAGATAAACTGATACCTCATTGGGCCGAGAATTCTTCAGCTATGGTAATAGCCTTCCAGGCACAGTTTCAATGTACATAGCTATGGAGAGAAATCAGAGGACCCTCCAGAGCGGTGGAAGAGTGCCGTATCCTATTTGCGATATTTTTGGAAGAGAATATGCATTCCTCCATGGTTACATTAGTGATGCTATAATCCCTAGGCCCTTAACGCAATTTTAAAGGATTCAATCATCAAATCCTTATCTAAAACCCTTGCAGAGTCCTTTCTTTATTATGCTTTTTCCTATAGAGGTTCATAGGGGAATTTGATGGAGACCAGTTTTGCGATAAATTAAAATCGCATCTTTTCACAGCTGTAATATTGAACCTTGGAAGCTAGAGCCTTGAAATGGTCACTAACTGTGGACAGCGCGGTGATCTACATACAAGTCAGCCAAATTTCAAAATTTACCTCAAGAATTGCAAAGTTAGAGTATGTGCAAACATTTTAAAATACTGAAAAAATTTTCGATGGTCGTGAAATCGAATTCCCTTGGTGGTACTCACTTCACACGAAAGACTCCACACCGACTTTTTACATTTCGCCAGCGAAAACAACGCAGTTGCACTATATATCAGTCCGCGAGTTCATATTTATCTTGAATTTTGTGAATAAAAGGCTAGTCTCCACGGCAAATTTTTCATGGGAGACATAAATGCAAGTTAGTCACTCGGTGAACATAGTACATACCCTTATAGACAATTTTTGATTAGAAAACAGAAAAGGGCGATTTGGGCAGCGCTGTAACTTCCGAGCGCTGATAGGTAGGACCCTGAAACTTGGAGCTATTGTACGTCAAGCAGCTCTACAAGTGTGCCAAATTTCAGAAATTTTGATCAGTTCTCGAGTTATGGATAATGAATCGCGGCTCTGACTTCTGAACCTTGTAAGCCAGAGCCTTGAAATGTTCACGTAATATCAACAGTTCGGTGCTTTACAAGTTACGAATTGTCAATTTATGGACATTTTTCAATTAGAAAGGCAAAATTGCGATGGGGGCAGCCGAAACTTCCGAGAAATGTAAGCTCCAAGTTGCTCTACATGTGTGCCGAATTTCGGAAAGATCGCGAAGGGTTCCCGTGTTACCGAAAATGAACGATTGTCAAACTCAAAAGTGCCATTATCTCGCTAATTATCGATCGTACAGGATGCAGAAGTCAAACTTTACACCTTAAAGGCAGAAAGACTGATCAAAAGTCTCACCGAGGAGCTTCTTATTTAGTGTCTTAGGTTTCATTGTGTGTCATGGGGAATGCTGTACATTTTGCTGTACATTTCCCAATGCTGTACGACAGGCCAAAATGCTGTACTGTACAGCAAAATGCTGTACGTATGGTCAGCTTAGGATAGGACGGATACAAAACAACGACGACCCCGCAAACGAACAACTGATTACTGTTTCGGATCCTGGAATGTACGCTCCCTGAATAGACCGGGGGCCTTAAGGGCCCTCCTGGATCAGAAGGACAACACCAATATAAGCTGAGCATAGTTGCAATCCAGTAAACTAAATGGCTCAAAAGCCGTTAAAAGTAGTATCACCGTAAATGTTCTCACTCACTTAAAGGTGTATTCAGATTCAACCGTCAAGCCACAAATACCGGCGAATTTTCAGATTTTAATTTTTAATTTTAATTTAATTTTCAATGTTTGTCCTAACTTAATGTTTTAGGTTAGGACAAGCACCGTACAAGGTAGCACGTGGCTGCCGAAACAAATAAACACTGAGTGCTGTATTTACATCTGCAGCGTCTCAGGTTACTTAACGTGATAGGAGACAGAAAACGTTTAACTCAAACACCAAAGCAGCATTTTCGAGGCATGCCCATGATGGCCTTTACTCAACGATTAAACCCTATCATGGTTTAGCGATGTGCCGACAATTCATCCTAAGAAGAAAACTTCAAGTCAAGAAACCTGATACAAAAGCCTCGGATAGGACGGATACAAAACAACGACGACCCCGCAAACGAACAACTGATTACTGTTTCGGATCCTGGAATGTACGCTCCCTGAATAGACCGGGGGCCTTAAGGGCCCTCCTGGATCAGATAGAACAATACCAATATAAGCTGAGCATAGTTGCAATCCAGGAAACGAAATGGCTCAAAAACGAGATTAACGACCTCAATTCGCACACTATTTTTACGAGTGGTAAAGAGGAGGGCAACGCAGTGAGTTTGGAGTAGCTTTTATCGTGAGTAAGCAGCTCAAGGGCCACGTTATCGGCTTCAAACCCATAAACGAGTGGATTGTGCGATCCGCATCAAGACCCGCTTCGCTAATCTCTGGCTCATTAATGCGCATGCCCCTACAGAAGTAAAAGAAGAAGCGATTAAGGACGAATTCTACAACCACCTAGAAACACTCTTCGACTCACTTCCATCAAACGACGTCAAGCTGCTGCTAGGAGACTTTAACGCCAAAGTCGGAAACGAAAGCTGGCATAGGGGAACTACTGGAGGTCACAGCCTCCGTGACGAAAACAACAACAACGGTCAGCGACTTATCGACTTCGCGGGTGACAGAAACCTGATCATAAGTTCTACATGCTTCCCTCATCGACGAATCCATAAGCAGACCTGGAAGTCTCCGGATGAATACACCTTGAACCAGATCGACCACGTACTGATCAGCAAGAGATGGGCTTCTAATGTCTTAGATGTTCGATCCTATCGAGGAGCCAACTGTGACTCGATCACTATTTGGTGAAGACGACCTACAGGTGCAGAATCTCTTCGGTGCACCTAATGAGAATCAACCCTGCCAAGATCTTCGAGGTTGACAATTTGATTGATGATGCCACGGCGGCTGCGAATACTACAGCACTAGAGGAAAAACTGTCGCCCATGCTTGATGACATCAACAATTTAGGCATCCATGAGTTCTGGGAGGAGCTCAAAGACAGCATCAAAGGAGTTGCAGAAGAGGTCGTGGGCTATAAAGGCCGACGCAGACGAACAGACTGGTTCGACGACGAATGCAGGGCCTCGATTAAGGCGAAAAATAAAGCCTATCGCCAATACACACAACGCGCATCCCGAGGCAAGAAAGAAAGATACAACGAACTTCGGCGAGTATCTAATAAGTTAATTAGACGTAGGAAACGCAAGCATTTACAGCAAATAAACCAAAGATTAGCCAGTAAGAACATTAGACAGGCGTACAAACTTATAAATAATGTCAAGAACGGATATCAACCCAGGACAAGCCTATGTAAGGACAAGGATGGTAACATCATCAGCGACATCGAAAGCGTCAACAAACGATGGGCCTCGCACTTTGAAGAGCTCCTCAATGTACCATCAACATCCCCCGCGGAGCCAGCTCTTGAGCAGTTAGCCGAACCAGGCCTTCCCGTTCTACCCCCAACAGTAGAGGAGGTGAGTCTCGCCATACAGTCGCTCCACAGTAACAAAGCGCCCGGCGCTGACGAGATCCCAGCAGAACTGCTGAAGCATGGTGGAACGTGCCTGACCAACGCTATACATGTGCTACTCCTGAAAAAACCGACTCACTGACCTATTTGAAACTCGTCCTGGACTGAAGCAGGGCGATGGAATGGCGCCGACGCTCTTCAATCTTGCTTTGGATTATGTAATTCGAGCCATTAATATGGACAGCAGCCGAACGCTACTCATCAAGTCGACTCAATTAGTAGCGTACGCCGACGACATCAACATAATGTCCCGAAGATTGGGTGATGCAGAAAGCCTTCTGCATAATCTCAATAACGCCGCAAAGGAAGTTGGACTACATATAAACGAAAGCAAAACAAAGGCAATGATGCAATCGAAAACAAGGACCAGCAAATTCAAGCATCACATACCGAGTATGTACACAACTTCAACTATCTGGGTTGTAACTTATCAAAGGACGCCAACGAAACCAACGAAATTAAGCGACGGATACAACTAACCAATAAGACATATTTTTCGGTTCTCCCTATAATTAATTCGAAACTTGCGCACAGGAACACGAAGCTTCGCGTGTACAAAACGTTCATCCGACCCGTGCTATGTTGTGGCTGCGAAACATGGTCCCTCACCTCACCCAAACCTTCGAAATTTTGCTAGACCGATTCGAACGAAAGGTCCTTCGGCGAATTTTCGGGGCCTTTCGCGAGCGAGTTCAATGGCGTATCCGGTACAACTATGAGATGTATCAATTGTACGATGAGCTGGAAGTAACGAAAATCGTAAAGTTTCAACGTTTGCAATGGGCGGGGCATGTACAACGGATGGACGATAATCGCATGCCAAAGAAAGTAATGAACGCACAACGAATTGACGGAGCGAGGTTGCGTGGACGACCGAGAGCTCGCTGGGAGAACTCCGTAGGTGAAGACGCCTACCAGCTGCTGGGCTTCCGAAACTGGAGGACAAGGTCACGTAACCTCGACAATTGGAGGTCAACAATTCAGGCGGCCAAAGCCCGACGTCGGGATATCGTGTCACATTGATGATGAGTATAAGGAAAAGTCCAACTGCGTTTCATTAAATAAACTGCAAGAAAATGGACACCAACTTCAATTTCAGATTTTGTATTCAAAGCCGATTCAACCAAATTAATAATCGAAATCACCCATTACTACTACTTGACGGTTGTGTGTGGATGGATCTTAAGACAATTTAAATTTTACAGTCAGTCAATTATACAATTATACGCACTTTACGAGGTTGCTAAAGTTATTAAATTAGACACTATAGCAATCATAGGGAAACCACGTATACCACAAAAACATTCTAGTTTGTATAATGCTTATCGAACGAAAAAAAAAGAGGACTTTAATCAGATATATGTAAGTAGCAACTTAATTTATATCTTCCGTGGGATGAAAGCAGTTTATGGCATAATTAAAATTTAATATGATACGACGCCTGTATATATTTTAAAACTTATTTACCCATTATGCTAAATGCAATATTTCTAAATCTATTCTGTTGAAATGATGTCCCGCATCTGTCGTATTGCCGTCACCAAACGTGGCTCGCATCCCGTGCTCAATGCTAAATAATTGTCGGCTGGAGCCCGAAACAGAGCAGCACTTTGTTGCAAGTGTGCACTTAAGTTGAGTCCCAACTCCTCCAAGACACTGCCGAGATATTCTGCAAAATATTCAAAATTTGTTAAGGCAATGAATTTAAAAATCGTAAAAAGTTATATTCTCACCAATATCTACAGCTATCTGCTTCGATCCGGTAGAGTTTAGAGATTTTATCTGCAGTATTTGACTTTGGTACAATGCACAGCATTCTTCAACAACCAACGAGAGTAATACATCGGCACTTGGAATGTTTTTAGTATATTTCTTATCGCATTCTTCGAGTGCGAGTTTTAAAGCAGCAGCTGGTGATAGGAGGAGAGGTTCCAAATGTTGCGGTAGAGTTAGAAGGTATTGACCGATCTGCGAATAAAAAAAATTAAATTACGAATAAATCAGTCGTCTATAGACGAAAGAATCTATCGGTTGAACAAGAATCGCGGTGAGGAATTTTTGCCGTTATGCTTTTTGTATCGTATATCTATGTATGTGTGCAACGAATAAAACAAAATCGAAACCAACTCACTTGCGTTATAAATTCCTGCGGTGCATAACTATAGTCCGGCAACTCTCCCCCCGAAGCATTGACAATTTCCGGCGGCTCGACATTCTGCAAATGATTCTCAATGGGAGCAAAAACAGAAGCCAACGTTGTGTCGTGTGTCTCAACACAAATCGGCCGAATCGATTCAAATGCCGCAGCAAATACTCCACACGGCGCTTCAGTGCTTTCACTTCCCGCCAACAACTCTTTTTGCTGACTCTCCTTCACCTTGGCCACACATTTCTTCAGTTCGTTCTTATCACGTTTTTCAATCAACCTATACCCAAAATGTGTATCATCGTTTTCCTCAAATCTGTTATTTGTTTCCAGTATTTTTTCACTGACTTTTTTCTCAAACTGACTAAGCAAAAATTGCAAATCACCGAGATTTTGCAAGAGTGACATACAACTTTGTAGCAGACTCCAATTTTGTTCAACTGTTCGACTGGCACTGAGTTGTTGTTGTGCTTTTTTGTATTTTTCTGTGAATTGCTTGAAGATGGACTGCAAAAAAAAATATTGTAGTACAGAGCAAATATCACACGCATTGAATAGTGCCAACTTACATTCAATACAGTTGTGAGAGGGACCAGGCCGCAATTCTGCGTAATATTCTCACATCGCTTAAGTGCCTCCTCCGCCCATTCAATGACCTTTCGATTGGCATTTCCCAATGTTCGTATGGTCTCCATAGCAGTCGATTGTGCGGCATTGATCGTTGTCAGATTTGTAGCCATCCAGTTTTGTTCAATAGCCGGATATTGATTAATGAATGTGTTGAAATAATTGAAAATTACTTTGGATAATTTCGCCAGGTTGTCTTTCGGTGGATAGGCTGTAAAAATGTTTTTTTTTTAGTCAATAGGTATCGAAAATTTAGCAAACATACTGTTTGATGATTCAAAATTCTTTTGCATCAATTGTCCAAAATGCACGTTGGCAACGGAGAACTCTTGAAGAATTTCCAATTTTTCGTTGGACCGTTTCAAAGAGCCTAGAATTGTTGATTCGCGAGTTGGCTGGAGGGATACAAAAAGATCAATTAGAGCGAGCAATGCTTCAATGCTCGATTGCTGTCCGAATACCGCTGAACACCATTTGACCTGAAAAAAAACATAAGAAAATGTATGCATCCACTTTCCTAAAAACTATTTAAATGAGTTTAGTTATGTGGCCAGTAAACACGTCTTCCCTTTTTGAAACTATGGAACAAAAATATGTTTTTGTTGCACACAAAGTTGACCACATCGCGTCACACTTTATATTTAGGCATCCCTACGTAAACATGCAACAGAAAAATTACCTGCTTCTGATAGTTCTCCGCCACATATTCATAGAAATCGTGCAAGAAACGATTGGAATTTTCCGATAAATCCAAAATTTCATTCCAATGTTGCTGCAAGGCCGTCTTCTGTACAGTCCTATAGTATTGCGTCAATTGTGGCATACGATTCATGCCAGAGAATATTTTCACATACTTTTTCGCTTGATCTGAAACATAATTATCCTCACTACGAATTTTCGTTCTGATACAAATGAACACTTACCACCATCGCCTACGGTGAAACATTGAACCACTGCCGGACTTGCTAGAGCCTCCAATCGATTTTTAAATCCCTCAACTTGACTGTCGCGATCACTTTGTCCCGGCAAACCTTCTTGAGCGGCAAGCGATCTTTGCAACGATTCCAATTTCTCACAAATCTTCAACAAGTCATTGCGTTCAAATAGATCTTCCAATTCGGTGATCAGTTTTCCCCAACCATCGGACTCTTGGAGACCTTGCTTGGCAATTTGCAATTTTGTCTTCAGGGAGTCTAGTCGTTCCAGATTGGACATGCATGCACCCGTTTCTTGTTGAACTTCGCTGATTTCCGATTGAACTTCGGTCATTTTTGCGCGCAGCGACGCCACTTCAGCGTGGATTTGTTGGGCGTCTTTCATGACGCGTGGTAGACCGGCAAGGACTTGTTGACTGGTGTCCTCGAGTGCTGAATTTACTTGTTGAACGTAGAGTTGTAGTTTAGAGACCAGGGAAGAGACAAATTGCTGAAATAAGAGCAACGTTTTTGAATTTGAATTGTTTGGATACAAATTTGTTGCTACAGTAGTTAAAAGCAGAGTTGTAATGTAACCAATGAGTTCATACACCCTACAAACCAATTCAATTCAATTCATATCAATTCATACAATGTACAATCTTTAGAAAAATAGTGTGCGTTTTGTCTATACGATAAGACTAATAACCAGCCGATGGGCAGGAAATAAGATGTACGAGTAATCGGCTCTTAAAGTTTTCCCACTTGTGCGTGAATACGTGTGAAGTGTGAGCTGTGTAGCTTTGAGCTTTCCGCGTCAAGTTTCCTGATCGTTCATCAATCTTTCTTAAAGAATGATCATTACTATTTTCTTAAAGGAAGACTAAGAGAATTGTTAGGGAATATGATGTATATCCTACAAACCAACAAATACCTGAAACATTCTCGATCCGTTGCAGTGAAAATAAAAATGTACGGTATTGTAAAGAGGCAAACAATTTAGCGCACACATGTCGGATTAAATTGTAATGTTGGTGAGTAAATAATTATTTTCGGAAGTTTAATTTGCAGGGAAGTCACCCTGCAAACCGATGCAGGGAGCATATGCGGATGGCGCAAGGTTCGTGCGAGTATTTGCGTTTCGTTTATTTTTTCAAGGATATTTACGAAATATCTTCAAGAATTTTGCAGGTAAAACTGTAAATAAAAACTGTTGCCTGGGAGGCCATATACGCCAGAATTATGTGGACGCATACATGTGCGTTGTTATCGAATGAATTAGCCCCTAGCACAATTTTCTGGGCTTCGTGCGATGGGGCGATGACAGCCAAGTCGTACTGAAATCTGAGTATTGCAATTACCGATCACCCGCCAGGGTGTTAATTGTTATGAAAGTGTCTAAAATCTGGCTGTTGACCAATCCCGTCGTGGTCATTAGGCTCTCAGGTCGGTTTATTTGATTTTGGGATGAGAGATTATTTTACCCTTTGTATTTTTTTGGGAAGTTCTCTTCTTCTTCTTCCTGTAGCGGTGCAGAAAGGTGTGAAACCTCTGTTCATCTATGTGGGTACGGTTTATGGTTCGTCAATGTTTGCGTCCGTGAGGTCTAAGGACAAAAACATAGCTGCTGCGATAGGGTTTTCCCACAGCGATATAGGGGTAAGATCAGTGGGCGCAGCAGGGCATTGAAACAAGTGACCCACATCATGAGGATTACCATTGCAGTTTGGACAGATGATCTGGATGTCCGGGTTTATGCGAAAAGGTACGACCGAAGTTGAGCTAGTATTACTCTAGTGGCTCTCGGGAGCCTAATCTCCTCAGGCGAAATTGGTGGTGGGCGCTCTGAGAGGACTCTATTCGCACCTAAACTCGCGATAGACCGATTCACTTCTTCAGTGTGGATCGCTGCAATGGCGGCTCGGTATGTAACTTCATCGTAAGGGTCCCGTTTGTATCCCTGAACCTCTGTCTCAAGGTCTCGTAAACCACGCCTGACATGTCGTGGTGGAAGAATTCGGTCCATGAGATAATTATTGGGAAGATCCTCACGATAGCAACCAACAAGATACTGTTTTGTGAGCAGGAGATTGTGGTCACGTATTGGCATCAATTTTGCCTCCCGATGTAAGTGATCCTGGGCAGACATCAGAAGGCAACCTGTCGCGATGCGTAGAGCGGCATTTTGGCAGACCTGAATTTTGGACCAGTTTGTGTCACATAAACTATGTGTCCAAACTGGGGCTGCATAATCAGCGGCCGCTCGACCCACCACTTTATAAGTAGCTAGCATGGTTTCTTTATCTTTGCCCCAGGTGCTACCAGCTAGAGCTTTTAGGATGTTCATCCTACTGCTCATTTTTTCACAAACTGAAGCTGCATGATTCGCAGACGTCATCATGTTCTCTAGGTGAAGCCCGAGAATTTCGGGGTTTTTTTACAGTAGGAACAGAATTGTTGCCAATACGTATATCCATCTCCCATCTGATGTCCTCCCACCAAGTGGTTAGAAAAGTCGCAGAGGATTTGGACGCAGAGATGGTGAGGTTTCGGCTTTGGAAAAATGCCTGTAATCGTCCTAGATAGCGATTAATTTGGAGGCGCATTTCATCCTTATCGTT
Source organism: Microchrysa polita (assembly GCA_949715475.1). Lineage (NCBI taxonomy): Eukaryota > Metazoa > Arthropoda > Insecta > Diptera > Stratiomyidae > Microchrysa > Microchrysa polita. The sequence continues at coordinate 80,047,158 of OX454418.1, read as the reverse complement.
CCCTGTGGCGAGGACGGTGCAATCGTCAGCATAGGAAATCACCTCGATTCCTACAGGTGGTGTGGGAAGGCCGGACATGTAGATGTTACAGAGTGGGGGAGAGTACCCCTACCTGTGGAACACCTAATTTGATTTTCCTAAGCTTAGAACATTTGCCTCGAAACTCGGTGAAGGAGTGCCGACCAGCTAGATAATTGGCAATCCAACGAATCTCTTGTGCAGGAAGATGCATATTAAACAGGTTTGCTAAGAGCATTGAATGATTGACCTTATCGAATGCACTTGATAGGTCTATTGCCACCAGAATAGTTCTGTGACAACGACTGCGTTGATTTAGCCCATCACGAATGCGTGTAGTGATCGCATCGAGTGCAGTGGTGGTACTATGCATCTTCCTGAAGCCATGCTGGTGAGGTTCTAGCTTTGCATGTGCAACAAGAGTGGGGTGAATAAGGGCTTCCAGCGTCTTTGCGACAGGAGAAAGTATCGTAATGGGGCGGTACGATTCCCCGAGATTTGCGCTCTTCCCTGGCTTGAGACAGGGAACAATTCGACCTGTTTTCCAGATTTCAGGGATGGCAAGCGTGGACATCGACAAGTTAAAGGCGGCCGTGAGATACTCAATGGCTGGAAGGTCGAGATGTTTCAACATGGTCATCGAAATGCCATCTGGTCCGAGGGCCTTGGAGTTTTTAGCATTCTCGATGACTTTTTTAACCTGGTCCGCGGTAAAAGATGGTATGGTGTCAACATTCCGGCTGCGAATCCGTCTTCTAATTTTGCGCTTAAGGCCGTCAGACTTGGGATGTTCAATAAATTTTTTATTGAACAGGCTCGCACACTGAAGAGGATCGCAGGTTTTTGTGTTGCCAAATTCAATGGCGTTGTTGCCCTTTTCTTTCCGAGGATTGGAAAGGGCGCGGACGGTAGACCATAATTTGCTGACACCTTCATTGAGGTTACATTCATCGAGGTGCTGATTCCATTTCGCCCTCCTATAGTCTTTAATTTGTCGGTCGATTTCGGAGTTAAGCTCCTGAATTCTGGGATCATCAGGGTGAGCGCTTCTGATCTGATCACGTTCATCGGCTAATCTGGCGGCACTAGTGGGGAAGTTAGGCCGAACTTTCGGGATACGTCCTGCAGGAATAAAACGTGCCGCGGCTGTGGTAATGACGTTCCTAATATTTTTCTCGGCCTTATGAATGTAGGTGATGGTAGCTCGATGAACTTCGCCGACGAGTAAGCTTTTAAACCGTCCCAATCGGCTTTCTTGTGATTGATAAACGTTCGCTTCTCAGACTTAGTGAGATCTGATTTGAGGGTGGTACGTACTTCCCATCGAGAAGCAGCGATTAGGCTGGCACTAAAAATAGTTATGTCAGGAGAACTACTGCAAGTGCCCACGACTCTAGTCGGCGAGTCTTCGGAACAGAATTCCGAGGCGTCAAGTGATTCGGCGATAGTTATACCCCTGGCATTGTTGTTGAGGTCCGAATGCCAGAGCTCATGGTGCGCATTAAAGTCGCCAATGACCCTGTGCTCTCCGGAAAGGAGAGGACCAATATCGAAATGATAACCAGAACTAGAGTGAGGTGGTACATATATATTAAAAATTTCGATTTTAGTACTCCCTGATGGATCTGAGATGGCCGTACCGTCAACAACTACATCTAATACACAGTAATGTACGGACTTGTGTATTAGGATGGCAAGTCCACCTCCGATGGCGGCGATGAGAATTTTGTTGGAACTCAAGAAGTGTGTGATCTGAGCGATTTTTCGGTGGACGCCATTACAGTTAAACTGTAATATAGATAGTGCAGTGAAAACTGCTGGAGGAGGAGGGCCAGGCGTAAGACTGGGTCTGGCACTCCTTATCATATTGTTGGGCGGTGTAGGGGGCAGTGGTGGAGAAGGTGGGCTGAGAGCAGCCCTGGGTTGCCCAGAGTTTATACAACCTGCCGCAACATAGGCTAAGGAGTGTTGCCCTTGTCTTCGTAAACCCGAACACCTAAAGTGAACCCATTCCAAACAGCAATTACACTGCACTGATCTGGCATTCGAACCGATTCGTTGGTTGCAGACACTACAAATCCATACCCTTGGGCCTGGATTTGTTTCAACACCGGCGCGAATTAGTAAGATTGAGAGCAGCCGCGCCGAGATGTAATGCTCTCAACATGACGAAAAAACACATATATCGTACCCACACATATACACAGACAAACACAACCTTCCTGCATCGAACCTTCAGGGCTTCTGCCGGGGCAATTGCCAGGAAGGCATATTGGCAGCTTTTGGCCGTTTTGCAACAACAAAACGGGTGTGGTCCGCCCCGTAGAGGCAGTTGCCGTAAGACCACTAGACTTCCAATTCGCTGTGAAGAGTTGTTTTTGGGAGCAATCCGTCAAGAGATACTCCAGGTATCCCTAGACGGCATGTTGGGTTTATACAACCCGTATGTGTCCCCATCTAACCCCCCGGGATCGGGAGTTAAGTGCAGACAGGCCTCGTACACACACATAAGATTAAACGTATACGGCCAGAAGGGGTTTCCTCTTTCTTATCCCTTAAGGTACATTTTCTTCGACACGACTGCATCGGCTCTAGCGACAGCGACTCGCTCATTTCATATAAAAACTCGTTTTTCTTTCATTCTGAAAACGAGTTTTTATTATGGAATGAGCGAGTCGCTGTCACTAGAGCTGCTGGAGTCGTGCCGAGGACAACGTACCTTTAGTTGTGTCTATGACACACGGTGCAAGCGCTGACACAAGCCAGGGGCGGTTTCCAATCACGCATTGCTCTGTTGATCAGACAGCGGAGATCTATGATCCCATTGAATTCCAAAGACATACTGATCTGGTTGTAGGTGCTATGCATCCGATTAGATTTTCTCTATAAAATAGTCTCTGTGCGTTCAATATGCGGTGCCCACATAATTCTCGAGGTGTTTAGCGCATTACAAATTTTGTAAAATCGTAAATGAGCGCCATTGGAAGTGGCTCCTTGACCTAGACGTATCCTTTTAAATTTTAATTTTAAAAGAATTCTCTTTAATAAAAATGTATGCCCCAACAACAGCAAAGTTACCTCCTTATTGTCCTGCTGCTCCGAATTTTTAAATGTCGCATTAATCCATGCCGCCGCCTCAAAACTATCATCGCTGAATGCTTCTATATCCTACAAAAGATACCGAAATTATTTCTGTTTCGACTATAATCATAAATTCTTACCATTTTGATCCTTTCACAAGGCTGCGCTTCCAACTTCTCAAAAAATTATAACGTCAGCTGTATACACAGCTGTTTGTCACAACATTACGTACGAATTTTACAATTCAATTCAAAACTTCAAAACCTACTGTTTCACCAACAAACACCGACGCAGTTGTATCTGGCAGTGCCTACCGCCTCTCAGCTGTTGTCGATGGCGGACTCGAGCGTTTTACTTGAACTATTATCAAAAGATGAGGACTACTCTGAAAATTTTGCTGATTATTCGAAAATTACGAACATTGAACGTGTGGCAGCTTCAGATTTGACCTACAATGATTTTTTCTGGAAGTACATGCAATTGAACAGCCCTGTCATATTAACCTCCGTCGCAAATAAGTGGGATTGTTCCAGGCATTGGGTTAAGGATGGAAAGGTGGACCTTAGTGGATTAGAAGAGTTGATAGGTAAGTTATAATCAAGTTTCTAATAAACATTCGTAGCCTTTATCAAAATTTAGGATTAATTTAATTTTCCTAGTTTCGGTCATCAGTTAATTTTGATTTCAATGCTTCCTAATTCTGCTCTGTTCTTATAAGGAAGAAGTCCTTCTATTGAGATCAAATCTAGCACTTGTGTGTTCCAAAACACATTAGCAGTTCAATTAACTCTTTTGCTAATATTTCCAGGAAATACCATTGTACCAGTTGCAAACTGTTCAAAGGAATATTTCAACAGTCACGAAAAAGTCGACCTCACCTTTCACGAATATGTTACCTATTGGAATTCACGTAATTCATCCTCTGAAATTCTTTACCTGAAGGATTGGCATCTGAGAGCCGCTAAACCAGATTATGATTTCTACCAAGTACCTCAGTTCTACGCATCCGATTGGCTTAACGAATATCTCATCGACACGAAGAAGGATGACTACCGATTCGTCTATGTTGGTCCGAAAGACTCCTGGTAAGCTACAAATTCACTTTCAAAAACCAGCCTTTCTAATAAAATGTAATTCTTCAGGACTCCATTCCATGCCGATGTCTTTTCATCATTTAGCTGGTCTACAAACATTGTTGGCACAAAGAAATGGTTGCTCTTACCACCGGGCGAAGAGCTTAAACTAAAAGATCCGTTTGGAAAGGATCCATTTAGCATCAATGAACAATTATTGAACGATAAGGACGTTCGTTATTTAACCATCATCCAGGAGGCCAATGAATCGATTTTTGTTCCATCCAAATGGTTTCATCAAGTTTCGAATGTAACGGATACGATTTCGGTAAATCATAATTGGTTTAATGGATGCAACATTCAGCAGATATGGGCGAGTTTCAGAGAAAACTTTCTCAATGTTATCAACGAAATAGATGACTGTAGGGATATGGAAAATTTCGACGAACACTGTCAGGTTATGATGAAATCAATTTTTGGTATAAATATTTGGGAATTTTTGGATATTTTAGAGCATATTGCTAGAAAAAGGATAGATAGTGAATTAATTGTTTTATTTGGAGTTTTTCAATTGAATTCGTATCATAAAACATTTGACTTAGAGGAGATATATTCGGTGTTGAGTGAAATGTTAAAGGACCAAAATATGGAGGAGATATGTGATATTTGGAAAAGATGTAAGGCGCTTCAAGATATGATCAATGAATTTCGAATAAAATGACAAAATGTTCTTTTGAAACTTGCATATACAAATTCTTGTATGCTCTCTATCCAGCAAACCAAAAATGGGAAATTGACGAAAACCGGACGATTTGCGGATGACGAATGCATGCAAAAGATACACAGCAACCAGTTTTCGTACAAACTTCGGAAGAATAAAGGAGAGTGCAAGGATAAAAAAAAACGTCAATTATGGGTAAATAAATGCACACTTCAGATACAATCCCACATATGGTACGTACTTTATTTCTGCTTAGCTGAAGCAGCTCAGCCGCTCTTTTATGGGAGTATCCTGCTATGAACAGTTTGGGTTGTCTGAGCCCGGGTAGTTGGTCCCAGTGCTCAGATGCCTTAAGTCGTTCCTGGGCGTTGATTAGTATTTTTACTATACATGTAGAGATGCCACAAAAGGGTTCTGGTCCGCAGAAGTGGGTTCCTGCGGCTGTGCGCCCCAACTCATCCGCCTGCTCGTTCCCTGTGATGCCTATATGACATGGGATCCACAATGTTAATCTGTTATTTACGCCTACATTGAGCAAGTCTTGACGTGGCAGTGTACTTAGTGAGTGACTTAATAGCCGCTTGGCTATCTGAGAAGATCGTTATTCGTTTCTTTATAGTACGTAAACAGAGATCAGCGCAGGTTGCTATTGCGTGCACTTGTGCTTGACATACAGTTGTCTGATGCCCTATAGGGTTCGGTTGTTTTAGAACCGTCAGTAAACCATTTTATGGTCTGCGGGTGCAGCCTAGCGAAATTAAAATGCCTTTCCTCTCTGCTCCATGTTTTAGCCTGAAAACGGCGGCCACATGAGATCTACTTTGGGAAGTGGTCGGAGCTCGGAGGGCATGTTCGCGACAGTGAAGTTGTTGAGAGATTTTAGCTGCCCCTTACTAAGCTTCAGATTGACATCGCTCGCGATGAATCGTGCCAGTGCTAGTTTTGCCTCGGTTTCGAGGTATGTATATGTCAACTGGATGTAGGTGAAGTAACACCTCTAGAGCGCTGCTAGGGAAGAATCGGAGTGGTACCGGTGGTAGTGAGACATGCTAGTCTCTGTACCTTGCCTAACACGGACTTAGCCTCCGTAGTCAGGGCTCTCTTCCATCAGACCACATCACCGTAGTCTAGAGTAGGACTGACTATTGCTCTGTAGATCTAGAGCATAATGGAGAGTTTCATACCCTAGGTTTTCCCTACGAACTTTTGCATATCCAAAGGGATCTGGTGGGTTTTTCAGCCACCGCTTCGACATGCTTTTGCCAGTAAAGTTTACTGTCGAGGATTACCCCGAGATATTTGACTTTACTCCCAATTGGTAGATGGGTCTTGTACATTATCGGACGTCTGATTTCAGCCCAATTGCTGTTCCTGGAGAAGGGGTATGATGGTCGCTTTGGATGGGTTTACTCGGAGCCCGTTCCCATCACACCATTCTGGAACTATTTTTAGTGCTGGTTCGAGTAAATCAGGTAATGTTTCCGCAAACAAACCCTTTACTACTATAGCCAAATCGTCGGCATATCGCTGCACGGAGAAGCTTACACAAAAGTTCGTCAGCAACCAGGCACTACAGTAGGGCCAAAAGGACACCCCCTTGTGGGCAGCCTTTAGTAACGTCAGCAAGTAGAATTAGCTCGTTGATTTGGCAGACGCTTTTTCTGGAGGAAAACATGCTGCTGATCCTATAGTCGTATTTCCTACCTACATAACATTTGAGGGTGATCGTAGTGCGTCGCATGGGTCGCAAATCATAAAATTTACTCATCCATGGTTTGTTTTAAACCACTGATCCTGTACTATGAGGGTGCAAGAAAGCAATCGGGGAAAACGTGGGGCCTGTAGCCAAAAGTTGTGTATTGGATGTACACAGCTATTGTGCGGCCTATTTTAATTTATGGAGATAGCGTGTGGTGGACGGCATTAAGCACCGCCACCTATTATAACTTGCTCGTCAAAGTTCAAAGGCTGGCTTCTCTTCTCATAACAGGAGCTTTTCATACAACACCTTCATTGAGATTAGAGATAGTCCTGGGACTATTGCCACTGGACGTCTTCGGTCAACGGATGGCGGCATACACGGCGTTCGTGAAACTAACCTGTGGTGAGCGCTAGACTATGGGCACTCAACGATTCTTCGTAACTTCAACCTGCCCCCAGCAACTGACTACACTGTTCCCAAATACATATTTGGAAGAAACCATTGTAGACTGATCCCGTCAAGGGAGCGTGGGATAATAGCATATCCCTCCCTAGTGCATCCATTGCAATTTATACTGATGGTTCGAAGACGGACGCAGGAGTAGGTATCGGAATATACTCTGAGGAACTGAACATTAACTTGTCTCTCAGTTTCCCTAACTTGTGTAGTGTTCTACATGCAGAGGTTTCAGCGATTTTGGAGGCCCTAAATTGGTTGGGTAGTTACGTTGTCACAGGAAGGAACGTTATACTCTTTACCGATAGTCAAGCTGCTATTAAATCACTAGAATCAGTGCTAACCACATCAAAGATCATCGAGAAGTGCCGCTTAGTACTTAGAGAGATGGGTCGTTTCTTCGATATTACGCTATGCTGGATACCGGGTCATAATGGTTTCGAAGGGAATCGACGCGCAGACGACTTGGCGCGACAAGTGTCAGCTAGTGCCGCTGAAGGCAATCGTTGCAACATAAAAACGCCATCTGCGGCTTGTGCAATGGTAATAAAAACAGCTGTAGAACGCAGGACCAATGCAAGATGAACCTATGTTTGTACTTGCAATACGACGAGGATGATATGGCCAAAGCTAGATTTTGGTCGATCAACCATAGTACTGTCTTTGGACAGAAAGCATATTCGTAATGTAGTGGGGGTTATAACGGGGCATTGTCCTATTGGAAATCTTGCTAAAAGGTTCCGAATTCCCCACAATGACTTCAGTAGAAGTTGTGGAGGAGGAAGAGAGCGTACACCACTTACTTTGTCACTATTCTGTTTTGGCCGAGAAACGATGCCGTTATCTTGATTCCAGGTATTTTTATGATACGGACGATCTTCGTGATGCGAGCCCAATACTGCTCAACAAATTCATTGTTAGCACGGGGTGATTCTCAGCTTAGTAGGTTATTATAGATTCGAATTCTACAGAGGTATCACAACGGACCAAGTCTGGTCTAAGTGCGCCAGGTATAAACTTAGCGGCTCCTTTACCTAACCTAACCATAAGGGTGAGCAAGCTAACCACTACACCAACCAGATTAGCCTCATATTATATTAATTTAAAGTCGCTAGTAGATTTTTTTAATTTTTAGGGTTTTTTAGATTTTACAAAAAAACCCTTATGAAATCGATTTTGTCCGTCCGTCTGTTCACTAAATAACTCGCGAATGGCTTAACCGATCGTCATGAAATTTGGTAGGAATGTGTAGAATGGTAACAGTCTTTGGCACGAAATACTTAAAAGTTGGTTGGACAAAAATAACAGGGTGTCCCGGACATTTGAAAATTTGTTCACTAAATAACTCCCGAACGGCTTAACGGATCGTCATGAAATTTGGTAGGATTGTGTAGAATGGTAACAGTCTTTGGCATGAAATACTTAAAAATTGGTATGGCCAAGATAAAAGGGTGTCCCGGACATTTACAAATTTGTTCACTAACCGATCGTTATGAAATTTGGTACGAATGTGTAGAATCGTAACAGTCTTTAGCACGAAATACTTAGACGTTGGTAGGACAAAGCAAACAGGGTGTCCCGGAGATTTGAAATTTTTAGTTTTTATCAAATCAAAGAACTTGATGGGTACATTTCATATCAGTCGCTTTTTTCCAGTTTGGAGTCATGGTAACGGCGTTACAGCTAATAAATCCAGTTAATATGTGGAGCCATGATACATAGTAAATTTATTTTTGGATTGGTCTAACTAAAAAGTGGAACGCGTTTATTTAGACCAATCCAAAAATAGATTTACGAGAAGCATTTCATTAGCATTGTGCATAATTCTTATTTATTATTACCTATAAAATATATGTGCAAAATTATCCACTATGTACGTATTCAAAATCTAAAAAACCCTCGTATTGAGGGCGCAGCCCTCTGTACGCCGGTATTTTTTAATAAGAAAACATCACTGCCCAATAAAAGATTTATTTGACACTTCAAATTAAAAAAAAAATATTTTTCAACACACCATTAACCAACTACAAACCATATCACCTTTTTAAAGCTTATTATTTCCCACTCGTAAAACTCCATCTTCAATGATTTTCTTCAAATCACTCTCATTCATACCGACATCCTTGAAAACTTCCACAGCCTGTTGATACAAATCTTTGCCTTTATCATTCGGCAATTCGCCAGGAGTTCTACTCAATCTCGGCGCCGGTGTCGGTAGTCCACTTTCGTTAAACGACTTTCTAAATTTATTGTGTTCATGCTCACCGACTTTATCCCACTCAACTACCGGAAAGACGCATGCATCAGTCTTTTCGAAAATCTCAGACCACTCTTTCTGAGTCTTCAACTTAAATTGTTTAATGACTAGATTCTTTGATTCTTCATTTGCACCGTATTGCGATAGATCTGGTAATCCTAAATTTCGAGCGAATATATCAAAAAACTGCGGTTCAATTGCACCGACCGACATAAATTTGCCATCTTTCGTTTCGTACGTATCATAGAAAAATGCACCTGTATCCAGGAAATTTTCACCGCGTGGTTTTCCCCAGAATGGTTGATTTTGTGATGCGAACAACCAGCTACCAATATAGGCACATCCTTCTACCATTGCATTGTCGACAATTTGTCCTTTTCCGGAATGTTGCCGTTCCAAAAGAGCTAGACAAATGCCGAACGCACACAGAAGTCCTCCGCCTGCGAAATCGGCTAGTAAATTTATCGGTGCTATTGGTTTTTCATTTTTGCGTCCCAGAAATGATAAAATGCCGGATATAGCGACGTAGTTGATATCATGACCGGCTACTTGTGATAGGGGTCCAGTTTGTCCGAAACCTAGACAAAAAATTTGCTAGTTATTGTCTTGTAAAAAGGCATTCCCGACGGGTCTGGCATAAAATCTATCCAAGTAAAAATTCTCAAAGAAAAAAAAAACAGTCGAAAACTATACATATAAAAAATTTGTATAACTTATCGCCGTTATATACTTTGAAAATAAGAACAGAACAAGTGGTTCATTAATTGAGAAGGATTTTGAACCAGTAGATTTTTAATAAATATTTTGACTGTTGGAATTCAAGCGGTAAAGACTTTAAACCAAACCCATTATTATCTTACCCGTTAGGCGTGCATATATCAGTCTAGGATTTTCTTTTAGCAAAGTTTGTGGTCCCAAATTAATTTTCTCTAGTACGCCAGCACGAAAAGGATCTATTATTACGTCGTATTTTTTACATAGCGTTTTTATGAAATTTTGTGCCTGTTGCTCCTTGATATTCAGCACGAGAGTATTCTTTCCGGCGCTGAGAACTTCAATAGGGTTTTCTATTACCTTGGGATTTCGAATCATTCGAAAAGTTTAGCATTTTATCATTTCAATTGAGAAGTTTCTTACCTTATCCACTCGAGTGACAGTAGCACCGAAATCCGCTAGAATTTTACCGCAAAATGGTCCTGGTGCCAAGCCTGAGAATTCGAGGACTTTAATACCTCGCAGAGCCATTTTTAAGCTTTAATTGCTATCCAATGCTGAAGATCTTAAAAAGAAGAAAGGGACTTTTAGTTGACTTTGTTCTAAGTTAAATCGGAAGACATAGCAAATCGAATGAACTTCTCATTCATATTAATCAGTATCGAATCTCGCATAATATAGGTATAAACTTAGATTTGGCCTCGATCCAAGATTCAATTGTGCGAGTGTCTTAACACACAAAACAACTTTTAAGGTGATTTCAGATTGCAAAATGTGGTGGAGAAATTTTTTTTTGTCTCTTATGTTTTTTGGGGTGCTGATCTTGAATCCGGAGCTTCCCACCAACATTTCGTTGCGAAACAGGGCCAAAACCGCAAAAATCCCGAAAATTTTCTGAGTTTTTCCGTTTTTTGGCTTATAACTTCGAAACTCTACATTTCTTCTTCTTTTAGCGGTACAGGAAGGTGTGAACCGCAGTGTATCTACAATTTGGATTCGATTTATAGTTCGTCGTCGTTTTCGTCCGTAATCTCCAGGGACATAAACGTGGCAGCTGCAATGGGATTTTCCCATAGTGAGAGGGGGGGTGAGATTAGTGGGTGCAGCTGGGCATTGAAACAAATGGGCCACATCGTGTGGCGTGCCAGCGCAATTTAAGCATACGTTTTGTATGTTTGAGTCTATGCGAGATAGATACGAATTGAGGCGTGAGCAGAAGCCTAACCGAAGTTGGGCTAAAGTCACTCTGGTGGCTCTCGGGAGCCTAATCTCCTCAGGCGAAGTAGGTGGCGGGAGCGCTAAGAGGACTCTGTTCGTACCTAAACTCGCAATACACCGACTCACTTCCTCAGTGTGAATCATTGCAATGGCAGCCCGGTATGAATTTTCATCAAAAGGATCCCTTTTGTAACCCTGGACCTCTCCCTCAAGGTCTCAAAGGGCACGTTTGATGTGGCGTGGAGGGGGAATTTCATCCATAAGGTCACGGTTAGTATGATCCTCTCGATAACAACCTACTAAATATTGTTTTGTAAGTAGTCGATTGTGGTCACGTTGGCATCAAATGTGTCTCCTGATGTAGGTGATCCTGGACAGACATCAGAAGGCACCCTGTGGCTGTGCGTAGAGCAGCATTTTGGCAGACTGGATTTTATTCCAGTTTGTGTTACAAAGACCTTGCGACCAAACTGGCGTCGCAAAATCAACCGCTGCTCGACCCACCGCTTTATAAGTGGCTAGCATAGTCTCTTTATCTTTGCCTCAGGTGCTGCCAGCCAGTGCTTTAAGCATTTTGTTCCTACTGCGCATCTTTTCACATACCGCTTCCGCGTGATGAGCTGAAGTCATCATTTTCTCAAAGTGAAGCCCGAGAATTTTTGGATTTGAACTGGATAGGAACTGGTTTGTTGCCAATACGTACCCCAACCGGCCACCGACAATCACCTGACCAGGTAGTAAGGAAAGTCGCAGACGATTTACATTTCTTCGAAAATCTGTCCATGAACATGTTAGAGAAGACATGATTGCGGGTCCAACGCGATATTAATCTTTAAAATGCGTTAAGCGGTATCGCTACAATTGATTGTCATTTTTATGGCGTTTTTTGCGATTTTGATCCTGTTTCGGAACGAAGTGTTGGTGGGAAGCTACGGATTCGGGCTCAGCACCCCAAAAGACACAAGAAAAATGCAATTGTGCGACCAAAAATGAAAAACTTTAATCTCAAAATTTAATTCATAATAAGGAACTATGCTAAAAATGGCAAACTTAAATTATCAATTGTAGTAATACTGCTCAAGGGATTTATAATATTTATGTCTCTTTGGAAGCGTAATCAATCATCTATTCTCTCTTACATATTTATGAAGAGTTTTTCGCATAAATGAATTGTTTCAGAGTTAGGAGCCAAAAAACAGAAAAACAGCGAAAATTTTAGGGTTTTTCGCGATTTTAACCCTGTTCCGCAACGAAATTTTGGTGGGAAGCTGATTCCAAAATCCTCAAGTTTGTTTCCCATTCTAGTTAGTTGCCATCATGCTCTGGTCTAGAGAGCGGCGGGCCTTCGCCGTCGAGAGCTTCTTTTCTAACGGTCGCTCACGTCTTGCTACGTAATATGGCTTCCGCGGTCGTTTTGGAATTCCTCCTCACAGACCCGTTCCTGGCCGTTATTCGATTCTGTCGTGGGTTAACTCATTTCGGAAGTGTGGAAGTGTCGACAACATTTCCCCGACCGCCTTATCTCTCTCAGGGGCGATCTCCTGTGGCCGGTACGCTCTTCAGATTGGGCTCCATGCTTTTTTTATGGGTTTATTTTAAGTCCCTGGTTTATGTCGATCGACCACCTCAAGAACAACAATGCATAATGTGCATGCGCAGGATGCACTATAAATAGCCAGGCGATATCCTGTCGCTAGGTTCAGTTCAAGCAACAACTCCCTTCCGTCCGCCTCTACGTAACCATCCACGATTAATATTATCTGTAACTTCGTTTGTATTGTTTATCGTTAATTGTTGAGAGTAAGTAGTGTTTCATTTCATCCTCTAAAATTGGTATCACACGTGATCAGACTAAAAGCTCCGCCGATTTAGTAAAGAAATGTGAGCTCGGAGACAAAAAACTGACTCAACTGCTACGCCAAACGAGAGATTTAGTAAACGGCGCGATGAACGACGAACGGTTGAAATCTCTACAGCTCCCTCGATCGACTCCCCAATGACAGCGCGTACGCCATTTCAATCGCCCAAGGAAACTTAGATCGATCTATACAACAAGCTGATCAGATTATGGAAATGAGCAACTTTGGCACTATTTCATCAGTGCAACCACAATCTTCAGCGGTCTCAAACGATCTGTAGTCGTTAAGAGCGGCAATCGAAGCTTTGGAGAGAAAGCTGACCAAAATGGAATAATTCCTTAACATACATGGTCATACTTCTCCAGCACGAATTACCAGGTCTCGCAGCCGACCAAGAAGCCGAACAGCAAATCACCCACACTATGCACTACACGATCGTTTTGGGGCGTAGACCAAAACTAACCGCAGCTTCAACGGGGGTTGATGAAGTTTTCAACGACAAAAAATCAAGTCGTCTATTCAATGTTGATCAAACATTACTCCAAAAAATTCCTAATTAGCACCTGTGCAGATTTTCCTATAATTCCGAAAGCGTCTATCAGCAAAAGAGTTATGCTCTCGGCATTCACTTTCGGTTCGTCCATAAACACCTACGGAAACTGACTCTTTGCACTGGATCTCGGACTACGAACAAGCTTTGAATGGAATTGGTTGTGGTCACTGACGTTAAAAGCCGATTTTCTTGGGAAATTCGGATTGCTGGTTGATATTAAGAACAAGCAACTAGTCGACAACGAAACGAAATTTCACACCCAGTGTGTGGCCGAATTCACAAATTATGAGCCAGTTTTTTCCATCAACAGTAACAACAAATAGTACAAACAACTGTTGATAGAATTCAATGAGCTCACACTCCCAACAACTTATTACAAAATCAAGGCTCGCGTCCATGCCGCCTAAACGAAGAGAAACTAAATATAGCCAAACAAGACTTCGAACATATGGTCAGCATGGGAATTTGTGTGCCATCAAAAAGTGAATGGGCCAGTCTGCTTAACATGGTTACGAAAAAGAACGGAGTATGGCGACCATGACTATGGTGACTATCGCCGTTTGAATGCTATCCTATTTCCCATAACCAAGATTTCGCTCAAACTTTCAGCTTCAATGGTTAGAACATTTTTTCAACACTTGACATGGAAAAAGCATATTGGAATATTTCAATCGCCGAAGAGGATCGTTGTTGTTGTAGCGGTGCAGAAAGTCGTGAACCGCTGTGGATGTGCTCTAAGTTTCGTCGTCGTTCTCGCCTATTGTCTTAAGCGTAAAGAACATAGCAGATGCAATAGGGTTGTCCCATAATGCCCTCGAAGTGAGGCTGATGGGTGCAGCGGGACATCGAAACAGGTGGTTCACATCATGAGACGCACCACCACAGTTCGGACAAATGTTCTGGATGCCCGGGTCGATTCGAGATAGGTACGAATTGAGGCGCGAACACAGCCTGTCCTAAGCTGAGCTAGTGTCGCTTTTGTGGCTCTCGGGAGCCTTGTCTCCTCAGGCGATGGCCGGGGACCGACCCGCATTCAGACACCTGGCAGCAACAAAAGACGATTTGTTATACTGCTCCAGAAGATCGAAAAAATATGATGGCTGTCACACTCCTATACAACTTCGTTTGTATTGTTTATCATTAATACGAGTGCATTGTTCAGAATAAGTATAGAGTGTTTCATTTCATCCTCTACAAAGGATACATAGGATAGGAATTTATTATAAGTAATTAAAACCAGACTATTCACTAGTATGAAATGGCTATAAGCTTCGATGAGGTGCCCCCTTAAATGATATTTAGTTGCTTGAAAGCGTTGCTATAGCTAGTAACAGAAAATACTAAGATCATCATTAATATCAAATACAATAAACTGCGAAAGTTTTTTGATTATACATGATGTCGTATGAATAAAAGATCCAGCTATACTACTATACTACCCTTATGAATCTTATGAATATGTAACTCATTTGCACTGGACTTTGCGACCTGAACACACAGAGAATGTTGACTGAACTTTGACTATCGTCATTTCATTTTATCGTTAACAATAAAGCATTTTAGTTGTTGCTCGTGATAAGAAGACACATTTCACAGAAGTAAAAGTAAATTTATATGTAAGAAACTGGTGCACTAAGACCACAAAAAATATACTAAATGTTCCTTAAGTTTACCTTCTGGTCGAGGTGTTTTGATTCAGATTTAAGGATTGACTAGCAAAAGTATTCTAGCTGTCTTATCTTTACTTACTAACTAAGAGAACGAGAGAAATCAAGTTGCTGATTGTGTAGTATAAGTGCTGCCAGATTTGCCAGAAAAAAAGTGCGGCAAGATTCAAATGTGATTAAAAAAATGTTGTTCTCCATACAAAGGTGGATGATTAATATTTGATTTGGAGCCAACTGTTGTATCATAATGGGATCAGGGGGAATAAAAGAAATATATATTTCAAATGGATGACAATTTTCTTTCGAGAGAAAAAAAGTAAACTAAATTACAACTTACTGCTACCTAATCTTATCACTCCGGTATCAATTAATTTTCTCAAATCATTCTCATCCATACCAACATCCTCCAAAACGTCTAGAGCCTGCCTGTAAAAATCTTTTCCTTTACCATTCGGCAATTTTCCGGGAGTTCGACTCAATTTCGGTGCAGGCGTCGGAACACCATTTTCATTAAACGATCCACGAGCCTTGTTATGTTTATGATCACCAGCCTTGTTCCATTCAACTACTGGAAATACACATGCATCGGTTTTCTCGAAAATCTCTGACCATTCATCTTGGGTTTTGGTCTTAAATCGTTGAGCTACCCGCGTTTTTGCCCTCTCATTGTCGCCAAATCGTTCTAAATCCGGCAAATCTAAAATATTCCCGAATAGCTTAAAGAATTGCGGTTCAATCGAACCGACTGACATAAATTTGCCATCTTTCGTTTCGTACGTATCGTAAAAGAATATCCCGGAATCGAATACGTTCTCGCCACGTGGTTTACCCCAGATTGCCTGGTGTTGTGATGCAAATAGCCAACTACCGATATATGCACAACCTTCTACCATAGCACTGTCGACAATTTGTCCTTTACCCGAGCGATGGCGTTCCAAGAGTGCCAAGCAAATGCCGAATGCACAAACAAGTCCTCCACCGGCCATGTCGGCAAGTAAATTAATAGGAGGTGTAGGTTTTTCACCTTTTCGACCCAGGAATGATAAGATTCCCGAGAGAGCAACGTAGTTGATATCATGACCGGCTGTTTTTGCAAGTGGTCCAATTTGGCCAAATCCTAGAAAAAAAAAACTTGATTGCACATGAAGGATCCTTCATTCAAAATCACAGACTTGCCTGTCAGGCGTGCATAAATCAGTCTCGGATTGTCTTTTAAGAGTATGTCAGACCCCAGGTTGTTTCTCTCCATTACACCAGCTCGAAAAGGATCTATAAGCACGTCATATTTTCTGCATAGGCTTTTTACAAAATGTTGTGCTTTTGGATCTTTTATATTGAGGGCGAGCGTATTTTTTCCAGCATGCATATATTCGGTAGGATTATCAGTTACCTTCAAAAAAGAATAAGAAAATAAGTTTTGAGAATGTAAGATTATTTTAAAAGTTTTTTGTTCATACATACCCTGTCGATTCGCGTCACAGTAGCCCCAAAATCAGTAAGGACTTTCCCACAAAAAGGACCTGGCACTAAGCCAGCAAACTCCAGAACCTTAATATCACGCAACGGCATTTTTATTTTTTAACAATTCTATACTATTATTTAGATAAAATTGTTATTCGATGGCACGGCACGGAAGTAAAATTGTACTAGAGCTCTTCGGACCGTAACGTAACGGAAGCGTTCTGTTTCGCACTTTATCCCGGATAACTCATATAGGGCAGTTCCAATTAAGACTATCCTCTCCTGCTCTGTAGCCACAAATAGAACATTTACGACAAAATAACTTGTTATAATGAGAATATTTTTTAAAAGAATAGAACAACCGATAAATATTTACTTATTAGTGAGACAATAACAAACCACACACTTCGGCGATTTTGGAGTGTGTCTCAAATGTCTCAACCTCCCACTTTCCATTTCGTAGCAGTGACAACACAGTACACAAAAGCAGAACTAATTAGCAGATGTTTCACTCATAAGCGTACAGCTACAGACCTTCATGCTTCTAGCCAGTTTTTTTTATAGCAGAAATTATTTACACTTTATCAGTCTTTTTTTTTACAATTTCAGACTGGTCTGTGATCTCGGTTTCGTGTTGCTTTCATAGGATTTGTGGTGAATTTTGTATACCAATTTAATGATACGAAAATGGTTCCTATTAGGACAGAATAACAAAACTTCCATGTAAATTTAACAGGACAATTTTACTGGGATAATTGTATCGATAGAATGCTGATCTGTCCTGGAGCCAAATGATCGTAATTTGTAAATATCACTCTCAATACGGCACATTAGCCCGACATCGAATCTTGGCCGTTTTGAGCGTTGATTTCCAATTGTCGTGGTCATGGGTCCCATACACATCTTCCAGCGAGCTCTCGGTCGTCCATGCAATCTGGCGTCGTCCACCCTTAGGCATGCGATTATCGTGCATTCGTTGTAGTGTAAAACTATAAAACTTCTCGCTCGCGATGGGCCTCGAAATTCTACCAGGACCTTTTTCTGAACTGTGCTGATTCATGCTTAACAGACATATCAACACGTAAGTCGGCTGAGAGGCTCATATATGTATATCGAGCTCCTGCGCGCCCGTCGCTTTATTAAGCTTTATTTGTTATATCAAATTCTTTTACCGTTCGGTGTGGAGCGAGAGGACTTATGTCAGCCATCCACTTCAGAGCTTCCTGACTGTGGGTGTATATATAGCTCTTTAAAATATGAGTCCCAAAACAAATTAAATTTGCAAATTTAATTTTCGGTGTTTTTTCATTTATTGAAATAATATTATCGGAATTTGCGCGAATATCGTCCTGTCTATAAAGGTTATGAGTCCCAGCGTTTATGCTTTATCGGTGATGATTTTGCCATCCTTATTCTTGCAGAGGATTTTCATCGATTTGTAAAGTATGTACAGATCGACATATTTTGAAGATGTAAATGTAAAGGCAGAATTAACCATTTTTCCCAAGCCCGGTCTAAGCGGATCTTTAATGTATGGGAGCTACCTGCCTATGAAAGACGGTTAACCCACAAAATGGTGTATGGTCTAGATATCATCATTAGTATAACGAAATAGCTCTTACTAAAGTTGTTGATGTCGAAACTTTCAACCATTGAAAGCCATATGCTCATGCTAATTATTTCTAACTGCTGGTAACAGTGTGAAAGAATAAGGATAGCCTAAGATGGTCAGATCCAGAGCTGAAAGTGGCCCTGTGAAGTAATACTGAAATATTTTCTTCTTGCATGATAGTCTTGCGTCTCTGAATGAGACTTACAATATTATTTTCAGCCTAGTGATAGCCCGAAATTTCGCGTCAAACAATTGTTTTTTCCTAGAAAATGAGGATGATTTTAATGGAGGACACTGGTCATCCGAAGATTAGGCCTGGAAAGCCTCTTCTAATAGCGAACAGCGGCATGCGCTTGTTGTAGCTCTGAGCTGTAGTGTTGGACTGGCTTTGTACAGCCTGTTACATTTTAAGATGACCAAGCTTCGGTCAGCTTGTCATCAACCTTGACCGACATCGCAATATGTCCACGACGAGGACCTCCCATAATGAGCATCCGGTAGCTGAATGGGTAGCTTGGTTTCGAATCTCACTGTTACCAAGGATGTTTCTTTTGGCTTTATAACAATTACTACGCCATCTTGCAATGTTTTTTATGTTTTGGCCCGCCCACCATCGCTTTTAAAACCAACAATGTTGGCCGGGACAAAAATTAAGTTTGACACTCCTGGGTTAAACAAATGCGATCCTCATGATTGTATGTATTGGACATCATTTGGACTGTGGAGTGACCTGTTATGACTAGAGCCAAAAGTAGTAGGATGTAGGTTGGATTCTTGGATTTGGAGATCTTCTACCTGAATGACTCATATTGCCAAAAATATTTGCAAGAACCAACAATTGCTTTAAACTAACTGGGATTTGATTGAGTGAGCTAAGTGATTTAACTAATTGCCAATACTTTAAAAAAGAGCTACTCGAAAGATCGACCCATCGTAACGGAGTTCCGAAATGAAATAAGTGGACAAATGTTGGTTAATATAGGAGTACCTCAGGGTTCAATACTAGGTCCTACACTATACTTTCTCTATGTAAACAATCTCTGCAATGCTGGCCTTAGCGCCAAATATGTAACATATGCAGATGACACCCTGCTGCTTTATGCCCATTTAGACAAATCTGATGCAGAGCAAATGATAAACAATGATATGAAAGTTTATCGACAATGGCTTCAAGGCAACAAACTACAGATCAATATAAAAAAAACGTGTTTTATGCTTTTTAAACAAAAGAATAAAGCTGATCTAGAACTATGTCTCAGATTTGATGACCAGCCTATTAAAAGGGTACAAAATACCAAGTACCTTGGTGTAACTGTTGACGATAAACTTTCATGGAACGATCATATTGCTTCCATCAGATCCAAATTATGTCCACTAATTGCTATTCTCAGACGTAAAAGATGTATGAATATCCATCTAAAAAATATGATTTTCCATGCACATGTTATGCCTCATATAACTTATGGGATTATAAATTGGAGTCAAACCGCCGAAAAAAACATAACAACAGTGGGAATAATGCTTAATAAAGCAGTTAAGGCAGTTAAGATTATGTGGAAAATCATTAACAAAAAAGTGAAAATATCTATTACACTAACTTTAAATAGAGAAGTTCACAGCTATAACACTCGAAGTGCTGAGAATTTTAGAACCTGTGCAGCCAATACCAATAGACTCTTGCAAGACCCGATAGGATCCTCTCTTACTTTATTTAACACCTTGCCCCAAGATCTAAGATACACAATTTCATATGTTCAACTTAAACGAAAACTTAAGCAATACTTATAAGCAATGCCCCAAGATCTAAGATACACAATTTCATATGTTCAACTTAAACGAAAACTTAAGCAATACTTAAATTAAATAAAATCTATTTATATATATTTATTTTTCTATCTTTTATGCATATAAAAATAATTAAAATAAATTAAATTAGCAATTAAATATTTAATACGAAACATGAACATTCACCAATCATAGTATTAATTAGCGCGACTTGCATTAATTAATAGCGAAATTATTATCATGAAAAATACTTTTTTTTTGCATTCCCTTATACCAGTGTTCACACTGTCTGGGAGGCAAAACAAGTTTTAAGAACTATATTTTAAATTACTGTTTTTTTTTTCTTCTTTGGTAGTTAGCCTTTGTCACCTACTAATCCTGCCCCGTACTGACAATAGGATGGGTACATGTAATACAAAAACAACCTTTGTGTTCCTCCTGTTGTAATACAGATTAGTACATTGTATAATAAAATGTGTATTGTCCATTATCCCGCCTCATTCCTTTTTCCTTCCGAGGGAAATGATGATAACATGTCTAAAGATAACTGATTTGGTTACTGACAAAGCTAAGCTAATCCCTTATTTTCCTTGTCCTGTAAAAAAAAAAAAACAAAAAAAAACGGGCTATCAAAAAATAAAACTATGTATGTACATATTAGCAAACATTTATAAAGATTCCGCGATAGTATACGATAATGGATAGTACGAGATGCAAAAGTGTTATCAAAGCTCCTGCTGCAGGAATAATAATCAAATAAATGAAACAAGATAATAGGAAGGTTAACATTTTCAAATTTATCGAATGGGTCACCCTTCATCCTAAAAATGGTGGCCCTGGACGATTGTCTTGCTTGTCCACCCTTGAGGATTGATTCTATCGCGTTGATAAGAGTCAACGGCGTTATTTTAAGTAGCTGTTTAGGACGCACAGCTGTGTTTCCGATTGAATTTTTCAGTAAAACACTGATACTGAAACCAACATAAAGTACTCAGCATATCGAGTATTATGCTGAAAATAGATATGATGCATCACGCTCTGTGGCTGACTTGGTTGAGTCGCACTCTACGATGCTAGTAATCTAGAGGTCCGGAGATCGAATCTCGGCGTGGTCCAGGAAATATATAGTGCTTGCAACATTATATACACTCCTCTATATGCAATGTAACGTTGACTCGTTGTGCATATAAACGGCTGAGTGAACGCACCATGCCCCACAAGGTACGGTACAGAGAAGAAGATATGATGCAGTGCATCCGCCCAATTCATTATCGCTGCTGCTACTGTTGCCGCAGCATATCCATTTCAAGCATTATTATTTGGAAGAACATTAGGTGTGTTTTTTTGGTTATCCCGTGCAGGTTTGGGTAACGAAACTCCATATAAAAAAAATGACAGCTGACGCACCTGCCATTTTTTTTATATGAAGTTTCGTTACCCAAACCTGCACGGGATAACCAAAAAAACACACCTATTGATTGTTGGTTAATTCTTCCGTATTTGAAAAAAAAATTTCAGTTAGGTTACATATACAGTCAAACCTGTCTAATCGGACCACTGACGGGACCGATCAAATTTGGTCCGATTAGCAGGTGGTCCGATTACTAAGGGATGCCAGAAAAGTACTTAAAATTAAGGAAATAATTTATGAACGTTATTCTAGAACATTGTACAAAGGTCACCTATGCCCCATGCAATTAATGTTTTGAAACCGCTCAACAGAGTAACTTCTTTGTGATATTGTTAACCAGCTTCCTTATTATAAATTCTCCCTGCACTCAGTTTCACCGAAATTTTGAATATTCTTCAATATTTTGCAAAGCATTTCTATAATCAAAGTCATGGTTAATGGTTCAATCAATCCTCCCTTTCACTTCACTTGTATCTTCTTGTCGCAGAAAGTCCAGAATTGTCTCACCCAACACTGATGCAATGGTTGATGCTGTCTAACAAAATGAATGTAGTAACGAAATTTCTAAGATTTTTTTTGAACAACAAAATATCTTGCCATGCTAGGAAGTACTCCGTAAAGTAAATTATTGTCTGTTGGTCCGTGTGGTGAATTTTACCTCGTACTGCTCAAGTAAGTAATCAATTTGAAGTTTTGGTCCGATTTTGGAGATTTATCCAGTGGTTGGTCCGATTGTGGAGGTACGTCTAGTACTGATCCATCCAATTGGAGTCGCCGATCGTGGTCCATGGTCCGATTAAGAGGTGGTCCGTTTATAAAGGTTATTTTGTATGAAAAACCAAATAAAAATGACCAAGGGTGGTTCGATTAGAAGGTGGTCCGATTATAGAGTGGTCCGATTAACAGGTTTGACTGTACATTTATAATTTTAAGGGCCGATTTATCATAACTCTTATCTAGTACCTGTAGACTGGTTTATTCTTATCGTATAAACGAAATAATGCACACTATTTTCAGAAAGCTTTTACTTTATATTGAATTGAATTTTTGTTTATTTTGCATAGTTGCCATATTTTGCTTGATTACGCTATTGTATGAAATTGCCCAATAGTTTTTTAAATTTCAGTATTTACCTTAGGTTATTTTTTTATTAAAAATTACATGTTTATTGGACTATACTTACAGACTGTTCTTTTAACTGCAATAATTTGTTCTTCGACCTGTATGCCGGAGAGCTTCCCAAAAATTCCTCAACGTAGGAAGAAATATTTTCGTTTCCACTATTTAATGGATCGAATAGGATCTGAATCATTCAGAGAAAGCCAAATCTAACCGGAATCAGAGCAAACCTGGGATTAGGTAGACTATGGATACGCCCTTAAGGAAAATTTTTGTCTAGGTTTTTATAACACAATCACAAAAAACACACATACTATCAACTACACCATAGGCGCCGTAAATTTTTCATACGATGGGGGCATACATTTGGCGCAAAAATTTGAATTGCCAAATAGATTTGTATGAACTGCATGCAAACAATTTCGGTACTCAGGGCTCTAGTACACAATCATATTTGGTAATATTTATATTATAATATGCTTAAGCCTACTTGATTTCGCTTATTGCACGTCTAAAAATTTATACTGAATGAATCGAGTAGGCTTGGGCATATGACATACATATTATAATATAAATATGACTGTGTAATGGAGCCCTAAGCAAAAAAGATAAAGACTAAATACATAAATCGAAATTCTTGTTTTCCGCAAATTACGTGTATGTTTTCTTATGATTTTCATATCGGTGTAATGGGAATATGAGTAACGAATCAATAAGGCTTCAGGTGTGTTTTATTGGGTCGAGTACAACTTTTGTCAAATTTGTATGGAAGTTTTTCACCATTATACTAATTTCCTCCAGGGGAATAATACTTACGAATGTCACATTTTGATTGGGTAGAAAATAAATTATATTTCGTTAATCGCCTCCCTCTTCCTTTTATAACCGGGCTTGGGACCGGCTTTGGCGGAATTAAGGCGATTAAGACTGCATTCATTCCACACCCACTCCATGCTTAGGCGTTTATGCAGCGGAGTCAACTTGTCCCTTAGATGGTTCACAACAACCAGCGGCTCGTCTGGACTATTAGCTGCCTTTCGCATTAAATGATTGATGATCTCGTCGTTCAAATAGGCCACAGCATCGCGTTTATATTGCTTGTACCGAACAATCAGTTTGTATGCAAAATTAACTCCTCCGGCGACTATAACGGCTAGCCCGATGAGTCCAACATAAAAGAAGAACTTCTGTAGCTTATTGTACACGGAACACGTGAACGGACGGCGGGGATTCAAAATTGCAAAACTGTAGGCTTGAGCATCGCGCAACGCCAATACTTGATCAAAAGACAATGCAGTGCCGTCTTCATCGACTGCACTTATTTTCCACTGCGGATTTTGGTGAATCAAATATTCGACATTGTGCAGATCGCGAACCATTCGACGAACGTTCAGATGCAGATGAGTGGGCTGAACCAATCGAACAATTTCCTTGGTACCCAAACTAAACTGTGCTGTAATATCTTTACATTTGTGGTACTCAATAACTCCAGAGCTCCTTTCAAACCCTCCTCATCGATGCACGTCATCTGTGTGAATCGTCGCATATCTGATAGAAAGTATTTCGATCGTTGATGGTGTTGGCCAAATCGAGACTGATCGTTACATACATGAAGGTCGCCACGCCGAGGAAAATGATCAATGCACTAAGCAGCACGCAAGGAGTCAACGTTGGCTTCACACCATACTGTTCGTCCAGTCGATTGATGAGATTTGAAAATGCCGCACGTGGTGATATGTTTGAATGGGGCTCGGGTGCTTGATAGACAATATCAGAAGCCTCTCGAGGTGGCGGAGCATAACTGCTTCCCTAGTACACTGTCCCGCAGATTCACGGCTCGCGTCCTGCATGTGACGATCCTAAACCTGCTTGAACTGCATTTGGCTCGCCGATAGACTCATTAGACGTCTGAAAACAATCGATAAATCATTATGCATACCAATTTATATTTTAACAATTCAACTACTGTCGGTTAAATTTATTTGTTTACTTACCGTAATACCAGACGGATTCAGTTCCGGAAATGCATTTTCTTTGAGCACAGTTCGTTTCTCAAGTCAAAATATGCCGTCATTACGCAAATGTTTCGTGCAAACCACAGCTCTTTTAGGAATCTACACACCTCTTAACTGTAGTTTGTCTATCCATACAGCGCGTTCGCCTCATCCATTAGAAATCTGCAAGAAACGGTTTACATTATGAAAGAATTAACATATTATTTTACCAAAGCAGTTTAATTATCAAATTGACTCGAAACTTTGCACGAAAATTGCAAAAAAAAATTTGCAAAACTATAACAATGTGATGAGCCCCCGAAACAGAATGAAATTGAAACGTTCATGAACACATCGACGAGACGAATTTCCATCGTAACCTTTCGTGCCCGATTCGTACAAAACATGCACGAACAAGGTACGAACCTGGGACGAACTCAAACGAACGGAAACTCGTCTATTGTATTGGCTGTCAACGACACAATCGCGCACTTGTTTTCAAGAAAACATGTATGAACAATGCGATAAACTATCATTTTGACACAAAAATTCACATATGACCACTAAAATGTAGGCTCTCACGCGATTACCTGTGAAAAGATACACTCATAGTGTTTCTCTGTTGGTCGCTGGAAAACCCGACAACAATGCACTTCATGTTCTGAAATAAACTTTTTTTTAAATTAGAACGAATTCGCAGCCTTACGGCCTACACTGTTTAAGTCAATTTCTTACAATTCACTTGGAAAAACTCGATTTTGTCCACTCACACTCACTGCGTTCACTTGGCGCGAATTGGATGACAACCACACTGTTGACAGTCTGTTCATCGGCCGACCATCTTGTGGGTTGCCCGAGGGGTGTGCGAGAGGGGGGGCTGAGGAAGAGTAGAAAAAATTTCTAGACACACACGTACGCTCATCTACATGATGATTTCCAATCCAGTACATATCATAGGAGCAAACGAACAACTATCAACCCGCCCAAATGTTTTCAAATTGTCAAATTTTCACCAATCAAAACACTACGTTCTCTTGCTCTCTTCACCAATTCACCGAGAATTTTGATTTGTTGTTCGATTTTGACAGTTTCCACAGTTCTCTCTTTTCTCCCACGCAAACTTCAAAAACAGCTGTTTCCTCATTCTCTGGGTGACGCATAGAAGTTTTCTCTTTTGTGTACGGAACGTACGAAAGTGTTTTGATATAATTTCGTAGTAAAAATAAATTGGCTACTTCATACGCGACTACTCCACGAAGATAACAAAAGCGCTGGCTTTAGTGGCAGTTGCCTACATCGCGTAAAATGAGTAATGTCGATAGCTCGCGCCAGTTGCGATTTCAGTGTGGAAAATTTTCACCGTGATCTGCGTCGTCGTCGTGTTTAATCTTAGTGCTCTCGTAAGTTTTCTGCACAAATTCAATATAATTTTTGTTTCGAGTAAGATGCAATCATAAAACACTGCCCCAGTTTCGATGCATGTCGCCCGTTTCGTTCGCATACAATAAATGTCTATGCACAGTTTGCGGTTTTTAGTTGGAGCAGCAGTGAGAGAAAATCGATAGACGTCGCCAATATTCGAGGACGCCCCTGAAGTGGTTGCTCTCCATTCGAAAGTTTTTGGTTTTTCCCTTTATTTTGTGTTTAATGGCATGGCTTATCGTAGCGATTAATAATTGCGCATTCTGTTTGAAGGTGAGACAACGTTCCGCGGTTTTGTTGTGCCCCTTATTGTTTTCTACCTCTTGAAAGTGACAATCATTACCGGGCGTCATGTCTACGTCCCCCTCGCCGCCAAGGACAACATCGTCCGCTCCCAGACGTCAACAACAATTGTACGCGATTGCTACACGAACCTGTGAATTGATCCTACAAACTCCACCCACCACAGAGTCACCGCCCCGACCGAATAAAACAAGCAGTTTGACCAGCAGCCTTTTTCAACCGAAACGCGAACCCCAAAAAGTGCTCGTCTCCAAAGGAACTCTTATGAAATTGCACGAAGGCTGCAGCACAACAAGCATCAATGTACAGGTCATGGACTATATCAACAAGAATCCCATCTGGGAGAACTTGTACAAGTGCACGGTGGAGAATATTCGCACTGTGCCGCAAGATTTGTGGCCCTATGTCATTGCCATTGCCGATCCGGAGGAACGTTTGCGTTTCGCCTTGAACTATAAATGGGGTCAGGCCGTTGTGACCTTGAAAATTGGTTCAATTGTTTCGGTTTCGGCGGAGATTTTCAAGAAAACGTACTCGTTCGAGTACAACTGTATTGTACGCTACATTGGCCTCGTTCCCGAAATCGGTCCCGGCTACTATTTCGGACTTGAACTTCTGGTAATTTTTTGTTGGTCTAATTTATTGCTTTGTTTTTTTCGTTCGGATTGCTTTTCCGGCGAAACACATAAGTTTCATCTTTTATTTCATTGTATATTTGGTTTCATCACATTTTATTTGCTGCATATTTGTTGTACATTTCATTGCCTAATTGACTGTGAATTTGTCAAGTATGGTTGGCGGGAAGTCATCGATTTGGTATTCACATTGTAAATAATTGTACATACATCATGTAATATAATTTTCCACCCACTACACTATCAAATGATTTAACAAGGTATTTATTAATTGTTTCCATGCACGATAATAGTAAAGTGTATAAAGATAGATACAGTTTAAAAATATTTACGCAAAAAGTGTAATATGTCTGAATGATGTCTAATCTGAGATAACTATCTTTCCTAGGCAGTTTGTAATAGAGGCTCAGCATATGAAAAAAAACACGAACGCGAATTATGTAACATACGCAATATTACTGGTTTAATAAACATCCTCATTTCGCACTCAAATAAGTTAAGAATATTTTGACGTTCACTGACTGGCTCTAGATATGAAATATTTATAATCTGGTAATATAGTAAATTAATTTTGTTTCTGTGAAAAACAATCGACTTTTTGATTGCCTTATTTTATTTACTCTTAAAGTTGAATCATCGCCAATCTTATCAATACGTGCAGTTTCTAGCGCATTGCACGAGATAGCTAATGTACAAACACCAGATTCTCCTTCAATTGATGATAGATGGAACATCGTGGAGGACGCTTTCATATAGTGTGGCGAAACATTCGTGGGCATACTTCAGAGAGGTAGGAGACCATTTATCAGCGACGATAAATGGTATCTAATAAACGCACGGCTCACTTGGTTGAGTCGCACTCTACGATGCTAGTAATCTGGAGGTCCGGAGATCGAATCTCGGCGTGGTCCAGGAAATATACCGGTGAAAAACCGGTGTACCAAGCTGGAAATAACTCAGGCCCTCCATTTATTGTAAGCTGGCAAAGCCCCGGGGGCAGACGGTATACCCATGGAACTTCTTTTGACAGCGGATATTCTCTGTCCTCCTGATCCAAGACTGCTGCCCAAAATAATCTTGGACCGGGTCAAGAAAACGGTCGACCGCACTCTGAATAATGAAAGAGCTGCTTTTCATGAGGGTTTCTCATGTAGCGACCACAGCAGCACTTTTCGAATTATAATTGAACAATCCCGTTACATCTTTTGTTCGTTGACTTCGAGAAGGCGTTTAACTGCGTTGACCGGGCTTATATCTGGACAGCCTTGCGTAGGAGAGGCTTACCATCATCATCAATGTGGCACGATAGCCCGACGTCGGGCCTTGGCCGCCTGAATCGTTGACCTCCAATTGTCGCGGTTACGTCACCTTGTCCTCCAGTTTCGGAAGCCCAGCAGCTGGTGGGCGTCTTCACCTACGGAGTTCTCCCAGCGAGCTCTCGGTCGTCCACGCAACCTCGCTCCGTCAATTCGTTGTGCGTTAACTTTCTTTGGCATGCGATTGTCGTCCATCCGTTGTACATGCCCCGCCCATTGCAGACGTTGAAGCTTCACGATTTTCGATACTTCCAGCTCATCGTACAATTGATACAACTCATGGTTGTATCGGATACGCCATTGGTCTCGCTCGCGAACGGCCCCTAAAATTCGCCGAAGGACCTTTCGTTCGAATCGGTCTACCAAAATTTCGGAGGCTTGGGTAAGGGTCCATGTTTCGCAGCCATAACATAGCACGGGTCGGATGATAGTTTTGTACACGCGGAGCTTCGTGTTCCTGTGCGCAAGTTTCGAATTAATAGGGAGGACCGAGAAATATGTCTTATTGGCTAGTTGTATCCGTCGCTTAATTTCGTCGGTTTCGTTGGCGTCCTTTGATAAGTTACAACCCAGATAGTTGAAGTTGTCTACATACTCGATATTAAGGTCACCCAGTGTGATGCTTGAATTTGCTGGCGTCCTTGTTTTCGATTGCATCATGGCCTTTGTTTTGTTTTCGTTGATATGTAGTCCAACTTCCTTTCGGCGTTATTGAGGTTATGCAGGAGGCATACCAGAGAAACTTATTTCCATCATAAAAGAGTCGAGTCCTATAACCGAGCCTTTTGAGATGAATAATGGATTTAGACAAGGCTTTATTTTATCACCAGTGCTGTTTCTTATAACCATCAAACGACTTAATCTGCGACACTCTAGGCAAGGAAAGGATACCCTTTCCTCATGGAAATTATTTGATTACCTTCAGCACCAGGACTTGGCCGACGACATTTGCCTTCTCTCAAACACACCAGATCATCTAAATCAAATGACCGATGCATCGTGAAAGTCAAAGTGCTACTTTAAAAATTAATGCCGCTAAGACTAAATACCGGAGCTTGACATCAGGAGGGCAAAGCACAATATCTGTCTTTGGACAATCGATAGAAAAAGTTGAGAACTTTATTTACCTTAGAATCATAGTAACAGCGGATAGTGGGGCTAATGCCGATGTAGAGTCGCGCTTAAATAAAGCCCGACTCCTCTCTGGCGAAACCACAACATCTCCAGAAATATCAAACTCCGGATCTTTGAAAGCAATGTAAAATCTGTGCTTTTATATGGGTGCTCCACGTGGAAAGTGACCAGGAACATTACAATCAAACTGTAAGCTTTCGTGAATCAGTGCCTACGACGCATCCTACCAATTCGCTGGCCTGAGGTAATATGAAACGACGACTTCCTCCTTTCTGGCCAAAATAGGATAGGCAATGACATGAAAAGGCGAAAGTGACAGTGGATAGATAGGTCACACACTTCAAAAAGAGCCAAAACACATTGCAAAACGGGCCCTAGATTGGAATCCTCAGGGAACCGACTCAAGCCGTAGTGTCGGACGACCCAAAATACATGAAGGTCTGTTGAGGCAGAGGGAAAATACATATATATGCAAATCGTGGGACAACTAAAGGTGATGGCTGCTAATAGGGAGAGGTGGAAAAGAAGCGTAGTCAATACCTTGTGCCCCACTAGGGATTAAAAGAAACCAGAGAGAGAGATGATGATTTATGTTCGGCAGAAAGTGAAAAAATCACACTTAGGTGTGCAAAACTGAGGACAGCGGATTGTGGGTTAGACGGTCTCTACTGGAGTCTAACATTTATTATCAAACGTGGAAATGTTCCCCCTGTGATGTTTTCACACCACTGTACATTTTGCAAGTGACGCCCCCGCGTACCCAGTTAAAGGCTAGCAGTCCTGGATTACAGGTATATCCTACTGTAGCAGTGCCTAGCACTGTGAAATGTCGACCAAAGCATTATAAATTTGGTAGCACGGGTGTTGGGAGCCCTGGAGAATTCACACCCTCCACCCGACAGTTGAGGTAGGCCCCCTTGTGGGAGCATCGTGCTGGCTGTGGTTTAATGCCCATATCGCGGGAAGAGTTTTCTAACAACATCAGAGCATTCGGCGTGGAGTTGCGTTTTCAACCGGGAGCCGTGACCCCAGATCGGCAGAGGTTTGGAAAGTGCCTCGCATCCAACAGTATGAATGCCGGTTCCTGCAAACTGGTATAAAACTGTTACCCTTTGTGCTTGCACATTGGGGGGCGTCGATTGCGCATCGTACAATTCGTGTCTTAAGAAGACCGTGTGTTAAAGGCGTACCGCCAGGTGATGCACGTTAAATCTTGGATATCATCCTAGGGTGATATCCTCCAGGGACTTGTCCATTTTACAGTTTAACTGCAATGTTATTCTCCGTAACTTGAGCGAGATTATTCCATTTCTATATCAGTGTTGTTTCGCTTGAGAATACGCGAAATCCTGGTCGATGCCATCTAAAACACAAAACTGCAGTGGCATTTTCCGTAATATATCCCTTTTCTTGAGACCCGCGGAATCCTGATTGCTGGCTTCTAAAACATAAATCTCTATAAATAATCGTCTCTAATAATGCTGTACTACGAAGGGACAAAGATGACTCCGCGGAACGATCCTCTTTCCGGAAGAGGGTGTGTCTTCCTAATACACAGATCCGTACACTACGTATTGGCTGTGATACCTGCTAAAGAGACTATTGATTCGGATCATTTCCCTATTATGTAATAAGAATTTCAACCAGCTGAGCTGACTAAGTCAAAAAGGCGTCAATCATAAAAAAAAACAGATTGAGAGGGTTTCACTACGTACACTCTCGTGAACGTCCTTGGAGCTACCTACTCCAACAAATGAAAACAAGGCCAAACGGAGCATTACGAGCGTCATTGTAAAACCAGCGGCAAGTTTTATCTGAAATTGAAAAAAAATCATTGCCTAATTTGATACAATGGCGTTACCATAAAGATTGAAGAATGCTCAGGACCCACGAAGTGGAGAGAACTCACCTATTAAAGTGCAAAGGGGAAAGTTAAGAATAAATAAAGGTCAATCGGTGAAATTCGTTTTTTTCTCGATTTCACTGTTCTGACAACTTTTTAGTTGCTCGGAATTGGATGCAAAACTACGATCGCTGAGCGATCATCACATGAGTCGTCTCTACGAACATGTTTACTTGTTAACTTTTGGCGACGCAAATATACCGGGAACCCATATTTTTCGTGTAAAGTTTGTCGCGATACTGTCCTATTTCCCTTTAACGCAATGTAAATTTGCAATCTTCTCAAGCCCATAATTGTCTGTCAAAGTGTTTGAGAGTTTTCTGGTTCCTGGCTTTCTATGGAGGGGGCTGATGATGATAGCCCCATGACATGGTGTTCCGATTCCATCCGCTCCTGGATATGTTTTGAGGCTTTATTAGGAACACACTTGAACGAAGTTTGTTTAAGATTGGTTTATGGGGAAACAATTTTTGGAGTTTGGGTTGGTTTCTATGGCAGCCCCATGACGCCATGGTCCGATTCCATTCGTTCTGGCATATATATACAGAGCGTACACTGAAAAGAAACTTGTATACAACATTTCAGCCCGATCGCTTCAAAATTGAGGGACCAAACAGACGGACATCGCTCTATCGATTTATCGCGTCACACTGATCAATAATAAAATTCAATTGATAAAAATTGATGAAAAACCGATTTTAAAATTTCTTGAAAGTCTGAACGGGTGTATCTCGGAAGATACGAGCAACTTCGTAACGGGCGAGATGTCGTTTTATTGGAGATTTTATATAGTTTCAGAAAGAGAAGTCATATCTCGGATCAAATGTTTGGTGGTGTGGCAAATTTTGATTTAGTTCGGCAAATCGGGAATTTTATTGAATACAAGCCCGTGCTGGCAATATATTTGTTGTTGTGGGCCACCACGATATTTCTGTATCGTAAAAATACATTTAGCCAAGAAAACGTCTCCGTTTCTCAGCCAGGGCCGGACAATGTCAGAGAAAATGATGTACACTCTCTTCCTCTTCTTCGTCATCGCAACTTAGACAGAAGTCGTTATGGGGAATTCTGAGCCTCCTCGCGTCCTCCTCGACAGGACAGTGCCCCGTTATGATCCCGGCCACCTTGCCGATATGTTTCCTGTCTATTGACAGTGAAATAGTTGTCCTGGCCGCGTCAAGTTGTTGCCAAATGAATCTTGTTGTAGCACATGTAGTACCGTTAGACCATATGGCACTAGCCCTGTACATTACAGTTGTTTCTATTGCCTGTTTACAAGAAGCGGTGGCATTTTTATATTACTGCCGTCGGCCTCTAAGGTCATGGCGGTCGCATTACGAGCGAGACGGTCTGCATTGTAGTTTCCTTCAAATCCACTATGACTTGGTATCCAGCAGAGAACGATGTTGAAATATTGACCCATCACTCTTAGGCTTCATTCAAACGAAGAGCCGTACGGCTCGCAAGCTCTAGCCATACAAATGCATTGGCTTATATGGGAAGCTCACGACGAGCGAGAGCCGTGTCGCTGTCAAAACACAACTAGCGAGACGTGTTTTCACATATCGTGCACTACAACCAGGCTCGCGAGCCGTGTTCTGACAGTGGCACGGCTCTCGCTTGCTCTCGCTCGTCATGAGCTTCCAATATAAGGCAATGCATTTGTATGGCTGGAGCTTGCGAGCCGTTTTCGCGTCGTTTGAATGAAGCCTTAGAGCTGAGCGGCAGTTTTTGATGTAGTCAGGACAGATTCGAGAGATCGAATTGTAGCCTGAGTGTCAGTGTATATGATGACATCCCTAATCGTGACGACATGATTTCCCAACCAGGATAGGGTTTTCATGATTGCAGAAATTTCCGCTTGAAGTACACTAAAGTGGTCAGGTAGACAGTGTGCCGAGTTAATGTCTAGTCCATCCGAGTGGACTCCAATACCAACTCCTTCATCTATCTTAGAGCCATCTGTGTAGAATACCAAAGACACTGTAGCCAGGGGTGCATTGTTACCCCAGTGATCCCTTGACGGAATCAAACAATCGTGGTCTTAGCCAAAAGAATACCTGGGACTAGTATAATCAGTCTCCAAGGGGAGGTTAAAATTTCGTAGTATCGTTGAGTGGCCGTACTCTAGCGTTTGCCACTGACTAGTTCCACGTAAGCGTAGTGCCTTGTTAGTAGCCAGTTGTTGTCCGAATATATCCAACGGTAGCAGATTGAGCACAGTGTCAAGTTCAGCCGAAGGTGTAGTACGAAAGGCTCTAGTTATGACAATAGAAACCATTCTTTGTATTTTCGCCAGCAAGTTCTAATAATACACTACACCATTAAAATATCCTCCACAATGAATGCGACATCCTGTATATTTTTCATGATCGGAGGTGTTTTCTTCTGTGCGTTGCAATCTTCATGACAAAGTTATTATACCCTTTCACATAGTGAAGGGTATAAAAATGTCCTCAGTTTTGATGTGAATCCATTGCATTTCAAACATATTGACACTTAAATTTTAGTTCTCATTTTTGCCAGCTGTTTTTTTTTTGTGAATTTCATATTCAAACATCTTGTACAATTTGTAAAATCTACTATTCTATCAGGAATGAACGAAAATTCTTATTTAAACTACCTACTATTACTATTCTAGAGGGAAAGACGAAAATTCTTGACGCTCATCTAGATTAAATGATGTTTTCAGCCCATCAGGCTGCGTCAGTTTGTAATAAAATGCGCAATAGGAACAAGATCCTAAATGCTTTTAAAAACAGCTATTGGGGCAATGATGTCCCCCACGACCATTTTCATCGGGATACCACCTTCTACATATTGAATGCTATTTATATAACTAAAACATGACATCGGGTCTTTTAAAAAAATATTCTCACAAAAAATATATCATGTCAACTAGTCATTCCAACGAGATTGTTTGTCGTCTTGGTTGGCGAATAACGAGCCCACCATTACACACTTTTTTGAGGCTGCCCTACGGTCGCTTAATTCAATAAGAATTACACATTATTTCAATAAATGAAAACCACCGAGAATTTGCTTTAAAAACATAGTTTTTTATTTTGGATGCATTTGAAGCAGTATTCTGCTCATCTTCAGCAACGTTCTGTCTATAAAGGTTAAGAATTATATACTTAGTGCAAATAGTAGGAGCAACGGGCATCGTATGCAAATCATCATCATCATCATGCATAAATAGTATGAGCAAGATGTCGACGCGTAAAAGCTTTTTTGTTGCTTCTCACACAATTTCTGGTGAGTCTTCTGTAAAATGATCTCCTAAATCAGTTAGAAAGCGCTAGGTTATAGAAGAAGACGATTATCCTGAATCCTGGCCTGAACTTAATGTTCCAGAAAAGTGTAATCTAATCATCTCGATTGAGAGAAACCAAATTGAAAATGAGCTCGACAGGTCTAAATTTAACTATAGTAGCCTAAAAACGAGACCAAGGCTAATTTCAGGCGCGGCCGAAATTTGAATACGCGTTACATTTGAATGAAACTTAAGCCTCCTTTGCGTTAACAATTTATACTTTATCCCTATGACGTGTTCCGATTACATCTGTTCCTGGATGCGTTGAATTTTGGCTAAGATTTAAAAAGAAAAAAGTTTTTCTTACAAGAACCTACATAAGTTGAGGGTTGGTTTGTGTGACACCCCTATAACGTAATGTTCCGATTCTATCCATTCCTAGATATGTTTTGAGGCTTTACTATAAACACATTTGGGTGAAGTTTGGTTAAGATTGGTTCATAAAGCAACAAGTTTTTCTTAGAAGAACCTAATTTGCAAGGGTTGGTTTGTATGACAGCCCCATGACGTAGTGTTCCGATTTCATCCGTTCCTATATATTTTTTGAGGCTTTACTAGGAACACGTTTGGGTGAAGTTTGGTTAAGATTGGTACATAAAGAAAAAAGTTTTTCTTAGAAGAACCTTATTTTTAGAGGCAGCCCCATAACCCCATGGTCCGATTCCATTCGTTCCGACATATCGATTGCCTAGAGGTAAAAGTGACTAAGTGCATTTTTCGCAAAAATCGTTTTATTACGCCAATTGCATTACTTTTATGTCCCGCATCTGTCATTAAAATATTGAGGCGGTAAAATAAGTAAATCAGAAGTTATAGAAAATGAAAATTGATTAAGTGCAAAATTTTCAGAAAATGTTCTAGGTAAAAATAACCAAGTGCAGCACTTGGTGATTTTTACCTCAAAAATTATTGTTTTCCTTTAATGACTCCCTAGATCTCAATATAATTAAAGCCTAATAATAGCACAAGATATTTTCAAGATATTAATTTAAAAAAACACCTTTCACGATTGTGAAGTTAAAATTAATAGACATTATGCAAATTGTGTCGAAGCTTATAACCAACTCGTATTCGTATTAAAAAACTTCGTTACGAAAATACATAATTCTTGATATTTTAGGTTTTATAATTTTTACATCTCAAAACTTTTTTTCTCAATTACACATATGGACAAAAAAATAAGTACACCTTCTTGCACCATTTTATTCCTGATTTTTATTGCATTTATTATATTGTAATAATCGAAATAGATAGTCACTATAAAAACTAGGATACAACAATGGCAAGGAACCCGAAAAAGATGATGGCTCCCCCTATGTTCTCTGTCCGGACCGGTATAAACTTTGATAGTATGTTTGGTCAAAATAATAAGTACGACATCGTTTTTTAACTTTTTTTCACAACAGTTTCCGACTTTTTATCGGGATTTGTGTTTTCTTTCCTTTTTAGTGTGCTAACTAACGTCAAATTAAAAGCAAAAAAATACTTAACTGGCGAAAAGCGCTCATTAGGCCCACAGAAAGGAAGTACCAAATAGTAGATGAAGTATAGTAGAAGTACCATATAGTCCATAATGAGACCCTCAATGATAACTCACAATCAATATGGCGAAAAAAGGTACCCTGACATTATCGATACTTATCGCGGGAAGTATTGGAAATATTTCATTTCTCCGAAAAGTGAATAAGTTACGTAATTTTGGTGAATAGATACGAAGTTTCCTTTGTAAAAAATGTGGACGGTGCGATCAGTTATTGAAAGAGATACTCCTCCTTGGTCGAGACCAAACACAGGAAAATCCACAATATTTTGTTTTAGTGATGATATGATATGATAAAGGACCCCTTTCGTAATATTCTTTGTCTCACAGAAAAATAAATTTTATCAACGCTATATTAAAGCACTTTTTTCAACGGGCCAAATATCATGGTCAATGTTTTTTTTTCATTGTTTGGTGTCATTCAAATGCATCTAGTAACCGTTACGGTGAGACATATCCAGTATAAGCAATGTTTGGTTCGCATTATGCTACAGAATCTATATCAGGTACACGGTCGGATTTCTTAAGAAATAAACCAAATTTTACTAAAATTAATAAAACAATTGAATTGTTTAGATTTGAAACAAAATTTGCTTAAAATATGGAGTAAACTTTTTCGGTTTACTGTAAAAGTTTTAAAAAGAAACTAAATTTCCGACCGTGTAGGTGGTAATTTCAGCAGGATAATATCACACCTCATCAGATGGTGAAGCATTAGCTGCATGAAAATGAAGTATCATTTTTTCTTGATGAAGTCGTTTACCAAACTTGAATTCACTCGAAATTTTGTTGAGAATTAAGTCAAAGAATTGGAAAAAGGTAGGCCACAATAAGGACACAATCATTGGGTTTTCTTAAAGTAACTTGGTATACGGTACCATTCCGCCAGTAACTCAACGGATTTTCTGGAGAATAATGGACAATATGTCGAGAAATAGTAAAAGAAACGATATTCTCGACGAATTGGAGCAAGAAGATTGATTTAAAACTAGTTTGAATTGAATTAGTTAAAATGTACTTATTATTTTGTCCAGCCTTTTTTAGTTTTATTTTAAATGGTTAGTGTATATATTATTTAATTCCTCTCCAATTAGGGAACAAAATATCATCAAACGATTTTTATTGACTTTAATAACCGCTGTAGTGTGAAGAAAACATTATTTGGCTGTACTTATTTTTTTGTCCATATGTGTACATGTTGCATTCAACAAAAAAACATTAATAGTGTTTTACTTCTTCAATAGATCATAATTACAATTCTTGTAAGATTATGTTTTTTATTTACTTTTCAAGTTAATTAGTAAACAACACTGCTGAACGTGCTGTTGCTCTCAACACCCAAAAAAAAGAGTTAAGATCTTGAAAATGGGATGTCACTAACACATCTGTCCTTAGTCCAATGTCACGCCTGTTATTTTAATTTTTGTTGCTCTCTATTGTTGAATTTAAGACTTTTTATTTTTAGCCAGTTAACTATTTCCCCTTCTTCGTCTGCATTCCGCTTTTTCATTATAGAAGCACGTAATGTTTTTAAATCAGCGAAATTGCCATACATAATTCCACTTGTTTCGTAAGGCTTCTTTGTGCTTGCCTCTTCGAAAATTCTTTTCAAATCATTCATATTAAAAATATTTGGGCGCTTCATTTTTCGTTCAATCACAGAATGCATCAAATCACAATCCATGTACAAATGTCCTGACACCAAAAATTTTAGCTCGATTAATTCTAAATTTGCAAAATCTAAATAGTATACAGTGCTGATCGGTCCATTTGAAATTCACAATGTTATTTTTAAAGAAGGTTTTACAAACTCTAATTTGATTAAACAAAAAATAGTGTGTACGGTATTTCAAATGCATCGATCAACACTGCACTAACTAGCTACTAACCATCCTTTGGGACAGTTAATGGCGAAGATAAGAGAGGTAACAAAGACTTCTTCGGAGGATGTCGCTAGGGTGAAGCGTCACATAGAGAGAGAGTCCAATTAATAGAGCATTATATTAGCAAAACGTCCAATAAGAAGTAATTATCGGGAAATTTAAACATCATGCAATTAAGACACATTTTCTGCACAGAATATAATTTATCCTTCTTCGTTCCTAAAAAGAAGCAGTGCCTAAAATGTCAAAACTCCCTGTAATGAAATTGTGCCTGCTTACAACTCCCATGAAGGTATAAGTGCTGCAAAAAAGAGGGATTTACTGGACCTCTGCAACAAAGGAGTTGTTCTGGAAGAAGTGGTGCAATGGTACAGCAGTATACCGGTTGCAAACGAGAAGATTTTCTTTTTTTTTCTATTAATTTTTAATTAAAAATGCCACGTTTCTGAACTTAAAAAAAAAATTCTAGCACATTCCTCCAATATTTACCGATTTTCCCATTTAACCCTTCTGTCGGCACAAAGGTCTGGCCAGACCTTTTGCACTATAATTCGGTCAAAAAAGTATAGAAGATGAAATTGTAGCGACTTCAAACTTCATGATATCCTAGAATAATATGTTTAGAAGCATTTGGCAAAAAATTGAAAAAAAATCGTTTGAAGTTTTGAGCATGTTTTTGACGAATTTAAATTTATAGTGTTTTCTGATACCCAATAGGTCTGGCTAGACCTATAATTTTCCACCCCATTTTTCTCTCCAGTTGAAAAGTGAAAATATAAAATTCTATTAAATTTCACCTATCTGTGATGTAATAACGTTAATAAAATTCGATTTGTACTTAAAAAAAAAAGTAAAAAATTCTGGAGTTTTCGTTATGAAGCCGCGATGTTCGGAAAATGGGAATGCCCAAATTTATCAGATTTTATAACATCACCTAATGAAAAGAAATTTATTTTTAGGAAATTCAAAACGTTTTATCTCCTTTGTAATGGTAAGGACTAAGCATGTGTGACTTGCTAGCGTCATTCTAAATAGATTTGATCGAAAGTTACGAAAAATTTAGAATGAAATGATTTTCGCGCTTGAATATTCCCTATTTCTTTCTATCCATTTCCCTAAATCTGCAGACTAATATCAGGGTAAAATCTACTAACGAAGCCCTAAATATTTCCTCAAAGATAATGGAATTTGAAAATACGATAAAACTTTCTATTAGAAATACGCCATGAAAATAAACAGGCAAAAACGAAGAAAATGAGGAGAAAACATGTTTGTACTAATACCACCTCGAAATATGTCTACTTAAAAACGTTCCCAGAATATCTACAAAAATGATTTAAATGCTTATTGTTTAAAAATGCTAGTTTAGAATTAGCAGAATGACTCTACGGATAAAAACTTCACTTTTTCTAAAAAAATAAAAAAAAAATCTCAACAGGTCCAGCCAGACCTATTGGGTATAGAATATGCATATTGAAGTAGGTGCCGACAGAAGGGTTAAATTTGACCTCACCTACATTCCGAAAGTACAGTACAAATGTCATTTCTGGATGATTTGATACATAGACTAAATAACTAAATACTTCCAAACAAAAAGTCTTGCGAGGTAAAAATGACTAAGTGAGAAAATTGAAAATTTACCCATCTGTAGAAAGTTTAAAATTCCAATAAAAGTATGGATGTAGTGGTCTTCAGTTCTAAATGGAAATTCAATAGTCTTTTATTTTGAATTTGCTAACCTCGATTTTTAAGACACGAAAATTGGCTTTTTTTGTTCTCCTGGACAATTTGAAAAATGTTAGTTGGTCACTTTTACCTCTAAGCCGACGATATATACAGCGTACACTAAAAAAAAAGTTGTATATAAAATGTCAGCCCGATAACTGAGGGACTAGTTTGCGTTGCAACAGACGGACAGACTGACATCGCTCAATCGATTTTATATAGTCGGAGTTGCTTCCTTTTGTGCGTTGCAAACTTCATGACAAAGTTAATATTCCCTTTTACATAGTGACGGGTATAACTAGTCTAAAATGGGGAAGGGGCATAAAAATCAGATTCAGGAGGCCTTTTTACACAAGAATACACAGAATGGGGTCAGAATGAGAAACAATTTTTGTTTGCTGAGTTTATTATGATTTATGTAATGCAAATCATGGGCTCACGAGACTGTGTTTTGTTGCCCCTAGGACAAGTGTACCGTTCTGAAAGAAGAGTATGCGGGAAATAAAATGCTTGTTAAATTTTTACGTTTTCTTGCATTATTTATGCAAATGTACATACTTATGTAAACTATTCATAAGAATTTGAATTCAAAGCTAGCCGTTGGCTTGTTATTGCACTACAAGGTCATATATGTTGCTTCTTAAAAAACTTACAAATAAAAATCTGATATGTATTAAATTACTCAATCATATTGAAGACCCACAGGTAATAATAAATTGTTGTCCGAAACAGCCTAAGCGTTTTTTAGTTATCAAATCACATTTCACACAATGATACGAAATTGCACATCATGAGTCACGGACGTTTATCAGTTTCATGTTAACCACAATATTATCGCATTTTCATTAGAGAACGCCAGATGATTAATGCCTTATGATAGCAATTTTAATAAAAAAAAAATATGCTAATGAACTCGAAATGTAATTAGACGCTTTCGGTATTGCAAATAGTTGGTGAAATTGCATAAATCTGTATAATAATAAATTGAAATCGGTAAAGAATATAATTGAATCAAAAATATTAGCAATTATAAAAATTTACCTACTCCAATTGGCATATTTACCTCAGCAAATCATATGAGTGATTCATATCACGGTCTACTGGCAATGTGGAAAAGAAAAAGTGCAAATTTCAGAAGAAGCATTGTCTATTGTAGAGTAGAGAGTCGCGACTCTGTAGAATATTATACCACTCTGTTATTTTAAGGCATTGCATTAACCGGTAAATATAGCGCCTTTCATTCTAAACATGTTATAGATAATTTTTAATCATATACAGGGTGTCAACGTCAAGCCGGAAGTGATTGATACGAAAAAAAAAACATATCAAGAAAATTTCAGTTTCAGGATTTACAATTAAAACCAGGCGTGGATTTTTTGGACTTTCTCTTGATTGTGTATAACTACTGTCAAAATAGGCGACTGAAATTTTCTGGATATTTTTTTCGTAGCGGGCCACATGTACACTATCATCCACTTTCGACTTAACGTTGGCTTATGGGACACCCTGTGTACGAATGTATCTACCATACATAAATGTATATTACAATTTTGTAGCTCATATTCGTTTTGTAAAACTTAATAGTAAATTACATTGGCCATCTCCACAATAGCTATTTTATATACATACATAATTTTAATGATCATTTTCAGGATCTCTTTAACGGCGAATCGCCTCAATGTGAAGATGTGGCATTCCTTGAAAAATACGTTCAATGTGATCCCAAACTATCCTTGATAGTCGCTTCGAATTGGATTAATCGTAATACATACGATAGTAAACCATTGAAATTTTCTCCTAAAGAACTTCTCAACGACACTTTGGACAAAGCTAAAACGGTTCTTACGGGTCGTCAGAGCTCTTTGCGACGTCCGAAAAAACCCAAACAACTGAAACGTTCCGGCTCATTTGATAGGGACAGAGAAAATTTCGTCTTCCCCAGTAATACCAGCACATCACCTCTGAATCGTTCACCATCCCCATCAAATGGATTGTCAGACTATGAGACGGTTACAACTGTAATGGACTCGTCGAAAACGTCGTACAACAAATCAACAGCTAGTAGTGGACTATCGAAGACAACCAATAGTTCGAATAGTGTAAATTATCCGAAAAAAGACAAATCGACCAATACGACATTCGATAATGAGATAAATGCCCGACCGCCAGACAAGGAGCGTCGAAATCGAGGCAATCAAAGTGATATCAATGGAATCGACGAGGACTATGCTCAGTTTATTGAGCGAAAGGAGCGCAAATTGAATAGCTTAGAGCGTCATATTCAAAAGCAAAGTAGTAGTACCGATACGGGTGGCGGATCGGATAGCAGTGATAGGCAGCAACCACACATTCCAGCAGGCATTCTAAAACCTTCAAAAGCAAAGAAGAAACTTCCTCTACAACCATTGTCTGTTAAGCCAACGACAATTATGAGCTATGAGGATCGTGATATTGTTGTGATAGATAAGGCCGATATCAAGGAGTCGACCAGGAATGAGAGTGAAGTAATTGTGGTCCAGAAAGAAGTTGATTTGGCCGAATTGTTGGGATCAAATTGGCCGACTACAGCGGGGGACACTGCCACCGTACTCAACTCGGACAATGCTAAAGGTGGAGCTGTTGGAAGTAGTAGTAGCAATAGTAGCGTGAGTAGCTATAGTACACGACCGGAGAGAAACAAATCGGCGAATCCTTTGTCGCATCTGGTCAATACGAAAAATGATAAGCCACGTCTTAAGGAGAATAACTTGATGCATGGACTGACAGAGAACGGAACGACCAACGTTAATGATGTATCGGGCGTGAAAAGTAAGTACAATGGCCGTGTTTTTTATTTAGCTAACCTATGTTCACTATCCGGGGTAATTTTCATACAAACGCTAACCTGTGACTTTATTCAGGTTAGAAATTATATTGCTATCCAGATTTAATGAGCTTTCCAAAACTCGCCTAAATGTATGCAATCCCAATTATTTTCTAGTACGTTTTCGAATGACTAGCAAAAATTAAATTTTGAAATGAAAAGCTCTAAGGTATAGTTTACATGCAACACACAAGTGTGTGCAAAAAATATAGTTTTTGTTTGTAAATTCATGTTAAAAATGTTGCTCGTCGAATTCTTATTCTAACAAAATTATGATTCCTACATAAAAATATGTTTTCATTAAAAAAAATTACATGTTAACTTTTGCGTTTGTAAAGTAAAAACGGGGCTTTAATATTTTTGAGCAATGTTTTGAA
Source organism: Microchrysa polita (assembly GCA_949715475.1). NCBI lineage: Eukaryota > Metazoa > Arthropoda > Insecta > Diptera > Stratiomyidae > Microchrysa > Microchrysa polita. The sequence continues at coordinate 80,004,040 of OX454418.1, read as the reverse complement.
ATTAATGGCAATGCCTACGTGACAATTTGAAATTTAACCTGGATGCTACCCTCGATAGTTTTGTTTTACGCGTCTGGGTTAGCAAACCTGCCCCCGATGTAAAAAAACACGCCTATTTAAACGATATACACTAAAATTGGTAATTTTTCATAGTTTTCTACTTACTAAGTGCATTTTTCTACAATCGGGTACAAGACAGAACAGCACACTCTCCATACAAATTTGAACATGAAGTTCGCTACGAGGTGTGTACACTCTACACTCTACCTGTCAAATTTGTATGGAGGCTGTGCTATTCTGTCCTGTACTCGATACTCAAAACGCACTATTGAGATGGTACATATACACACTAAAGTGATATATCATCACGCCTAGATCGTTTTTTATAGAGGTTTTAGATGTTTTGTTCAAGTTTTTTACTGGTAAAGCATCCAAATCTTATCATCGCACCCCTGCCCACAAACCCAAACACTGAACCCAATTATGTTGGAAAAAAATCTGGCTTCTAGCTTTCAATCATTGCTGTCGGTCGCCAAACCCTTTATTTGCTGTTTGAGGAACACTGGAAAAATTAAAGTATCTTAATTCATTCGGTTTTTATCGAAAGAGATTTTATGGCTTTTGTTAATATTCCCATGAATATTTAGGCACATTCACATTAAGCGCATGCAAAAGCTCAAATCAAATTTCGATGCAATTTTTGTGCTCTGATTGAGACACCGTCATACAGGATTTTTGAATCCTTCAGCAAATGTTTCGGGGTAGAAAAGCGATCACTTGCAAAGTCTGGGTGTAAAAAGAATTAATGGGGTCTAAATCGGATCTGAACGGCGGATTACCAGCAATTGATTTTGAGTTTTGATCGATCAAATAGCCGCTAGTCTGACTAACGTGACCGACCGCAGGATGCGATACAGTTCCGCATTGAATATCGTCTCGAATTCCCGCAGTGGCGGATTTACCATTAGGCTACCTGGCTAAAAAATAACACGAACAGCTTAATCTTGCACTAAAGATCCCAGTTTCTTGTCAGTTCCATAAAATGTGTAATGTGCAAATGAATGTTTAAAATCCAGACAGAGAAAACGCTTAAGAAAATAAATCTCTATATTTTGCTTGGTTACGCCATTCTATGAAAATGCGAAATGATTTTTTCTAGTTTGTATATACAGTAAAATCACAGTAAAAATTACGCAATTTCATGCGATGGAAGCATAATATGGTGTAACTATAGGTCCATCAAGATTAGTCGCCAAATGGCGTCACGTGCAACCAAATGGCTGTTGCCTTTCCATCCAAACTGATCGCCATTTGGGTGTGCATCCAGTTTTGATATTCAATATGGCAACTTGACCAACCGCTTGTCAAATTTAAAGTGACAATTTTGCAACTTTTGTTCGGTCTTTTGTGTGAAATTGAATAATTCTTGAATGGCTGTGTAATAATTCAAACGCGCAGAGTCCGATTTTTAAAAATTAAATTTAAAAAAAAATCACCAATTTTGGTTATGTCATTTTCTGTCTCCATTTGGCTGCTAGTGTAGCTGCTAAGTATCAGCCATATGGCTGTTCATGATGCCAGTTTTTGGACGCGCAGCCATTTGGAGACTAATCTAGATGAACCTTATGATAAGCAAACAAACATTCAATTGAATACAATGTGCAAACTATCGAACAATGGTGTGAGTCTTGTCTATATGATAAGACTAATCAGCCGACGGGCACTAGATAAGTTTTTTTTTCTGGTACGTCATAATCGATTTATACTCCATATTTTTATAAAATTGACTTCTTCCACCCATCCAGCGATACCTACAATTCAATCCAAATCCGAACAGCGGCCGCAACTCTTTTTTTTTTGGGTACGGTAAAAACAGGTTGTACTGCACTGCTTTTTTCCATGAATTTACGAATGTCCATGTTCTTATCCTTAATATGTCGAATTTCATCCGTTTGACCTTTTACATAATAAGAAAAGGTGCCGCAACATTTTGGTGTAGTTCACGAGATGTGCAGTAAGATTATAAATGTAAAAATAATTGTCTTTGGTCCATTGTTGCCGTTATTCTCTATTATGTCTAAGTCCTTTCCTTTTATAAATCTAATACATTTTCTAAGGCAACACCATGGTATCAACTGTGAACTGACCGTACACAGCGAATTATTCGCGCCGCGCTGATGTGAACACCAAAAATAGAAATAGAAAACACATGATTGTTGATTGCGCGCCGACCAATATAATGAATCTTCTAAAAAAATCCGTCCAGCGGTATAGCCGCATCGTGATAGTCAGCCTTTTTGAGGTTTTTGTAACGACATTTTTGTGGAAAGCTTCGAATTCGTTCTAACGATCAGTGATAGAAACAAAAAGAAAAATTGGCTCTCTCAGTTTTTGCGCTAATTTAAGCCATAAAGGGCTAAAAAAAACAATTGTACCGCAAAACACTTTTTACAAAAAGCCTACGCTGCATAGCCTCTAGTACAGGGGGTCCAACATAATTTTTACGCTGGTCAAATTGTTGGTTTCATTGTATGTAACGTAAGAAGAAACATTTCTGACATTGCAAGCAATCACCGGCTACTTAAATAATATATAATGGCCCAATTTAGACACATGCAGGTTTCAATATTGATTTTCTCTCAGCCTCACAAATATCTTTGATTTGATTAATTTCAAATGATTGATATATATTTATAAAAGTCTCATCCTAAATTCAAAAATGTACGTGTATTAATTGCCATAGAGCGCTTTGGCAAAAGTCGCTATGATGGGAGGATGCCGGCTAGCGTTTTTCGCGAGAGTTGGCTTACAGTTGTCGACGAGGCGTGGAAGTGTATTGCAAAATGGAACAGCAACAGAAAAATATGAGGGACCTTTTTGAAAAGAAAAATTTTGGCGTTAACATGAGAAGTCGCTTTTCACCTAGCAAGCCAAGGGAAGTCCCAATTATTGAAAGTTAGGATATGTAGGCCCCTTGGGGGGCGCTGTTTATTAATTACACCTCTTTCGCGTTATTATTTTTACGTCACTCATTTAGCTATAGAAATTGGATTTAACGACCGAAGTGGGCGGGGGATGGAAGCCATATGCCATCGGATTGTAGCTTCCTGGAAAGGGAAGAGCAAGGCGCATATTATACCAGTATAGATTTCGGATTGTTAAAACTTTTGCTTTTTCTGACGTCATTCGCGGGCTTGATAAAAACACCCTTTGCGGGCCGGATTGTGGCCGGCGGGCCGTATGTTGGACAAGGCTAATCTAGATGGTCGAACCTGCATAGTAAAAAGGTAACTTTCACACGCGGTGTATTCAAGTCTCTAACATGAAAGGTTACATTCAGCAAACGAAATTCGCTGTTGCTAGAAGAATTAAGCCGTTACTAAGCCCTTTGTCCTTTCAATAGTCTATATGCGAAATGAGAGTCCAATACATAGTCCAACTTTTCTGAATCTTAATGTAGCCAATGACCCAATTTTATCCATTTAATTGAAGCCAATTTTTGAAGCTATATCATATGGTTCAAATCTTAAAGGTTTTACAACGGCAAATGCTATTGAATTCTCTACTATTGCAAAAATAGGTGGATTTAATTGACCAGCTCGTCTAATATCTGAAAGCTAACGGTTTTTTTTTATCGACAAACCTAAATCTGTGCAGCAAGGAAGTAGTGGACTTTCATATATTCAAATTCTGGCCTCATTGTACAGTAATCCGTTTGCGCACCGAACACAAAATCAAAAATGGATTGTGTTCCCGTTCGTGTCAATCAGCGCACTCAATTTGACGTCTATCGCAGCAAAATATCGGCTGATTCTTTTCATTTTCCAGTGGTGCTATCTGGCTTGTAATGAAGATGTTGAACCAACCAATGTGTTGCAGGCGTCATTTCACAAATGCTGTCAAAATTTTTATGATCTTGAAATCGAATTCGATTTCACACGAGAATCTTCACAACGGTTTTTGACATTTCGAATTCGATTCCATGATCATCAAAATTTTGACAGTATTTCCATATATTTCACGTGAACTGGTGATGTTAAGTTAAATGCTATGTTCATCGAGCGAAAAACTTACATTTATGTCTCCAGTGAAAAATGTGCCATGGGGACTTTTCTATTATTCAATTAATTTCAAATAAATGTGCACTCGCGGCTTAATTGATTGTCGATGACACTTTTCCCCCATGAAATAAAGTGAAACACGCATTGTTTTCGCAGCCGAAACGTCAAAAACCGGTGGTGAGACTGCTATGCGAAGTGAGTACCTCGAAGGGAATTCGATTTCACGATCATCACAATTTTGACAGTTTTTTGTATGGATGAAATGGATGAAAAGACGATGTTAGTACCTACCTGAAACCTTTGTTTTTTTTTTAACTCCTTCAGGGTGCATCTGTATATAACTATCATTCTTAATGATGCCCGATTCCGTGGGGTCCCTTGAGCCCAAAACATTTTTCTTTTTTCAGAGAAAACAAAAATGGTTTCAAAAAAGACAAAGGGTATCCTTAATTGGGTAAATAATGTGTATAGAAATGTCTAAAAAATCTCACAAAAACAACTTTGTTGTAAAAGATTTCCGCCAAAGAAAAATACTGCTGATATTTGGGTCTTAACCGTTTGGTAGGCCCAATTTGGATCGGCTAAGGTTACTAAGGGTACAGAGGTTACCAAGGGGGTCATTATTATTCTCAAATAAATTCGTGTTAATAGAGCAGTTAATATCGTACTAACTTCAACAAAATTAACGCATTCAATATCATTTAGTGAGATGTTAAGTCGATTATGTAAATTACAAACTGCAAAAAATTGTGATATCTCACAAAAACAACTTTGTTGTAAAATATTTCCGCCAAAGAAAAAGTCGTCAGCCGCAAAAAGGATTGATATAAATACAATCCCGCCACAATACTGCATCTTGAGTCAAAGATATGCACCACCAGTCCAACGCGGTGCGGTACGCATCAAAATTAATGAAACAATTTTCGCCGTGGTAAACTACGCTGAATTTGCCAATGCGTTTTGTGTGTGGTGTGTGTTGTATGTACCGTGTACCGCTGCCGCGAATTGATTGAAACAAATTTCTTTCAATGCTATTTGGCGGGGAGCTTTAATAGGCGTAAGAGCAACCAATTATGAAAATTAACGAAGAAGTTTATTGTATAATAAAGGAGAAAAGTCACATATACGAAAAAAAAAGCGAAATAAGTTTCTAAGAAACATTTTATTTTGAAAATTTCAATTCAAAAGGAAAATAACATATAGCAGCAATTAGCACCTTCTTCAAGCTCCCCGCCAATAAGCGTTGAAATAATTGTGCTTCACTCTCGATACGATAATTGGGGGGGGGGGGGGCTTGACGAGCGTAGCGAGCAGGGAGGAAGCCCCCTAGTTCTTATAAACATATAAAAAAGATTTAAGCCAGAAACTCTACCGAAACTGTATGCAGTTTCACATTTTTCGCTGTATCTTTTTTTCTACTGCACGGATCGGAGCAAGTGATAGCCTATACACACCCTCGGGACAGACTCTATCTTTGGGAAAAGAGAGCGAATCCCGAGATGCTCTCTACGAGGCTGTAGCCGTGTCAACAAACAACAAGAACAACGAGAACAAGATTTTCGAAAAAATGCGATTTTCAAACTCTTATATCTCCGGTGTTTTTCATCGTATCTTTTTGAAATGTTCTACACTTCGTAAGACGGTGCGAGTGACAAACTCTACCAAATTTAAACACTCAGGACCAACCAGAATCCGAGTTACAGAGGTCCGAAAACCCGTACTTGTTCCGTCATGTAAACATAGTCTTGGTCGCTTTGTTCAATTTGTTCAATATTATTCGTTTTTTCGTTTTTTGTTCAATTTTTTTCGTTTTTCTTTGGCGGGCGGGACGCACCCGCGTCCCTAGATAAGTACGTTTTTTTCATGATATATCAAATCCTAAGCTCTTCAGTTCAGAACTATGGAATTTATGGCGATATCATTAAAATATCAGCCCAGGGACTGAACATATTGAGCATAAAATATACATGTTAGAGGATTTTTACTGTATGTCTCGCATTAACTTCTGGGAAAGGTCCCTTACGTTTAACTACTTTTGGTACAAACGCCGTTTTTGGACAACCTTCATCAAGTTTGTTCGTTCGCGTTCACTTTTGAAAAGCACTGAACGAATTTTTCACGAACTAATTAAATGAAATTAATTTTAGCAGCTCAGGCCGACAGGCTCTGTCGTGCTCTGTGGCCGTGATCGTTCGGTCGCCACTCTGTGAATTAGACACTCATAGAGAAACGAGTTTCCAAACTCGGCACGACTCGTCGCAAGTTTATTATTCAGAAGAAGACGATAAGAAATATTCTTATCGTCGAATAATAAACAAACAATGCGACTAGGAAGTGGTATGGCTGACAACCGTATCACACTCCGAATTCAGTTGTCTTTGTAACGTTGATGACTACACACGGTAGTCATCAACGCACCATGCTCCACTATAGGAGTTACGGTAATCGAGAGAGAGGCCGACAGGCCCGGCAAAGAGAATCCAATAAAAAGCGGTTTTCTAGCAGATACATATTGTTTGTTGTTGTTTCTTACCAATGAGCCTTATCGAAACTTGTGTCTCAATACACCTCGGAGAAAATTAATTTCACTATAGCTCCAAAAATAAAATCCTCCTTATTTCCCTGAACCTCAGCAGAGACGTCAAAGTACCGATAGTAGATGGGTTGCGGAATCACGTTTTTTTCACTACGGGAAGACATGTGCGAATCTGTCGATTGAAAAGTTATAGTGTCGAAACCCGTCAAATGTGTTCTCAGAGCCACAGCCGTAGACTTCACATTGAATTTTTCCAATTTTAATCATATCATTCGTGTGCGCTTACTCAGGAAACCTGTATCCCTTCTTGATGTAGAGGACAAGGCAAAACGGGCAGTACAAACCAAACTCAACACTTCAGCTCTGAGATAGAACAACCACATGCCGTTTATCACTCTTCGAAGAGCATAACCTGTGTAGAGGCAGTTGCTCCCAGGATATTTTCAGATATCCAGCGTCCTTCATTACATAATCTGACCTGTTTTCTGGGCTTCTGGACTTTCGATCATCGAAGGAAACGAGCTAGCCAAAAAAGCTTCCGCTATTCTCTGATATAGTCCAGAACCGTAGGTACTGTTAAATTTCTTTTTGCCTATGCAGAAACGAGATTGAATGTCACCTCCTGCCAGCGTCAGGACAACAGTAGGCAAAACTCTTCACCGCCAAACAATTACGAAAAGGCACCTTGATTCCAATGAAACTAAGTAGAAACAAGAGCATGATAATTTGTGGGCTTCTATGAGGTGGACGATGTCAAAACGTTGCACGCTTTGCCATTGAAGACATAGGACTTAGCAATAAATAAATGTGCAGGCGACACCTTCACATGAGTTGGCTTTTGCATTTGCTAAACTTTTATGAGATAAGACGTTAATCCTACTTTTATAAAATTAAAAACTAACCTCCATAAATTCAAAAATGTGTGTTTACAAACTATTCTTCTTCTTTTTCCTCTCGTGACTCAAATTGCTCAGCAGGCTCAGCATTATTTCCATTTAATGTGGAATAAGAAGAAGCCTCATGTAATCATGAATTTCGATATTTTTAGATTCGAACTGTTCGGTCTAAAAATACAACAGTTGGAGCGACTAGTGAACTCAGCAAAGCACCATCATTTTTTCTAAAGGAAAATACAAAATCTGCAGTCTAATATCGTGCATCTTTATGTTTAAATTGATCTTAGTTCAATGAAATTATCGAAAAAGTTATCCTGTGTTAATAACCATCGAAAAAGTAAATCGATTAGTCAAATAGAGACACACTCGTGTAGCTAACATTTTCGAAAACCATATATTTTCAACTAAAACAAAACGCTTCGAATTTATAAAAAGAAAATAGGATAGTGCATTTTGATATTATTCGTTTGCTGATCTAATGCTTGTGCCTTTTGTGCGGAATATTGTTATGCATCGTTGTAGTTAATTTTTAGTTAAATTTTGTGTCGAAAATAAGCCGGGAAGAAGAGTCAGACGAACATAATGGACACGACTGATACGTACCGATATAGTTATATTCCACTTACTGTATTGGAACATTTCGATTGCAACACGAGTGATTATGAAGTTTTTCAATATTCAGGTTCATTTCATAATATCTTTTCGATCATTTACGGAATGCATTCAGAAAATTCGTAGTCATCTAATTAGTCATATTTAGACATGTCTGCAAAGTTCATTTCTTCAAATCGGAAATACCTTTTCACTGACCTAATTTTCAGCTAATGCATTTCGAAATTGAATCGAAAATATTTCATTTTACATAAATTTGTAAACCGCATAGCCGAAACCTATTTCACTTCAATAAAATGTTTCTGTTTGATTTTTCGTTAGAACAAAACAAGAGCAACCCGGAACCAATCTACGACAATGCCCCACCGCTTGTGTCAGTGACCGAAATTGATGATGAAAACATACCACCGTCACCGCTTACTGAAATTCCGGGTCAAGCTAGTTTGGGTGTCGGTTCAATGGTCGAAGTGTCGACAGATGTCTGTGAAGATCTGTACGGCGTGATTCGATGGATCGGATGTCCGCAGGGTTCGCGAAGTCTTATGGTTGGCGTGGAATTGGAAGATGATCAAGTAGATCGGCCGTTAAATCTTACTAATGGATCACACAATGGAATCAGGTAATTTGTGGTATAATACGTTCAGTGTTGTTTAATTTAAAAATGTCTTTAATTGCAGATTATTCAAGTGTCCGGACGGTCGGGCGTTATTTGTACATCCTAGCCAGTGTTCCAAGGATCGACGTTTTCAAGACGTGGACTTGCCACAAGCAATGGCCGTTCCGGTTGCATCAACCAGTCAAAATGCCAAGTCACTGGAATCACAAACTTTTGGACAAGTTGAGTGTCCGGCAGTGCCCGGGAAAGTGCCTCCGTTAAGTGAGTATGAATGTTTTTTTTTAAATTTATTTTAAGCTTGATTTTTTGCTGATACTGAAAACTAAAAATAAAGTCTGGGTATTAGCGAACGGCAATTACATAATTTTTACTGATTAAGCCTACATCTCTGGCCCTGAAGTAGCACTTCTCGGTATTACTTCTCAGACATAACCAAATTTCGCGTCTCTGCAAAACGTCCTGAAGAGGTCATTCGGACTAGTGCTCGTATCCAGGTTTCTTCTTTTAGTAGAAAGGTGTGAAACCGCTGGGCAGCTATGCATTTTCGATCTATGGTTTGTCATCGTTCTGGGACGTGATCTCCAGGGGGTGGGGTTTTCCCTCACTGATAAAGGAGGGAAAAGATCAGTGAGCTCAGCTGTATTTGGGCTATTGGTGGATGGAGTAAAATTTGAAAAGAAAAATGCAGAGCTGTACCATCGAACAAAACATTTCGAGCGGTGTTTGTATTTGGAAAGAATTGTTGTTGTATCGATGGATGGATAGCAGGTAACGTTTGTAGAATCGTACCCAAAAAAAACATTTCGGGTGACATTTGGATTTGGGAAGAACGATTGAAGGTATCGTTGAATTGGTGAAAGTGGTGGTGGGCGGCAATTACGCGCACCCAAAAAAAGTTTCGGTCGGTGTTTGCTTTTAGAATAGATTATTGTAAGAACCGATGGAAATGATCATAAAATCGATCATTATCATTATCGAAGATGCGTCGCAACTTTTTTTTTGTACTCCACTCTAAAGGGCACTCTAATGAGGCCACTTTCAATCCTTCATTGCAACAATTTGCAGCAATTCATATCAAATTCCCACCGCAATTCTGTCTCATTCATTTCACTTTGGGTACCGTAATACATGACCCCACTAATCTTACCTCTTTAATCTATCCATCGACCAAAATTTATTTTCAGTTTTCATTACCTACAACAATCGATTCCACATCCATATGTCGGCAACCACTCTTTCCCGAGTACGTGACAATTGTGTCACCCACCGTATCGATGGATACGCGTCCGCTACAAACCGGGTTGTATTGTACTGTAAGTTACCGCAGAGGTTGCGTCTTTGGCCTATCTATCGATTCCGACAATAATCCGTTGTACATTCAAACGACACCTGAAATTTGTTTTTCCTCGTACGCGCACGCTACAAACCGGGTTGTGTTGCACTGAAAGTTTTCTCCTCTTTCCTCTATGTATTTTTTGTACGCGTTTTTTATAAACCGTTCTTCTTCTTCTTGTTGTAGCGGTGCAGAAAGGTGTGAAACCTCTGTGCATCTATGTGGGTACGATTTATGGTTCGTCAATGTTTGTGTCCGTGAGGTCTAGGGACAAAAACATAGCTGCTGCGATAGAATTTTCCCTCAGCGATATAGGGGTAAGATCAGTGGGCGCAGCGGGGCATTGAAACAAGTGACCCACATCATGAGGAGTACCATTGCAGTTTGGACAGATGTTTTGGATGTCCGGGTTTATGCGAGAAAGGTACGAATTAAGGCGTGAACAAAAGCCCGACCGAAGTTGAGCTAGTGTTACTCTAGTGGCTCTCGGGAGCCTAATCTCCTCAGGCGAAATTGGTGGTGGGCGCTCTGAGAGGACTCTATTCGCACCTAAACTCGCGATAGACCGATTCACTTCTTCAGTGTGGATCGCTGCAATGGCGGCTCGGTATGTAACTTCATCGTAAGGGTCCCGTTTGTATCCCTGAACCTCTCTCTCAAGGTCTCGTAAACCACGCCTGACATGTCGTGGTGGAGGAATTCGGTCCATGAGATGATTATTGGGATGATCCTCACGGTAGCAACCAACAAGATACTGTTTTGAGAGTAGGAGATTGTGATCACGTATTGGCATCAATTTTGTCTCCTGATGTTAAGTGATCCTGGGCAGACATCAGAAGGCAACCTGTCGCGATGCGTAGAGCGGCATTTTGGCAGACCTGAACTTTGAACCAGTTTGTGTCACATAGGCTATGTGTCCAAACTGGGGCTGCCTAATCAGCGGCCGCTCGACCCACCGCTTTATAAGTAGCTAGCATGGTTTCTTTATCTTTGCCCCAGGTGCTACCAGCTAGAGCTTTTAGGATATTGTTCCTACTGCGCATTTTTTCACAGACTGAAGCTGCATGATTTATAGACGTCATCATGTTCTCTAGGTGAAGCCCGAGAATTTTGGGGTTTTTAACAGTAGGAACAGAATTGTTGCCAATACGTATATCCATCTCCCATCTGATGTCCTCCCACCAAGTGGTTAGAAAAGTCGCAGAAGATTCGGACGCAGAGATGGTGAGGTTTTGGCTTTGGAAAAATGCCTGTAATCGTCCTAGATAGCGATTAATTCGGAGGCGCATTTCATCCTTATCATTCCCTGTGGCGAGTACGGTGTAATCGTCAGCATAGGAAATCACCTCGATTCCTTCAGGTGGTGTGGGAAGGCCGGACATGTAGATGTTGACTTGTATTGAGAGTACCCCTCCCTGTGGAACACCTAATTTGATTTTCCTAAGCTTAGAACGTTTGCCTCGAAACTCGGTGAAGGAGTGCCGACCAGCTAGATAATTGGCAATCCAACGGAAGGAAGATGCATATTCAACAGGTTTGCTAAGAGCATTGAATGATTGACCTTATCGAATGCACTTGATAGGTCTATTGCCACCAGAATAGTTCTGTGACAACGACTGCGTTGATTTAGCCCATCACGAATACGTGTAGTGATCGCATCGAGGGCAGTGGTGGTACTATGCATCTTCCTGAAGCCATGCTGGTGAGGTTCTAGCTTCGCATGTGCAACAAGAGTGGGGTGAATAAGGGCCTCCAGCGTTTTTGCGACAGGAGAAAGTATCGTAATGGGGCGGTAGGATTCCCCGAGATTTGCGCTCTTCCCTGGCTTGAGACAGGGAACAATTCGACCTGTTTTCCAGATTTCAGGGATGGCAAGCGTGGACATCGACAAGTTAAAGGCGGCCGTTAGATACTCAATGGCTGGAAGGTCGAGATGTTTCAACATGGCCATCGAAATGCCATCTGGTCCGAGGGCCTTGGAGTTTTTAGCATTCTCGGTGAGTTTTTTAACCTGGTCCGCTGTAATACCATCTTTGTGTCAACATTCCGGCTGCGAATCCGTCTTCTAATTTTGCGCTTGAGGCCGTCAGACTTGGGATGTTCAATAAATTGTTTATTGAACAGGCTAGCACACTGAAGAGGTTTTTGTGTTGCCAAATTCAATGGCGTTGTTGCCCTTTTCTTTCCGAGGATTGGAAAGGGCGCGGACGGTAGACCATAATTTGCTGACACCTTCATTGAGGTTACATTCATCGAGGTGCTGATTCCATTTCGCCCTCCTATAGTCTTTAACTTGTCGATCAATTTCGGAGTTAAGCTCCTGAATTCTGGGATCATCAGGGTGAGCGCTTCTGATCTGATCACGTTCATCGGCTAATCTGGCGGCACTAGTGGGGAAGTTAGGCCGAACTTTCGGGATACGTCCTGCCGGAATAAAACGTGCCGCGGCTGTGGTAATGACGTTCCTAATATTTTTCTCGGCCTCGTGAATGTTGGTAGGTGATAGTACCTCGATGAACTTCGCCGACGAGTAAGCTTTGAAACCATCCCAATCGGCTTTCTTGTGATTGACAAACGTTCGCTTCTCAGACTTAGTCATGTTCGCTGGTTTGTCAATTTTTATAATGATTGGGAGGTGATCTGATCTAAGGGTGGTACGTACTTCCCATTGGGAAGCAGCAATTAGGCTGGCACTGACAATAGTTATGTCAGGAAAACTACTGCAAGTGCCCACGACTCTAGTCGGAAAGTCTCCGGAAAGGAGAGGACCAATATCGAAACGGTAGCCTGAAGGGCAACTAGAATGAGGTGGTACATAAATATTAAAAATTTCGATATTAGTACTCCCTGATGGAACTGAGATGGCTTGAATTTCCGCCGTACCGTCAGCAACTACATGTAATACACAGTAATGTACGGACTTGTGTATTAGGAAGGCAAGTCCACCTCCAGGATGAGAATCATCCGTGGCGGCCGGTCGATCTTTCCGCAGTATAACATATTCGCTATGGACGCTTAGAGACGAGTTTGCGTGAAGCAACGTCTCTTGGATGGCGGCGATGAGAATTCTGTTGGAACTCAAGAAGTGTGTGATCTCAGCGATTTTTCGGTGAATGTTACAGTTAAACTGTAATATAGATAGTGCAGTGAAAACAGCTGGAGGAGGAGGGCCAGGCGTAAGACTGGGTCTGGCATTCCTTATCATATTGTTTGGCGGTGTAGGGGGCAGTGGTGGAGAAGGTGGGCTGGCAGCAGCCCTGGGTTGCCCGGAATTCATACAACCTGCCGCAACATATGCTGAGGAGTGTTGACCCTGTCTTCGTAACCCCGAACACCTAAAGTGAACCCATTCCCTGCAGCAATTACACTGCACTGATCTGGCATTCGAACCGATTCGTTGGTTGCAGACACTACAAATCCATACCTCTGGGCCTGGATTTGTTTCAACACCGGCGCGAATTAGTAAAATTGAGAGCAGCCGCGCCGAGATGTAATGCTCCCAATATGACGAAAAAACACATATCGCACCCACACATATACACAGACACACAACCTTCCTGCATCGAACCTTCAGGGCTCCTGCCGGGGCTCTTGCCAGGAAGGCATATTGGCAGCTTTTGGCCGTTTTGGCCGCCCCGTAGAGGCAGTTGCCGTAAGACCACTTTATATATACGTATAAACCGTTGAACTGCATAGCTAATTTCCCCAAAGGTTACCTCTTTCAAAAATACCTACATAATCTACGACAATCCATTCATTAATACATACAACACTACATAAATATCCGACACGTACATATGTATGTTACTGCGCCTATCAGCATCAAACAGCACGAAACCAACCCATCAATTTATTATGTACATACAACTATAACAACATCCATTCAAAATTCAATATGAGTGCCATCCCACCACGAAGCCGATCTGGACACAAATCATGCCTCTCATGACGATCTCTCTCGCGCTGGTTGACGATTTCAGCGGCGGCAATACGATTTCTGCAGCTGAAAAAGCAAGCATTTTTGTCATGGAAAAGTTCATCATCGCCCATCCCGGCGCCGTATAGTAAGCAGTGTGAACGGCACAATCAGATTCAAGCGGGGTCCCATTTAAATGTTAAGATTTTTTTTCATGCGATCAGCAGCTTTTCGCATAGCAACGCTTCGCTTTCAGTGTGCACGGGCACTGACAGAAGGACATAAGATCATGATTTAGACGCTTCTTTTGATAGCAGCCAACAAGATTCTGTTTTGAGAGTAGATTATTGTGGTCACGTATTGGCATTCATTGTGTCCTGATGTAGTGATCCTGGGCACACAGTAGGAAAACTTTCCGTTACCTACTACTCTAATGAACATGAGCAGAAACAGGGTTAGGATCATTTGCGGGCTCCTCAAGGAGAACTGCCGTCTAATTGGCCACTTGAAGACCATGCGCATTGTTACCGATGCGAGCTGTCGCTTTTGCGAGGCTGACGACGAAACGGCTGCGCACATTCTTTGTGAATGTGAGAGGCTAGCTATGCGGCGCAATTTAACTGCCACAGCCCCTGACAAATCTAATCTAACACACGAGGAATCACGCTGTGGCTGCGCGTAGAGCAGCATTCTAGAGAACTAGAATTTAAGCCCAATTTTTGTCACACTATATCATCTGACCCACCGTTCTATAAATGAATAGCATGGTTTCTTTGTATTTGCCCCAGGCGCTACCAGCCAGTGCTTTGAGAATTTATTTCCTGCCTATTTGCGAATCTTTTACTTACTACAGCTTCATTAGGTGCTGATGTCATCATATTCCCCCAGGTGAAGCCAGAGAATTTAGGATTAGCTACAATAGGAACAGGTTATCTCGGCCTGTGGAACTCCTGATTTGATTTTCCTAAGCTTGGAACGTCTGCCTCTAATCTCAGGGAAGGAATGAATGCCTAGCAGCTAGATAGTTGGCAATCTAACGAGTCTCGTGTGCTAGAATATGCAATTTCAAACTCAGGTTTCTTCCAAATTTTGCTTGGCCATTGCGAATTCGTATTCGCAGGCAAACAACACGGTCTTATCATTTGCGATCGATTCGATCGAATCTCGGTTTGTCAGCTCACAACGGCTATCGCTATATCGTCTGCGAACCCTACTATAGTTACTTTTTTGGAAAATGGCAAATGCGGAATGAGGAATTTGACCAATCTGAATATTAAGTTGCGTTGATCTTTGTTCTGCTTGTCGATTAGACCTTTTTGGAACAGACCCTTCGCAGATGTATTTTCATCAATAAACTTGGCGGTTTTCGCATTTGCAATGCTCGTGCTGTAAATAAAATGGCTTCTTGGTTACTAACTACCCTATCCTACGCAATTTGCCGAAGAACTGGCGGCAAATCAAGACGACCTTGAATAAAAGTTTACTCCTCCCTAATTTATTCGAGCAACGCCCCCTAGTGGTAGTATTTTGGTTTTCTCATTCGATCGCCAAATTTTTCATTTAGACTTTATCTACCGAATTTCTAAACGTTTAAAAAAACTTATTCAATATTATTTCATTTGCAGAAATTTTAAGCATTGAAGGACTCGATGAAGTTTGTGGCAAGTTTAAAGGTATCCAAGGTCATCACAACTCTTGCTATTTGGACGCAACTTTATTCTCGATGTTTATGTTTACTCATGTATTCGATTCAATACTGTTTCGTCCTCAATTCAAAGATGTGAGTGCGATTGAAGAGATTAGTTCAATCATTTCAAGAGAATCTCACAATCTCGTTTTTTTGCAGGACATTCCAGCGTATAAGGAAGTTCAAAAAGTGTTGCGTGAAGAAATTGTCAATCCATTGCGGAAAAATCTGTTTGTTCGAGCTGATCGAGTGATGAAATTGAGACACTTGCTGGACAAATTGAGTTCAGTAAGCGGTCTGACGTGTGAAGAGAAAGATCCGGAAGAATTCTTGAATAGTTTGTTGGCGCAAATCATGAAAGCCGACCCATTTTTGAAGGTAAGTGTAGGGTTTTGACATTTTTTAGATATTCTTTTGAATTTCTTTAAAGTACATAAGTGCACATAGAATATAATGTTTTGAATATTATTGCAGCTAAATTCCGGACAAGATGCCTTCTACTATCAACTGTTTGTCGAAAAGGACGAACGACTCAGTTTTCCATCAGTGCAGCAACTATTCGAACAGAGTTTTCATGCATCTGACATTAAATTAAAGGAGGTGCCTTCATGTCTAATCATACAAATGCCACGATTTGGTAAAAATTTCAAAATGTATCCCCGAATCTTACCATCGCAAGTGCTCGACGTGACGGACATTATCGAAGATTGTAAGTATTACAAATTCAAAAAGGATTTAAGATTTACACCGAACTTTTTGTTATGTAGCCCCCAGGCAATGTTCCGTATGTGGTAAACTGGCTGAATATGAATGTCGCGATTGTTTTGGTTCACTACAATGTTCAGCTGGCTTAGAGAGTACGGCGTTTTGCAAACCGTGCTTGGAGACAGTACATGGTCATTCAAAGAGGTAAAGTTTCATTGGCGAAACATTGTTAAAACATCTAAAGCAAAATTTCCTTACAGATCCAGTCATTCACCACGAAAACTCTCGGTACCTTACGACTTCAAAATCATGCCTGACTATGTGCCCGTGCCGCGTATTTTTATGGAACTTTTCGCCGTTGTGTGCATAGAGACGTCACATTATGTTGCATTTGTCAAAGCCGGATGCGGTCAGGATGCACCTTGGTGCTTCTTCGATTCAATGGCTGATCGAAAGGGTAATTTTCATATTTCAAGCCTCTAAACACGAGATCTAATACAAGCCTTTTGCTTTTACGTACAGGCGAACAAAACGGATATAATATACCCGAAATGATTTCGGTACCCGACCTTCCGCACTGGTTATCAGAAGAAGGTGCTCGTGTTATTAACGAGGCGGCATCCAATGACAAGATGCTTCCGGAGCATGCTAAGCGTTTACTATGCGATGCATACATGTGTATGTATCAAAGTACGGATGTGATGATGTATCGTTAAAGACTATATTACTTTAGAATGGCATTGTGCTGACGTTAGTACCTCTATGTTATGTAGTATTGTTATAAGATTTTAAGATTTAAGAATGCAATAATATTGTAGTGATGTCGATAGTTCTATTAAATAGTGTTTAACACAGTATCATTATTTATCAAACACATGATGCAGGTTTATTTCGATTATGGGATTATTACCCAGTAAATCTATACAGTTGAATTAATTGGATTCATCATAAAGTCGAAGACACTAAGTGGTTTCAAATCAAAACAAATTGCATTACACGTTTATGTTCAATTCGATTTACTACACTTTATTCAATAAAGTAATTTTTATGAAAAGAAAAAATACGTTTGATTTTGCAAAGTAGAGTGCCAGATAAGTGATACAATTGATGTACCATGCTTCACAGTATGTATTACAAACGTCTACTTCTCAACTCTTAAATGGGCCAGAAGCGGAATGCTGTAGCTCAGCGGGAGGGTTGGGTACGTTTGTGCCGCTGACTCTTTGTGGCATGCTTAGGTAAGCAAACACTAAACAAGTTGATTGTGAAACTTAGTGACGGCCTTTAGCCGCTTCCTTACAATAAATCTTATTTAGTTTTTTGTAAATTGTATTTCGAACGGACAAATGTCCTTGGAAAACAATACAATTCAGTATGTATTATCAAAGGTCAAAAGGCCTTTCCGCTATGAACAAGTGGAGCGGCTCCACTCCAGGAGAGCTTCTGAAACTATGTACATATGGAGCGCTTATTTTGAAAGTGGCGTAAGTCTAAGGCCCGTATTTATGAACATTCCTTAACTCAAGGAGACTTTTTTGTCTCCTTTGACCAGGGTTGTGCTTTGTTCCTGATGTCACCGCCGCTATGCGAAAGTCCACAGGTCAAGGAGACCTTGGGTCAAGGAGACCTTGGGTCAAGGATGCCGAAATTCAATAAATTAAATGTCATTTCCCATACTTTTTTATAGAAAAAAAAAAGTCTCCTTGATTTAAGGAATGTTCATAAATACGGGCCTAACTCTTCATGAATTGAGATATTTAAAGGTTTGCGTTTCAATCAATTTAAAAATCTGGGTAACTTCATTTGATTTAATTAAATTGTATTTATATTCTTCGGATTTTAAATTTGTTATCCATGCTAAACATTTTGCATAACCATAAAAAAATAACGGATTTTTCATTCGGTAAACTTGGGATAACCGACAATTTGATAAAAATAGCTTATTTTTTCGCTATAATTGATCAGTTTCAGCTTCAAGCAGCCGAATATTTAAAAAATCATTAATTTCACATTTTTTAATAATCATGAAGTAGTGTAAAAAAATGTTCAGTAGTCCAGTCGAATTAGCACATTAAAAACAAGAAATACACTTCTTGAAATATGCATAGTCGCAGGAAGCTAAAACTTATTTTACTAGAAAAAATATTGATGGAGAAAAGGTCAATGGCAAAAAAAGACAAAAATTTAGACTAAACTGAAGATAGACATGTAGGGTATCCTATTAAAAGGGGTGTCAAGGATATTCCAATTCTACAGTTTTTATTTGTTTTAGGCTTTCAGGAATATGTTAATCGCGTATACTTCTGTGTTCCTTTTCGCACTTTTTCTATTCTATATAACAATAACCTAGGTCATAAAGATAAAAAAAAACAATCTTATAATTAGCAACTTAAATAGAACTGCAGATAGAAGTTGGGCGAAAGGCTCTGACTGAAAATAAAGAGACTACGAAATTATAAACTGGTAGTGTCAATGTGGAAAATACAAAATCAAAAAGATAATCGTTACTAGTGGAACGACTAGCAATAATAAAATATTTTTACAATTACACACATGCACGCTTTCGTCTTCCGCGTCGTCTTCAAGCTCCGTTTCCACTTTCAACATTGATTTTGTCATTAATTGCGTCAAGGGATCAGAAGAGATGAATGCCTCATTCTATCCACGTCTGTTCATTATTTATCGTTAGATATGTGTCATGGCTTTGATCAGGACGGATAAATCATAAATTCTTTCGTTAATAGTATGAACCGGTGCTGAGTTTTTGACATATTCAACATTTGCAATCGCGTTCATGTCTTAAATGAATGCCTTTCTTCAATAGCGCAGACATATCAAGCAAGTTTCAATTGGAGAAATTATGAAGACGAACAAAAATTGCTGTGCGGTCTGATATTTCTCAAGTTTTATATTGACAAAAATTAATAACCGTTTTGATTTTAAGAAAAATGCGACCTTCTTTGTGGAACCGAGAAATCAAACTCATTTTAAAGTTTAAATAACTCTAAAAAACATTGCCCAAAATATTAAAAAATGTTGTCTATATTCCACAACGGTATCAAATTTACTTCAGTATTATTATTTTTAGTGGGAATATCTTTTTTTTTTCGAAAATAGTTCCAACACTCAAAATGTAACTATAGGTCGCTAGAAGTCCGTTAAGTTCACACTTGGTCAAGTGACTTCTTTTCTCATTCAAACTCGAACTTTAAAAATTTTATAGTAGTTACATATTTGGCAAAAGAATTAGTTTGAAAACTCGGTTCCACAAAGAGAAGGTGACATTTATCACAAAACCAAAACAGTTTTATTGTAAAAACGATTTTTTTATATTATGATTTACAGTTAAATTGTATTAAAAATGTCAGCAGATTTAGCATTTCTTTTGATCGCTTGTAACTCTAAAAATACGTAAAAGATTAAATATTTTCTCAGAGCAGGCATTATCACCCTGTATAGCGTCTGAAATTCATATTCGGATTACACTTCAGGGAAGCAAAAGAAAGAAACATCATGGCGATTGTCAGAAAAAAAAAACAAGCCGAATTGCTGTAAATTCGGATAGTCTGATATCATGTTCTTAGGCATTTGAGGACTTAACGGCCCAATATGCTTCAAATTTCTTCAACGCATCATTATCAAATATTAGCCAAATTGTGATTTTCAATAGCCGAAAAAATGGACGAAATCGGAGCGGGCAGAAATAATTTTTTTTATTAAGGACATATTTCTCGTATAATGCTTCCAAACAAATAATTCACTCAACTCATAATTTCAGTTATTTTAATTGAAAGTTTGAAGGGTTAATCACTTCACTATATTTCAAGACATTTTCTTTCATATTTCCATTTTCTTCTGATATTAAATTTAAAAAAAAAATCAAATTTAATTTTACTGAAAAATATAGTTAAATTTTTACAAGCACATTAAAAATAATTTACAAAAGACACATTTCTAAAATATTTTCTGATCAGAAGATAATTTATTGTTGCCCTAAGCATGTTAATTTTGAAAGTGGAGTAAGTCACACGGATGAACTTACGCCAGTTTCAAAATATGTAAATACTTTGAAGTTGTTGTTAAGTAGCAGAATTTGTGGCTGTGAAAACAACAGTACATTTTTGAAATATTTGTTTGATTTTTTTTTGTTACAGAAAGAAACTGCCAAAGACATGTTAATGCCATCATTAACTTAATTTCCATAAAAAGTGGACCTATGCCACTTTCAAAATAGGCGGCTCATATATTTCACATAAACTGACTTTTTCGCGGTTTCCATTTGATAACGTTGCAGTGAAGATACAGATATCCAAACATAAGCAAAATTTAAAAAGAGATACGATGTAAGGCAAGTAGTAGAAAGGAACAGAAAAGTTAAGATAAGTGAGTTTCTGAAGTAACATCGAATGAATGATTAACTGAATCAAATGCTTTAGTAAAATCGGAGTAGATTGCATGAACGGCGTCATGATTGTTCAAGGACTTGGTAACAAAGGTAACAAATTCAGCTAAATTCGTAACAGTTGACTTAATTTTGCAAAAGCTATGTTGACAGGAACTAATAAGATGGCCAAAATCTTTTTCTATGTAGTTAAAAGCGATTCGTTCAAGGATTTTAGAACATGATGAGACTAATGAAGTGGAAAGATAGTTGGATGTGACGTTGAGGTCAACTTTCTTAGGAATAGGCACAACGTAAGAACGTTTCCATTTGGTAGGAAAAACACACTCAGACATGCTTTTATTAAAAACTATAGGCAAGGGTGTTGAGATAGCGCAGTGTGTTTTTCTTAAGAAAGAGCTGGATCTTCACGCTACGATTTGGCATACGTAATGCCAAGATAAAAGTGTTTCGGTCAACTCCAGTGAAGAGCATGATCCGGTGGACGGAGCCGACCTCTTTCTCGAGGATATATGCATCGGAGCAGCTGAAACCCATGATAACAATGACGATAGTGCAGATTTATCTTCAGCATTCTAAGCTTGCCTCGGATAATCTATTCGCCTTCCTAAGGGAGGAAGACATCGACATCGGGCTTGTTCAGAAGTCTAGGATTCTCGATGAATCTATAAAGGGGCTCATGGATAAGCAATACAATTTATTCTACAATATTAGCAACCTAGACCAAGGTAAGCCACAAACCTGCATTTTAGCAAGGAAATGCATTAATGCCTTTATCTGTTCTCATTTTAGTTCTTCTTATCTAACAGTTGTTAGAATGGAGGTTCGAACATGAGAGAGCTATATATTCCCCTAGAAGGCCAGCACCACCGGAAGAGCTGGAGCTGCGGGAATCTTCCATAACTTCCAGCAATTCAACCCTACTGATAGGATGCGACGCAATGTCCAAGCATGGGAGGATCTCCGCCAATCATTTGACAACGTCAAAGGCTCAGCTAGAATCAGTAAGATTTTGTCCATGAGATGAATAATTCCGTTGGACGGAGCTTTGGGCTGCATGGAATTTATAGACTTACATTCTATTGTCAATGGTGATGTGTGTGATGGTTCTATGGCAGCATCTATGGCAGCATCATACACATAAACACACGAAAACTTGCGATTTTCGCATGCCGAAAGTCGTCATTCATGTTGTTGTTGTTGTTGTTGTAGCGGTGCAGAAGGGTGTGAGTCGCTGTGCATGTCTGTGGATGTGTTCTAAGTTTCGTCGTCGTTCTCGCCTATTGTCTCAAGCGACAAGAACGTAGCAGCTGCAATAGGGTTGTCCCATAATGCCCTCGGAGTGAGGTTATTGGGTGCAGAGGGGCATCGAAACAGGTGGTCCACATCGTGTGGCGCACCACCGCAGCTCGGACAAATGTTCTGTATGTCCGGGTCTATTCGAGATAGGTACGAATTGAGGCGTGAACAAAAACCCGACCTAAGCTGGGCTAGTGTCACTCTTGTGGCTCTCGGGAGCCTAGTCTCCTCAGGCGATATGGGTAGTGGGGGCACTGAGAGGACTCTATTCGGACCTAAACTCCCTATTGACCGATTCACAACGGTTGTGTGAATATCTGCGATGGCCGCATGGTATGCTGTATTATCGAATATATCGGGAGGCACCCGTTTGTATCTCTGGACGTCTCTCTCGAGATCTCTGAGTCCACTCCTGGGGCCCTATCATGTAATTCGATTCGAAAGGAATTGCTTTCGAAACGACTAAAGTGGTATCATGTAAATCGAAAACGAAGTGCTTTTATTCGAAAGCAATAGAACTTTCGTCTTTCGAGTGTATGAAACGAAATTCCCCTATCATGTAATTCGAAAGCGCACGAAGAGTTCCTCGATTGTATCCTGACATTTCAAATTCAAATCTAGCCAACTAGATTATTCTATTAATTCTAGTACTTTTGGGGAAATTTCTATCGCGTATGGGGCACCACTATTTACTCGAAACGAACGAATTACATGATACCAATTGGCTTTCGAATCGAATACGAAAGTGCCGGCACTTTCGTTTTCGTTTCGAATTACATGATAGGGCCCCTGACATGTCGTGGAGGGGGAGTGTTGTCCATGAGATGATGGTTTGGGTGATCCTCTCGATAGCAACCGACCAGATATTGTAAAGACAAGAGGTGATTATGATCGCGCACTGATAACATGTTGGTTTCTTGATGAAGATGATCCTGGGACGACATGAGATGGCAACCTGTAGCGATACGTAGAGCAGCGTTCTGGCATGCCTGGATCTTATTCCAATTTGTGTCACAAACGGTTTGCGACCACACCACAAAGCTAGGTATTGCCCTACCTATCGCTTTGTAGGTGACCAACATGGTTTCTTTGTCCTTGCCCCAGGAACTCCCGGCTAGTGCCTTTCCTTTGTGCAGGAATATGCATATTTAGGAGATCGGCCAACAACGCAGAGTGAATGACCGTGTCGAAGGCTTTCGACAGGTCAAGGGCTACTAGGACGGTTCTGTCACAGGGCGGTTTCTGGTTGAGGCCATTTTGGATGTGATGGGTGATCATATCCAGAGCTGTTGTGGTGCTATGCATCTTCCTGAAGCCATGCTGGTGAGAAGCTAGCTCAGCATGCGATACAAGGGTGGGGTGGATAAGTGCTTCGAGCGTCTTTGCAACGGGTGATAAAATTGTGATTGGACGGTAGGATTCGGCGAGTTTCGCGCTTTTACCGGGTTTGAGAAGGGGGATGATTCGTCCCTTTTTCCAGAATTCAGGGATGACAAGCGTGGATATCGACAAGTTGAAAGCCATCGTTAGATATTCGATGGCCGGAAGATCTAGGTGTTTCATCATGGTCATTGAAATGCCATCTGGTCCAATGGCCTTAGATTGTTTCGCATTCTTTATTGCTGCTGAAACTTGGTCCGCTGTATAGGTAGGGATGATGTCAACCGTTCGGTTGCGAATCCTTCTTTTTATCTTGCAGTTGAGCATATTGGTCTTGGGGTGCTGAATAAATTCCTTATTGAACAAGCTCGCGCAGTTTTGGATTTGCGGTGGTTTTCTTGCCGAATCTGATGGCTACACTGCCTTTGTCTTTCGTTGGGTGAGACAGGGCGCGGACCGTAGCCCATAGTTTGCTGACACCTTGTGAGAGGTTGCAGCTATCTAGATGCTCGTTCCATTTCTCTTTTTTGTAGGTGTTAACTAGTCGATTTATTTCGGAGCTTAGCTCCTGAATTCTGGGGTCTGCCGGATTTGCGCGTCTTAAATCGTCCCGTTCGTCGGCTAACCTTGCGGCAGCAGTTGGAAAATATGGCCGAACTTTTGGGATACGCCCTGCCGGAATGTAGCGAGCTGCCGCTTTGACAATGACGTGCCTAATATTCTTTTCGGCTTCCCTAGCATTCGTTGGAGTAGGTAGCGCGGCGAACTTCGTCGAAGTGAACGCAGTGAAACCCTCCCAATTTGCCTTTTTGTGGTTGATAAACGTACGCCGTTCTGACGTCGCTGGTTTATCAATAGTTATTAATATGGGGAGGTGATCGGATTGAAGAGATCTGGTTTTCTCCCATCGGGTTTCACTTATCAGACTGGTGCTCACCATAGTTATGTCAGGAGAACTATGGCAGGCACCAGCGACGCGTGTTGACGAAATTCCATTGAGAAGTCTGATGGGTCTAATTTGGACGCGATATCTATACCTCTGGCATCATTTGCGAGAATAGAGTGCCAGAGTTCGTGATGGGCGTTAAAGTCGCCAAGTAGGATCCTATGCTGTCCTGTGAGGAGTGGACCAATATCGAACATATAGCCAGAGCCACAGCTGGATGCAGGTGAAACATAGATGTTTATAAGTTCGATATTGGTATTGCCGGATTTAACGGCAATAGCTTGCATTTCCGCCGTGCCGTCGTTGAAACGAAGATCTAATACACTGTATTGCACGGTTCTGTGTATTAGGAATGCGAGCCCTCCTCCTGGATTAGGACCCTGCCTGCCGACTCTATCGCGCCTCAAAAGTATGTAATCGGCGCGGATGTTAAATTCGGGAGTGGATGGTTTGGGCTTTGTCTCCTGGATTGCCGCTATCAGAATTCTGCGCGTGCAGACACCCTGGAGCAACAAAGGACAACTTTTCATAATCTCCCATTTTCCTTAGGCTTGAGCAGTAGAAATGACACCATTCTCTGCAGCAGGTACACCTCAAGGACCTGGCATTCCCGTTTGCATACACAGCAGATGTAGATTTCGGAACCTGGATTGGTCACGATGCCGGCGCGGATTAGAAAAATTGAGAGCAACCGCGCTGAGATGAAATGCTCCCAATTTGACGAAAAAACACATAGAACACATCCACACACATACACATCCCTCCTGTATCGAACCTTCATGGTTGTTGCCATGGAGGGATCTTTTGGCAACTCTTGGCCGTCTCGTTGGTGATGAAACGGATGTGGTCCGCCCCGTAGAGGCTTGAAAAACCCGTATGGCAGCAAGCTGCCATCGGGAATGGTCGCCGATAGGACCACCGTCATCATGCGCGTCGGTTGGCAGACAAATGCTAAATGCTGCGATTAATCGAAATTTAAATTCAGATTCCTATGTAAAATAGTGCTTAAGTCGATTTTGAGTGGAAAGGGAAGGTACATAAGTAGATGTCAATGGGGTAATATGAGCTTGGTTAGGAGCGACTAATTGAAGCTTTGATTTTGCGCACACATTATCAAAATCGTCACCAACACAATGTGAAATAAACAGGACTCGGTGAATTGTATGGAAATTAGGTTTACAGGGTGGATGTCGCCTCAGGAATCTTGCAGTGGAAAGCTCAAAGCTAGATGCTTACATGTATTCATGTACGATGGGAAAATTTGGAAATTATTGGAAGTAAATGAGGGAATTTTGTACCGAGTCCTTATTCATTTCCACTCATCGAGAGTGTTAAACACATCGGGCGTGGGTTTTCCGCACAACTTGGTTTGTGGGGAAGTTATCACTTTTTTCAATAGAGTCATTAAATCAAAATTAGTTTCTCAGCTAAACGTCAAACATATTGATGCTATATTACGGAACAATCGAGGGCAGGGGCTTTAATTCATCAATAAAATTGGTCACCTACTGAAAGAGGTATATTTGAGTCTAAATGGCGTATACATAATAAATAACACAAAAAGAATTTATTCAATTTTAAAATTCATGTTTATTAATACATATTACTCTTGAATAATATCCATATAATAAGATAAATCTACATTAAAATTTGTGAGAATAAAATGTGGATAATATAATAGCAAATCACGTTTGACCCTTACAACTAAAACATATTTCTTTGTTAGTACACAGAGGGGTTAAAATAACTCTTTTTTTTAATTCTACTAAAAAATATAATATGTAATCTGAATTTAAACTATCACAAAATTTTTTGTTTTCCTTTTTTTTCTAAACTAAAATCGTAACGCGATTATCAAAACGAACAAGTGATGTGCCTACGCATTTTACTTTTTATGATAATAATATTCTTCCTAGGTATATTGTTCTTTGATTCTTGTGTAGAGACTAATAAATTGTTGTAAATTTTGCTATTACATCTAGTGATACGGTTCGTATTGGTAAGATTGAAATTCTTTGTTTTGTTTATGTGAAAATTGAAATTTAATGTCGCGTTACCACATAATAGTGTTACTTAATAGATACGAATAAGAATAATTCATTTTTCTGTCAATTGAATATTTTCAGCAAACACCAATCAAATCAATCGATATTCTGCATTCCTCGACTGGGACTTGAACCCAGAACCGTCATAGAAAAATTTTGCTTTTTCAAAGCCGTTTCAATTGGTGTGTGTATGACTCGTAACAACAAAATATCTATTGACCATTCTACCGTTAAATTATCGAGGATATACACAGAATGTCAATGTGAGCTTGATTGTGTGTGACCGTTTTCTACAACTAATTAAGTATTGTGATTTCATTTTTGCAGAAAATTGCTTTTTGTTCAGATGTTGTTGCTATTACTATCGAGAAGCAACATTTTTCTTATATGGACAATTTGAAGAGAACTAGATTATGCTGATAATATTTATTAACTTTTTTAGATAATTATACGTGTGGAATACGAGATTTATTTAATGCTTTCATTTATTCATTAGACGTATAAATTTTACTAAGTGCATTTTAAGCAAAAGAACTACAGAGAGTGTTTTATATTGATATTCTACCACTTTTACTGTTAAAATTTTGGAAAATCCAAAGAAATATTCTCTTCAAATAAAAAGCAACAATCATCACTCCATTAAAGAATATTAACTCAAAATACGTTCCTGATAACTTACACACAGTTCATATAATAGTGAATAGGATAACAAAACTGCTCCATGTAATATCTTAGAATTAAATTATATTTAAGTACAGTCAATTGAATAGTTCTCACGTGCAGTGCTTTTATCGCATTTAACCTGAGAGACGGGTATAAATGTGAAACTGCCCTATAAAATTGAGTGTACTGTAATGCTGTTAGTGTTTGAATATTACCAATTGAAATGTTTTATGGATGATGTTTTTCTTTAATGGGTTCATTGTCCAGCATGAGGTGAATGGGTATTAAGTATAATTTTCAAACACCAACAGGGGCATATTTTCTGCTGCTTTTATTCTTATGCTATAAAATAGAATGAAGTACGTTTACGACGAATTGAAATACTTGCTCGGTTGATTTTTTTTCAATTTACGAGCGTTCATTGGTGTGTTGCGCAAAACACGAAATCAGCAATTATTTGCTGTTAAAACAATGAATTACCGAATTTTAATTCATAAAGTTACTGATAGAGTAATTTGTTCTTTTATTAATATTTTTCCTTGAAAACTTTACTTGATACTACAATATTGCGCATTTTTAAATGGATTTGAGTGTTTCCAATTCAAACGAGACCAATTCGCCCGCCTCTTCGAGTCACTCAATGCGCATTTTGTGATATAAACTCAATCGATATACATAGATACATTTCTTACTCTTGTTTCATTCATTATTTTAATTCAAACATCTTAAACTATATACTTAATAATACTAAAGCAGCAGCAGAAATATTGCCAGCATCGCGTACATTTATCGACGCAAATTCTCACGTCGCAGCTCTCACCTGCCTTTGCGTCATTAAACATACAGATCAAAAGAAAATATAGTTCGAATCGTTCGTTTTGTTTTGTAAATGTTGTTAAGTTACTCGAAAATCTGTTTCATTTTTTGTTTTGCCTGGCCAAATACACGTCATCATATTTTGCTTAATACAGTTCTACATATTTATGTTGATTGATTACTATTTTCAATATAAAGATTATTTTAATTTTTTCGGAAGATTATCTGATTATATATCAGCGAAAAGTGCATCATACTAATTGTTTTTTGGCAAAGTAATTTGATTAAATTGATGGATATATCAATCTTTTTTTAGATATTAAATGGAAAAAGATTATGTAAATGAAAATATCAAGCAAAATTATGTGCATGTATTTAATAGTCGCAGGTATCATCTTCCATTGACATATCAGATGACAGTCCTGAATCACCGCCGTATAACGAGCTGTAAGATAAAAAAAACAAAAACAATTAATTTATTACGACAAAATATAGATGATTGGAACTGGTATAAAATCGATTGGTACGAACAACAAAAATGTAAAGTTAATGAAAATACATACACACACACACATGATGCAAATACAAAAAAGGAGGAAAAGAGGACAATTTGAACACAAATCGAACGTTTCATGCCGTTCGCATTTGAGTAACGTTTAATTTTCTATTTTCTTTCGAGCTACTACTCTCCGAAGAATGTACTTTAGGATATGTTATTTCTATGGTAGCCTCATAAGTCATGGCATCTGTTTTAATGGCCCGATTCCAGCCGTTGCCACAAAATAAAATGTGCAACAAAGAGACGTCAAAATTGACATATCAATGTCAACGGTAGATGCTAAAAACGAGGCATATCGCCAATTAACTGAACGCGCAACTAGAGCCAAAAAAAACAAAATATGACGAGCTTCGACGATTTTCGAATAGGTTAATTAGGCGTAAGAAACGTAAGCAGTTGATGCAAATAAACCAAAGACTAGCTAGTAGGAACAGTAGACAAGCGTACAAGCTGATTAATTCAATTAAAAGTGGATACCAACCCAGGACCAGCCTCTGTAAGGATAAGGATGGCAATATCATTAGCGACACCGATAGCGTTGATAAACCTCCTCACATTTTGAAGAGCTCCTCAATGTTCAACCGAACAACCCCACACAAGAAGCTCCGTGGCTGATGGCTGAAACAGGGCCTCCCGTTCAACCCCCAACAGTAGAAGAAGTTGATCTCGCCATGCAAGCACTAAAACATAATAAAGCCCCGGGCGCTGACAAGATTCCAGCTGAACTGCTGAAGCATGGTGGGGAGAGCCTTGTTAAGGCTATACACACACTTATCGTTAAAGTATGGAACGACGTAATAATCCCGGAAGATTGGCGTAAAAGTATCATTTGCCCAATCCACAAAAAAAGGGATAAGTTAAAATGTGAGAACTAAAGAGGCATCTCATTAGTTTGTACGACTTATAAGATTTTATCTAAGATTCTGGAAAATAGAATTAATCCGTACGCAGAAGAATTCATTGGCCAGTACCAAGGCGGCTTTAGATCTGGTCGCTCGACGACAGATCAGCTTTTTACAGTGAAGCTTTTACTCCAGAAGTGCTGGGAATACAACATCGACGTATACCAAATATTTGTTGACTTCAAGCAGGCATACGACAGTATCGATCGAAGCGTACTGTACAACATTATGCTGAATTTTGGTATACCGGCAAAGTTAGTGCGACTCACAAGGATGACGATGACTAATACCGTCTCGCAGGTTAGAGTTCAGAGCAGACTCACTGACCTATTTGAAACTCGTACTGCCTCAAGCAAGGCAACGGGCTGGCGCCGACGCTCTTCAACCTGGCTCTGGAGTATGTGATTCGAGCCATGAATCTGGACAGCAGCGGAACGCTACTCATTAAATCGACTCAACTAGTAGCCTACGCCGACGACATCACCATCATGTCTCGAAAATTGGGAGATGCAGAAAGCCTTCTGCATAATCTCAATACCGCCGTCAAAGAAGTTGGGATACATATCAACGAATCTAAAACCAAGGTCATGATGCAATCAAAAACTAGAACGCCAGTAAATTCAAGCATCACAGTGGAGGACCTCAATATAGAATATCGCTGCTTTACTTTGATAGTGGCACAACTTCAAAAATTGGGATTTCCCATTTTTGGGCTCAAATGAGTTTTTAATTTTACAAATTTTCCCATTCCAATCGTTAGTAGATTTCTTGTAAAATGTACTTGTGCCGTTATCCAACTGCCTCCGGTTTTTCATGGATACTGGCATGAAAAAATGTGCCCGCATCCAATTGTAATGAGTTGTTTTAAAATATCTTCAATTTTTCATGAACACTGGCATAAGAATATAAATTTAAATTATGAATAAATAATCGCTTCAGTAGGATTTCTTGATTTTTCAGTAGAGTAATTTTAAATTTAAGCCTATTTCTGAACAAATCTTGCAGCTTTTTAAGTTCAATACGCAGGTTAACGTTTGAATAGGAATAATAGCTTATGACAAAAAAAAAATTACCAAATGTCCTTTTATTGTAAAGAAAAGTCGACTTTGTTTATTTATTTTGTATAAATTCCAAAACTAAATTCAGAATAAACGAAAATGACTTTCATTAATTTAAGTGTTTTACCATTTGGTAAAAATTAAATTCACCCTCCGTCGGGCGCACCCGGCCTGACAGGCCAGCAAAACAGTTTCTGCTCTGCTCGACGCTAGTAGAGGGGCCCACAACTTTTTAGGCTGACTGCCTTTCATTAATTTCAATTTTTCTAACGAACAATGGATGCGGTATTTTTCATAAAATTTTCTCTCTTGGTTTTTTCCTGGTAAATCGATAATTTTAAATCTGTATTATACTGTTTAGTAAATAGGTTTCTTAGTATGTACTATATTTAGTTTAATTACATCCCTTAGATACTAATAACTTAATTTCCGAAAAGTATCTGAAATTTATAGTAACATATTAAGAAAAAAGGACCTCTCAGGCCGAGTGCGCCCAATCTTGTTTTGATTTGAGGTGAACCCAAATTCATCAATCTTTAACAGCAGGTGACCTTCAATATGGACAACATCTTAATTAAGTCAATATGATATGATAGCCCGACGTTGCCTCATGCTTTGGCCGCCTGAATTATTGACCTCCAATTGCCGCGGTGACGCTACTTTATGTTCCAGTTTCGAAAGACCAGCAACTGGTGGGCGTCTTCACGTAGTGAGTACTCCCAGCGAGCCCTCGGTCGGCCACGCAATCCTACCTTCTCCGGCATGCGACTATTATCAATTCGTTGTAAATGCCCGCCCATCATGGCCTTTGTTTTGGTTTCGTTGATACGTAGTTCAACTTCTTTTGCAGATAGATTATGTAGAAGGCTATAATCGCTTAATCTTCGAGACATGATATCGATGTCATCGGCGTACACTATTAACTGTGTCGACTGGATGAATATCGTTCCGCTTTGTCCATATTCATGGCACGAGTGCGCGTTTTGGAAAGATCAGTAAGTCTATATTGCACACTGACCTGAGAGATCAATAAGTCATCGTCATCTTTGTCAGCTGCACCAGTTTTGCAGGTATGATTTGTTCTCCGTACGGATTAATTCTCTTTTCCAGAATTTTTAATAAAATCGTATAAGTCATACAAACTGATGAGCTGCTGTAATTCTGTATTTCTCACATTTAAGCTTGACATCCTTTCTTATTACCTCGTGTCTGTCCATATAGTGGAATTTCAACAAAGTGGTGATATTAGCGCCTAATTTTTATGATGGCAGTTCTCAGAAGCGATAGAATCTGGAATCCTAACGAATCGGAACGGTTCTCTCAAAGTTTTACTTTAAGATGAGGCGAGCTCAGTATTTTTATAGGAAAAGGGAGATATTTCCAAAACTGAAAAATACCCCTAATTTAAAATTAAAGACTAAACTACACCAAAAGAAATGTCAAAATTGGATATTTAATATCTGGAGAACCGTTACGGTTTCGCGAAAAAAGGTTTGGAGATTCGGGCTAATATTAATGAAATTGCATCATCAAAATTTGGCGCCACAGATATTGAAATGGTGTCCAATTTCATCTTAAAATAACATAAGCGGTCTTGAATTAACGTAAGCGGTTAACCACCAATCATATCCCGAAATTATATAATTCACTTTATAATAATCTGTAATATTCTGTGTATTATTCACAGGATATTAATTTGTGTACGAAAATAAAACAAACAAAAAATGAAATACTTGTTCAGCAATAATGGCACTTTTTAGAAAAATGCGTAAAAAAAACAGGTTAAACTGAATTAGGTCCTAAAATTTAATTACATATATAATGATTTTAGAGACACGTACACAGAGATAATAGTAAAAACTGGATTGAATAGGTTGAACGGTTGACCGTATATTAAAAAAAACTTTTTCGTGAATCTTTAATTGCTTCTCCTGAAAAATTGTATTTTCGGAGTTGTCATCAATATAAAGCAGCGATATGTAGACAACTTCACTTACCTGGGTTGCAATTTGTTAAAGGACGCCAACGAAACAGATGAGATAAAGCGACGGATACAACTAGCTAATAAGTGTTACTTTGCGGTCCTCCAAATTATGAATTGGAAGCTGGTGCACAGGAACACGAAGCTCCACGTGTATAAAACCATCATCCGACCTGTGCTATGCTATGGCTGCGAGGCATGGACCCTAACCCAAAACTCTGAACATCTGTTGGACACATTCGAGCGAAAGGTTCTCCGAAGAATCTTCTGGGCCGTTCGTGAACGAGGTGAATGGCGCATCCGGTACAACCTTGAGTTGTATCAGCTGTATGATGAGCTACAGGTGTCGAATATCGTGAAATTGCAGCGATTGCAATGGGCGGGACATGCACAAAGGATGAACGACGATCGCATGCCCAAAAAGGTGATGAACGCGCAACGAGTGGACGGAGCCAGATTGCGTGGACGACCGAGAGCCCGATGGGAGCATTCTGTATGTGAGGACGCCCACCAGATGCTAGGCTTTCGGATCTGAAGGACAAGGTCGCGTGACCGCGACAATTGGAGGTTTTCAATCCAGGCGGCCAAGGCCCGACGTCGGGCTATCGTGCCATAAAGAAGAAGAAGTTACATTTCCCAGCAAACAATTTTATGGTTTTTTTCGAAAAATCACAAAAATGATACGAAAACGATATCATTCAAATGAAAAATTTATCGTAAACTTGTCTCCTCGACGAAAAATCGCTTTATCATCATCAATATGACAGGAATATGACTACTATTAACGAAATATCGTCTTATTATTGCAAAGATGATAAAATAGTAATTCCTCACAACGAGAGAATTATGAAATTGTCAAAAAATAAAACGAGTAATTTATTCCCATAATTTGTAATCTTAGATAGCTCAGGTGTAGGACGTAGGACTACGAAACGATAGGTGCCCGGTTCGATTCCCAGTAGAAGCAAAGTGTAAAAAGGTAAAGTTAAAATAAGGTAAAAAAAAGTTAAGGATAAAATAGAAGAAAAAAATTAGAAAAAGGGAAAAATAAAAAAAAATTAAATTTTTTTTCACTTTTTCTATGTATTAGTCTATTATCGCCAAATTATCATCCTGGCGAATTAATATCGGTCACTATTCCTTCACGAAGGGAGTGACGCCTTTAATCCGAAAACGATATGAAATTCGAGAAATGTTTTCTATCAGGCGAATTGAATTCGTATCGCGGACGATAGAAATTGTTTGCTGGGTTGAGACTAATAATCGATATCGTTGAACCGCGTCGCCAGAACAATACATTGGGGTATACATATTTTAGTTCCATCACTAGCTATACATTGGTTGGTATGCGCAAAATGCGACGTTGTTGTTGTAGCGTCTCAGGAAATATTTTTCTCTTGAATCGAATGGGTAACTCTTGGCCGTTGCGACAACGGACAGCCAGCTCCGAGACGTTTTACATGGAAGAACCGGCTGCCGTAGGAACATTTTCGCTTGATGACCTTGACTTTCTGGGTGTTTCCCTATTCATTTCTCATTGCTACTTTTCCTGTTGCCTGTTCTTAATTGACCAAGTTTTGACCGTTTAAGATGACCAGTAATTTTGAGCAAAAATGTAAACAGAATATTTAAACATTCTAACATCGTTTCATTCGAACACACAAAAGAAAAAAAAAAACAATTCTACAAGAATTTGTTTGGCACGCCAACATTTCCCTGACAATAGTGTTTACTAACAGATAACTTTTTCTTCGCAAACTTCATCGTTCTAGCCACGAACGAAAGAGTTTAAAAATAAATCCGAAAAACAAACTACAATCAATATCAAAATAAACAACTTTGTACACGTCAACAACCAACCAACATATAATTTAAAGAACCATTTGTTTTTGAATCGAGTCCAAGAATTTCGCTTGTTGACGACAACATTACTGTGCACAGCAAGAAGTAAATTTAGCATCCATACACAGTACAGTACAACCCCTATATTTACAAACTTAATGAATTGCAATAACTATTGCTAGCAGGCATTGCATGATAGCAGCTCTAAATTGCCAACAATTGTTGTAACTTTTAAGTATCCATTGTTTAAACCTAAATGACTATTTTTTATGGGATTTACTTTTCTTTTACATATTTTTCCTAGGATAAATTGAATTTCAGAACATTAGCGTATTTTTTGTTTTCTTTAGAAAAACATTTGAAAATTACAATTACTGTACATCCATATTTCGATGTTAGCAAAAATTCGGAACATTACGCTATCAGCTCAGTAAGGAGAATTTTCTAGTTTTTCTTATCGACACTAGCGACACTTATCTTACAGTCCGCCATATAGCGGACACATAGTGGAAAATATCGGAAACATGAGAACGGATAGCAGAACAAGCCAAAAATTCTATTTAAAATACATAGCTGTAATTTTCGAGGTTGTACTGTATATGTTATTTCATTTAAAAGAAAAAGAAAAATTTAAAAAGCAAGTGGCAATTACGCATATAAACACAAAAATAAATTTAAAAAAATCATTATGCAACAAATTATTTAAAGGATTTACTTACTTAACGGCACGACAAGTGAAGAAGACAATCCGCTTCAATTTCTTGTTGTAGAAGAAATAGTTGAAGGACCACAAACAGCCCGGCTCGCCATATGGATCGGAATTCAAATCAGGATTGTAACTGTAAATGTCACATTCGGATAGATTGATCTCGTCGTCCAATGCGGACCAGAGTGGTTGACGCAATCCATGATATTGATCACCGGAAACGGCCGACAAATTGGAATCAACCGAATTCATAACCCATTGTAGAGATGGCTCCTTGCTGAATTCGTGCGACTGAAAATAGATATTAAGAAAAATGTGTTAGTTTAAATAATTGTGTTGGGTTAAAGGTTTATCTACACTTTCCGTTATCAGTCAGTCATTTTAAATATAAGTTGACAAATTGTCAACTAATTGATTGGCTGACAATCTGTCAGCTTGTATGGAAAATGACTGTGACTGAAAAGTGTGGATCGGGGTCTGCGGTATTTCTGAAACTTTCTCACTTTCCATTAATTTAAAGAACTAAGGAAATGCTCATTTTTAAATCCCAAGAAGTATTTAGTTTACATAAAGAGAAAAAATAAAAAAAAACTGCGAAGTGCGAAAGCGATCGCTTTGGTCAGTGGAAGATTTATTTAAATGACGTCACCCATTTAAAATGCATGGCGCTGCTTCGTCTGCAGTCTTGCTGATTTTTGTTCTATTTCAAACATAACGCCATCTACTACAAACGAAAACTATTGGAAATGTGTACTGCTTACAAAATTGTTTTTGTAACGTTTTTTTCTTCTGTTAATCAATAACGATACAATAGTTACACCTTTTCACTAAGCATTACATAAAAATATGTACACACTTATATGCAAATGGAAACTAACTTTCGCTATAAATACACAGATATTATTATGTTAATTGAAATATATATGCATTTATGCTAATGAAAACCACCATATTGTAAAACACACATGTACACATAGAGCCTCCTCTATTGCTTAAAGAAGCATTGAATCAATATAATGTAATTAAATTAGCACCGTTAGTTGAAAGACGAATACTAAAAATATCAAATAAGTCTAGTGAATCGACTGTGACAGACAGAAGAGATATAGAAGTTCAATAAAGTCTGATCATTGCTTAGCTTCGAGTTAATATTGAATAGAAAGGTAAAAATCCATAAAAAATTGTATTTTCATTAAATTTACTGTCAGTATTAGGGTCAGTAGCCTATATACATTCTATGTATCATAATGCCTTATCTAATCATACAAAATAGTGTCTTTTCGCGATACTGATAACAGAAAATTATTTTTAAGGAAAACAAGCTTATCTATATTGTTTGTTATTGACTAAATTTCTGTGATATATGAGGTAATAGGTGTAGACTCATTATTGCACAATATCAATTTCCCGCTTAATTTAAAAACTTCTATACATATTTTGAAAGAGAGTAGCTGCATTAAACGAATGGGAATATCTACAAAGATATCATCGTTGTTACCAAAAAACAGTTTTTATATGAAAAATGCATTTTTCCTTAATTTGCCCGCACTGTATTTTAAGGGACAACTTGTTATTTTTGCCGATATACCCATAGATATACATATACTGGATACGAAGAAAGCATATCGTCCTATTGCAACCCGTGAAGCCACACACATACTTTGATTTTCCCGTATTCGTACACGGCAATTTTTTTCTCCCCTCTCACGTCACTGTCCAAAATTGCGATTATAACACTGGCTCTCAACCTTTTTTCTCAACTGATTTTTTTCGGAAGAAATCATTGAACATTTAACGTTGATTCCGCATTTTTTTCATTTTTGTACATTCTTCCTGGACTATTAAAGCTAGCACTTATTTGGAATTATACTGTAACTTATTTTTAGTACAAAAAAATCGCATTATCAAAATCTGATTACAAAACTCTTTTCCGCAAAATGCTGAGAAACACTGGAAAATTGCTGAGAATTCGCTCGTTCCGTTTCGTTCCAACTTCTGACATGTGGAACAAGTCTCCATCTGTTTCGAAAACGTCAAATTTGATTCGTGCGACAATTTAGCAGATAAAATTAAATTTCCAAGTGTTCAGTGAATTTGATATCATAAACTATATTCAAAACAGCATAAACTGTAATAATGAGTTGTTGTGTGATGAATTGTGACAGTAATTATTTTAAAACTGGAGCCGGAATTTCATTCTTCAGGTATTTTTCGTGTTCTCGTCGTGCTAACGTGTACATTTTTAATAGCTAACCACGGCGGATGGTAAAGTGATAACTCGTAAAGTGTAGTTAACATATCATTGTTGATCGTAAATATACTGGTTTAGGTAGTGCTATCAGTACAATCAATTATTTCAGTGAAAACAAGATTTCGGGGAACTATCATCCCACCGTGTGTCAATGCGTTTTCAAGAATTTCAATTCAAGAAGTTAACAATATTCACTAGTGAATTGATCCCCATCGATGTAATAAATGTTACCGTATAGTAGTCAGTGTCAATTAAATGATGTGTATGTGATAAATTGTGTATTTATTGTGAAGTGTCGTTGTATTCTTCGCTTGCGGGATGGATTTATGTATTTTTTTAAAGATGCTAACCAGTTAACCTCGCGTAAAAATCTTTCAATCGGAAAAACTGAATTAGTGACCATCGAAATTAAATATGTGAGAATGCGTGTAGTTGCATATTTCATAGATGAAAAGTGATTTTTTCTCGGTAAATTCAGGTGAATTTTCAGTAGCGCCGTCTAGTATGTGTTTTGTTGTTCTTTTGTTCCAACCGTTTCAATTTTCACCTTGGCATCAAACCTTCTTGGTGATTGTTTATGGTAAAAAGATGGCGCAAAAAGTTCAAATTGCGAACTGATTTGAACTGATTAGTTTCGATCTTTTTAATTAATCTGATAACCGATTTCGAGTAACTAGACGCTGAAAACGTATAGAGCAATACAATTTAGGTATTTTTCTAATATTAGAGAGTTTTAGTATATCGTTTGAAATAAAACGACATAATTTGACATTCCATATAAAAATTCGCTTGCTTACCGTATACGAAACAATATATCTTAATTTTGCATGTCCTAAGTAGGCATAGGTGTAAAATCAAGACAAATTATTTCGCCAATTTCGACTGTTTCCAGAGCATCAAATATACGGAAATGCACCCATGCCTACTTGGGACATGCAAAATTAAGATACATATGTGTATTGTTTCGTATACGGTAAGCAAGCGAATTTTTATGTTGAATGTCAAATTATGTTGATTTATTCCAAACGTTATGCTAAAACTCTCTATTTTTTTATGGTTGAATTATAAAATGCGGGTAAAAACTGAAATTCTTTACTTATGTTATTTTTTTTATAGATTCATACCTTTCAGTTATCAGTCACAGTCAAATTAATTTTGCATACAACTTTAATGACTGTATAACACAATCTGCCGATTGGTATATACATTATAATGTGATTGTGATTAATAACCGAATTGTGTGAATATGCATCTTAAGAATAACATAAGTGCAGATTTGAAATTTCTAACCGCAATTTATTGCGTCGCAAAGAAGTGGCATCTGATGAGATGCGACGTGAAATGCTCTGTTCACCAAAACAGGCCAGGGATCATGATTGCATTGATTCGTTTCCCTGCCGAGTTTAGATGATTGTTAAGGGCACATAATCGGAACCAAGATATATTACCTCCGGTCATGCCACTCCCGGCAGTGCATGGCGCCGCAAAGCACTGGCACTTACTGAGATGCGGTGTCATATGCTGTTGGTCGAAACCGGTGAGGATTTGTGTGTTTTTGCAGACACTTTTTTACTATAAAAAAACTTAAGTGTATAACTTGTAGTTCATGTATTTTATTTGTTATAAATTAGAATGAGGTGTAGTGATTTTTTGTAAATTTAAGGGATTGTGTTATAATATTTTTGATATATTTTAGGATTCCATTAGAAGTGCGGCAAAGGAGACAATGGCTAACTATTTTAAAAGGCCGAATGAAAACAAATATAACTGCGAAGCAAAACAGAATATGTCACAAACACTTTGAACCGATGCTGATATGTGAGACGAATGGAAAGAGAACTTTAAAGGCAGGTGCTTTGCCAACAATTTTTAAGGTAATTAAAAAAAAAAAGTAAAATTATACAAATTATCTTTAATTTCATTTATATGTTTCAGGACCCTACGCATTTCCCACTAGAATCAGAAGCAACTATCGAAGTATGTTACGTTAAATTAAAATATTTTTGCATTATTTTCGCATGACTAAATGATATCTATCATTAAGACTACTCGATTTCATTCAGTCTATGTTTTCCACCATTATGTTATGTTAAGAGTAGGCAAAAAAGGATTGATTTCGGCGTAGGTTTTCAGAAATCACCGGAAATTGTTCACAGTGCACTATTTGTAATTTTATTTGACAACCTACAATATTATTTTTCCTATAAATCGTTCTAAGTATAAAAATGTGCTGGCGTAGTCATCGATAGTCATTTGCAACATATTTGGTAATTTCGAACTGACCGTCCATTCTCTTATCATGGAGAAATTAGGAACATTGGTCAACCCACGGAACTGAACAATTTGGTCGGGTGTCAGTCAAAAGATCGGCGTGAGCCGAAATGCGCTGCATAAAATCAAGGTTTCATAACACACAAAATAGCGTATTTTCAATGTGTCATTTTGAATGGAAATTACAATTTTTTGGTTCGATTTTCATTCGAAAACATGAAAATAGCCTTATATGTTTTCGCTCACTGTGAACAAATTATTATTAGACATGAAGAAATAGAGTAGGTTTAATGACATGATTGTGTGATTGCGATATAACCATGCAAAAACTTAGTGTAATATACAATAGTATGTGTACATTAAAATAAATGAATCAAATATTTTTTTTAGGCGGAAATCACGCCACCAGATACGCTTGATGCTCTAGCTCAGGAACCGTCTACTTCTGTAAGCATTATAAACTATAATAATAAAGTCAATAAAATAATATAGCAGATCACGATAAATTGCAGAAACCTCTTACTCCGCTGCGAAAGTTATTGGAGACATCTCCGGAATCGAGTACGAGGTCTTCTCCGAGTAAACAAGTGCTGCGCATTCGTAACATGAGGCTAAAAAAATTGGTGAAGCAGAAAAACAAATCACTTAAAAATTTGCACCAAAAAGTACGGAGATTAAACAAAAAAGTAGCGACATTAGAGAAAATTTTGGAGGAACTACGGCAAAAAAACCTAATCCAAGAAGAAGAATGTGAATTCCTGGAGTCGCATAATGTTATTTTTAAATTAGCCTCTAATATAAAACGGAAAAGGGATGGGAAGCCTATTGCCCGTACTTACTCTCCTGATCTGAGGAAATTTGCTTTAACGCTTAATTTTTTTTCCCCACGTGCTTACGAGCACGTAAGAAACGCATTTGACTTATGCCTACCAGCTCCACGAACGTTATCGAGATGGTACCAAAAAGTAGACGGGGCACCTGGCTTAACAACTGAGTCGTTCACAACTTTGAAAAAATTTGTTACGGTTTCGAAGTCAAAAATTGTCTGCTCTCTTGTAATCGACGAAATGTATATTAGACGAGGAGTAGAATTCGACGGGAAAAAATATCACGGCTATGTCAACTTTGGGTTTGAAGCAGAAAATGCCGTGGCGAGCGAAGTATTTTCCATTATTTTAGTGGCCATTAACGGCTCTTGGAAAATGCCACTGGGCTATTTTCTAACTAACTCCCTTAGAGGGGAACAAAAAAAGGATCTTATTAGTCATTGTCTTAATGAATTATCAACATGCGGAGTAGAAATAACATCCTTAACTTTTGATGGTGCTCATTCAAATATGGCAATGATAAGATTATTAGGTTGTACAATTGATTTAGAGAACTCTGTAAAATTTCAGCATAGTTCTCAAGAAATATTTCCAATATTTGATGCTTCGCACATGATCAAATTAATTAGAAATACTTTGGCTGAAACGGGTCCTTTAATTAACGGAAATAATGAAATAATTGATTGGGCCTTTATTAAAAAATTAAATGAAATTCAACAAAGTGAGGGATTCCACTTAGCAAACAAGTTGAAGAATGCACACATTCAATTTTATAGGCAGAAAATGAAAGTCAGGCTGGCTACTCAAGTCCTAAGTGACTCAGTTGCAGATGCTCTAGATTATTGTGAAACAGTTTTAAAATTAGCGGATTTCGCGAATTCACGCCCAACTGCTGAATTTATTCGAATGGTTAATAGAGCGTTCGATATTTTAAATAGTCGAAGTCTCTTCAATAAAAATGATAAAAAAAAAGCTCTCAACTCCGCAAATTTTGGAGTTATACAAGATTTTATTAAGGAAATCAAAATTTATATTCAACATTTAAAATATCCGGATGGCAGCTTAATTATTAAAAGTAAAAGGAAAACGGGTTTTATAGGATTTATAATTTCATTAGAAAATATGTTAAATATATACGAGTCCTTTGTCAATAAAAAAAAAGTTTTGACTTATCTACCGGGTTATAAGTTGAGTCAAGATCACATAGAGCTTTTTTT
Organism: Microchrysa polita; assembly: GCA_949715475.1. Taxonomy (NCBI): domain Eukaryota; kingdom Metazoa; phylum Arthropoda; class Insecta; order Diptera; family Stratiomyidae; genus Microchrysa; species Microchrysa polita. Next base: position 79,962,513 of record OX454418.1, on the reverse strand, counting down.
TTCTTCTATCCGGTCTCGTCTTGGTTATAATAACAACCCAACAGCGCGTCAATTTCAAGCTGCTTACAAAAAACTTTTAGTAAACACACAGTTAAGCAGCAAAGCGTTTGGAAATTGTTTGCTTCTAGAGGATATATCTATTTTGAATGCCGATAGTATCAGAGATCCCCGATTTATTGACACACCTGAAGAAAACATATCAAACGACGATACAGACGATTATATTAACTTTGATAGCATGCAACATCTAAGCGCAATGTCTGATTTACAAAGCCAAGTCATAATATACGTCGCGGGTTTTATTGTAAAATTTTTAAAAAACAGAATTCGCTGTGATTTTTGCCTTGATGAAATAATTGGCGATCGCGAAGATTTGTTGAATTCTTTAATAGAGCAAAAGTCTCGCGGCGGATTGTCTTATCCATCCAATGATGTAGTTAAGGTGTGTGAAGCGGCAGAACGTTATATAAAACTGACACTCGAAAATAGGCATGAAAAAAATTATTTTCAGAAATCCATTAACAAAATAAACGCAGATATTCTTCCATCCAATTTTTTTTTATCGTTAATTGAACACAACTATGAAACAGGTCCTATTGATGGTCATCGCTCTGTTCTAATTAAATTAATTATTAGTAAGTACATTTCAATTAGATTAAAATATATATCCAAAACCGAAAATGAGCACAAGCATTATTACAGAAGCCTATACAACCATCTGCTTCATTTTCGAGGCCAATAATTTGGGCCTTTCGTTGTAAATTTATACAACGATCTGCCGCTCCACATCACTTTATCACGTTATTGGATTAATACGACAATCCACCACGATAATGATGTTTTAAGCCTTAAATACATTGGACGCGTCAATATCAGCATCAGAATCAACATTAAAATTTCAATTTAGAACACACGCCTTTGATGACCCACATTGACAGCAGCAACAGCAGTAGAAGCATTTTTTCTGTTGCTGCAGTTAATGTGGGTCATCAATGGCAAATGCATGTGTTCTAAATTGAAATGTTGATGCCGACCCTGATGCCGATGCTGATGTTGACGCGTCCAATGTATTTCAAGCCTTACAATAAAGCCAGGGAACATTACGCTATCAGCTTTCGCAAGAAGAATTTTCTTGTTCTTCTTGACGACATTAGCGACACTTATCTTACCGTCCGCCATACAGCGGACACATAGCGGAAAATATCGGAAACACAAAAGTTCTCCCTACGAGAACGGATAGCAGAACAAGCCAAATCCAGAACAGTGACTCCAAAATGGCATTCAAAATAGAGAATACAATCTCCAAATCTTTTGTATTTTACTTGTTTTACTATTTAATCGAGCGAATACATATAAACGTTCTTTAACCTCGAAAGTGAATTCCTCAATTTTTTTGAATACAGTAATAAAAAACCCAATAAATTATTTGATTTTTCGCTGAGTAACCGTTTGATGCTTAGTATTTATTGCTGGTTTGATCGTGTGTGACACATATCTGAAACACTTCTTGCAATTGTCGCCGAATTTTCACAGCACATATTTTGACCTAGGTTGTAGCTTAATTTCACTTTTTTGAAATAATCAACATTTCGGGTGATTTTGGAAATAAAGAAATCAATGGTTCCATTTATATGAAATATAATATAAATAAACTATTTATTGAATTGGATTGAAATAAAGGAATTTATTAGACCTTCTGAACTCTTCTTTGATTACATATTTGGGTTTATTTCAAAGATGTTTTTTAAAAATTTTTAAGTACGTTAACAAATAATCCGAAAACACCTATTAATCATTTTAACTACATAATTATAGTTCCATTATCATACACGCACATACACATACCGACATTGTAAAAACTATACCTACAGCAACTAAAACGAGATGCTATAATTCATAAGTATAATACACCCATTTACACATATCTAAATAATAATTCTATGTATCTTTAATGCTAAAGCATTTGTATGAGTCAATTTATTCCAAGATGAAATACTCAAACTTTGCAAAATAATTTCCTCTAAATTCTAGTTAGGGTTTGAATCAACAATAATAATTGATAGTGCTGCTCAAACTTTTCATTTTATACTTTTTTTGCGGCGCCTATGACCATGTCACACATACATAGGCGCGGATCGCACAAAAATGCTTCAACGTTTTAAGCATATGTCCGGTCCAGTATGTAGGTCTTTGGATATACCCAATGGGTAGCTAAAAAGGCTAGGTATCACCCACCACATGAATGAAGCCTAAGGGTACATTCAAACGACACGAAAACGGCTCGCAAGCTCGAGACATACAAATGCATTGGCTTATATGACGAGCGAGTGCAAGCGAGAGCCTTACCACTGTCAAAACACGGCTCGCGAGCCGTGAATTTGCGGGTGCACCACACGATATGTGAAAACACGTCTCGCTAGTTGTGTTTTGACAGCGGCACGGCTCTCGTTCGTCGTGATGCTCGATGGTTGTCCATGGGTGTTGATATCTTATGAGCTTCATTCATTCCAAACTTTTCGACAATCCGCTTCGCATATGCTTGTTGATTAACGAAAATCGTACCGTCGATTCGCTGCTCGATTTGTAGACCAAGATAGCATTTTGCTTCATACTCCTTCACCTCAAAATGCTTTCGGAGAAAGTCAATTACAGGGCGAAAACATGACTCATTCGTTGCCGCCAATAATCCATCATCCACGTATATAGCGAGAATAATAGTTTCACCACTCATCTTCCTTATAAACACACAAGGGTCAGCTTGACTTTGTAGAAAATTGAATTCCTTAATGAATCGTGTAAATTTCAAATTCCAACATCGGCTTGCTTGTTTCAGTCCGTACAAACTCTTCAACAATTTACATACTTTGCTTGTACCATCTGTGAAGCCTTTGGGCTGCTTCATGTACACAGTTTCTTGCAGATCGCCATTTAAAAACGCCGTCTTCACGTCAAATTGAAGTAATGACATCTTATGTTTTGCAGCTACAGCCAAAATAGATCTTATTGAAGTAAAACGCACTACTGGTGTAATGGGGATGAGGTCGGGGTGTTCACGCAATTTGCCTAAAACAATTGATAATTAATATATTTTTTTTTTGGTCCAGCACAACTCCTGGATGCCTCGGGACCCACAGGTAACTCTTGCTCAATCGAGGAGCTGAGTTGCTGTGTCGAAAAGGTTTGTGCCCGTCAGGCGCGCACTTACCATTTCTAGGATTCTCGCTCGTGCTCAGCCTGGCGATGCACTTGCGGATTGACAACACTTTAAGTAAAGTTAAATCAAGAATCCTAACTTTATTTTTCGACATTCGTCCTTTTATACAAATTTATTCTTATGTACTAAAGAGTTCCTATATGCTAATGTATCTCATTTGAGTACAAGAAGGATACGCCCATTTCTCAATATATAAAATATCCCGACACATCTTATTGATCATGTATGAATATGCATGCATGATCTCGTCAAGGAGTCATATTACTCCTTTGACACGTGTGGTCAAAACACTGGGACTATTTTGGGAAAGATCCTTTTTGCTCTCAAGTGGTTGTGTGTACATGCATAGATGTAATTTATGACTCTTCGGAAAAGGATCGTGTTGCGTGTCCTGTTCACTTTTATTGTTTTACATTTTATAATTTATGGGTTTATGGTGACAGGACTCGCATTGCATAATCTCTTTCGTGGGAGGTCTGTATGTATGTACACTACACCCTCACCGTTTGAGAATGAATTTATATAATTTAGTACCTAATTTATATGAATTCTTTCTAATGAAATTGTTACAATGGTTGGATTTACTTATGGCTTTTTAGCATGTTATTGTGGTACGTTTTAGGACAACCATTTACATCTAAAACTGAATTGACTCCTTCCCTTTTTAAAATCTTAAAAGGTCCTACATATGGACTTTGGTGTTTTTTCTTATTTTCTACTTTTATCAATACAAAATCACCTATCTTGAAATTTGAAACATTACAATTTTTATCATAATAATTTTTTCTATCTATTTTTGCCTTTTCAATGAGTGTTTTGGCATTTTCAATGGATTTTTGTAATCTTATTCTTAATTCATTAGCGTAATTTTCTAAATTATAAATTGGTTCTTTCTTATCTGTAATATCATTTGGTAGGCTTGGCAGTTTTCCGAAAATTAATTCATAAGGACTGTATTGGGTGTCTACATGGGGTGTAATATTATATGCAAATGTGTAATATGGGATCCATTTGTCCCATTCCTCTTCGTTAGCAAAATTTAATAGGAATTCATTCAACACGCGATGGTTTCTTTCCACGCTTCCTAAACTTTGATGATGATAAGGTGCAGAGAAGATCTGCTTAATTTTGAGTAGTTCGCAAACATTCTTTAAAGTTTCATTTAAAAATTCTGTACCTCTGTCGGATTTTAATATTTTAAAACATCCGTAATGTAGTATAAATTGTTCTACCAATGTAGTGGCAATCGAAATAGCTTCCTTCGTTTCAATGGGGTAGGCTACGATGAACTTTGTGAGTTCACATTGAATGGTTAATATGTATCGATATCCATTGGAAATTCTCAATGGTCCGACCGTGTCTATCGAAATTATCTCAAAACTAGAACTAGGGGTTTCAGTTATAACCATCTTTTCTTTGATGTGCCTTGTTTGTTTATTCTTTTTGCATGATAAGCAACTTGATACAAATGATTTAACCATTTTGGACATATTTTTCCACACGAATCTTTGTTTTAATTTTAGTATAGTTTTACGGACTCCGAAATGTCCTCCATAGGGTGTATTGTGAAATTCTTCGATAAGTTTTTCTTGTGTTTCTTTATCGATAATACGCTTGGGAGGTTTATAAATAATAATTTTCAGTAGTGAACGCTTGAATTCTTCGATCATTTCTAATTTATTGGTTATTTTCTTTTGGCCTAAGTGATCAATATATTTGTCGACTTTCATTTTCTGCAGATTATTAAATTTTTCTTTAAATTCATTTATATTGAAGTATGTAAATATTTCATCTTCACTGTTTAGCGCTAATTCTGTTATATTCCGTTTTTGCATTTCTGATATAATTTCATCCATTGGACAATCTGGATTGTCAGGATTTTTATCGTTATATCTTGCAGTAACTTCGTTTTTACAGAAAGTAATTCGCAGTTTTGATGTTAGTTTCTCCGACTGGTAGCCTTGGCTACGTGGATTATCACTACATCTTGCGTTTTTATTAAAATTGTGGCCATTGCGTTCAAAAATAAATGTTAATTTTCTCATGTCCCTAATGTCAGAAAGAGATGTGCATTCCCAGGTATAAAGTTTATTAGACTTCGGTTGGGTGATGCTACAATCCATGGGTTTCTCTTCTGAATTTAGCTTTCTGGACATAGCTCGTGTAATAGCTAAAACTTCTAAAGTTTTTGGAGCCGAATCATCAATTTTCGTGGGTATCATTTGTTTTAATGTATCAGAGTCAATTTTAATTCTTGACAGTGCGTCTGCGTTTGTATTAATTTTCCCTTGCTTGTATACTATTTCAAAGTCATAATCGGAAAGGTCTAATCTGATCCTTGTTAGTTTTGAAGAAGGGTTCTTATGGGTGAATAGTGAAACTAATGGTCGATGGTCGGTGACCACGATGAATTTACGTCCATACAAATATGGTCTGAAAAAGTTTATAGCCCAATGAATGGCTAGAAGTTCTTTTTCAATTACTGGTTTATTTACTTCATGTTTGTTCAAAGACTTACTTGCATAGGAAATTGGTAGATCTGATCCAATTTCGCCTTGTGATAAAACTGCTCCTAAAGCAAGGTCTGAAGCGTCGGTTGTTAGTATAAATGTCTTTTCGAAATTAGGATATTGTAGAATGGGTGGGTTCATCAGTTTTTCTTTTAATAATGTGAATGCCTTTTGGCATTCTTCTGACCATATGAAGGGTTGGTTCTTCTTTAAAAGAGTGTTAAGGCATTTTGCTGAGTGGGCAAAATTTTGAATAAATCTGCGATAGTAATTGCAAAATGCAATAAATCTCCTGACTTCATCGGAATTTTTGGGTACAGGATAGTTTTTAATTACGTCGAATTTCGACGGATCTGTCTTAATACCATTGCTGGTGATTAAATGTCCCAAGTAAACAACTTCTGGTCTTAAGAAGCAGCATTTGGCGGGATTTAGTTTTAGGTTATATTTTTGTATTCTTGTGAATACTTTTCTTAAGTTTTCATTGTGATGTTTTAAACTACAACCAAAAACTATTATGTCGTCAACATATAAGAATGCATTACTATCTAAGCCACAAAGAGCTATTGTGAGCATGCGTTGAAAACTATTAGAGGATATTGTTAAGCCAAATGGTAGTCGTTTAAATTGAAAATGTCCATTTGAAGTCGAAAATGCGGTTAAGGGTCTAGATTTTTTGTTTAAACTGATTTGATGAAAAGAGCTTGTCATATCTAATGTTGAGAATATCTTAGCTCTTCCTAATTTGTCGAGAACATCTTCTATCCGTGTTAGCGGAAACTTATCGTTTATGATTTTCGTGTTTAATTTTCTGAAGTCGATAACCAGTCTCCATTTTTTTGTGTCGCTAGTTCCTTTCTTAGGGACTAATAGGAGTGGTGAATTGTATGGACTAGTTGAATGTTCTATAATATCGTCATCCAGTAATTTTCGAACTTGTCTATCGATTTCTTCCTGTTGTGTTTGAGGGAGTCTGTAATTTTTAATGTAGGTTGGACTCGAATCTGTGGTTGAAATGTTTTGTGTGTAAAAATTATTGGTGGATAATGGTTCATCTTCTAGGTGGAAAATATCTTGAAATTCTTTTACTATAGTTATTAGAGAATCTTTTGCATTTTTATCGCTTATCTCAATATTTAGAGATTCTAAAATTTTGTTTGTTCTGTGCTCTTGTGAGGTAGGTTGTGAAGATTTTACAACTTGGTAATTTTTCAGAGGTTCAGATTTTATTTTGAGGTTTGAAATCGATATGTCATTGTTGTTCGTGTTTAAAATTTTTATATGGCAGATTCCTTTTGTGGGTGCAATGGAATTCGCAATGTAAACACCATTCGAAATTTCTTGGCTAAGAATGACGCTATCTTCATGTAGTTTCAAATTTATCGGGTGAATTGTTTCCGTTCTGGCGGGCAAAAGAATCCGATTAATGCTTATTGGTTTGGTTTTTAAGGGTAAGACTAATTCTTCGTTGTTGAAATTAATATTAATTGTAAATGTTTCGTAATCAATTTTGCACATATATTTGATTAGGAAATCTCTTCCGATTATACCATCTGTGGTAATTGGAAAATTATTGTCTACAATATGAAAGTTGTGATTCAGATTGTTATTATGCAAGGAAAAATGAAGTTCAGACGTTCCTAATGAAAATATTTCTTCGCTTGTTATCCCAGAGAGTTTACATTTGTTTTGTATTGAGATATCAAAAGGAATAATTTCTTTACAAATAGAAATATCCGCCCCAGTATCTATTAAGAAAGAAAATGGTTTTTTAATATTTTGTACTATTAATGTTATGTAATTGGTTAAATTTTCTGTTATTTTGTATACACGTAATTTTTTATCTGGTCCGGAGGGAAGTGGTTTTTCATAGTTTATTCTTCCATCTCCGGGCCTGTTATGTTTCCCTGGTCGTATAAGACATTTACATGATTTGTGCGTCCATGTCGCCTATTGCCGTTTTGGTTTTGACCGTTGTTATGGTTATAATTTCTATTATAATTATTTCTATTTTGAGGGTTATGATTTTGGTCTCTATTCCCCGTATTTTGGTTGGATTGTCCTCGGTTATAGTAACTGGATTGTCCCCTGTAATTGTTTTGTCTATTATTTTCGTTTCTGTTCCCGAACCTATTAGAGTTAAATTGGTTTCTTGTTTGCATGTGAAGGATTTGGCTACTATGGTCAGATTTTTCCAAATCCATGGCCAGACTTGTTGCGTCAGCAAAAGTTTGGGGCTGTGAAGCAATTACTGTATGTCTTAGGTTTTCGTTTAATCCGTTCTTAAATATATTAAGAGCGTACGAATCGTTAATCCTAGTGACGACATTTTTTTCAGCGGCAGATGCTGTATTGCCAAGCTCTCTTATCTGAAGACTATTCAATTCAGATACTAATGATGTAATCTTGTCACTGTATGCTTGAACACTAGATTGTCTTTGGGTGCTGGTGTTCAACATGGAGTGAATTTTTGAGATTGTTAGATTAGATTTATATCTATTTGTTAGTGCTGCCTCTAACTCTAGGAATGTAGTAGGAATTTCTACGGAACCTATAGCCGTTTTGACTGGTTGGCTCAGTCGAATATGATACGCAAACTCGATTAATTTATTTTCCTCGGTTCTATTAAATCCAGTTTTTAAAATTTGGATAACCTTTAAAAAGGAATCCAGTTCTTTGTAGTTCCCATTGAACATCGGAACAGTTTTTAGGGCAATCTCGATGTTGAAGACAGCCATTTCGAAAGTTAATTAGTTAATAAATAAGCAGTACGTTGGCCAGAATTTTTGTTTTTGTTTGCAGAACGGATAAAACTGAGAGTTACATATATGTTAATACCCCTGAATTTATTAAAATTTATATATAATTTAGGCTTTCAGTTCCTACTTGCCTATACCAAATTATTAAAATACATTTTTTTTTATAATTGTTGAGTAAACTTCAAACATTTAGTATTATTGGTTTATTACTTATATGTGTATATACATATATATATATATATATTTTATCATTTATTTTTATTGCGCCTTTTGCGTAGTTCTTCCTCCAGTATTAAAAGTTGGGAGTGCAGTCTCTGCCCGATTTCCCATGGTGGTGGGGGATCTGCATTTATGCTCCTGCGAATGTCAGCAATTCGCTTTCGTGTGTTGGCCTGAAAGCCTCCGCGTTTCTTTTTTTGTTTTTTTTTGCTGTTTTGGGGATCTCTGTTAATTTTTCCTCCTTCTCTTTGTTGTTGACCTTAAGCCTTTGTCGATATCTCTCGATCGATAACGGCTTCGGTCCTATTCTTGCGGGCGTGTAAATTGGGGTATTTTCCGAAACTTCACCTGGTGAATACTCCTCATATGAGCGAGTTACATCCAGCGTCGTGTTAGCAACATCGCTTATTAGTATCGCCCTTTTTTCCACTTTCTCGTCTCGCTTCCTCTTGATATTGTCCCTAATCCGGGCAATCTTCAAGTGGACGGCAGGATCGCCATGTAATGGGGATGAGGTCGGGGTGTTCACGCAATTTGCCTAAAACAATTGATAATTAATATATTTTTTTTTTGGTCCAGCACAACTCCTGGATGCCTCGGGACCCACAGGTAACTCTTGCTCAATCGAGGAGCTGAGTTGCTGTGTCGAAAAGGTTTGTGCCCGTCAGGCGCGCACTTACCATTTCTAGGATTCTCGCTCGTGCTCAGCCTGGCGATGCACTTGCGGATTGACAACACTTTAAGTAAAGTTAAATCAAGAATCCTAACTTTATTTTTCGACATTCGTCCTTTTATACAAATTTATTCTTATGTACTAAAGAGTTCCTATATGCTAATGTATCTCATTTGAGTACAAGAAGGATACGCCCATTTCTCAATATATAAAATATCCCGACACATCTTATTGATCATGTATGAATATGCATGCATGATCTCGTCAAGGAGTCATATTACTCCTTTGACACGTGTGGTCAAAACACTGGGACTATTTTGGGAAAGATCCTTTTTGCTCTCAAGTGGTTGTGTGTACATGCATAGATGTAATTTATGACTCTTCGGAAAAGGATCGTGTTGCGTGTCCTGTTCACTTTTATTGTTTTACATTTTATAATTTATGGGTTTATGGTGACAGGACTCGCATTGCATAATCTCTTTCGTGGGAGGTCTGTATGTATGTACACTACACTGGGCTAAAAGTCTCGCTATAATTGATTCCGAACTTTTGCGTAAAGCCTTTTGCTACTAATCTTGCTTTAAACCTATTGACAGACTCATCCGGATTCAGCTTTACCTTATAAACCCAACGATTGTCGACAGGTTTCTCACCATAAGGTAAATCCACGAGCTGCCACGTTTTATTTTTTACCAGAGATCTATATTCTTCGTTCATAGCGTCAATCCACTGACTTTTTTCGGGTGATGCAAGTGCTTCTTCAAAGGTTTGTGGTTCACAAAGAGCTAACATTGCAGTTGAAGTTGCTTGTGAACGCGTTTTAGCATCAATAACGTTCTGCTGTGTTACGTTGCAAATTCCATATCCATCTGATGAGCTTTCGTCCAATATCGAAGAATCTTCGTTGTCCACGTTTGATTCATTTAAATCAACGACACTGTCGACAGATTCATTAGAAGAAGATGATGTTTCAGAATAAATTAGTATCATCTGAATTGGATGGTTCATCAGTTTTAATGGCAGTTCCTTGTTCATGTGCCTCCTCTATTGATTCATTCAATGCCAATAATGGCAGAATAACACTATTATCGCTCGCAGTATGCACTTCACCTTTTCCGATACTTTGCTTCTTTTTTTGTTTCTCCATGTGATTGAGTGCATTCAGCGAGCACATATTGGAAAAAGCTACTGGAAAGTGTTCTCTCCCCGCGTCCCACTCACCCGCTAATCGGTCCAGATGCGATGTATCGAAAATTTCCCCTATATAGCGTTGAATTGGAATGCTACATTTAGATGTGTAGCTGCTACTTGGACTGCTGGATCAACTGTCACGCACAGCTGCTCGACGATCAATACTGGAAATTGTTTATTCACAGTTCAGCAGAAAAATGTCATTTCTGAGCCAGGTTTTAGTGAACGTTATAATATTGTGCGATGAGAGTACGTATTTTGAAAGAAAAGTTGCAGTTTTAGGTTTTTTGAATTTTTGATTGCCGCAATGTCTGCGGATGTATCAGCTGGTTAGAGAGAACTGACGTTTCATGTAGCAAGTCCATTCAGCGAACACAAACTTAGCCGTTTTCCAATTTCTTGTGGTGGGGATATGTAGCACATCACAATATGTGCTCGCTGAATGCACTCATTCTGGTCTAAATTATCGTTTTCGATTTTACCAAAAATTAAATCTCTTGACACGTGAACTCGTCTAGTGTTCGGATCAAAAACACGATAGCCATTATCACAAAAACCAACCAAAACACACTTTGTGGATTTTACATCAAACTTCTTTCTTTTTCCTTTAGGTATGTGAGTGTATACGATAGATCCAAATTCTTTAATTTTGTTTAGATTTGCTTGACTATTGAACCATAGTTCGTGTGGTGTCTTATCCTACATTGAACTCGTGCCGGTACAATTTAAAATGTGTACCGAGGTGTTCACAGCTTCAGCCCATAAGCGCATATCCAAATTGTGAGCGCATAGAAGTGTCCTTGCTGCTTCAACTATCGTTCGGTTGTCCCGTTCAACCGTGCCATTTTGCTGCGGGGTGTAAGGTGAGGTAAGCTGTTGCTGGATACCTTCCTTGGAATAAAAGTTCTTCAGTCTTTCGTTTACAAATTCTGTACCGTTATCACTACGTATTATCTTAACGCGATGGTCTGTTTGATTATGTGTAAACCGTACAAAATTCATAATTTTATCTGCAACTTGCGATTTATTTTTTAGGAAATAAATTGTCCGAAAATGAGAAAAATCGTCTTTTAATAGCAAAAAATAAAGAGCACCACCGAGTGATTTAGTATTCATGTAACCACATACGTCCGCGTGTATTATCGATCCACATACAGTCTCTTTTTGCTCACGATCTTTAAACGGTAAACGATGTTGTTTGCCTAAAATGCATGGTTTGCACTGAAAGTTTTCATTCAAATAAGGAATATTACGAATGTTAAGGAAACGTTTTATATGCGTGATATTTTGATGTGCTAGCCTTTTGTGCCACTCGCGAAGAGATTCACATTTAACCGCTACGTTAGCACTTTCAAGATTATGGGCTTTAATTAGCATTTTAAAAAGTTAATTTTCCCTGACACCGACAGCAACTACCTCACCATTATCTTTATCGACAAATTGACACTTCTTATCATCGCAAATTAGAAAGCAACCTTTATCGCATGTGCGGCCCTGCAAAAACAAGTTCACATGAAGATTTGGCACATATAAAACTTTTAATAGAGTTTTGGGAAGCCATTTTTCCCCATTAAACGCCATGACTTTAATGCTACCTCTGCCAACTGCACTGATGCGCGTACCATCTCCGATTCGCACTGGATGAACTTCGGGCAATTGTTCAAAATCGGTGAACCATTCGCGCCTATTCGACATGTGTTCGGTTGCGCCGGAATCGAGGAGCCACATGTCCTTGCCGTTAAAGGTGGATAAACATTCACTAATAAGAGCCTTCGATCGCTCTGCCCCTATTTTTGTATTAGGATTAAAGTTTCGGGTTCGTTGGGGACAATCTCTCTTCCAATGGGAATCTTTACCACACAAGAAACAAGTACCTGGTTTCCTGTCTTTTCTGGTGTCCTTGACTTTCTTCTTTCCGTTCTTTGCAAATAGTGCTCCGCTTTCGTCGCTTGTTGGTTGAGATTGCATACGTTTTTCTTCTATCATTAGCCGGGTCCGCAAATTTGCTAAATTTCGATCTGATGCCGTCGTGCTTTCCCACGCTGAGTGAAAATGATTATAAGATGGCGGTAGGGCCATCAAAATTTTCGTCATGATCATCGTCTCATTAATTTTGGAATCGAGATCATATAAGCCAATGCATTTGTATGGCTAGAGCTTTGCGAGCCGTACGGCTCGTCGTTTGAATGAAGCCTTAGGAGCAGAAATAAAATGCTTAAAGCTCTTGCCGGTGGTACATGGGGTACAGATAGAGAAACGCTATTGCCTTCGTACAAAGCCATTGGTTGCTAGAGATGTCAAAAAAGTAACTACCCGTTACTTAAGTAGTCGTTACTAATAAGTATCGGAAGTAACGACTACCGAGTAAAAAAATTAGTCGTTACATATGTACCGAACAACAAACAAACAAAGCAATCTCGCATTTATGTACTCAGGCACAAACACAAGAATCAAGCATTCCAAGTAGTATACAGTCTGATATCTAATTATGATGGTTATCGCTAACATCCCTGTGAGCTACGCGGGGTAGATGTTCTCTTAGAGAATGTTGTTGCGAGTCCAATGATACCTTGATCGTGTCGATCGGCTCAAGGATTCCAAAGATATCGAAATATGAAATATGAAATTGTTGTGTGCCAATATGCAGTTTGACAGTTATTTCTGACCCCCCTGTGCACTGACCGAAAAAGAGGATCCGTCAAACCGTTAGACAATTTTGTGGTGAGTCTAGCGACACCTCGATCGTGTCGCTCCACCAAAAGATTGCAGAGATATCGACGGATTTCCTAAAGATTACGTTTATTAAGGTCGTTGCAGTCGTTGTAGTTTTTTATGTGTTTCTTTAAAAGCAACGATTACTAAGTAACGATTAAAATAAATAAATAAATAACAGGCGCGACAATCCAGCATTGGACTAAGGCCGCAGGATGTGTTGGTGACATCCTATTTCCAAGATCTTATCTGCTTTTTGTTGATGTAATGAGATCAGCATCACGCTTATCAGTGTTATTTATCCCCATAAATGGGTACTCGTTTAACATCTGAGTGAGATCATAGTCCGTCACAAGCTCGTGAGTTCGAAAAACACCATGATTCACGGTGAGATTTGAAATCATGACCCTGTGCACCGAAGGTGCGCGCACTAACCGCTAGACCAGCCAGACTATTGGGGATAAGTCATTTATAAAAAAAGTGAAGAGCAGAGGGCCCAAAATGGATCCTTGAGGGATGCCGGATGTAGGAGAGAAGGGAGCGGATAAGCAATTGTGAAAACTTACTTGTCCGGTGCTGTCTCTAAGGTAGGAATCAATCCATTTAACCAAAGAAATTGGAATGTCTAAAGCGATGAGTTTAGTCAGAAGTCTGTGAAAACAAATCGTATCAAATGCCTTTGAGAAATCTGTATAAACTACGTGAACATCTTGATGACGATCAAACATTTCGGCAACAAATTGTGTAATCTCGAGTAAGTTCGTTGTGGTCGAGCGGTGTTTTTGGAAACCATGTTGTCAAGAGGATATTAAATGGCCAAAATTAATAAATAGAAAACTCATTGACGATTTTTTCCAAGATTTTAGCGCAAGATGGAAGCAATGAAATAGGTCTATAATTTGTTGCTGAAGAAAGGTCGACAGTGCCTTTAGGGATAGGTAGAATTAGAGGCTTTTTCCAGACCGATGGAAAGGTAGCTGCCTGTAGGCTTTTATTAAATAAGATAGAGAGTGGCAACGATAAGCTTTAATCTGGCCATATTATTCAATTCACGGTGCGATAAATTTAAAATTGTATGGAATTTGACAGCTCAAATTAGGTAATTTGCACAGATTACCTAATCGACCTAATCTGAACGTATGTATGTGTGAAAACCTCATAAGTGTATGGGCATTCAAGTTCTCGAGATTCCTAAGCCAATAGCCAACAGAATTCAACTGTGCAAAGGTTGCGGCTGAATTAGCCCTTCTGTGATGCGATTTACAATAATTGCATCGAGGGATTGTTGTGTGTGCATTTTCCTGAAGTCATGCTAGTGAAATCCTAGATAAGCATGTTGGATAGAAGTTCCTATATAGAAAAGCGAAACATTTATAATCGTACATCAGTATCAGTGTTATCATAAAAGCAGAGCAGTGCAGTACCTCCTCTATCATTTAGCTAGACTTGACCTTATCGCAATAAATTTATAGATAAACAATACAAAGATTCCCAGTGTTGATAACATTGCAAGACGATTGAAATTGTTTTGAATAAAAAAAATTAACGCAGTCAATCTACTCACCTTAGCATCGGAGAAATCATAGTCGGGCTGGAACGTTGCGTTCAAAGTGGCGATCAAGTAGAAGAGTGTCTTGCGCGAAATTGTATCACACAAGATCACGCCCTCATCGCCCGATTGACTTCCACGCCCAAACACAGGCGACAGGTCCATCAGAGTTTGTGGTGGCGACAGGGCCTGCAAATCGTGCGGTCCCATGCCGTGTATTTCGGCCGTGAAACGTTTGTACAGTGCCTTGTCGGCCGCTACCATTTTACAGGAATAGCTCTCGATGCGCCCGAAAATGCGACTGTCGCCTGTCTTGATCGACAAAGCGTTGTTGATCGCCTCGAAACGTGAACTCTCCAGGAGCTTCATGATTGTGTCGTGTCTTGAATACGGATTTAAAATTTACCAAGAGTACTGGTGCACAGATGTGGCCTATTTATATCTCTGCAATGGCGAACAGCAATTGTCTTGACTTTCTTTAACTGTAAATTTTCTTTTCTGTTTTCTCTTCTTGAGATCTTTTTTTTTTATTTCGAACAAAAATATTTTCTTTTGGTGGAACGATGCGTCCTTATATCATAGTATTCCCTAAACGTACTGTTTATATATATATATTTTAAGCGTGGACGTCAAATATATATATAAAACGGGAATTTAGACCTTCACAGCGCAACTTAAATTGCATCTCAGTATCGTGACGGCGGCGGCTGATGATTTCGGCGTGACTGACGGACCAAGATTGCAGCAGTTTCTGAACATTGTGGTCGGATGTATTGAAATTCTCTTCTTGACGGCTGCACGGATTCTATTTTCAATTCTTCGTTGACTTTTACCGGCAGCTGTTGAGCACATTACACTTTCGAGCACTCGACTGGGCCGTAAGATGTTCCTGAAACGAACGGCAGCGGATTGTTTTAAATGTCACTGGGCAACGATCGCTATCAAATTGGATGATGTCACACGCTCCAACCAGACAACGAAAACCAGTTTTTTACTAATCTCTTGCGTTTACCTAATAAGATAACAGACGAAGCGCACGGCAACTATAGTCAGGTAGACTCGACTGAAAGATGCTGCGATAGTTCTATGTTCGCGATTATAAGAAACCGTTCAACTTGCTTTGGTGGCGTATCTGGGAAAGTTTTCCACACAACACACAGTCTATCTCGATTGTTGGTAAACAAAACTAGTTCGCGCGTTCCACTTTTCTCGGTGGAGCTCGCTATTTGTTTTCAGACGCCAAAAGATGGCTTTATGCAAGTACGCTGCAGTGTGCGCGGCTGCTTGTCACACACACACACGCTCAGTTCTTCTTCGACACAATTGCGTGCACTAACACACACACACGCGCTTGGCACTACGCGATTCCCAACTATTTTTTTCGATATGCAAACGAAAACCAGAAAAAAAGAACGAAAACTACTTCTTTTCCGGGAATGGCTATAAATGTTCAGATAACACCAAATATTCACTCATATTTGCTGATTTTATTTGTACACTGCGCGTCGATGAAAAACAAGAAAACTGCGTTGCACAATTAGGACGCTTAGGACCAAGCGACCGAATTCCAATTGGTGGAGGTACGGCTGCTTCGACTTGATCTTGTCGCAGCTGCGATGGGGCCCGTTTGATGAGTAATAAGAAGGCGCAGCTCTGCTTTGGCTAACAACTCTCTACAGGCGCTGTGGCGACGACCGCTTGAAAGGTCGAAAAGCTCTCCTTGGCCGTCTTTGGAAAACACTCGCACACGGATTTTTGGCAATCACGTCACGGTCACAATGCAGTATACGCGCAAGCGATCTTTAGCGAAAACGAATTTGCTGAATTTATTTTTAAATTTAGACAGAAAATAGCGGAGAAATTTTCTATTTTTGCCTGGTTGCACTTGATTTAACGCGAGCGAAACACAAAGAGCGACTCGATTTTGAGCAATGGAGGAATTTAGTGGAAGAAGATTAAATGGAACGGATTGCCCGTTCGGCGTTATTTGACCGTGTGGTGAACTCTGCGAAAGGGAAATTTCGAGGTGAATTTATGCCATCTAGAAGGTGATAGGGAAAAATATGAAATAACGTATTTCCGGGATTCAAATTATATATTTGTTTTTTTTTTAGTAATAAATGGATGTTGAGTTTGAGAGCTATTTGTTAATATGCTTTGCTAAGCATTGATTGAGATTGAGTCGCTTATTTTGAAAGTGGCGTGAGTCCACTTTCTATGAAAATGGAGCTAATGATGGCATTATCATGTCTTTGAGAGTTTCTTTCATAAGAAAAAAACACAAACAAATATTTCACAAATTTTGCTACTTAACAACAACTTCAGAATATCCGCTGAAGCGATAATATCCGCTTTCAAGAATTCAGACGGAATTCCATCAATCCCAGGGGCTTTACCGGCGTGCATTGATTTAATAGCGTCTATTAGTTCCTTTTTGGATGGTGGGCCAGAACTAATGCCGTCTATTCGAGGGACGTCTTCTGCTGGCAATGAAGAAGCACTTGCAGGCCCGAAGGTGTTATTAAGGACCTCTAAAAAGTGTTCTCTCCATCTTTGCAGCTGTTGTTCTTCGGTAACGAGCAGAACACCTTCCTTATCTTTCACAGGGTGTTCCGTTAGTAAAGATCTGCCAGTTAATGGCTTGATAAGCTTGAAGAGTGTTCCACTGTCACCGCGGATAGCCGCATCCTCTGCTTCCTTCGCAAGCGCGTTGATATTATTGCGCTTATCACGCCTAGCACTCCTTTGAACGCCTTTTTGGAGCGAACGGTATTCAGCTCTGTATCGTTCCAAAGCGTTTATTTTGAAACTGGCGTAAGTCTATCCGTGTGACTTACTACACTTTCAAAATTAAAATGCCTAGAGCAAAAATAAATAACCTTCTGATCAGAAAATTTTATAGAAATGTATTTTTTGTAAATTATTTTTAATGTCGTCAACACTTCGTTATATTTTTCAGTAAAATAAATGGGATTTTTATGAGAATTTCTTGTCGGAAGAAAATGTTTTGTGATTAGCCCCCTCGAACTGTCAATTAAAATTACTGAAAATATGAGTTGAATGAATGAATTGTTTAGAAACATAATATTAGAAATATATGCTTAAAAATTCTGACCGCTTCGATTTCGGGCATTTTTTCATCAATTGAAAATAACAATTTGATAAGGTGGATGATACATGCGCCTGGGCTAGTATTTGATAAGGATCTCTCTCTCTCTAGTTCCTGTCAACCCCTTGTGGGGCATAGGGCATTAACCACGCCTACTCTCCACCTCGTTCTGTTTTGCGCCAACGGCGTTAGCTGCGACCATGTAAGATTTAGCGTTTTCGCTTCGCTAGTTACCGATCTTCTCCATGTGTTCCTTGGCCGCCCAACACGGGGCGTCTTGCTCCGGAGTCCTGTGGATTCCAGTTTAGAGCCTTTTTTGCGACGTTTTTGGGCCCTCTTCGGAAGATGTGACCTATCCATTGCCACTTAAGTCTTTTGATCGAAGTGCCTATCCTTTCCTGGCCAGTTATAGTAAGGAGATCCTCGTTCGAAATGATCTCCGGCCAACGAATATTTAGGATGCGCCGTAGACACTGATTAACAAAAGTTTGCAACTTATCAGTGATCTCTTTAGTCACCTTCCAGGTTGAACAGCCATATAGCAGAATGGATTTCACATTAGAATTGAAGACACGTATTTTGGTGCGTCTGGAAATATTGTTGTTTAGCCAGAAAGGAGTCAAATTGAAGAAAGCCGCCCTAGCCTTGTTTACCCGTGATTTTACATCAGCATCCGTTCCACCATCTGCTGTAACTACACTTCCGAGATAGCAAAATTCATCAACTTTTTCGACTGCCTGTCCTGAAATACAAATTTCGCTTTGCCCACCTGGATATGTGCTCAAGAACTTAGTCTTGGCAGCATTGATTTTCAGCCCCGCATTACGACTCGCACAATTTAGAACTTCTGTCATTTGAGAGACATCAGAGAGTTTTAGCAAGTCGTATGGAATAAAACGACATAATTTGACATTCCATATAAAAATTCGCTTGCTTACCGTATACGAAACGAAATATCTTAATAATGCATGTCCCAAGTAGGCATTGGTGTATTTCCGTATATTTGATTCTCTGGAAACAGTCGAAATTGGCGAAATAATTTGTCGTTTTTTACACCTATGCCTACTTAGGATATGCAAAATTAAAATATTTTGTTTCGTATACGGTAAGCAAGCGAATTTTTATATGGAATGTCAAATTATGTCGTTTTATTCCATACGACTTGCTAAAACTCTCTATCATCCGTGTTTGTTGATAGAAGGCAAATGTCGTCAGCGTAGTCAAGATGTTGAAGGTGATCGAACAATTTCCATCTGATACCTTTGTTACGATGTAATTGGAGTGCGGAGCCGAGTACATCACTAATGGCAACAAGGAAGAGAATAGGTGACAAAATGCAGCCTTGCCCCACTCCACTGTGAACCTCAAAAGGATCTGAAAGCTTGCCCTTATGCAGGACGTGACATTGGGCTCCATTGTAGGATTCCTTGATGATGGTGATTATCTTATCTGGGATATTTCGTCTCCGTAAGGCATTCCAGATGTAGAGACGATCAACGCTATCGAAGGCTTTCTCAAAATCGATGAACATGAGATGTAATGGGGATCTCCATTCCGCGGATTGCTCGATTGCCAGCTTGTTCATCATTCAATGTGTCATCGATTTTGTCCTTGATTCGTCCTAAAACAATCTTAGCCATCAGCTTGGAAACAGCAGGAAGTAGGCAGATCCCACGCCAATTATTGCAATTCTTCAGGTCACCTTTCTTCGAAATCTTAATAATTACGCCCTTTTCCACTCACTGGGAAGAGTTTCGGTTTCCCAACACTCTTGGATTAAGGGAAGGAGAATATCCGCTGAAGCGATAATATCCGCTTTCAAGAATTCAGACGGAATTCCATCAATCCCAGGGGCTTTACCGGCGTCCATTGATTTATTAGCGTCTATTAGTTCCTTTTTGGATGGTGGACCAGAACTAATGCCGTCTATTCGAGGGACGTCTTCTGCTGGCAATGAAGAAGCACTTGCAGGCCCGAAGGTGTTATTAAGGACCTCTAAAAAGTGTTCTCTCCATCTTTGCAGCTGTTGTTCTTCGGTAACGGGCAGAACACCTTCCTTATCTTTCACAGGATGTTCCGTTAGTAAAGATCTGCCAGTTAATGGCTTGATAAGCTTGAAGAGTGTTCCACTGTCACCGCGGATAGCCGCATCCTCTGCTTCCTTCGCAAGCGCGTTGATATTATTGCGCTTATCACGCCTAGCACTCCTTTCAACGCCTTTTTGGAGGAACGGTATTCAGCTCTGTATCGTTCCTTAGCTGAATCGTCAGCAGCTGAGTTAATCTGCTCTTTAACTCTCTTGCGTGCTGAGATAAGAGACCAAGTGGAGTCGCTAATAAATGGTCTCCTACCGCGATCCAATCGTCCTAAAATTTCTTCGCCACACGAAATAAATGAGTCCTTAGCGACTTTCCATCTATCGTCAATTGTCGGATTCTCATTTAGTGGTGGTGCATTAGCTTTTTCGCGCAAAGCGGTGGAGAACGCACGCTTGGTTGATGGAAGTTTGAGCTTCTGCACATTATATCTAGGGTATATATTTGCACGGTTAGGACGCTGGTCTCTCACAGCACACATATAATCTGGCGTTCGTGTAGGCAGTTTTAACATTCGTTGTAGATTAAAAAAATGGGTTTTGCTGCAACATGACGTATGCTTACTGAGAGAGCATACTGCGGTAGCGATACCGTTCACTTCCGGATGGTACCTTCCGCTTACTAGGCAGCAATGCGACTCGGGTTGTGTGGGCATCCAAACCACAAGCGCAAGGCCATTCTCCGTAACTAGCCCCTTCGAGGCTCGGGTTATGCGGAGCCACCAAGCTCCGAGGCTTTACACGTTCGCATTATAGCGCTTCGCCACCCAGCAAGGAGACTTTGCTTCGTGCTAAACATGACTTACCTTCCGAAAGAAGGATGAGAAAGTTTGTTAGGTCATAAGCCTGTCTGCATGACTCGAGTGCATCAGGATCGTCAATGCTCGAAGGGTTCGTACGGATCCACGCCATGGCGTATTATGGCGTGAAAATTAGCTGGGTAATTGTAATTTTTTTATTGAGTTGGTTACCCAAACTACACGCGATGAGCAAAAAAAGCAACTATAGAACAGCTCGTACCCACAACTTCATATTCGAATTTGTATGAAACTTTTGCTGTTCTGTCCTGTACTGGATAGTTCAAAACGGAACTATTACAAAAGGTGTGTTTTTTTTGGTTATCCCGTGTAGGTTTGGGTACGAAACTCCATATAAAAAAAAAATCCAGCTGACCCACCTGTCATTTTTTTAGATGAAGTTTCGTTACGAAAACTTACACGGTATAACCAAAAAAACATGCCAAAAACTGGAGCTAGTGCAAATGTTTCGATCGCGAAACTGCATTTCCACTGGCGTATAACTATTCCAATTTAACATAAGTTACTACGCAAACACTGGGTTGAAAGACTTTTTGCATTTGTTTTTTAAATTTATTGTAGAAAACGTAAGTTTCGGTAATAAGAATTAGTATACGAACAGAATTCTTAATCGCCAGGAATATATCCGATGGTTCCAAAATGTTTTACATGCGGTTTTGTAATATTCCATGAAAAAAATTGTGAAAATTCTTCATAATGCAAACCATAACAGTTAATAATCATTTTCCCCCCGCCTAATTTGGGCCCCTAAAATCGTGAGGCTTGGGGCCTCGCACTCTAGATGTTTAGCAAACAAAATGGTTACTTTTAACCCTTGATTTGCATGGTGGTGAAAACTACCTTAAAGTGTATGGTGGAGTCCCAGGGACTCCTTACTTCAATCATAATAAAAGCAAAACCAATGTCGTTTTTGTAAAATTATTTATAAATATAGTTAATATTGTCCATAAACAATAGATTTTAACTTACATTAGGAACTTTTAATGAGTTTATTTTCTAGAACTTCCAGTTAAATTTACAGTCTCAAAAATCGCATAAAAGAATGCTCACTCCTTAAAAATAGTAAAATTTAAACTTTCAATAAAAATAATTTCCATTTTTTACTAATTTTGAATAGATAAACATATCCAATTATAAAATAACCATAAATCTTCTCAAATAGCATCTAAATGAAAAAACGTGCATTGCTTCAATTCAGATAATGTTCTGTGAATTTTCTTCATACTTTTTTGATCATGACGGGAATTTGGTTTGTAATAAGAGTTGCGAATATAAATTGTCTTCCTCCATTATTTATTTCAGCATGAGAAACAGTATATTCTCTGATTCCGAGGAATTTATCACAACTCCATTATCAATTTCATCAGTTAGAAGGTTTACCTTTAGGGTTTCTAATGTTGTGAGCCTGTTGTTCTGGGCAACATTGTATGTATTGTACAGGTTAGCTTCAGTTGTGTAGTCAATTGTGTCAGGAACTAAAGTCTTGTTAGTTTTGGGCATACATTTTAAGATTAATTGTAGACATAGGGATTGATTCCACAAATTTCGAAAATGACAAACATAACTACTATAGGTCATCGAAGAGTACGACGGCTGCATGAAAAAACAGTGTACATTTCGATTGCATCTACTTCACCCTTGGTGTAATTATAATATACATAATTATAATTTCTGGTTAATTTGTCTCAGAAACAAAAGTTTTGTCATGGTGTACGAAAGAACAAAAAAAAGACAGCCTTTCTCTATTCAGAAACATAACTAACTAGTGTGCAAACCAAATAATGACTTCTTCCAACCATTGTGTCGGAACCCTAGCAGGATTTTACTCCAAAACAATGATATGTGTAATATTACATCGGTTGGAAGCCATGAAAATAGCTTATTACATTAAAAAAGCTTGATAGAGTACAATATAAAAATCGACAATTGCTCTCATTTAATAACACAAATTGCATGGTGGAGTCCCACGGACTCCTACCGTTATTACTCACCGAAGCAAATAGCGCAAGCACACGTCGTCTTCTGTCCAAGTCCACCGCGCTACTGGAGGAAGGTACTAAAACGCACTGAAACGTATTTGCCTTATTATAAAAGTTATTGATAAAAGTAATCTGAGGAGGAGTCCCTGGGGCTCACCATGCAAATTAAGGGTTAAAAAAGTTCCAAATTTGTCATCTAAAAAAAAAACAGTTGTTATTTTTGCAAATATATGTAAAGGGCGCCACATACCTAGCGATTTATTGGTCCATTGATTGCCCACAACCGATCTTCCATCCGTACAGCACACACACTGGGCGATTTATCTGAAATTGACAATCTCACGGTCCACAAGACACAACACAAAATAGCGAAAATCATACCATTTTCGGCGATGGAAGATGGACATCCATTGCTACTTTTGATGGAGAATGAACGCTACAACCATAGCATGAAGAACGACCACAGGTTTATGTCAAAAGATCAGCAACTGAGAACACATGATTGTCATGACAGCCTTTACGGAAAATTGCATGGTAATACGTTCCACGCGTCAAATAAAAAAATGGAATCCGATGGTCACATACACCTTGCGATTTATCGCGCAATCAAAAATCTCGCCAATCGATCGGAGTGGCTCTTCTAAATTATGATTTTCATAAAGAATATTCAATATTATCGGATTTCTTCATAATGTATGTGTACGAACATAATGTACGTTGATTTCGACTTAAAATTTTGTAAATGATCATCCGATCTGCTTCTTCGCTAATATTCTAAATTTAAATTTCTCACAGTACATTTTCATACAAATTAGCATTTTCATTTCATTTTTCAAACTAAATAAATCAAAAAGTACAGATTTTTTTTAACACAATCGTCATCACCCCCCCCCCCCATTTCGGGTGGAGCCTTTTTAACCATTCCCTTTGAATTTGTTTTATTTACATTTGTTGGAGTTGTTTATTGAAACGCTTTTCACTGTTGATAGATATTCATTCACATTGTAAAAACATAGAAGGTGTGAAATGTTCGGGTTTAGTTGAGTACGTACAACATTTTACATTATTTCAATAAAGTGCAAAATCCAGAATCACATAAGATCAAGATGAACCATTTCCAAATCTTTTTATTGGAAATTTAGACAATAAGACATATGGTTATGGTTGGTAAAAGTGGTGGCTAAGGCCAAGGCGAGACAGGTTAAGGGCCCAATTAACACGAAATGAGCCGTTTTGAGACCACAAACTCCGTTAAAGGATGGAGGTAACAGGAAATATAATGTAGAGTATGGCGACGCATCTCCAGCCATTTAGAAAGATTTAGGGAGTGATGCAGCTCCCCTGTTTTCGCCACCGACGCATCATTTAGGCTTCCAAAAAATGCCGACCCCAACGTGCAGTACCTATAGCGGGATCGAGAATTGGCAGTCGAGAATGATTTTGTACACCATTTAACGACAAAATGGCCCCTTCACGTCTTTAGACTTTTACTGGTGATTCTGATTACATTCAACTGGCCTTCAATTTCAGCTTTTTAGACCGTAGCTCGTCTATATTCTGTGCTATTTTTGTCTTTGGGACTTGCGATTTAAAAGAAATAAACCAAGAGCTCAGTTTGTGTCGTCTGTCACTGTTTTTCTTCTGAGCAAAATTTATAAATATTTTTTTGATAGAAATATGGTTTACGGTTTTGATAAGATTTCCTCCAAATTTAACAAAATTTACCAGTGCCTATAGACTCTAAATTTGCAACGACTTTTGCGATTTTAGAGTCATTCTTTAATTTTATGGTGTTCATGGTCTTTACCCGGAAATAGAAAACGGTTTTTATTATTTTTATTAACTGAAAAAACGAGTTTGCCTAGCTGCACCTATTAGTTTTAATTTGGCTTCCTAGTCGAATTAGGAAAAGCGAGGCTGAAATATGTGGCGACAGCGGAGGTTGTCTCTGATAAGAGAAAAACCACGCGCCAATCCGAATTCCTAAAAATGGAGGCTGCGTTATATAAGGGGTTGATGCAGCAACGATAAAAAAAATACCGATGTTAGCTGAATTATTGTTAAAAGAAAAAGCCAAACATCTCCACAGCAAAAAAGGGCATGGAATTCGGCTGTTGAAGATTTGTGGAAAAAAAACTGTCCAAAAATGTTTCAGCCGTCGAACCGTTCAGTGAGAAATTCCACTCGAAAATTAATGAGATGCAATTAAAGCCTAGTAGTCTGGCTGGTCTAGCGGTTAGTGCGCGCACCTTCGGTGCACAGGCTCATGAGTTCGAATCTCACCGTGTTCCATGGTGTTTTTCGAATTCACGAGCTTGTGACGGACTATGATCTCACTCAGATGTTAAACGAGTACCCATTTATGGGGATAAATAACACTGCTGAGCGTGATGCTGATCCCATTACCTCAACAAAAAGCAGATAAGATCTTGGAAATAGGATGTCACTAAAACATCCTGCGGCCTTAGTCCAATGCTGGATTGTCGCGCCTGTTATGATGAATTAAAGCCAGAACAGATCCACAATGCGGATGAATCTGGCTTGTTATGGAAGTTATTCCCAGATAAGACTCTTTTCCATGTTCGTGAATCTTCTGCAACCGGGCGAAAAGTTAGCAAGGAGAGAATAATTTTCCGGCATGTACGAATGCGACCGGGACGCATAAGGTGAAGCTACTGGTGATCGGAAAGGCCAAGAAGCCTAGGGCATTTAAAAACAACCAAAATCTTCCTATGATTTATAAAAGGAATTTCTTGTTCATTGATTTTTTTTTGGCTCAAGTACATAAATGCCTAATCCAACAAGGACTCCTGCAAAACGGCTATTTTTCTTGTTGTTTTTCTGTGCAAAAAAAACCGACTCGAAAATTGCAAAATTTAGGAAATTGCAACTGCCCTGTGCATTAATTAGTTGCAATTATCGAGGTTATACTGTATTTCGTTCAATATTAGTGAATATTTCTCTGAGTGTAAACCTCATTGCTGGTAAGATTCAGGTACAAAATGAATCTTGATGACAATTATTGAAAGACACGGAAATATGAGAATCGTTCCTTACAAGCTGTAAAAAATCCCTTTCAGATGGGATGAAGTTAAATTCCACTATACCTTCCCGCAGAGACCTTCATGTGACGGTTAAAATTGTGTTCTGCAGCTCAGAAGCCATGAAATGAAACGCATGAAAATATGGGATTCTCGCAAAAGAAAAAAAATCTCCATAAAAGAAAGATTTTTCTGATCTAATTATCGATTCATGATGCTCGCACGTAGGTGACCCAAGTCAGGATATCAAGGGCCCGAAAACTAAAAATATTTTAGTTTTCCAGAATACAGTCTCAGCAGCAGAAAAAAAGCTTCCCTCCCTGCCCCCCCCCTCTCTGGATACGCTCATAATATCTCTGCAAACGAATTTAGTCAATTTTTTTTTTCAATTAAAAAAAATGTTTATTGAAAAGAGAGAGATAAAACTAGTGAAAAAGTTTAAAAGTTTTAGTACAAACAATTTCTATTAAAATGATGTTCAAATATTTGATAAAATAGACTTAAGGATAGGTTAAGTAGCCAAAATTTTAATGCTAATTTGAACCGTTGCTCATTATGTAGATCTAATCTGATGTGATTTGGAAGACCATTAAAAAAAGCTGGCTATTCCCAAGTTCGCATGGATGACGATGCGCTCCAATGTGTTTAATACAAAGGAGGATAAACTAATTGGCCTGAAATCCTTCGCCGTTTCATGCTCTCGTTTACCTGTGATTGGACTCGAACTCGTCGCCACAACTGTCGAACGTAGTTGACGGTCAGCAAACTCCTGAAGAGTGGTAAAAGCACTGGAACTACAAAATTCTGCATTTTCTGCGTCGTTATCGGCAGTATGCCGTCTGGCTAAGGAGATATAAATGGGGGAAGCTGTTAATAGTCCAAGAGACCTTTTCTTCCATAATGACAGAGTCTACAAAGTCACTCAGTCTAATGTCAGCATTATGCAATGTCGGTCTGAGCGTGCAAACGCTTTTGTACCCAGGCAAATAAATACTCGAAAGAAGCTCGAGGGACTCATCCGTAGATTCCGTTCAGGTTCCCTCCTCTCTCTTTATTAACGATGGACATGAATGTGCTTTTGACAGAATTTTGCTTATCCTTGCTGAGTCCTTAACGTGATCCAAGGATTGGCAGAACTCGGCCCAGGCTTGGGCTTTTGCAGTCTTGATGTTTTTCTTGTAGATTTTCAGACAGTCCTCATATGGCTGCGAGAACTTGTGTTGTTGCAAATATTAAACATGCCGCAAGTAAGCTTTCCAAGCTTGGATAGGTCCCACAATGGAGAAATTGTTTTCTTACTACACTCCACCGGGCATGCCCCTTTGAAGGCCATGATCTTTTTTAATGTACCAATTCCATTGTCCAACTCCTTGACGGGGCCTGTCGGGTGATATGGAGGACCTGGGAGTTTGTTCTTAAAAATCTGTCTCAACTTTTTCCAGTTAATCGTTAAGACATATACATATGTGCCGCAACATGGTCTACATTGCCTCCCTGATCCCCCCTCCTCCCTCTAATAAAATTTTCTGAAAATTAGCCCTGACAACTAGGGCTAGGACTTTTCAGCAAATTTTCAGCAAATTTGCGCTGCCGCATGCAAGCCTTCACCCCCCCCCCCCCATCTATCCTAATTTTTGGCAAATAGATCCCGTGGAAAACTGTTATTTGAATGTTGAGTGTCGTTAAATTTGATGTGGAACATATCTACATACAAAAAAACAAAATCTTCAAAGATACTCGTGACAATAAAATAATTGATTTTCAAAGGAAGAAACCATGTGCTTACACTTAGTAGTGAAATATGTATGCAATGTTTATCTGAATGTTTCATTTTGGATAGCTCTTACGTGTGTTGTCTTGTTCCTCTTGTTTCTTCATTAAAGAATTACTTTCAGAGAGACTACATAGAGACAAAGTGTGTTCGCATGTATGCAGTTCCCATACGTTTGATCTTGCGCAGATCTTCCTCTGTCTGTTCTGCTGCGATCTTGCTCTTGGCTAACACAACCTAGCGAATTTGAAACCATGTGGGCATATGTGTAGTCAGTTCTGGATCTCAACGCATCCCCATCGGCCCATCGATCAGTTTCGCGATATTCTTTCCGGGAGTGTGATATCTTCAGTTCTATATGTCGTCCGCGTGATCATCCATAGATTGGCCCCAATAGGGTTTTGATGGCGGTGATTCAGTAGTGCTTTCTGTCTAATTTTGTGAAATATGTCCGCATGACCCCATCCTTTGAACTCTTCGTTATATACGGAAGTGACGTACTATTTAACGTCTTCTTTTGCCATTGTTTCATTAGCGAAGCATTGTGCATAGTGTAGTGACCCGACTTGAAAAGGTGCTAATAAGATTGCAAAGATGTATGAAAAAGTGCTATAGAGAAGTGCAATTTTGCAAAAGTGCGAATACGCTACTGGTCACACGAAGTTGTAATGTGGTGCCGAAGTGAAAAGTGATACTCTTCTCCTGGTCTCGAGCAGAAGTTAGACGACGATTTAAAAAGGTCACAAGGAAAAACGAAAGCAAATTTATCTCTCGGTATGTGAAGATGTATATAATGTGATGTTAAGATGAGACATTGGGTGAGGTTATAAAACACAACGTTCGCGTAACGTTTCGCGTTTTCCGAAACGTTTCCTATTGTGTTCTGTAAACGCATAGATCCGGATCAGACTTGGTGTTCCCATCGCCATCTCTCGGAAAGTGACAAATGTGACAATTGACACATCACAGCTGATACGTTTTGCTCGAAAATTAAAATTTCCAGTTTTAAACGAGATGCAGATACATTTTATTTATTTTATTTATTTTATTATTTCTTATTTCTATTTATAAATAGTTAAATAAATAAATGAGGGCGGAAATGCACGGTTCGACGGCAGATTGTAAATTTCTGCCAATCAATCAAGCTATGCCTCGCAAGGGGGCGCTTAGAGGATCTGTTTGTAGGGAGAAGTTTCTGATCCGTAACGGCCGGTTGATTTGAAACGTTGCGCGAAACGTTGCGCAACGTTTAGTTTTATAACCTCACCCATTCAGTGTATCTTCTGTGATCAGATCGCCTTTTGAACAACTCAAGTATGTGTTGTGTGCTCTACTTAATGGGCCTCTATGACCGCATGTTGACATGCTCGACCATCTCATACACTCGTAAATGTTGTTAATTGATGACTTTCGGGAGTCAGTCTCAATATTGCTATTTGGCTCGTAGAATAATACCCCCTGCGAAGATAATTTGAATGAATCAAGCATATCACAGATTAGTCACACTTTAATCATTTTTAATCAGATCAGCCATTTCGTCGCACTAGCAAAATTTTTTTTTCTTTTCATGTATGTATTCACGATCGGAAGTAGATCAGTTCGTGTCTTCTTCGGAAGGACGATTGTGTGTAATTCAGTGAGTTGCTGAAAGCTCAAGCGCATAGCTCATTATGTTATTTTTATACGAGTGGTAAAATCCACTTTGAAGAGACATCTTTGTCTAGAATTCGACTGCACCTACTCTAGCAGATTTTTTATGAGCTCATAAAATACAGAATAGCCGATGATGAATAGCACTCTGAACCGGTACGATGCAATGTTAAATAATTACAAATGTACATCATCAATGAATGACTTTCCCCAGCACAATAGAATAGAAATCAATTGGGAGAAGAATTGACCGTCGTGAATAAAGCTGAATTATATAGACAAACTTGTGGTAGTACTAGGGTCCTAGTACCGGTAGCTAGCTCCATTGAGAAATTAATTAATGAGTCAACAGTAAAAGTTGTTCTTATTATTGGCGACGTATGTACTTAATATGTATCTACAAATGTATGTACCTACAGTACATCCAACGATTTGTGATTATAATTGCATACAAGTATAATTCGTTTAGAAGTAGATACATGTAATTGGAGATTGACAAGTTTTTTTCATCCGGATTCTTCCGTTTCTAATAGAAGGCATGGAAAATATCGTTAATGTCGTGATATTGCATTGCAAGTGTTATGTAACTCAAGCAGCACCATACAAAAACATGAGGCTTTCGCCAAGCTTTTACCAGTACAAACTGCCTATCACACTATTATCCCCACGGAACTACCTTCAGGAATTCAGCACAGGGCTGGCCTTTCCTTCCGTGAAATCGAACAATGGCCCTCCATTTGTTTTGCTTTAACCTTTTCTTCTTTAGGATACTTTGTGCAGAAGGTTTGCCTTTAACAGCGACAGTACGTATGAACGACGGTATTTTTTCGGGATTATTATAGCTTTGTATAGCCGTTAGCTTGTAGCTTATCTGTATGATATATATATGTATGAATTTAGACAACAAATCAACCGATTTTATAAGATTTTGTGAGAATATAATTATTATCTAATGATGATATTTTGTGTAAAACTTAAGTGAATAACATTCGTCAGTTTAAAAAATTACAATCCTTCGAATTTGGCATATGCAATGACACATAATCACTCATAAATTCAAATTTAATTTCCCCTCATGCAGTTTTATCTGAAAAAAATGGCAGCTATTCATTAAATCTCCATACAAAGCCAGAACTCTGATAACAAGAGGGCGGCTCTTTTTATTATAACTAAATTCTTCATATAAGTCTTAAACTCTTATTTCAAGAGGATGGCTCTTTTTATAATAACTAAAGTCTCACTATGAGAATGAAGCTCTATTTAATAAATTTAAGCTCTCCCTCAGAAACTTAAAGTCTCACAATAAGGATTCTATTCTTCATAAGAGAGCATAAGTTTCGGTATAAGCGTTAATAATTTGACGTTTATCTATTATTTCTGTGCGGTAGCAGTCGCGTCGAAGAGTAGTGTATTTTCCATGTTTAACAAAACTAACAAAAATTATAATTACTAAATCCAGCAGAGAAAAGGATTTGGTGGCAGGTAGTTCTTATAGCATTTTTAGTGTTTTTCCAGTGAATTTTGTTACGCTCGTTGAGTCGACTATTTTATTCCGTTTATTCCCTTCGTCGAACAGAGTCGCTTTATATAATCCGGTTCGGTTACGCTAAGTTAAAATTCTTGTGTGATTATAAAGTGACAGATTGCTTAGCTTCAAAAAAATCAATCGTGCACTCACAACACTCTTCTTACAAGTGCTTAAGTATACCTTTCTTATAAAGGTATTATAATAAGATGTTAAACACTAAAGCATTTATAAAGCTCTCGTTATAAGAGTGATAAGAATAAACCTCTTATAAGAACATTTTTATAAGAGTTTAAGTCCTGAAGACTTAAACTCTCACTAAAAAGTCTTTATGAGAGTCCATAGCAACAAAATATGAACTTGTAACAAGAATACGACTCTCCAAGAGTAATAATCTTATAATAAATGTACTTAAAGAGTTTATTTGAATCTTGCTACTAGAACTACATTATAAGAGTGGTGAGAGCCTTACTAGAGTCTTATGAGAGCTTATTTCATTTCACAAGAGCTAAACTCTCAAGAGTTTGTTAGTTGGGTAATATCTCCACCTAATCACTCGCGGTCATTTTGTTTAACCCAGGCCAAAGGTAATGGAACATTACGGTATCAGCTCTCGTAAGAAGAATTTTCTTGTTCTTCTTATCGACACTAGCGACACTTATCGTACCGTCCGCCATATAGTGGACACATAGCGGAAAATATCGGAAACACAAAAGTTCCCCCTATGAGAATGGATAGCAGAACAAGCCACTTCTTTTTCTCGTCCTAAATGGGGCGAATAATATTGAACACCATCGGGGCCATCCAGATTAAACTTCTTTTCGTCAACGCTTTTCCACTTTTCGCCGAAATCCATATGTTGTTGGCCCCATTGAAGACGCTTCGCCTTATGATATTGGGTCAAAGGTCCTTGAACACGACGCACACTTACAGGTAAATTTATTTGGCTCTGGATTTCTGATGCGAATTTTTCTTCATCTTTTCGTACAATAAGTATTTTTTCTCTCGCAGTAACTGCTGGTCGCCGTCCAGATCTTCGTTGTTTTCCATAATTTTCACGAAGCAGGAGGAAATTGTTGACGACACATGATGATCTGCAAATTTGCGGTTTGAAAGGCCGCAATCCTTATACGCTATTATTGCACCTTGTTCTTCGACTGTAAGGGAGACGCCACGTGGCATGTTGCCAAAACAAAAAACTGAAACAACCAGTAATTAAAAAGTAATTAAAAATTGTTAAGTTTCGTTTATGTGTTACCAGACTGTTTCCCAGAAAAAAAAAAACTGCGAAAAAAATACTTCCGGTGCGAGAAATTGAAAAATAATGGACGTGAACGTATAAACATTTCGCAACACTTAACGCTCATCGTAGCAATCTTCATCATTTATGTCTTCGGTTATCACTGCGACATTTGAGCATATTTTCCCACAACAAGTTCTACTGATATTGGTACATGCGAGCCCGGCCTTCCTACAACCACATGCTGTCCTACAGATTTTATTGCCAGAGCACGAAATAATATTTAACCCTTGGTTTGCATGGTGGTGAAAACTACCTTAAAGTGTATGGTGGAGTCCCAGGGACTCCTTAACTTAAATCTTAATAAAAGCAAAACCAATGTTGTTTTCGTAAAATTATCTATTAATATATGTAGTTAATATTGTCCATCATCAATAGATTTTAACTTACATTAGGAACTTTGAATGAGTTTATTTTCTAGAACTTCCAGTTAAATTTACAGTCTCAAAAATCGCATAAAAGAATGCTCACTCCTTAAAAATAGTAAAATTTAAACTTTCAATAAAAAGAATTTCCCTTTTTTACTAATTTTGAATAAACATATCCAATTATAAAATAAACATAAATCTTCCCAAATTGCATCTAAATAAAAAAACGTGCGTGGCTTCAATTCAGATAATGTTCTGTGAATTTTCTTCATACTTTTTTTATCATGACGGGAATATTGGTTTGTAATAAGAGTTGCGAATAGAAATTGTCTTCCTCCATTGTTTGTTTCAGCATGAGAAACAGTATGTTCTCTGATTCCGAGGAATTTATCACAACTCTATTATCAATTTCATTAATTAGAAGGTTTACCTTTAGGGTTTCTAATGCTGTGAGCCTGTTGTTCTGGGCAACATTGTATGTATTGTACATACGTGAAGTCAGGATAGCTTTTTTCTGTTGTGTAATTAATTGTGTCAGGAACTAAAGTCTTTTTAGTTTTGGGCATACATTTTAAGATTTGGAGACATAGGGATTGATTCCACAAATGTCGAAAATAAGAAACAGAACTACTATAGGTCATCGAAGAGTACGACGGCTGCATGAAAAAACAGTGTTCATTTCGATTGCATCTACTTCACCCTTGGTGTAATTATAATATACATATGTAATTCTAATTTCTAATTAATTTGTCTCAGAAACAAAAGTATGGCCATGGTGTACCAAAGAACAAAAAAAAGACAGCCTTTCTCTATTCGGAGACATAACTATCCAGTGTGCTATCCAAATAATGACTTCTTCCAACCATTGTGTCGGAACACTAGCAGGATTTTATTTCAAAACAATGATATGGGTAATATTACAACGGTTGGAAGCCATGAAAATAGCTTATTACATTAAAAAAGCTTGATAGAGCACAATACAAAAATCGACAATTGCTCTCATTGCATAACACAAAGTGCATGGTGGAATCCCACGGACTCCTTCTACCGTTATTACTCACCGAAGCAAATAGCGCAAGCACACGTCGTCTTCTGTCTAAGTCCACCGCGCTACTGGAGGAAGGTACTAAAACGCACTGAAACGTATTTGCCTTATTATAAAAGTTATTGATAAAAGTAATCTGAGGAGGAGTCCCTGGGATTTCTCCTGAAATCATCACAGGCTCCAATCCCACCTGGGCTCGCATCCAGCCCAAGTTTTGTGGCTGATCCATGTCTGTATTTGATGGTACGTTCGTAAGGAATCATGATAAGCGGCTGATTCGGTGGGAGGCAAAGCAGCAAGATTAGCTTTAATTTTCGTTCCTGCGCGAGCAAAAAGTTTGAAACGGAAATCGCTTAGTGATGTGTCGTTACGTGTACTTCCGTACAAGGCAATGAAAACAACATAGTGCATATAGTGTTTGCATCTGAGCACTCTGCTTTAAAAACCTCGAGCGATTGTAAAACGCGAGTATGTTCCTTCTTCTTTAAAAAGGAGAGAAGCCTACTTTTTCCATATCTAAAAACGGCCGAAGTCGTATCACACCCTGTGAAGGCGTGAAGAAAGAGTTTGGTGTTTTAAACCTGTTGATGAATGCAAAATTGTATTTTCGGATCCTCGCTCCATTTTTTAAAATAGACGTTCTAGACATGATATCCAACACCTGATAATATTACCAGCAGATCAACGTCTTCAACGATGAAAATTGAGTCAAACTTGGACGACATGCTTAAAGCCGTTTGAATAATTTGTGTATCCGCATCCTCTACAGCCTGGGATACTAAGAAACCATGATTCGTTAAATAATTTTGCAGTATATCAACAAATCGTTTCTTTTTTCTTTAATTGGCCAACAATGCCTCCTGCTTCATACCTCTGAAGATTGTGGTCTCGTCAAAAATAAATTCAGCTGACTGTTGAATTGTTGAATTTTCCGACATGATTGATGCATTAGAACACTATTCACATTTCTCAAAATTTCTTCATGCTCCCTATGACCACGTTTAATGCATCTCTCTATCAATGTACGGATACAACGTCACCTTCGTTTAAGGATTTTGCACAAACGAAACAAAAACCCATGGCGAAACTAAACAAACAAACAAAACTATTTCGAAAAAAAAACCGAAGTTTGTCAAATTGACTTTCATTTACAAAAAATACTGCTAATGGAGTCACTGTTCGCAAGCGTAATGAATACATTTCTCTCTATCTGCAGCAAAAGACAACTGGCCGCCAAGTAAAGCCCAACTGAATGTTGGTACATACTAGGGATATCAAAAACCGGACGGTTAGTCCGAAAACCGGTACTTTCAGAACGGTTAACCGTTCTTTTTTTCGGTTTTTTCCTCCTCCCGGTTTTAACCCGGACGATTGTTTGTCCGTCCGATTAAAACCGGGACAAAAATTCTTTCCAAATTTATACAATTTTTTATATTTTTCTGTTTTTTCCGTATGCAATTCTATTACTTGACCCCAATGAAAAATTTCGTTTCCAAGTTCCAGCCCTTAAACATATTTTCGAACACTCTCCTTATTGATATTACCAATGCCATCTAGATATATCAAGGCCGCAACTCAGCTGTACGATGACGGCATGGATCCTGCTTAATTGGACACGTCGGACACGGACAAACACCAACAATGTCATGAGAAGCAACAACAATGCAATGCAATTTAATCTGCGGATTTGACGTTTACGAGTCTACATTGCGGCCTTAATATAATAGACGGCGGTGCTATTACTCGTAGAACCATCGCTTCGTCAAATTACTTCCCCTTGTAGCTTTGATTTAATTTTGCATACGATACGAACCATAGCAATACGAGTGTGTATGCATGTTTTTACTAGAATTCTAAGCAAATCAATGAAAAGACTCGGTTAACCGGAAAACTGGACGGTATAACCGGATTTGCAAAAAAACCGAAAACCGGGTTATGGGCCGGTTTTTGACATCCCTAGTACAAACCCGTAAAATGTATTGCTATCTCAGATCGTCGACTTTCTCTTGGGCATATCTCGGTTGTGGATGATCGTATCGATTTAATTTTTTTCTGGATTATAGGGGATTCAATAAGCTACAAGTGAACAAGTTCAACCATCAGGAGCGGTGATATACACAAAAAACCCAAACAAGACAAAAACCCTGATAAGTACCATTAGAAAATGTTCAAGTGGTGCAAACTTAAATTTAAGCTTTAGGACTAAGCCCCTACCGATTTCTAAAATAATCTCAGACAGTGCCTGGCATGCAATCTGATTTTAGCAAACGCCTGGAGTAAATATTATATTCCTTGATAAAATTTCAAAATAATATTTATCACAGTTACGAAAAAAGTATCTAATCACCATATTTTTAGCCTAATATTTCCTTCATCCTTTTCACGGGTATTAATCTTATAGTATGTACATACATACGTACTACTAAATGCCTGTGCCTACGTTGACATCATCTAAAATTGTCCAGAATTTCGTTTTCTTGAAAGTTGAATGATTCCTTCTGCGGATGGGGTGTCATTCAACTCGCAGAGACAAAAATATCATCTGTTTCGCGGACGATTTATCTGTCGAGTTTATCTAAACAAAAGCCCGTCCTACAAGATACAAGTATAAATGTCGTCCTCGGTTTGTCGGTTTTTCATGAGTTGATGCTTACATAGCTTTTAGGTCGTTTTCCTACACATCTATGCAAACTATAGGAATATGGAAAAGACGGCTCGTTAAACTTAACTTCAGAAACAACACTTGCTTTTCACGCGATCGTTTTCTCCCAAAGCGAAATTCGAGGATGAAAAATTCCTCTTCTCCAAAATGAATAAATCTCCTCTTCAACAAGAGTTCATTTTCTTCAAAAAAAAAAAAAAAAATTAAAAAAACCCAAAACGAAAAAAAAAAGATCACAAGAAAATGAGCAGAAAATCTCAACACAAAGTGTGAAGACGCGCTCGTTTATTTTTAGTGCAAATGAAAAGCGCCAGGTTAATAATAATGTCGATCGATTGCGAATGGGGCCACGAGTTTATAACAAAATTTTAGAATAGTGACGGCACGTTTCACATACATAGTTTTTGTTGGATTTTATTTTTGGACAAACCGGCAATTGGCATTCTTGGGAAATGTACAAAAACCAGGTTGCTTCCCAGCTCCAAGTGAAATTCTCCGGGCGGTACACCTGGTTAGACTCACATAAATGCTGGAAAATCTGGATTTATCATTATGTATGTGTACGCGTAGTAGGGGCACGGAAATGATAGGAAAATACTATGAACCTATTTAAGACCACGCATGATTTCGCGAATCCAATAAATTTTATGTTATGTTCTTCGCAATATAAACAGAACGTACTAAGCTTTTCCTCATATTTTAAATTTTGCTTTGCTTCCCTCAGAATTTGGGCCAAATTGGATGCAAAAATAAATGATGACGCAATGCCTAACATCTTGCTGTTTGGTGCGAGTATATAGTAGTAGTCGTTGTATTTGATTTCATCAAATTATTCCTGCACTTATGTTCCTGTTTCTCACTTCACGTTGCCTTGAAGTTTCTTTCATACAATACAATACATTTTGTATTGTGTTCGATGGATTCATAATCCTTTTTATCGATACAAATTCAACCTTTCCTTAAGCGGCGTTCGCACGATTCAACTTGTTGTTCAACTTTTGAGCATTCAAACAAGTTTGAAGGTCTTTCGTACAAGTGAACAGAAGATGGACAACAAGTTTGAAGTTGAAAGACTATTCAAGCAAGTATGAACGTCTGAACAGAAGTTGGACAACTTGTGTGAATTCAAAAACCTTCACTTTCCTTAAGCCGGTCCCACACCGACCGGAGTGTGGCACACACTACACAAAAGACCGGTTCCAAGAATGATACCTTCGAGTCGCCCAACCACACTGCTGCACGATTTTTCGTATCAATCTTTTGTGCGGTGTTTGCCACACTCCGGTCGGTCTGGGGCCGGCTTTACATTAACTATAGTCCGATCGAAATATCAACATGTACTTTTTAATAATGAAGAGTAAATTAACCGAACAGGTTTTTTCATTTGTTTTGTAAATTGTAAGGGTTATATGGATGGCCCCGGCAATCACATCATATAAAATATGTACATAGGTACTTCTCATACGAGTATATACTTAGTCGGAAATGTTACCTTCAATGCTTTACAAATCAAGAGAAACGAACGAAACAACAATATATTTTTCCCGTACTAATGCGTATTGCAAAAGGTGATAACGTTTTACGACCGCTTCAACTTCCAACTTCTGTCTACACGGCAAACAAGAATATCGTACGTATAAACAGCCCTCCAACTTGCGACAAGTTGGAGGAAAAAGTTTGATGAAAAAAGTTTAAAGCCGTCGGGACGCGCCATTAAATCAAAACTAAGAGGCGACACAGACCCTCCGATCGATCGGCCAGATTTTTTGATTGCGAGATAAATCGGAAGGTGTATGGGGCCATCGAATTCAATTGTTTGATTTGACATGTGGAACGTATTGCCAATACAATTTTCCGTACCAGCTATCATGACAATCATTTGTTCTTAGTTGCTGATTTTTTGACATAAACCTGTGGTCGTTCTAAAGAATAATTATATATTTTATACAGGGTGTCCGGAAACTGCCGCAATAAACGCACCGGATTATGATTCCTCAGATGATTTCCAGCAAAAAACTTGTACTGAACATCCCCCCTCAGCTTACCCCTTCAGCAGCCACAGGCATTTAAAGATTTTTTAGAAAATCATTTTCTTGCAGGACTTAAAGCCTAATATCTCCAAAGCTAGACCAGCTACAATACGGAAGTAACATGATTATTAGAGCCAACAAATTTACCTATAAAATTAAACTAACCACATTAAAATCGAATGACAGGTTTGGTTTTTACAGAGCTTCAAAGTCAAATTTGCGTGATTTGATCCAAAAGCAATATTTTTTTCCATCTCAATTTTCTCCAACTTCTGCCAAGGTGAGATGCTTGTACGATTCTTTTAAAAATTGGCGCATAGTCTTACAATCATATCTTTCTTACATCATTTTAATCTAGCTTCATTACTTCTAACAGTTTTTATACGTTAAGTGTAGAAAACTAGGGTTAATTTTAGCTCGAATTCAATACAATTTAATTCACACTGCTCCAAAGATCTGCAATTGGTATAAAATCTATTCAAAGTATGTCGAAATCGAGGCAAAATTAACCCTAGTTTTCTGCACTTAAGGTACCAAAACTGTTAGAAATAATGGAGCTAGAATAAAATAATGTAAGAAAGATATGATCGTAAGACTATGCGCCAATTTTTAAAAGAATCGTACAAGCACCTCACCTTGGTAGAAGTTGGAGAAAATTGACATGGAAAAAAAGATTGATTTTGGGTCAAATCACGCAAATTTGACTTTGAAGCTTTGTAAAAACCAAACCTCTTATCCGACTTTAGTGTGGCTAGTTTTATTTTACAGGTTAATTTGTTAACTGTAATAATCATTTTACTTCACTATTCTAGCTGGTCTAGCTTTGGAGAAGCCTAGGCTTTAAGTCGTGCAAGAAAATGATTTTCTAAAAAATCTTTAAATGCCTGTGGCTGCTGAAGGGGTAAGCTGAGGGGGTATGTTCCGTACAACTTTTTTGCTGGAAATCATCTGAGGAATCATAATCCGGTGCGTTTATGCGGCAGTTTCCGGACACCCTGTATAATTGTATGTGATCTGTGGTCGTTCTTCATGCTGTGGTTGTGGCGGTCATTCTCCATCAAAAGTAGTAAAAATTGTGGGCAATAGATTGCCCAATCGATCGGCCGAGAAATCGTCAGGTTTGTGGCGTCCTATAAGTCAGAAGCAAAAGTTTGGTCTTTTGCGGACTGTATTATGTTTATGGCAAACTGAAAAGGATATGCTTATTTTTTCATCACTGTAATAAAAACTTTTATTCTCGTACAACGTCATTATTTTATATTTTATGTTTTCACTTTCATTCATCTATTCGTTCATTTTTTGGAACCATAATTTTTGAGTATGTATTTGAAATACGACGAAGAGAAATCATTTACTTTCCTTCCAACCACTAAAATAGACCGTACTAGTGTGTATGACGTTTAGAATCGAATTGATTCAAATTTTACACTTGACTTTGAAAACGAAAATGTTCAAAGCTGACGATGATACATTTATAGCCATTTGAATGAGGCGGTTCTTCTACGTCTATGTACTTGCTGGGAGCGAAGGAATGCATCAGAATTTAAATATAAACGATGATGAAAGTGATTTGAGTAACAATGCAGTTCATCGGAACAATTGAACGAACTGAATAAATGTAGTTTTCCTAAGAAAGATAAAAGATAAAATATCAGCAGCTCTATCTAAGGGATGAAACCACAGATTCAGCATTCCCACCTAACTTTCGTCGAAGTTGAACTCATTTTCCTAATTGAAAGCAGGCCTAGATTTTCCATATATGGGAAACCTGGGCAATTGGCGGGCCGGCACATTTTTGAAACGTTTCATTGGTTTTAATTTCTGTGAAAGACGCATATTAAAAATTACATGAATAAATTGACATAATTAGAAAAAATGCTAATTTTCTCTTCTTATTTATTCTAGTTAGGTGTATTTACCTCAATCCAGGGCGCCCAATCGCACCCTTACCTCAAATTCTTATTGGGACTTTTCCTTCATGCCAAATTCTGCTAGGCTAGAAGAATTCACTTCGAATGAACTACCGATATTGGTGGCGGATAGTACCCAAGTAACAATTTCATCCCTATAATACTTCGTAAAACACTCTCTTCTAACAATAATAGGGGCATTTTACAGGGTATAACCACTGAATAATAGTCCAATAATGGCATTTGGCGCCGTTTTTTAATCCAATAAAACCTAATTGTAGCACTTAATTATGCTTCAAAAAAGACGTACGTCATTTGCTTTATATCATCATTTTCTGTCATTGAACGAATTTGCGAAAAAGAAAATAAAAAAACAACGCAGCTAGCATCGAATCAATGTCTGTTGATTGCCCGTCCTACACGCTACCACTCAGCTAACCTCACATATGGTTGGC
Source organism: Microchrysa polita (assembly GCA_949715475.1). Lineage (NCBI taxonomy): Eukaryota > Metazoa > Arthropoda > Insecta > Diptera > Stratiomyidae > Microchrysa > Microchrysa polita. The sequence continues at coordinate 79,921,928 of OX454418.1, read as the reverse complement.
GTTGCTCGGAAACACTACAAATGGTTGTTGCTACTATAGAAATGCTTGACAATTCTTTATCGACTCTTCGGCAATGCACCCTATCATACATTTATCAATAAAATAGAGTGAATTTCTGCACAGAGATAACCTTAATTAGTTTCGAAGATAACAATGAGTGCACACGTGTGGGTTTCATACAAGATTTCAAGGTTTTCTAATGCAGAAATTGGGTATTTCAGAAAACTTCATAAGGGTCAATTCGTAAAAAAATGAAGTCCATCCTTCTATAAAACTACTGTGCACAATTTATTAGATGACCATACGAATTTCACACTATAAAAACGACACCGACTCAGGGGCGGCGCATAAGGGCCCGCAGGGCCCGCGTCGCGGGGGGACCCAAGAGATTTAGGGGCCCAAGAGCCACATGTAAGATTTCTCAAACCATAAAAACAGCACAACTGCGAAAAATAATACTACGAAGTAGATATTTTGTGCACACTTTCGAAGTTAGGGTAAATCAAGAAGATATATGTACACGATCATTAGGTATGCGGTGCTGAGGCCACATTTGGTTTGAATGGAGTCTTGCCAAGATTGCTGTATTGAATTTAAAACTTAAAACAAACGTTCTTAAAAATGAAGGACCTAAATTAGAGGGCACTTAAATTTAAAACTGAAGCAAGGAATAGAGTTGAATTAATAACTTGTTTGTGTTTTTTTTCAATTGTCTAGCAAGTTACAAACTTCATCACGTTTGGTGTAGTTCGTGCGCTCGTCATAGGTTCCCATGATCGAATCCCACCAGGGGCGAACACAGAACAAATTTTAGGGTTAGGACAAAATATTTATAAATAAACTTAACAAGGGATGCACAGGCTCATTCTTGTACATTCGAAGGTATGTACAAGTATGAATGTATAGTACGTGGTGGTGGACTTGCCACGTAGCAACGCCATCTAGATATATCATAGCCGCAACTCAGCTGTACAATGACATCATAGTTTAACTCTTAAATTTTGGATTTACACGAACAAGCAACGGCATTAAAAACAAGAACAATGCAATGCAATTTCAGCTCTTAATTTGACGTTTAAGAACCCCTTTGAACCCCTAAAACCCCTATGTAGGTTCGCCCCTGAATCCCACTGTAGGTAATTTATTATTCTTTTAGAAGCCTAATTAGGTAAATTAAATGTCGCTAACCCCTATAGAGGTCAATGCTGGACTGCGCAAGCTTATTTATAAAATCATTAATTTAATAACGTTACAACAAAGACGCCATTCTCAATATAAGAATGCAAAGAGTCAAAGCCACTCTTAGCAAAGTTATTTTAATTAGAAACACTGTAACGTCAAAGTCATGTTTAAAAAGAGTCGATTTAAGCGTGTTTTCTCCTAGTGTTGGCGGGAGAGCCCCGAGTGAAGTTGTTCCGCCACTGCACCGACTGTGCTATAGAAGAATATATGCATGTGTGTGAGTTAACTTAGAGAGACTATTGCATGTGTGTGCTGTATCATCCAATAAACCCAAGAGTGGAGTATTTAAAGGGGTATCTTTTTAGGTTAACGTTTAGAGACAGTTTTATCGAAGTTTTATGCCACCATCTTTAAATATATTCCATAATGATGACAGAAGCTTTCCGGAAAATACTTTAAGGATGTTTTATCGGATCAATATATTACTTTAAGCGATGTCACACGATAAATGAATTTCGTGGTACTATATGATTGCTACAGTGTGAAGTGCTTCTTTAAAGCAAACGAATTGTTGCTTGGGTAGTTAGTTAGTTTAAAGAAGCAACTCATTTAACCCAACTCTCCCGGTTTAGATTGATCGAAGAATTGGCCCGGTTTAGATTGATCGAGGAATTGGCAATCCCTGGCCAATTCGTATCATCTGGTTACGTCCCTGCGAACCAACATATTTTCAAGCAACCAAAATGCATCGGTTACTGGTAAAAAAAGATGAAATGTTCATATCACATTATCAGAAGAATGGGAAGGCATTCAGTGGCGTAACGTACGGTGCTCCATGTGTTTATTGGAACACGGGCCCCCAACTGCCGAGAACCATATTTGTTTCAAATATGAATGCTCATTAATCAAGGGCACAAAAACGTAGATTCAGCCTTGAGATAAAATTAAAAGTTATGTTGGTTTTGATACAAACACGTTCCAAATTGTCAATTTGCAAGATCATGTTGGCGAATTTCCATAGTTCTATCGACGAATTTCTATATCAATTTGACGAATTATAAAATCATGTTCACGAATTTCCAAAACACGTTGGTAAATTTTACATTTAAGAAACTCCATGTCATTTGATGTACATATTTCCAAATCACGTTGACGAATTTCCCGATTAAATTTACGAATTTTCATTTGTAATTGATTAATTTCCATGCCAAATTCGCGAATTTCCAAATTAATTTCCGTTACAAATTGGGGAATTTCAAAAAACATGTTGCCAAATTTCCAATGCAAATAGACGAAATTTTACGCTAAATTGACGAAATTTCATATCGAATTGACGAATTTCAAAATTATGTTGACAAATTTTCGTTTCAAACTGATGAATTACTATTTCTCAATTGTAAATGTTCATGTCTAATTAACACATTTTTCAAATCATTTTGACGAATTTCCATTTCAAATAAATTAGTTTCTATTGGTCGGCTTCCCCATCAATTACTCTAGAAATTTATCAATATCGATACACACACAATGCCGCAAAGGAAGAAAAATTGAATTAAAATTAAAAATCAAGCACCTACAGCTAGAGGCGATTTAAAAGTTCCTTGTCGTGTAGCGATTCAACAGAAATTTTTCATTGCACTGATACATAAATACAACTGTGAGGATTGCTTAATAAAATTGATTTAAGAATTATAATTACGTTTCGAAAAATATTTAAAACGAAAAAATGCTTGAGGAACAGAGAGTAACAATTCCATACATACATATGTATATGTAGATATCAAATAAATCGAAAATTCGACTGTATAGAAAAAAAAGGCCCCCGTTTTGAATTCGAACACAACAAATTTGAAAAACGTCACGCCACTGAAGGTACTTGTAATAATGCTAATCTTAAATTCTCGAAAAACGTAATTTATTATAAGCTGCAGAGCGAGCCCCTGTAAGCTCGAGGCTTTGGGAATAGCTCGGTTCGCCAACACCAAATCATTATTCCCCAGGCTTTCAGCCAATGAATCTATTTATCCGGCTTTGAAGGAAGCTATACAGGGTGGCCCACATACAAGTACATATATGATTTGAACATATCATAAGGTTTTTTGTTTGTTAATATTTTCTTTTCAAATTTTGCAAAAAAAAAAAACTAGATACCTTGGAGATTTGTAGGTACAAAGTAGGTCAGTTTTTAAATAAGAGTGATTTGTAGCATTAGAAGAAGAAGAGTCATTTTTGCGATTGCGATGTTCCCAACCTGAATTATCCCCAAACTATTTGTTTCTCAAATCTTTCAAAAAAATGCGATTTGTGGCATGTGGTTTCCGCAAGACGAAGCACATTGCCACTTAAGCCACAATGGGCATTTGATCTGAACTGTTTGGGACAAGAATTATTTCAAGAGAAGTATCAATAAATTATGGCCTTATAGATCTCCAGATTTAACACCTGCAGATTTTGTTTGTGGGGTTACTTAAAAGAAAGGGTTTACGCTAATAAACTCAGAAGCATTGCGGCACTAAAAGGAAATATACGATCGGAAATCAGGGCTCTACAGCCAGGAACATTGCCGAAATTAATGGAGCATACGGTTGAAGGGCTTGGCTTTGCGAAGCAACTAACGAAGGGGATAAATTGCCGCCCCTTACACAGAGAAAAAAAATTAGAATGGTTATCTAAAGAAATAGTCGAATTCATCTAAAGTTCGCGTTGATTTTTAGCTTATGATTCTATGTAGTTGAAACAGTTACGAAGATATGGATATTTTTTCTATTCGTCATTAGTTGAAACATCTACTATATTTGCAAATTCAATTAATTCATTTGTAAAGACAGCTATTCATTATCTATAAATTGTTAAATGTTGGATAGCTAAATTGTGTTGAAGAATAAAGAACGACTGTTTGTAGTTGAATTTTATATTTGAATAGTACAATCAACAACTTTTGTGGAAGAATTGACTAAACTTTTTCTTCTAATCTTGCGTGGTTAAATGAACGAATTTAATAGTATTTTCAGCTACGAAGATTAGAGAAATCAGCTATTTCTTTGGTAAAACTATCTAAATTTAAGTCAACTACTTCACTTTAGATAAAAAGTCTAAACCATTTTTTTCAGTGTAGCTACTGTACCTGGCAGATTGCTAGTAGATCGTATGGATCGGCGTCGTTGTTGCAGAATCGGTTCAAAGGATGTTTTCCTCTTGAAAGGAGTGCTTGTGGCAGCTCTTGGTTGTTGCTCATATGTATAGTGAAACCAGCTGACTTAGGTTCATTTTTATAGAGACAACACAAAAATGCATGGTCACAGTGGGATTCAAACCAACGCTCAGCTATCATTCATACTCTTAAGCGTTCACGACAGTTCTTCTTCTTCTTCCGTAGACCCTTGTGGGGCATGGTGCGTTCACTCAGCTGTTTATAGGCTACTCCAAGGCAACGTTACATTTCATATACAGGAGTGTACCTGCTGTGTTGCTGCAAGTATACTATATTTCCTGGACCACGCCGAGATTCGATTTCCGGACCTCTAGATAGCTAGCATCGTAGAGTGCGACTCAACCGAGTGAGCCACAGAGCGTGATCACGAAGGCCTTATAGAGTTTGTTTGGAATTTCAATATTAAATCTTCTAAAGCTTGATGCAACAAATCGAAAATTAATATACGACATTTTATTTTCCACTAAAACACTCAACACATTTTTAGAAAACTCTGCTCTCAAAAATGTAACGTCAAAAAATGGCACTTGGTTTCATTACGAACCTCCTACAGTTGTTTTTAAAATATTCCTTAAAAACCGCACAGTCAAAAAACATTAATTAGTCGAATTTCTTCGGGGTTTTCAACGTGCAAGGCTTATTTTCAGAAATGCGTCATCTCGAGGATTTTTATAGAGAATAAGGTCAAAGCTAGTTGAATCGGGGTAACCCGCACGATCCACAATCGTAAATAAGGATCGTGTAAAACCGAAGTTTTCAATGAGCCACCTTATCACAACTCCATACAAAATCCTGTTTGGCAACTTTACCCAACACGTCTCATTTCGCGACCAAAAAAATTACTTCTCTCAGGCAGTTTTTCATTTCATTGTATACGCTCTCTTCTGAGGTTCATACGTACGATAAATCTCTCAATTTGTTTGTATGCTCAAAAGTTGGAAGACAAGTTGAATCGTACGAATGGCGCTAAGGCTCACTTTTTCGATCCATACTATAATATACAAACGAGGTATTATGTACTTTTATTTTGTATTGTTAATAACTCAGGCCAGTCAAAAATTATACACTTTCCTATAGACAGCAATGGCTTATTATTATATATCAATGATGCAAGTTTTCCTCTTTTCTTCAAAGAAAATCCGAAAAAAATTTAAAACAGCGAGCAAACACATATTTAACCATACCAAAAAGCATAAAATATTGTTTACACTTGCGAAATTTTTAAGTATGTACATATATGCATGCTCAATATTTCAGTTTAGTTCTTCAAGACCCATTTCTTATATTTTACTTTCTTTAATTTTTGTTTAATTTTGTTGTTGTTTCAAGCTCTAAAAGTTTTGGTCAGATGCCCAAAATGCATAAGTGAAGCACACACGATGAGAGTTGGATGTACGATACGATGACGCGATGGCCAACTTACAATCTGACAAACACAACGCATCGGAATATAAAATGTTGATACGAGAAAGAGCATCTAAATTTGAATTAATCTAATGGAATTTCCTTCCACAACTTCTACACTGTGAACGAATAGTTTTATGTATGGTAGAATTATAATTATGTTATGGTTTGCAATTTAAATGGACCTGGCAATTTATGGGGTTAATTTATTTTTTTTTAATAAAAATGCCTTAAACAGTTTTAAAATATTGACAAAAAAAAAATAATATTGACAACCTGAATAACACAAAATAATTGTGTAACTTCTAAAGTTAAGATTAACATTCATGTCTACCTATACCTACATTTAAGATTTTTCAATTTTACATGAATTTTATAAAATCTGCATTTCCTTGGCTCCAGAACAGGACAGGTTACACTTACTTTCCATACAAATGAAAACTGCTGTCAAATTTGTATCTGTCTCTAAACTGGATATCGTTCGTAACCCCTTAGCTTATTACAATTTGCTCGAGACACAAACATCCATACAAAGAGAAAAGTGTTGATGCCAGCAAATTGTTACATACACTCCCCCTGTATGTTGTAAAATGTTATATGTTATATGTTTGTGCGTCACGTTTAAGGGAGAAGTGGATGAGAAAGAGGCAACATTTTCGTTTACGCAAGTATGTGTCTGGAAAACAGTCTGATCGCAGAATATTCTAAAGACGAAATAATTTACATACAATTTTGCAATGATATACATACTCGTATAATACTCTAGTCTAGACTCTTTCTTGGAAGATTATTCCCAAAACCCAAAAGTATAATGTGGAATTTACATTTTTTTAGATTTACATTTCGCATACCTTAACTTTTAATAGGGTGTTGGTAGAGTAATAAGAATTGGTGCTGATGTTACCAATTAAATGACCTCGCTTTCATTTAACATTTCTCAAAAAGACATACACATTTGTAACTTCTCACTAAATTACGCCAGGCAAATAAAAGCTGGTTGAATGCCTAGCCCACTTATACTCCCCACCAAAAAAATACTTCGATTGGATTAAAACTATAGGAGTACCTCTCATACAAGACAAGAATATATTCCCAAAGGAGCTTATCTGGCTATTTCCTGTCGAGGGGCCAACTTACTCTTGCGTGTAAGTGCTCCTTAATACCTTATTTTTTTATACTTGAATAGGTACATAAAGATGCACGATTTGCAATCAAGTTGATGTTAATTGATACCTTTCCAGCCAATTTATACATCCAATTGCAAAGATAAGAAAACTACATGTACCAACTTTTCTATTAATTTTCTTATCAGCGTATTTCCATAATTTGAAACAGTTTATCGACAAGTTGACAGATAAAGATTTCTTGTGGCTCTGATTTTTTTTCGCAATATGGTATAAAAGACGTCTAATCCACTTTCGATCTTGGATATTCAGTTTGTGACCGTAATATCAGCAAACCAAACACCATGAACTTCTTGGCTTTCCTCTTCTTCTGCATTTGCGTTGTCTTGGCCATCACTATTCCAGCTGAGGCCGGTATTCTTGATGATTTCAATCATGCTATTGTAAGTTTTTGAGTGCGATTACGTTTGAATGCAAATTTTTGATAATTTTTTCTATTAATGAAATTACAGGGCAAGGTAATTGTTAAGATTGTCAATACAATTACAAATGGATTTGGATCAAGTTAAAGTCAAAGATGGGTGTGAATATTTCCATAAATAAAAGAATATCTTAATTGAATTTGGTTTTCATCACTTTTACGAATACACACTATTTGGGGTACATACGAGTCTATTCTATAGGAAATTGTGACCTGTGCATATGGGATTGTCCCAATCAATGGGTGAATTCAGATTGTAAGACGAAACCGGACGGGTAAACTTGCAAGACAAGAACCATCGTTCTTACAATCTGAAATGCACAATGCTTGTCTGCTGGCCACTACAAAACCTCTCGCCGTCCGTTTTTTAGCGCAAACAAACGGACGGCGAGAGCTTTTGTAGTGGCCAGCAGACAAGCATTCTGCATTTCAGATTGTAAGAACGATGGTTCTTGTCTTGCAAGTTTACCCGTCCGGTTTCGTCTTACAATCTGAATTCACCCAATGGGATAGTTTCACTTGAAAAATGAAAGTGATAACGGTATTTTCTTCAAAATTGGTAACAAAATGGGTGGTTTCACATTGCAAGACGAAACCGAACGGCTAATAAACAGACGGCGAGAGCTTTTGTAGTGGCCAGCAGACAAGCATTGTGCATTTCCCATTGTAAGAACGCGTCTTACGAAAGAAAAAAATAGTGACACGATTGTTTTTCTTTCGTAAGAATCCTACGATCGATTCGTAAGAATTGTACGACCGATAAGACGATTGCGTCTTCCGATAGTTCGGGGGTTCTGCGACGACAATTAGCGCGTGTTTTACTTGCATTTTAATCTTGTCGACTCGTCCCTTCATTATACACTAACTTTGGAGCGTGTGCATGGCAACATTTATACTAGGCCAGTCAATAAGCCGAAATATAAGGCGTTAGGTCGCAAAAAATAGCTCGGCTCTGGTTTTTTGGGATATTGCTAGAATAGATACCAGTAGTGTACCACCAAGTTTGCAACTTCGAAAAACCTGTGCTAACACCGTGACCCTTTTACCTCAACATTTTCGGACTTTTTTTATATTTTGGTTTGTAATTTTTAAAAGGTGCTTCCTACAAGAAAGTCGTCCATTGCACTTTTAAAGCTAACAAAATCTTCTTGAATTTGAGTGCAACCCCAGCTTTGTAGGTACAAAGCATCCCAAGATAAAGAATTTTAAAATGTTTTTTTTTTTTTGTAAAAAAGTCCGAAATTGTAATACGACGACCGACTCTATGACGTGTTCCGATTCCATCTGTTCCTGTAAAAAAGTCCGAAATTGTAATACGACCGACTCTATGACGTGTTCCGATTCCATCTGTTCCTGGATGCGTGAGGGCTAATCCAGGAACACAGTTGGATGAATTTTGGTTAAGATTCAAAAAGAAAAAAGTTTTTCTTACAAGAACCTAATATTTATAGGTTGGTTTGTATGATAGCCCTATGACGTTCCGATTCCATCCATTCCTAGATATGTTTTGAGGCTTTACTAGGAACACATTTGGGTGAGGTTTGGTTAAGATTGGTTCATAAAGAAAAAAGTTTTTCTTAGAACAACCTAATTTCCAGGGGTTGGTTTGTATGACAGCCCTAGGACGTAGTGTTCCGATTTCATCCGTTCCTAGATATTTTTTGAGGCTTAACCAGGAACACACTCGGGTGAAGTTTGGTTAAAATTGGTACATAAAGAAAAAAAAATTTCTTAGAAGAATCCAATCTTCAGGGGCAGCCCTATGACCCCATGGTCCGATTCCATTCATTCCGACATATATACAGCTAAGTAACTGGCTTATAACTTCGTGACACATGACTTTCTCCGTAGAATGCGCATTTAAGTGCATTAGTTTGGAAGATGACTAAAATTACAATTTCGAACTTTTTTACAAAAAAACAATGTTTAAAGTGCTGTATCTTGGGATCCTTTGCACCTACAGAGCTGGAGGTGGACTCAAACTAAAGAAGGTTTTGTTAGCTTTAAAAATCCAGCAGACGACTTTCTTGTAGGAAGCACCTTTTGGAAATTACAAACCAAAATATGAAAAAAGTTCGAAAATTTTGAGGTTTTTTGAGGGTCGCGGGGTTAGCACAGGTTTTTCAAACTTGCAAACTTGGTGGTACACTTCTGGTATCTACCCTAACAATATCCCAAAAAAACAGAGCCGAGCAATTTTTTGCGACCTAAAATCATAAAATGACTGGCCTATACATACTTGCTGTGTGATTATTGTTCGCCCGTCCGTGTTTTGATCAGATAGTGTGAAATAAACGTACGTTTGGTTCTTATCGTACAAGTTTACCCGTACGGTCGTTTTCTTACAATCTGAAAAGGCCTGATTGTTCATTTAATAACACAAGGTCTCAAACCCGGAGTCCCGTTAGGATTTTCTTACGAGAATTCTTAAAAACAGTACAAATGTGAAAGTCATTGGGAAATTAAACAGCAAACAAGGGTACAAAAGGTAATTTTATTCTGGAAAATGTAGCCAGTAATGAGTAGTACTTCTTTAAGTAATTTGAGCTCAAAAAGTCAATCTAGGATATAATTGTATAGGTTTTAACGGTAATTTAAGATAACTTCGTCCCAAGCTCCTCTAATCGCTTGCCGAAGCGCTTCCTAATGACTTTCACGTTTGTACTGTTTTTAAGACTTCTCGTCCGTAAAGGGACTCAGGGACTGTGTTATTAAAAGAAGAAGCAGGCTGCTGAAAATTTTGTCACCAAGTTTGAAGAAAATACTGTTATTACTTTCCGACATACAGCCATTTTTCAAATGGAACTATCCTATTGATTGGGAGTGTATCAAAGTATCGATATTGCTTCTTGCATACTGCAAATTTAAATATTGGAAGCAATAACTAGTATGCGCTTAAAATTGCTGATGCGACCAGTGGTGACTTACTTTGCGTTGATAGACCTAGAGACCCGAGTTACGTGTTACTCGCAAGTATTACATGAAAGTACCTACTTGATTAGAGATGCACGAAAATTATGGTCTACCACTCGGTATGTGGAGCTAAAGAGCTGGCAGGCGAGATACCCTACGGCAGGGGTGTCAAACTCAGAACCTGGCCCGGGCCAAATAAGACTCTCCCAGGTTTGGGTGGGCCGCTGGAGAAAAATTTCAATAACTTTTGTCGAAAGCTGATTACAGAATATTACTTGTAAAATATGGCAGAAAGTCTGGATCGCTATAACGGCTTCGGGATTATCCGTGAGAAATTCCACTTTTCGAAAATGTTACTTCAAGAACATTGAAAAATTAAGACAAGAAAACGAAAACATGAAAATATGATTGATCTTCAAGTAACCACTTTTTGTTAATTACATGATTTGTGCCAAATTTTGGACAGATAATAAAAAATATGTAGTAGCGGTCATCCAGGTCGCCCAAAATAACATTGGGAGGGAAAATCAGTCAGATTAAATTAATTTCAGCAGAAAGGTGTCTAAAAGAGACAAAAAGTTGTTTGTGATATGGTTTTAAAAACATACTCCAATACAGCTTGAACATTCCGGCACTTGGACTGTAATTATTATGTTTGAATTTCTCATCCAGGTGATTTAGTCAACAATTTCAAGATTTCCGTAGTTTTGAAAACTGGTGCACAAACAAAAAAGTTTTGTGAGAAGAATCTAATTGGGGGGTTGCGTTTCTATGGCAGCCCCATGACCATGGGTTCGAATATATGAAACGGTATTTAGAAAACATTCTGAACGCACTCTAAAGAAAATTTACATCCGAAAAGAATAGGGTTGTATAATTTCAGTTTTCATGTTGCCGTAATTTTCGAAAAAAAAAATCGATAGGACTCCGAACTCTTTGAACCCCTTCATTGTACGCCCATGAAGCCATCATTTTTGTAAAAAGTTATAAAATTTACATAATTATATATTACGCCTACGCTTACCATGTGTATGCGACTTTTACTGCTTTCCAGCTTAACTAGTGGTGGATGGCGGCAATTTGGCTATTGCCAAAGAGCACCATAAATGCTTAATTCGACCCTGGGTGTCGTGTGGAGAAAATCAATGAAATTACATGAAAAACCAACCACCGCTGGTGGCGGATATATCAATAGGCGTAGAGGAGACTGGAACCTAGAGCGGCAGATTTTTAGAGGGCCGCGAAGATGGGACTATTTTTTTTGGGATTATTTTTAAGTGTACACACTTCTAATACCGTGGAAGACTGAATTCAAAGAGTGTATATAAGTGAGCTTACCTCTATGCTCTGGTGTACTTATCTTCAGACATGTACTTAGGTTAGTAGGGGCGGAAAAATGTGAATAGCCTACGGCGCCAAATGTTTAAATCCGCACCATGGAACAACATAAAATGGAGTTGGAACTTGGAATTTTGAGTAAATAACAGGCTCTTATAATTGGCACGAGTACTACCGGCGGCGTGCCCGATAGTTATTTGCTATACCTACCGACTTATAAGATTTTATTTAAAGTTCCTACTGGACTCAAGCAGGGGAATGAACAGGCACCGACACTCTTCAGCCTTGTTTTTGAGTATGTAGCTCGACCCATGAATATGGGCGGAACGCTACTCATCAATTCGACACAGTTAACCCTTAGATGACCAACAAGGTCCCTGGGGACCTATGGCGTTTTCAACTTTGAGCCATTTGAATATGGTTCAATTGACTTCTCCAATCAATATGTTTAGAAGCAAATGCAATGTGTTTCGAATTATTTCCTTAAAATTTTCTGTCATAACCAGCCGGCTAAAGTGATATATGGCGGTGAAGCCCAACTAGGTCCACTGGTACCTTCATGTATAAGGAGCAATCGAAAACACGTTATTTTCGAGTTCAATGGAAATGAGAACGATAAGAAGTTTTTCATTTCAATTTTATTCGTAAAAACCATTACGTCCTGGCAAATTCAATTAAAAAAGGTAATAAAAACAAAAATCCTCGCTACATTTTCTTGTAATCAGTGGTACACATAGGATTCAGTTCTAGGTGTTGCTACTAGTACAACGCATCTTAGCGCTTAAAGCTCGATCAATATCAAAGCCGTTGTGAGAAAGTAATAACCATCGAAAAAATAGTGCTTGGGATAAAATAGAGCTGCTTATAAACCGGCGAACGCGTTTTCAATGCCTGAGTGCGAGTGACCCAGATGCAGCCGTGGAGAATTTAGGCAGATACTTGGAGCAGGATGATGAAGATGATCCCTTTACCACCGTCTGATGCCGAAATCGAAGTGAAGGTTGAAGTGGCAGATTATTCGGATTCATCGGACGATGAAGACCTGTTTGAAAAGCCTACAGCCTTTGCAGCAGCAATTCCTAATGAAAAGCCTCATTTTATTTCCAGAAGTGGTACGCTAATCCACCAGCTAGTGGCCGCATTCGAACTCATAACGTCGTAAACTATACCCAACGTCGTCCAGGGCCTGCTGCTGGAACTGTTGCGGATCCTTTAGGAATCTTCAAGTCAGTCATCATCATCACTGATGAGATCGCTTACATCATTATCCGCGAGAAGTGGAATTCCAAAAACTCAAATGCAAAACAAATTTGTTTTGCATTTGAGTTTTTGCCTTAAGGCAATGGACTCCCTTGACCCTCAATGATTTTCACCCTTATATAGGGATATTGCTGTATTCGGCTGGCTATCAGTTGAATTCGCAGCCTCTAAAAGAATTATGGTGTGATACATATTTGCCTCTATATAAAGCAGCCGTCGCCAAAAATCGCTTCAAAGCAATACACAGAATGATTCGATTTGATAATAGCAATACTCGGGAGTCGAGGCTTCAGGAAAGCAAGACTGCTGCAACAGACGACAACTGGATGGTCCAGCTGGCCAATGGCCAATTTGGAGAAGGCCTATACACCACACGATTCCATGACTGTAGACGAGCAATTGTTCCCCTTTCGAGGCCGAACTCACTTCACGCGGTACACACTGTCAAAACCAGCAAAATACGGTATCAAAATATGGTGGCTTTGCGATGCACAATCGTATTACCCCTCAAAAGGGATGATTTGCAGTGGAAACAGCCTGGTGGAGGCCGGCAAACCAACCAGGGAGAAAAAGTGGTCTTATAGTTGGTTTACCGCTATGAAAGAAGTGGACGAACTATATACGCCGATATTTTTTCACGACATTGGAGTTGACATTGCAGCTTAAATCTAAAGAACAAGCCTTTGTTGAGACAGTTCGAAGCAACAAAACGTTTGTGCAACGTAATTTCTTAAAGGACCGGTCTCGGGAAGCGCTTAGCACTTTCCTCACATATATAAATATATATATAAATATATAAAAAAGAAAATATTTTTTTTTCTTTAATTCAAACTGCTTACTATATTTTATACTACTAAGCATTTAACATTCAACCCAAAAAACATGATAATTCAATTATTATTCACATGTAAACTTGCATAAGCATCATTGTATAGTGTAGGTCCCTGGGGACCTTGTTGGGCTTTAACCGTTGGAAAAGTTGTCGGTCATCTGAGGGTTAATACGTAGCGTACACCGACACACCATCCCATCTCGAAGATTGGGTGATGCTGAAAGCCTCTGCATAATCTCAATCTCAATACCGCCGCAAAAAAAGTTCGACTACATATCAACGAGGAAACGTTCTCCTTACGTGGACGGCCGAGAGCTCGATGGAGCACGCACTGATTGGTGAGGACGCCCACCAGATGGGCTTACGAAATTGGAGGACAAGGTCGCGTGACCGCGACGATTGGAGGTCAACAATACAGGCGGCCAATGCATGTCGGTCTATCGTGCCATAAACCTGGAGAACACTGAGTCCACTAACACATTATTTCAGAAACAACTCCTCCTTGAACTCTGCTTTGCACGATTCGATTTTCCATTTCATTTCGTTTCCAATTCCAATAATTTCATTCATTTTCATTCGCCACCTTTTATTGTTGGGCTGCCTATCCCTGGACTATAGGGCATTTGCATATCACTTTCTCAAATTCGCCTGGAGACGGAAAGAAACTCACACTGAATTTTCATAAACATAAGACTTAATTAAGTACATTAATCAAATTGTTTTTTTTTAACGTACTTAAAATAATATTATTTCCAATCAACAGATTAAATTTATGGATCATAGGCCGACAGTAAGAAGTGCGAGAGCAATGGATTTAATACTATGAATAAATCGAATGGTCAGAAAGAGCAGGCGAGTGCAAGCACTTCGCTCTATAAACAAGAGGTGAGCCCTTTTTACATATTTAGGTGAAGATTTAATTCTAAACTCATCCTTATTGAATTTTAGCAAACTACATCATCATCTCATCAACGAAGTTCCACTTCAGCCCTATCATTTTTAAGATGGTTTAAGAAGAACGACAAAGGATCAATCGATTCGCGATGTTCCACGCAATCGGTGGGACGTAACTTTCACAATAAAACGAGTCATCGTAGCAAGTCACATAATCACAATAGTCATGAAACGTTAAGCCCACCATCTAGTCCTAATTTTGAATATTTATCGCCTAGTTCAAGCTGTGATAGTGTTAAAAGTACGTCCACCACAGGATTTGCTTTTATCAAGCCAAATAACTATAAACCCTGTAATGATATAACGGTAAGTACGATTTGTCCAAATTGATAAAATTATCAAACTTATTGATTACTGAACTTATCCTTTGCAGCAAAGAACGATCTTCACTCAGGAATTCAACGACTCCGCTTCATACCGAACTCTAACAAAAGCCAACACAGATCTAACTCTCCGAACAAAGTACTGCCTTTACGATGCCGATACGCTAACATCAAACGAAGGCGATTATGACAACATCTATTTCCGCGATAGAAGTTTGCCGCATTTAAGAAATAAGGATAGAGACGGTCAGCGAACTCTGCGCCACAGACGAAGATTCAGACGAACGGCCAGTGATAGTTCCAAAGATAGAAAGAGCGGAGCATATGTTCACGTAAAAGGAAAACGAAAAGCTCCTCCTCCTCCACCGCCGGCTACATCCATCACACCATTAACAAATGGAAGAGTCAGTCCTGAAGTCTTGAACAAATCAATTTCAACGCTCAACCGCAAGAAGCGCCGGGCACCACCACCTCCATACACGGAAACCAATTTCGGAAACTCATCAACATCGAACGGGCCAACAGAAAATATGGATCTTAGGGCATTGATGAAATCCTCATCGCCGGCTACAAGAATAAGCGATCCACTAGCTGACGTAGTGGTGATGCGCAATCCTGGAACATTTCTCAGTCGCGATCCCGAAGACTTTACCGCAGCTCAAAAACTTACGGAACAACAAAAACAAGTTGTTCTGGATAATATAGTCAAAGTCAATCAGTCTCCATCGTCCAGCGAAACTGAAATTAAAACGCCTCCGCCAACATCGCCAATATCACCCCGACCGTGGTACAAGCGGCCGATATCGAGTCACCGTGAGAGTTCGGTTCCTTTTAAGCGAGAAGTCGTATTGAAAACGATGGAAAAACGCAAAAGTAAGCAGAAAGATAAAAGTTCGAAATCTGAAAAGCCATTGGAACAAAGTCACTCGCGAAGTTCCATCTTCGATGCATCATCGAAACTGGGATTCTTCCTGCGCGGCAAAGATCACTCCGATAAGGATAAAGAGAAGCGACGATCGGGGATTGGCATACCGAATATAAGCGAACTAGATCGTGAGGCAGCCGAAATTGTTTGTAGAGAATATGCCAGCGCACAAGCAGCTGAAAAATCGGAGTCAGAAAAATTATTTGCGAAACCTGATCACATAACGTTGCAACAAGAAATGTTCGGCTCCAAGACAAATATTGCTAAGGACGAATGCAAAGAAGAAGACGAGGAAGGTGCCAAATCTACTAAGGAATTAATTTCGAAATTCGAAGCATCGGCCAATGGCCCGAGAATCACACTCAACACTTCCTATATTGGACGGAAGGAGAACTTTGTCAGACAGAATTCTAAGGAAAACGGAGCTAAAATAAATGACGTGAATACAAATCAAGTAGAAAATAATTGTGTGCAATCGGAATCCACTAAAGAAAACCCAAAAGGACAAGATGAAAATGTGAATGGTCCGAATAAAAATGCTCCACATACAGACTCAAATGCGATCATCCCAATATCGTGGACATGCGCCTTTTGTACTCTGGAGAATCCAGGTTGGCGGATCATTTGCGAGGCATGCGAACACATCAAACCTTACGAAAAACGTACTAGTATTGAGGACCGAGTCAACCAAAATGCAAAATCGGCTGTTGCTGTTCCAACAAAAGAAGAAAACTTGTCGGATAATTTAAATACGAAAATAACGATAAAATACGAGGAATCATCAAATTGGGATAAGAAAACAGAGAAAGTTCTCAAATACTTTTCCCCGAAAGCCTCCAACGGAAATCCACTAATTAAATCAGCTTCGGAAACATCGGTGGGCAAACAGCAAGCGTTTCGAAAGTCGCCTTCGCCAAAGAACAAATTGTCATTAGGCTCACCGCAACTGGGCATTAGAAGTCGCTTGGTGAAGATGAATTTTTCCGAAAACGCAAATAATCACACGGGTTTAAAATCATCTGGCACTATTCCCGAGGAGAAGGAAACTCCAAGTCCACTGAATGAGAAGAAAAAGCCGCTAATTGATAGTTCAGTCATTGTGACGACCGTCACTCCTGTTTTCTATGCAACAACTACCGTAGTTAAGAATCCGCAAGTGGCGGTGCTCAGTAATACCAATTCGAAAGCTACCAATGCAACAAATGGTGATTTATCAGCTCCCGCTGACTCGAAAAAGAACGACAAGGATACCAATGAAGAAACCAAAGAAATAGTTAATAGTGATCCAAAAATTAATCTAACAGAAGTGAGAAAAGCTCGTCTTGCCAAGTTCTCGATACTCCAAGAAGCGGGTCCTACGACTGAACCGATCCCAATCTTCGATCATGATTCGTTGGAGCGGGAAAAGAAACGATTGCGTGACATGATTCAGGCTATGAATGCAAAAGCACTGACTGATCAAAATTCAGCAACCCCCGGCAATAAAAAATCTTCACCATCCCCTGAAGAATTAACGACAGAGGCGTCTGTCACGCCAACTAATAAGAAACGATCTCCGACACCGGATAAATTAGCAACGCAGCAGTCTTCACCGCCATTTACTGATCAAGTCAAATTGGGAGCAATTAAAAAAGTTTTTGCTAAAAATCCAAGTTCCAACTCGCCCAAGAGAACTTCAGATCCTCCAGAATATTCCGGCAAACCCACAAAAGTATCAACATCCGTCCAAACTACCGGCGTCGTAAAGAAATCCAATAGCCCGGAAAATGTCGAAGTAAAGCACTCTACCAATATTTATGCAAATATGCCGATTTATGAAAACAGTCCTCTGGAAAAGTTTGATAAAAATGTGAAATTGACCGAAAATGATCGTGTGAAAATGCAAGAGATATCGCAACAGTTAACATCGGCGGAAGGCATAAATGATTTTCGAGAATCGCTCAAGAATCCGTTGAGAGGCATCAGCGCAACGGATACGATTGCTTTGACGGGGATTATGCGTAATTTGGAGACGGCTATTGCTGAGGGACAACATGAATTGGCAGCTCAAATTGCTATTGATTTAGCAAGAATGAAGGTATCACTTCATGTTACAAAGCAAAAGGATCGTCCCATATCGCGTAGTGAAATGGATTTTCAGAAAAGTATCATGTAAGTACGGTTTCAATTTTAAATTTGAATAATGAAATTAAATTGGATTTGGCTGAGAAAAGAGGTTTGACTCATAAACGAAACATAAGCATCGTAAATGTAGCTAATAGATCATAATGACAGCTTTTTTTTTCAATTTATCCACACCTCGGTAGGGGGACATGGTTGTTCTCTTTCGTTCTTTCTTTTCCACTGTTCCCTTCTGATACAAATTGAAAATCTTGTGGGCAATGATCTTCGGGATTTTTCAAAAAATGTGCCACTGTCTTTTTACGTCTGGGCTTATCTTATATTACCGCGCCAAGAGGCCACCTTTGCATATGACCTTCGGAATACGTTTAGCGAATGGGCTATGACTTTTAATGAAATATTTTTATTGAAATATTATTGTCGGATACAAGTTATGAACGACGCGTTATCCTGTGTGTTCGGGTGCGACTGGTCGATTCGAATGTTTGTGTAAGACTGCGACTCGTTCGATTATGTCTCTCTCGATAAAGATACAATGCCGTTCGTCGGTAGTGTTGTCGTGTTCCCGATTTATCACTCCCCTGCTAGATGAACGCTACTCTAGAAAGCGTCGTGGAATTGTAATACGGCGCCCGGATCGGAAAGCCTTCATCGATGTGTCGTTAATGAGTTGCTGGAGTTCGGAGTTGTTTCGTTGGACGTTGGCGATTTGTTCGTAGTCGATCGATTGTATCCGGGGCAGGCGTTTGGTTCTGTCTACGATTTCTTCCGGGGCCATTGCGTGCTGATGTTGTTGGTTGAATGGTTGTCGATTTTGTTGACGATCGTCTGTGCGGACGGGCGGATCGGCGTTTGTGATTCCTGACGCGGCGAACCAATACTCCATCGAAAGAAACCACGCTTCAATGTTTTCACTGCATACGGCTGGCATTGGCAATCGAGAATACACCACGTTGGTGCTTGCCTGGAACGCGTCGTCGTAGTTTTGTGAGGAGCTCGCCGACGTTGTTGGTATCGTTAGTGGACATTTGTAACGGTCCGCGAGTTACGATTTTTAAGAACGGCGTCGTCAAGATTAAGTCGCGTGTTTTCACAGGGGTCACCACGTTAGCGTATTGGTAACAAAATGAGAAACTACCGAATGACTTTTAATGAAATATTTTTGTCGGATACAAGTTATGAACGACGCGTTGTCCCGCGTGTTTATGTGCGACTGGTTAATTCGAAGGTTCGTTTAAGACTGCGATCTGCGACTCGTTCGATCCTGTCTCTCTCGATAAAAATACAATGGCGTCGTTCGTCGGTAAGGTTGTCATGTGCCTGATTTATCAGGGTTGCCACATATGTATTCGTAGGATACCTTGAAGGCACTGATTTAAGAATATTTGGTTGTTATTTTAGATATGGTCAAATTCAATTTTTCCTGAGATGTTGTGGTTTTGCCTGGAAGGAGGCGGACTGCTCGAGCTCCTTCAGTAGTGAAAATTATCGACTTGTTCTATCGGGCTCGATATAGAAGTTTCACTTTACGCTCCTGGAACCAACACAAGTACAAATGGGAACGAATAAGTGCCACGGCATGGAAAATAATTGCAATCTTTTCACATGTGAAAAATGTGGTGTTGATACAAAGCATCCGCGATTTGAGCTAGAAGATCTCACCTTTTTTTCGTCGAAGTAGTCTAGGTGCTGAATACATCCTCGACCTCTTGATATCTTTTCCTTTGGATTCGAGTAAAATTTGCAGAGTATGGTCGTTGATTGTTATAAAAATTTGCATAGGCAATAGAATGGAATTACCAGACAGCTTACTCCCTTATAATAGAAAACGTCTTCTATGGCATGCCTTTCTTACTAGGCCGCGAACGCAGACACTGCGATGCCGAGCTTTTATGGGCGATGCAATATGTACACACACATGTTATGATTCGGTTTTAAGGTGCCTACGCGTACCAGTTTTAATCACGATATCGTCTACAGCCATTTATTCTAAACTCAGCTCTTTCGATAGTCGTAGACTGGGGCGGTCTCTCCAGTAGCTAAGCCTGAGACTCGAAGACCATTTAAAAATCACGTCCTTTCGCAGCTCAGCCCACAGGAAGGGCTTAGAGCCGATGAGTAGAGAGGAAGAACCAACTCTAGCTAGCTCATCTGCTTTTTCGTTTTCCTCAACATCCGAGTGACCAGGTAACCAGTAGATGGACAAAGAGTTATGAGAGGAAATATTCTGAAGGATGTCAAAGCACTCGCAGACCAATTTCGATCAGAACTTGTACGAAGAAAGTGCCTTGGTTGCAGCTTGGCTATCAGTGAAAATAACGATATGGGCACGACGGAGACCCCGCCCAGGATTTCCTTGGCCAAGATTTCAATGGCATAAATCTCGGCTTGGAACACAAGAGTACAGGTAACTGAGATCCTGATCCGAAGACTCCAGCACCTACACCGTGGTCTGTCCTAG
The DNA here is from genome assembly GCA_949715475.1 of Microchrysa polita. Taxonomy (NCBI): domain Eukaryota; kingdom Metazoa; phylum Arthropoda; class Insecta; order Diptera; family Stratiomyidae; genus Microchrysa; species Microchrysa polita. The sequence continues at coordinate 79,901,399 of OX454418.1, read as the reverse complement.
AGTAAACTACACGATGGTTCTTGGATCAGCGCACAGGTTGTCATCATATGTCCATTCCAATAGATCTGGGATGTGAATGGCGAATTTCCTTCCGAACCGTAGTCTCTCGTATAGTAATCTGAAAGCGAGCAAATTTATAGGCAAGGAATCTGTTTGCAGATTGCGCATATGTCCCCTATACGATATACGGATTTTAAGGGTACTGAAAATATTCAGTGGCGTGATACCCCGGCCTCTAGGGTTAGGGTTGAAGTGGTAGATACTAAAAGCACCTGTAACATCCAGGCATGCAAGTCGTTGGAGCTTAATACAGCTATTTATTGCATTGCGGTGCAGTGTTTTGGGCCACCACATCAGCGACGCTTACGTAATTAAAGGCCTTACTAGTGTACCGTGTAACCACTCTATCATTCGAGAGAGACCCCAAATTTTACTAAACTACTGCTTCGATTAGTTTTATTAGTAATCCAGACTGCTTAACATTTATTGACCTTTTCATATTTTTAATTTGTTTTAATTAATTTTGCAGTGTTGATATGTTCGTAGAAGACAAATACTCGCAAAAAGGTCCCATTCAAATTTCAATTACACCATTACTTACAATATTCGAACTGAAACAGAAAATCGCTAAAGACTTCGATATACCAATGACAGTACAACGGTGGATGATCAATGACGACCTAGCTATGGATGATACACAAACACTTTTGGAATTTGGCGTAAAGGACGAAGGGGCCACATTTTACCTATACATTGTTACGCCCGACATACACTTTTATGAAGCCAAAAAAACAAATCTTGACAACAATCAAATCATGCCTAATCCACCACGCCTAGAGAGAATGAAATCTGAAATCCTTCCGGCGGTGAAAGAAGAAAGTCCAGACGAAGTTGGTGCAATAGCTCTCCCAGAAGGGTCAACAGTGAGCCCACCAGCAAATCCAACGACGGATTGGGCTTGCGTTCTCTGTACCTTGTTGAATCCGGTGGAACGTGACACATGTATGGCATGTATGAAACCAAAACCAAAGAATACTACAGACCCTAAACCCAAAGAAGTTGTGGAAAAACAGACAGCTATGGTTCAATTGCGTCCGGCTGAACAAAGAAATGATTTGAATAGAGCAAGTCCAAATCGTAAGTCAACTGACGTGTTCAACATAGTAGATATTAAGATTGATATAAAAAAGACCGTTATTGATCAAATAGCGCCTACTGCAAAAGACCCTAGTCCGAATATTACGCGATTCAATTACCGAGGTGTCGACAATTTCAATCCGAATCGCAAAAAGAGTGAAGCACCTAAACCGCCTGGTGTAGTTGTTAAACCGAAAACAGCAGATACGAAGGATACGAAAAACCATTACATGGAACTTCTGAGTTTGGACAATGCCGATGCTGTAGCCAACGTGGAACCATTCGAATGTCCTGTTTGTTTCATGAAGTTTGACACGGGCGAAGGAGTCATATTGAGAGATTGCCTGCATACATTCTGCCGAGAATGTCTTGGTCACACAGTTCAGTACAGCGAGGATGCCGAAGTCAAGTGTCCGTATATGGATGCCGAATATAGTTGTGATAGTGTTCTACAAGAACGAGAAGTGCGAGCACTGGTTAGTAAGGACATTTACGAATTGCATTTAGTGAAATCGATGAGAGTCGCCGAGCATCAAATCGAGAATGCATTTCATTGCAAAACGCCCAATTGTCGCGGTTGGTGCATCTACGAGGACAATGTGAATCAGTTTAAATGTCCCGTTTGTACGATCATGAATTGTCTGACGTGTAGGGTGAGTAAAATCATTTCCACAAAAAAAAAAACACATTTGAAAACCCTTTATAATTTAACAGGTTATTCATGACGGTCTTACATGCAAACAATATCAGGATCGTTTGGCAAGCGATTGCGATAGTAATGCAGATGCTAGGCAAACGAAAGAAATGCTGGACGAAATGGTCAAGAATGGAGAAGCGATGAATTGTCCAACATGTCAAGTAAGCATTATAATAATAACTAAAATAATTCAACATAAATAACAATTATTTTTTTCTGCAGGTTGTCATGATGAAAAAATGGGGCTGTGATTGGCTCAAGTGTTCCATGTGTAAGACTGAAATTTGTTGGGTAACTCGCGGACCACGATGGGGACCAGGCGGAAAAGGTGATACATCGGCCGGATGTAAATGCGGTGTCAACAGTGTAAAGTGCCATCCTAAATGTAATTACTGCCATTGAAAAAAACACGTTTTAAACCAAAATCTAGATTTGAATAGTACGAGCAATAGGTATAAGAGTTTTGTGTGCAAAGCGATATAATTTAAGTTATGTTTTTACCGACCATTTCACAAAATTACATGACTTAGATAAATACTCGTAGATTAATTATTATGAATTGTAACATTGTAAAAAAGCGAGTTTTAGTTTGTTGAGATAATTTTTATTTGGCATGAATGAATAAATACGTAAATGCGATGATCTAGTATATTTCTTCCAACCGGAATAAATTTTTAATAATAATAATAATATCGAGATGCCCCTGTAGTTCCCACATTTAAACTTATCACAACTTATTTTGTGGAATCGGCAGATGATACTTTTGTGCCAATCTTCCGAGATTATTTTATCGTTCCATATTTTGGCGGAGTAGTGTGTGTTTGGTCTTGAGAAAGCGCTCCCCACCATGCTTCAGCAGCTCAGCGCCCGGCGCTTTGTTACGTTTTAATAATTGTATGGCAAAATCAACTTCTTCTACTGTCGGGGAGTGCCTAGATCAGCAACCTGCTCCAGAGCTACTTGGGTGGGGGTGTTCGATTCAACATCTAGTAGCTCTTCGAAATGTAAGGCCCAGCGTTTAATAACGTTATCCATTTCCCTGATGATATTCCCATCCCTATGCTTGCAGAGGTTTGTGCTGGGTTTTTCTTCACTTTTTAGTGGGTCAATTAGCTTGTACACTGTTCTTACTAGCTAGTCTTTGGTTAATTTGCATCAACTGCTCGTCATGCTTATGTTTATTACGTCTTATTAACCTATTCGTCGAAGCTCGTCATATTTGACTTTTTGGCTCCGAAAGCGCGTTGGGCCCATTGTCTCGCCGGGCTTTTAACCCACAACCTCCTCTGCGACCTCTTTGAGTTCATTCCAGATCTCAAGGGCGCCTTTGTTAACGGGCGATAGCTTTTCCTGAAGGGCAGCCGTGTAAGCAACCATCTTGGCACCATTCGAGCACCGGCGAGAATCAATCCGGCAATAATTTTTGCGGTGAACAAATTGCACCGCAAAAATTATTGCCGGATTGAATCTCGCCTTCACCATATAGTGGTCTGAATCTATGTTTACGTTTGCTCCACGATAGGACCGAACATCCATTTAACTCAATGCCCATCTATTGCAGACGAGAACGTGGTCGATATGATTCATGGTATCTTATGTTAATTAATTTTGAAATAAATAAATAAAATCGCCCAGCAGCAACTTTACGTCGTTTGATGGAGGTGAGTCGAAGTGAGTTTCTAGGCGGTTGTAACTTCAGTGGAGTCAAGTGAGATTGACAGGACAACTCTGCAATTGAAAAATGGCCTCCTGAACAGATGATTGGAACACAGCCTGTTTAAACGCGTTCCTCTAAACTCAACGAGGATTTCCCAATATTCATGGAGAAGCATCCGAAGAACACCTCCGTGTGAACGTATTGATTGAAGATCGGAAACAATTAGCTGCTCGCACGAGACGACGACAACGTGGAAAAATTGATCCGTATTTCCCAAATTGGAAATATAAACGTAGGTGCAGCGTTGAAGTAAACTCGAACGATCAACTGTTGACATTGCGGGTCCGTTCCATGAGCTGACATGACTGAAAGAATTCGTGGGATAGGACCTCTTTTAGTCAGACCCACTCCACTTTTCATCAACGCCATCAAGGATATGTCACAATCAGGCATTGATTAAAATTTCAGGTTGCTAGCTATCTATTCTGTCGAAAGTTATGGCCGAATTAAAGTATTGATTAGGTGTCATTTGGACGGGAGGTAGAAGATCCATGGGCCCTGTACCGATCAAAATGTAATCAAAACAAACACTACTGACTAAAATGTTAAGCCGCTAGCTTCTTTATTTCGGGGGTTATCGTGCGAACAGACAGACAGGCATGGCTTATTCGAATCAGGAACCTGTCGTGGCTCTTTGGATGTGTCACAAATATCGGCGTAACAAAAAGAATATACCATTTGCCATATTACAGGTTAAAGAACTATCTTCTTCTTCTTCTCTGTACCGTAACCCCTTGTGGGGCATGGTGCGTTCACTCTTTCGTTTATAGGCTACTTCGAGTCAATGTTACATTGCATATAGAGTTTCGGAGTGAATATAATGTCGCAAGCACTATATATTTCCTATGAATGTATTTCCTATGTACATGTACGGAAATGTTGGACCACGCCGAGATTCGATCTCCGGACCTCTAAATTACTAGCATCGTAGAGTGCGACTCAACCAAGTGAGCCACAGAACGGGCCAAGTCTAAAGGTATGAAAATATGAAGACACTCCTGACTTGGTGGCATTTTGGCCTGACGCGAGGCCAGCGCTTTTCGTGGATTCAAGAGTCAGCACGTCCTCATCCTTGGGCAGCCGCTATCAAAAGCGAAGTAAAAGACATGGGACACAAAAGAACTCTTGATGGAGAGATTTTGTTGACCAACAATATAAAAGCGTATATTGCATGAAAAGAAGCTAGCAATCCAAAGCGGAAGGAAAAATCGAATATAAATATAATGAGCAAATTAAATTCAAGTAATCCAAATAAAAGTTGATAAAGAAAAGGAATTGAGATGGAAAATGTTAATAAATAAAAAAATAAAAAAAAGAACAAAACACAAGTTCAAACGACTTACGATTTTTCAATTCTCGTGGCCGAAGATCGATCGTCATTTTAATGCTTTTATTCGTAAAACTCTAAAATAAAAGAAAAAAGAAAACTAAACTTTTCAAAATACAAAATAAAAATATAAATGTGAAACCGATTGTCTCCACCATCAGCTATGTCTGTAAAATTATAGCAATCCGCTATCCAATTCAATCCAATACTAAAACAATATTCCTTTTGGGACAGACTTAAGAGCGCAGGGCACAACTTTTGTGCTCTACTGCTCTGCTGCACTCGTATTTTCTCACTGCTGGTGTATAAAATAGCGATTCGTCGATTTCTTTTTATCGCTAAGGTCTCCATTACACAGTCATATTTATATTATAATATGTATGTCATATGCCTAAGCCTACTTAATTCATTCAGTATAAATTTTTAGACGTGCAGTAACCGAAATCAAGTAGGCTTAAGGATATGATAATATCTATTATAATATATATTACCAATATATGACTGTGTAATAGCGCCCTAAGAGTAGGTACTAACATCGGCATTTCACGTGAAATCCATGCAAATACTGTCTAAATTTTGATGGTCGTGAAATTGAAATCCCTTGGTGTACTCACTTCAGATGAAACTCTCCAAATCGGTATTTTACGTTACGCCAGCGGAAACAATGCAGTTGCACTTTATTTCACAGGGAAAAGGTGTCATCGGCAATCAATCAGTCCGCGAGTGCACATTTATCTTAAATTTAGTGAATAAAAGGCAAGCCTTCACTGCACTTTTTTCACGGGAGACATACGTGTAAGTTTTTCGCTCGGTGAACATTACTTACTTACCATACTTACATACTACGGTGTGCAAAATGGTGGGGCTCGTAATGCGATTTCACTTTGGTGTAATTCTGCTGTTTTGCTTAATGTAAACGTAAAGAACAGGCGGAACAGACGGAACTGCTGTGTTCTATAACCTAACCCGACCCAATGTTAGAGCTTCTGCACAATATTGCCCACACTATCTGCTGGCTCTGGGGCACTCCAACTTTCCAAATTTCCAAAAATGACGGGCTTGATACACGAATTCGCAGAAAGAAATGCAACTCGACTTTATTTCCCTGCGAAGCATTTCACAATAAATACTAATTGTTTATAAGGTTTTCATTCGCGAGGATTTCGGACGAAGTGATGACCAATTGACGGTAAAAATTTATACTTATTCATGGTTTTTACGAAACGATCAGGGTCGAACTGCGGCATGTTTTTCGATAGCACTTGAGGTCCTTCTTACAGATAAGGACGTAGTCAAAGCATATTCTATGAAACACTTTTCACTTTGCAATTATTGTACTTTATGGGATAGGCCCCAGATCTGTCTATCATAGCATCAACGGAGTGGCTTCGGATAGGTTCCAGTGATTTTGTGAACATAACAAAAACAATTCATATCACCACATTACGTAAATTGAACAGATACGCAGATATACAGCTGTATGAAGTCAATATGAACAGCCTCAGTGGAAAGACATACCATGGTTTGTTATTGGACTTTGTAGCACACGGAAAAGGGATTGCTTCAACAGCGATGCGCAATTTTGTGTTCTGCTTAAAATAAGGGTTAACGGTGACTGCATTTCATGGTCCGTGAGCAGTGGCGGAACAACTTCATTCGGGGCCCCCCGCCAAATTTTTGAGTGTGCCCCCCTACACTCAAAGAAAAGCTGAGGGCAATCAATTGAATCAACTCTTTTTAAACATGATTTTGAGGCTAGTGTTTCTACTAAAATTAAATCATACTTAAAATAACTTTGCTAAGAGCTGCTTTGACTCATTGCATACTTATATTGAGAATGGCGTCCTTGATGTAACGTTTATTAAATTAATGATTTCATCAATAGTTTTTTACTTTAACATACAAAAGCTCGCACAACCCAGCATAGACCTTTGTAGGCGACATTCAATTTATGTACCTCAATACGCTCCTAAAAGCATAAGAAAATACCTACAGTGGGATTTGACCCCGGGAACCTAAGATTTGAAGACGAGTGCACGAGCCAGACTATACGTGACGAAGTTTGTAACTTTGCTAGACAATTGAAAAAAGACACGTTACTAATTCAGCTGGCAAGACTCCATTCAAATCCACTGTGGCCTTAGCACCGCAGACCTAATGATTGTGTATAGCAAGATAAAATATTTGAGTCTTCAACGACCTATGCCAGCCGAACTTACTTTAGTACCATTCGCGAACTATTTTGTTCGTGTTCGACAGTTCATGACAAAGTGGATTGGAATTTAGTCTAGTATAAACACCCTGTAGAAAAGGTACGATCTCCAAAAATGTTTTAAGATAGCTTATTTGTAGTGGGACCTAAAGGATCGTTCTGGCCATATGGTACTTGCAAACAAAATAGCATAGCCGTATTAAGAGCAAATTTATTCCGTAATGGAGGCTTATAAGGTAGTCATAGAGACGAAATCGAACTTCTTATTTTAGATAAATTAAGCTGAACAATTTTAAAAACTTAACTAACCTTTTCACAACACAAAATGATGTGCTTTCATTGTATACATTCATTCATGGAATGACTTCGAGCCATTTTCATGTGAATTATGAAAGAAGGCCAAGTTTCCTTGCACTGTTAATGATTATAAATACATAGAGAACATAGGCCCTTATGCGCCACCACTGTCCTTGAGATAGTGGTTGAAGGAAGGCCGTTTCTGAATATTCCCTAAACTTGTCCTCATTATACACATTCGTTCGAAACTGATGTACATACATTGTAAACCGATGATCTCAAAATGAAGTGAAGTGACACGGCCTTTTTCGTTAGTCATTTCCTGGCCCGTAGTATCACCCCCAACCATCCTAACGGATTGGGCTAATCTCAGTGGCGTCGGAATTAATTCGAAAACGAAATTAATCCTCTTTACAACAAGACGTATGTTTCCTACTATTAACCTATCTAGACTAACAGGCAGGTCAACTTGAGTCTTCTGAAACGGAAAAATCTTGGTCCCAACATCCAGGAAAGAGTGAATAAAGCCACTGTAACACTGTACTCGAGCAGGAAAGCTATCGGGAAGATCTAAGGTTTGCAGCCAGAAGTTGTATATTGAATTCATTTCAATATACCGCTATTGTGCGGCCTATTTTGCTTTATTTGACTTTATCCTGCCCCCGGCGACGGACTACATTGCTCCCAATTGCTTTTTTTGTAGAAACAATTGTAGCCTGATATAGTCTGGCTGGTCTAGCGGTTAGTGCGTGCACCATCGGTGCACAGGGTCATGAGTTCGAATCTCACCGTGGATCATGGTGTTTTTCGAACTCTCGAGCTTGTGACGGACTATGATCTCACTCAGATGTTAAACGAGTACCCATTTATGGGGATAAATAACACTGCTGAGCGTGATGCTGATCTCATTACCTCAACAAAAAGCAGATAAGATCTTGGAAATAGGATGTCACTAACACATCCTGCGGCCTTAGTCCAATGCTGGATTGTCGCGCCTGTTATTTATTTTTATTGTAGCCTGATCCCGTCAAGGGAAAGTAACAGATCAGTCGATCCATTTCAATCTAAAGTGTGGACCAACGTGAATGCACGAAGTTAATTGTTAATAAAACAAAAAGTTTTTAGAGAATTATCTAAATTTTTTTTTATTATGATAGAAGAATCTAAGGCAATTATGTGTGAAACAAAATATCGGCCAAATGCTCGTCATGGCTACCGTAGCATACTTCTATCCGATGGTCCATATTTTTAATGACTGAGACATAATTGAGGTTGAATATCGTTAATGTGCTGAATTATCTCATCCTTTAGGTATTGAATTGTTTTTGGTTTATTGACGCACACTTTTTCTTTTAACTATCCCCAGAGAAAGAAGTCCAAAGGTGTCAAATCACATTATCGTGGCGGCCAATTAACATCGCCAAGACGAGAGATAACACGGCCATTGAATTTCTCGTGCAAAAGAGCCATTGTTTCGTTGGCTGTGTGGCAAGTGGCCCCATTCTGTTGGAACCACATATCGTCCAAGTCCATATCCTCGACTTCTGGCCACAAGAAGTCCGTTATTTGGTCGATTATGTTGACCAAAAAAATCACGAAGTACACGAAAAGCATTTTGATTTGAACGTTCATTTTCGTAAAAGGCTTCAACGACCTTAACGCGCTGCTCAATTGTGTACTTCTTCATGGTTGAATTTGCGAAACACTGAGGCAAAGAAATGTCTAATAAAGTTAGGTGGGAAGCTTATCGTTAAGGTGGGACACTCAATTAACATCGTGCGTTCTAGTTGGACTACCCGTTATACTGATAGTTCATAGACGTATGCAGGAGTGGATTAGGAATTAACTCGGTTGAATGGAATATTCATTTGTCTTTTCGCCTCCTTAATTTCTGTAGCGTCCTCCAAGCTAATGTCTCAACGATTTTGGAAGCCATTACTTGTCACGTCATCACTGGTAATCCCTACCAGTCCTTTTATTTACTGTTAGTCAAGCTGCAATTCGATCACTTGATTCAGTGCTGACCACATCAAGAACTATTGAGACGTGCCGACAAGTACTTAGAGAGATGGGTCGCTTTTTCCACATTACGCTATGCTGGCTACCGGGCGATAGTCGCTTTGTAAGCAATCGCTAGGAGGATGATTTGGCCCGGAATGTGTCAGAAGTTAGCGTTGAAGACAGCCGCGCAAACTTGAAAACAAATATTGTCGCTTGTGCATTGATAAATAGAAGCCTGTAATGGTTCATTTCATACATTGCTGTTGTTGGCGTTGTGTCGTTGTCGACGACACAATTTTAAATGACACCGATTCAGCTGGTTGCACTTGCAGCCAATCTTTCTGCAAACCTGTCTGCACATTCTCATATCATTGCTCTCTTATCTATCATTTAGTATAGATCAGCTGTGCGAGTGCGAGTATCGAAGTGTTCTATTTTCGTTCTTATCACTCGCACAGATCTAATACGGAATGCAATCTATTGTTAGAAGGTGAGCATTGATATGGGAATTTGCGGAAAAGAAGGTGTGTCATCACGCTTCAAACATAAAGGTGCTTCCATGCACTATACGAGTATGCGTCCAGGCACTGTATGCAAATTTGAAATGTTTGCGGTAGGGGATTTGAAAATGTGGTGTTAGGTGGGAGCATATCCCTATGTAAAGGATGGATCGGGTGGCGTGATATGGGGAATGACCTCTTGGAAATAGATACTGTTTTTTTTAGTTTGGCGGTAATAAATTTTTTCCGTTTTTGGGGATTCAAAATTTGGCTGTCGCGAGGTTCGGACGTGGAATAAGCCCGTTTAGTTTAATTTAAATTAAATTTAAATTATTGAATAGTACCTTAAACATTAAAAATTTGTAGTACATTAAACTTTAATTCGCGGAAAAGATAGATTTCCTGTGCGATAGTGCTAATTTCATTGTTTCAAGTGGCGAAATTTTAATGAGTGCAACTTTAACGTCTTAGCATAAAATTAGCCTTTTCCTGCGCTGTGTTATTTTGGATTTCCGAAGTTTGCTCTCAAGTACGCCTTTTCTGGGCAAACGGCAGCGAAGCGCTACTATATATCGTCACAATCCGTGCAAAACATAATATACGTGCCACCGACCGACGGGTTGTTGAGTCTTCTGGCCCGTACTTGCGCTACTGAGGATCGTGGCGTTCCTTTGGACGCCGAGCGCTGTTGAAGTTGGCGTTCCTTTGGACCCCGAGCGCTGTTGAAGATAGTGGCGTTTATTTGAGCCTGAGCACTGTGCGCGTGTTTCATCGTCGGGTAGTGGAATCTCTTGGCCCGTACTTGCACTACTGAGGGTCGTGGCGTTCCTTTGGACCCCGAGCGCTGTTGAAGATAGTGGCGTTTATTTGAGCCTGAGCACTGTGCGCGTGTTTCATCGTCGGGTAGTGGAATCTCTTGGCCCGTACTTGCACTACTGAGGGTCGTGGCGTTCCTTTGGACCCCGAGCGCTGTTGAAGATAGTGGCGTTTATTTGAGCCTGAGCACTGTGCGCGTGTTTCATCGTCGGGTAGTGGAATCTCTTGGCCCGTACTTGCACTGCTGAAGGTAGTGGCGTTTCTTTGAACCCCGAACGCTGTGTTTCACCGACGGGTTGTTGAGTCTCCTTGCCCGTACAAGCGCTGCTGGAAGAAGTGGCGTTTTCTCGAACCCCGAGCACTGTGAAGTGTGTGTTACGCTTGATATTTTATCTGGGCGATGGCCGTATACGTCCCGTCGTTTACCAACCAGTGATACTGCCGCGAATTACGATTTTGATTATTCTTTAAATTTGAATATTATTTATTTTAATTATTGGTCTACAGTTTTGTATTCTTGTACATATCGTTTATCCACCGTTTATCGTTTATAAATTTTGTTATTATATAAATTGTACCTTCGCTTTTCTGATCCGCATACGTCATAAGTGCAATTAATTATTTTGTTTTGTGATATAGTTAAACTTAACCACTTTAGCCTCGTCGCATGAAACGGCCGTTCCAGCTGCAACGGGGTGAGTACCAATATACCTTAGTTTATTATTATTATATTCATAATTCTATTGCATTTAAGTACGCTCAAATTTGTTGGATAGAAAAACGTATTGATTTATATTCTTGAGCGCGGCACGTTAATAAATCCAGATGTGTTAATTTGAAACTCTGAATCTTTTCCTTTAGGGAATCTGATTTTTCAGGACTGAGATGTAGGCGCACTCGAGTCGTCGTTGGTTTTGTTTTGTTTTTGGGAGATTTTTAAATATTCAGCCATGAAAATCTATAGGCTTGTGGTGGGATTATGGCCAGAATCCTCACATCTGGATTCCCGTGATTGCATTCTTCGGTGGTGATTCTTCTGCTCGTTTTTTTTTCCTGCTTTTTTTTTCAGTTTTAGCTCCTGCTGTTTTTACGGTTACTGGCATACGTATTTTATTTGTAATGAATGGAGAACAACGGACCAGCAAGACCCCACCCCACATTCCCGAAATGAGCTGCCGATTATCGTATGCCGCCGCTGTGTCCGAAGTTGGCCTCCGAAGAATTCTGTCATCCGTTCTCATTACATTTAATGGCGCCCAACGTGGGGCCCGAGTTCGTCTTTCAAAGAAGATTTATTTTGGGTTCCAAACTAAACTCAACACGTTCCTCTTTCTTCTAAGCTTCGACTTAGAGTTTTTGAAGATATTGTGTTTACCTAGCAGCATCCCTTCTTCGCGTCCCTTCCTTGTAGAGTAGATTATCCTGTAGAGTCAATAGCTACAGGGCAGCTCTTTTGTTGTGTTGTCCCGTGGTTCGCCACGTACCAAATGACATACAGTTACTTCGAGATTTACTGGCAATTTTGAGTTGATTTTGAGATGCCTATCCGAGTTTCCTGTATGTATCTTTTGGTACTTTTCTGTTTAAAAGAGCTGCCCTTCTTTTTTTTTTATTTTTTTATTTTAACCGAGTTAACCTTACAAGTTGTATTTTTAGGTTGGACTCTGAGTTCCAGTGAAAAACTTTGTGAATTATGTCAATTTGGTGCAGTTTTTTTTTGCGCTTTTGCGTCCAACGTTTTTCACTGAAGCTCATAGCCTAGTTTATTAATACAGCTTAGTAATCATATTTGCATTTTTTTCTCTTTTGAATTTTCTCCCTGATCACTGTCGAAGAATGCAAGCACTTCTTTATTTTTCATTTGTCACGCATCGAGTGTTTTATATAACTTCATTTTCTGGTTCGCCTTCATGTCCTGGAGAGGATTCACTATTCGCGAAAGAAAGGATAGAAAACTGTTTTGTTGTATTAATTATTGTATACATTCGATCCAAATTTGGAAGATTGATTTATAGTGTTCACTCTATACAAGTTCAGCAGTCATAGCTCGTATTTTCTTCGTTTTTTTCGGTTGATTTATGACCGTGGCCTATCTAGTTAGATATTGTTAGCTATTTATTTATATATTCTATAATAATTCTTCGTTGCATATATATTTTGAATTTAAAAATGCCCTTAGTACGACGTAGTACCGAGGATCTTCAGCATTTAGGTGCAGACCAGGAAGATCCTACAAAATGTTCTTTATGTCTTAAGGATTATATCTTAACGGATGAGATTTTGCTAGCTGATTGTACGCACTCCTTTCACAAATCGTGCATAGACAATTGGCTGCAGACAAAAGAAAAATGTCCTGTTTGTGATCGTCCCTGCAATCCAGGCAAACTAACAGGGGTTAAATTGAGAGGTAAAGAGGGTGGGGATTTTGAAGAATTGGGTGCTACAGGGTTTACTGCAGCGGCTACAGGAGCCACACCCAAAGCTAGTGGGCGTGTAACGCGATCCCAAGCCAAAGCTCAAGGGAATCATTTAATTTCTGCTTCCACCCAAAGGCTCCTAAATCGGCCAGTACTAGGCACTAGTTTATTGCCCAGCTCGCAACAAATGACACCGGTTGTTGAACCACCTGCTGATAAGACCATGGAAGTAAACATGGTTACTCAAATTCGTAGTGTAATAGAGGAGGTTATGCAAAAACAATTGCGTGAACTTGTTGTTACAGAAATTAAAAAGTTGACTCAAGAACAGTTGCCGTCGCAGCAGCAACAACAGCTTCAAAGTTCACCACCACAACAGCGATCACAATTGCAGGGGCAACAAGCACTCAAACCACCAGCTACTTCGACTCCGCCTCAGTCAATTCCTCCACTTCCGAGTTCAAACAACACATTAACATCATTAGAACAACAACCCTCACTGCCACATCAACCACCACGTCTGAATGACTGTACCTTCATGCTTCCGCCTCAGCAGCCACAAATTTATTCCCAACCACCTGGTGTTCCTCAACGGCAAGAAATGCCCTTTAATTATGGTCCACCTCATGAACATCAGTTCCACCATAATAATCCACCTGTGGGTCCTTCAGCACCATCTTGGAGATTTGCCGCAGACTATCGTGCTCGTCCTAGTTTCAATCCGGAGAGAACGAGTAAGGCAATATTGGGATGGAATTTGAAATTCTCGGGGGAAGATCCTACTATGCCAGTAGAGAAGTTCCTGTATCAGGTAAGAACGTATACCTTCAATACGCTAGGAAATAATTTGGAAGCCGTTACCAGCTACCTTCCTTGGCTCCTGACTGGGAAAGCCGCCGATTGGTATTGGAGATACCATCGCAGTGTGAGTCGGGTTGAGTGGTATTCGTTCTGTGAAGCTCTTCGAGCAGAATTCCGCGAACGATTAACTGATTATGAAATAATGGAGCAACTTAAACACCGAAAGCAGGGTCCAAAAGAAACATTCGACTCATACTGCGATGGTGCTCTAAAACTGGTCGATCGGTTAGAACGGGGAATATCTGAGTGGGAACTCGTGGATATTTTGAAATGTAATCTCCGTATTGAAACTAGAAGGGAACTTAATCACTTTCCCATACGAAGCCTACAGGAACTGAAGACTTACGTTTATCGTTCCGAACATTTGGAAAATCTATACAATAAGAGCCATATTCGCGCAAATCAATTTTCATACAGGAGGGACATTTCAGAATTGGCACACGACGAAGTAGAGGATCAACCAGCTAGCTTGGAAACAGATTCAATTGCTGCTCTGGCAAAAGAAAGCAAATGTTGGAACTGCCGTTTGGCTGGCCATCAGTTTGCTGATTGCTTAGCAGAACGGACAATATTTTGTTTCGGCTGTGGAGAACCCAACACATATCGTCCACAGTGTGCGAAATGTTCAAAAAACTTGAAAAAGATGACATATGCTCCTCCAAAGAAGAAATAAATACTGATGACTCCAGCCAAATTATAACTTCTTCTTTTGACAATCTCTTGTCAAAACCTTGCCCTTTTATTAATCACGGCCATGACACAAAAGCACAAACACCATTAGAGATTCAATCATCCTCCACTTCTTTATTACAGCCGTTAGCCACATCAAAATCATTGTCTGATGATCCCCATACACAATTTTCCACTGCCCGACCCATGCATTATAGTTTTAAACCTTTACACGTTAGGGTCCGAGAATATGAAGCAGCACGTCGTCGTCTTCTTGTTATAGACGAATTGAAAAAGCGAACTCCAAAGCACTCGACTGTCCGTCAGAGGCAGTTTTGGAAGAGAGTTCGCCAAAATCATCGTCGGTACTGCTCTGCTATCCTTGGAACACCACCTAAAAACGACATGCGGCCTTATGCCGATGTGACAATTTTCGGCGAAAGAGTTTGTGGACTTGTCGACACGGGAGCCAGTGTCAGCTGTATAGCTGCTGATTTGGCAAGGAAATTCATTTCTGACAGAAAATATCCGTTCGAAAAATTTTACCTCCGCCTAACAACGGCAGATGGTACTCCTCATTCAGCTGTCGGACGAGTATTAGCTGAAATCACCTTTCGCGGGCGATCTGAAAATCTGTCCCTGCTTATAATGCCTACGTTGGCACAAAACTTATATCTCGGAATTGACTTTATTCATCTTTTTGGTCTTGCTTCGGACTTGTTTAGTTCTTCTATGTGTTCAGGAAACTTTTCTTTGGAAACATTAGCCACGGACAGCAACAAGCACTTTCTTACACCAGTCGAACAATCACGTCTCAATGCAGTTATCGCGATGTATCCGTCTTTTTCTTCGGAGGGCTTAGGGCGTACGTGTCTTGTAAAACACGCCATCGATGTCGGAGCTAGCAAGCCCATTAAGCAGAGACACTTTGCAGTCTCTCCCGCCATCGAAAAGCTCCTCTTCGCGGAAATCGATCGGATGCTTGCTTTAGGTGTCATTGAGGAGTCTCACAGTTCCTGGTCGTCTCCAGTGACACTTGTGGTGAAACCTGGAAAGGTAAGGCTTTGCTTGGATGCTCGGAAAGTGAATGCTGTAACAATCAAGGACGCGTATCCTTTGCCCCTCATCGATGGTATTCTAGGTCGGCTCCCCAAAGCCGAATATATTTCGAGCCTAGACCTAAAGGATGCCTTTTGGCAAATACCACTTGATGAGGACGCAAAGGAGAAGACTGCTTTCACTGTTCCGGGTCGGCCATTGTATCAATTCGTAACGATGCCGTTCGGATTGTGCAATGCG
This sequence comes from Microchrysa polita, assembly GCA_949715475.1. Taxonomy (NCBI): domain Eukaryota; kingdom Metazoa; phylum Arthropoda; class Insecta; order Diptera; family Stratiomyidae; genus Microchrysa; species Microchrysa polita. The sequence goes on along the minus strand of OX454418.1, from coordinate 79,885,449 downwards.
CCGCAAACAATGCAGCGTCTCATGGACCGAGTCATCCCAGCTCACCTTCGTCACCAGGTTTTCATCTATCTGGACGACCTATTACTTGTCACTGAAACTTTCGAGCAACACCTATTGCTCCTGCACGAAGTGGCTACATGTTTCCGAAAGGCTAGTTTGACTATTAACGTAGAGAAGAGCAAATTTGTAATGAAGCAAGTTCCATATTTAGGTCACATCATAGGGAATGGTACGATATGCACCGACCCTGATAAGGTCAAAGTCATTTCTGAATTTCCTTTGCCAAATACAGTTAGACAGCTGCGCCGGTTCCTCGGTATGTGTGGATGGTACCGACGTTTTGTCGATAACTACGCGACAGTGTCTTCACCGCTGACAGACATGTTGCGCAAAAACCGCAAGTTTTCCTGGACCGATGAGGGCCTGAAAGCCTTCCAAGCCCTTAAGGAGTGTTTAACTTCGGCTCCAGTTCTGCATAGCCCGAACTTTTCGCGACCTTTCGCCATCCACTGCGATGCCAGTCATTTTGGACTAGGGGCGGTGCTGATGCAAACAATAGATGATGGTTCGGAAGTACCCATTGCGTATATGTCGCAGAAATTCAATAAGGCCCAAAGAAACTATACGGTTTCTGAGCAAGAATGTCTGGCAGCGGTGATGGCCATAAAAAAATTCCGGGCATACGTCGAGGGACACGAGTTTAAGGTGGTGACCGATCACGCGTCTCTGAAGTGGTTGATGTCTTTACCCGATCTCAATGGTAGGCTTGCCCGTTGGGCGTTGAAGCTACAAAGCTTCAAGTTTACCATTGAGCATCGTAAGGGAAGCCAAAACGTTGTGCCAGATACGCTTTCTCGAATGTATTCAACAGAGGCAATAGAGTCAATTGAGCTGTTTGAGGAAACGATGGAGATTGATTTGTCGTCTCCTCATTTCCAATCGGAATCCTATGTTGCCTTGATCCGAAAAATCGAGGAGAACTCCCATCTTCTTCCGGATCTAAAGGTACTAGACGGGTTTGTGTATAGGCGCTCGGAATATGCGACGGGTGATGAGACCCAGGAGGAGAGCTCTTGGAAACTTTGGATTCCGGAGGAGCTTACGTCGACCATGATTGCTCGTGCCCACAATCATCCTTTGTGCGCGCATGGAGGAATCGGCAAAACGCTCAGACGGTTAAAGACCTTTTGTTATTGGCCGAAAATGACCAAACAGGTTAAGAGCTTTGTCGATTCCTGCGTCATGTGTAAGGAGACGAAAGCTCCTAACCAGGTTCTGAGACCTCCAATGGGCCACCTCATTATGCCCGATCGTATATTCCAGCGACTGTACATAGATTTTCTAGGACCTTATCCGAGATCCAAATCAGGCAACATAGGTGTCATCGTTGTCCTCGATCATCTTTCGAAATTTTCGTTCGCGGAACCCATTCGGAAGATGACAGCTAACGTCCTTGTTGAATACTTAGAGAAACGTATCTTTCACGTGTTTGGAGTTCCGGAGTCCGTCACCACAGACAACGGAGTTCAATTCAAGTCTGTACTTTTTAAAAGCTTGTTGGATTCCTATGGAATTAAACACAATTTCACGGCTTTATATTCACCCCAAAGCAACACTTCAGAGCGCGTGAATCGATCACTAGTGGCCGCCATTCGTGCTTATGTCTCCCCAGACCAACGCGATTGGGATCTCAAATTGTCGTCCATCAATGGAGCTTTGAGATCCGCTTACCATTCTTCTGTCGGCTTTTCGCCGTATTTCATTGTTTTTGGACAAAACATGGTTAGCCATGGTACCACTTACTCTCTATTACGCAACCTAAATTTAATTACAGACCCTAGAGTTGACGTTACGAACGATGAGAAGTTGGAATTACTGCGAAAAGACGTACAGGAGAATCTTAAGCGGATGTACGAAACCAATGTTCGGACGTACAATTTGAGATCTCGCCCCGTAAGATTCGATCCTGGAGACGTAGTCTTTCGTCGGAACTTCGGTCAAAGCAAGGCATCGAAGCATTATAACGTGAAACTTGACCGAAAATTCAAACAGGCCAAAGTCGTCGCTCAATCGGGTTCACCATGCTTCTTGTTATCCGACATGGCGGGGAAAAATATCGGAAAATATCACGCTAAAGACATTAAACAGTAACCCTCAGCATCTTCCGTTCGTTACACTTCGCGTAATAAGCTGTGATGTAATGGTTCATTTCATACATTGCTGTTGTTGGCGTTGTGTCGTTGTCGACGACACAATTTTAAATGACACCGATTCAGCTGGTTGCACTTGCAGCCAATCTTTCTGCAAACCTGTCTGCACATTCTCATATCATTGCTCTCTTATCTATCATTTAGTATAGATCAGCTGTGCGAGTGCGAGTATCGAAGTGTTCTATTTTCGTTCTTATCACTCGCACAGATCTAATACGGAATGCAATCTATTGTTAGAAGGTGAGCATTGATATGGGAATTTGCGGAAAAGAAGGTGTGTCATCACGCTTCAAACATAAAGGTGCTTCCATGCACTATACGAGTATGCGTCCAGGCACTGTATGCAAATTTGAAATGTTTGCGGTAGGGGATTTGAAAATGTGGTGTTAGGTGGGAGCATATCCCTATGTAAAGGATGGATCGGGTGGCGTGATATGGGGAATGACCTCTTGGAAATAGATACTGTTTTTTTTAGTTTGGCGGTAATAAATTTTTTCCGTTTTTGGGGATTCAAAATTTGGCTGTCGCGAGGTTCGGACGTGGAATAAGCCCGTTTAGTTTAATTTAAATTAAATTTAAATTATTGAATAGTACCTTAAACATTAAAAATTTGTAGTACATTAAACTTTAATTCGCGGAAAAGATAGATTTCCTGTGCGATAGTGCTAATTTCATTGTTTCAAGTGGCGAAATTTTAATGAGTGCAACTTTAACGTCTTAGCATAAAATTAGCCTTTTCCTGCGCTGTGTTATTTTGGATTTCCGAAGTTTGCTCTCAAGTACGCCTTTTCTGGGCAAACGGCAGCGAAGCGCTACTATATATCGTCACAATCCGTGCAAAACATAATATACGTGCCACCGACCGACGGGTTGTTGAGTCTTCTGGCCCGTACTTGCGCTACTGAGGATCGTGGCGTTCCTTTGGACGCCGAGCGCTGTTGAAGTTGGCGTTCCTTTGGACCCCGAGCGCTGTTGAAGATAGTGGCGTTTATTTGAGCCTGAGCACTGTGCGCGTGTTTCATCGTCGGGTAGTGGAATCTCTTGGCCCGTACTTGCACTACTGAGGGTCGTGGCGTTCCTTTGGACCCCGAGCGCTGTTGAAGATAGTGGCGTTTATTTGAGCCTGAGCACTGTGCGCGTGTTTCATCGTCGGGTAGTGGAATCTCTTGGCCCGTACTTGCACTACTGAGGGTCGTGGCGTTCCTTTGGACCCCGAGCGCTGTTGAAGATAGTGGCGTTTATTTGAGCCTGAGCACTGTGCGCGTGTTTCATCGTCGGGTAGTGGAATCTCTTGGCCCGTACTTGCACTGCTGAAGGTAGTGGCGTTTCTTTGAACCCCGAACGCTGTGTTTCACCGACGGGTTGTTGAGTCTCCTTGCCCGTACAAGCGCTGCTGGAAGAAGTGGCGTTTTCTCGAACCCCGAGCACTGTGAAGTGTGTGTTACGCTTGATATTTTATCTGGGCGATGGCCGTATACGTCCCGTCGTTTACCAACCAGTGATACTGCCGCGAATTACGATTTTGATTATTCTTTAAATTTGAATATTATTTATTTTAATTATTGGTCTACACGGTTGAATATTTAGGTATAAAAATTATCCTTTTTTAATAACGTCGAAAGTATTCAATCGTTGAATATCAAAATTGGTATAAAATGTATATTTTTCCATGTTATTGACACAAAGTATACCAACGTGGGATAAATTTTAAACTAAAATGGCATAAAAAAAATTGTTCATTCGACGATGGTATGAAAATAATATTTTCATACTAAAATGCATACTCAAAGGAATAAACTTTATACCATGTAAGAATGAATTCCCTTGTGATAAATGCAAAGAGACAAGATAACAGTAAATTTTCATTTGCCCTTGCAGCATTTATATCAAAATGTATAAATTTGATATGGCGATGAATAACAATTGAAATTTTTCGTTCGGATTTTCAGCACATGACTGAGGCTCGGGAGAATGTTAACGGTATAAATTGATTTTTATTTTCTGATGGTATACAATTAATTTCAGCGTAGTATTGATATTGGTAGAGTCAATAATTTTAATATCAACATTTATAAACTTTAGCTTGATTTTGAAATTCAAAAATTATAACTGGGGTTTGTTCAGTTGTCGTTATTTCGCGAGTGAATTAACATGTTTATAATGTTTGTGCACGAGTCCTGCTCCCCAATAGTGGAAATCTTAAAGTGTCCGGAATATCCAGAAAAAAACAAATAAAATGTATTAGTAAAAAAATGCGAATAAAAGTAAATTATATTTAAAGTTAAATAAAGTGTTTTCTTCATCATCACTTAACCTATTTTACTCTTCTTCTTCTTCCTTGCCTCGTTCTTTATACCGCTCCATAGTTTCGTGTTGCTAAACTTGCGGTGTAGACACATCGCCCGTTTTGGCGGTAATATCTCAGCATATTTCTACAGGCAGCTCTATCTTCGATCATGTCATCGCCGAGACCAATGCGTTGCTGTTGCTTTTCATTTGACACACCCAGGTGTGCTTCGGTCTGCCTCTGGCCTTGGGTCCATCAAGTGAAACTTCCATTGATATCGCTTTCTTTGCGGGGTTCTCAGGCGGACGCCTTTGAACATGGCAATACCAATCCGTTTGTCGGTCTTCGAGTTTTTCGGTGATTGGTTGGTCTATGGACAAACTGCCTTGTATGAATGTAGCTACTCTTGATGTTGTCCGTTTTGGTTACACCAACTGACATGCGTCAATAACCTATTATACTCAATAATTATAAAAATAAACTGTGGATAGTATAGATATTTACTATATACAGTTTTTATAAATAATGGGTATATACATGAATATATAGTTTATAAATGATATTTATTCATTCGATTCATAAATCATAACTATTCAATCTATAACAAATCGTTATAAATTGGGCTTATTCTATATGGTATATAGTTTATATAAATTATTTATCTGTTCAAATAATACCAACATGTTATTGAATATACACTGAATCAAATAAACAAATGGTATACCCGCTTGGATAAAAGCCATACCTCCGATTATTGATTTGTATACCTAGCACATTTATAAAGTTTATACACATTCTTTATGGATTTATATAGATATCATTTTTTATTAAATTTATACCTAAATATTCAACCGTGTACAGTTTTGTATTCTTGTACATATCGTTTATCCACCGTTTATCGTTTATAAATTTTGTTATTATATAAATTGTACCTTCGCTTTTCTGATCCGCATACGTCATAAGTGCAATTAATTATTTTGTTTTGTGATATAGTTAAACTTAACCACTTTAGCCTCGTCGCATGAAACGGCCGTTCCAGCTGCAACGGGGTGAGTACCAATATACCTTAGTTTATTATTATTATATTCATAATTCTATTGCATTTAAGTACGCTCAAATTTGTTGGATAGAAAAACGTATTGATTTATATTCTTGAGCGCGGCACGTTAATAAATCCAGATGTGTTAATTTGAAACTCTGAATCTTTTCCTTTAGGGAATCTGATTTTTCAGGACTGAGATGTAGGCGCACTCGAGTCGTCGTTGGTTTTGTTTTGTTTTTGGGAGATTTTTAAATATTCGGCCATGAAAATCTATAGGCTTGTGGTGGGATTATGGCCAGAATCCTCACATCTGGATTCCCGTGATTGCATTCTTCGGTGGTGATTCTTCTGCTCGTTTTTTTTTCCTGCTTTTTTTTTTCAGTTTTAGCTCCTGCTGTTTTTACGGTTACTGGCATACGTATTTTATTTGTAATGAATGGAGAACAACGGACCAGCAAGACCCCACCCCACATTCCCGAAATGAGCTGCCGATTATCGTATGCCGCCGCTGTGTCCGAAGTTGGCCTCCGAAGAATTCTGTCATCCGTTCTCATTACAAGCCGCTCCAGAACACAGGACCATCGCAAGACGATGATCTGGCCAGAACTAAACATTTTCCGTTCTACCATGCTACTGTCCTTGGACAGAACGCATAAAGGTGAGGATAATAACGGGACACTGTCCTATTGGGGAGCACGCTAGAAAACTCCGAATTCAAAACGACTTTCGCAGAAGATGTGATGATGAAGAAGATGAAGAGAGTGTGCATAACTTACTTTGTTACTGTTTGGTCCTTGCCGAGAATCGGATGCGTTTTCTAGGCTGATGGTAGTTTTACGATACCGATGATCTTCGGGATGTGAACCCAATACTGCTCAATATTGTTCACACGGGCTGGCATAAGCGGTTCACACGGGCTAGCATAAGCGGTTAGTAGAGGCATGATTCTCTCGGTGGTATCACAACGGACCAAATTCTGGTCTAAGTACGCTGGGTGTAAACCTGGCGGCTCCTGTACAGAACCTCACCTAACACCCCGAAGTTCAACCAGCCCTGACATGACTCCGTACCCGATAAAAAAGATTTGTCATTTAAATTGCGATCAATTTCAACTTCGATCCAGTTTAAAAAAAATGCCATAATCTTGGAGACAGCTCGAAGAAGGCAGATTCCACATCGAAAATATCCTTAACAGTGGCTGTTCGTGCGTATCAGAAGTAGGGAAGCAGAGAAGTAAAGTAAAGTGAAATAGACATGTTGGGCTGGTTTTAATTATAAATCAGTTGCAGATATCTGTCAGTTAGATTTAAAGTAAAATTGCTAAACTGAAAGAAAACTACTACCAAAGTTGCTAATCAAAAAAAATAAGAAAAAAAATAGACGGATTGAAATATTTCCAAAAGTCTCTTCTTGCATTTTGGAAAATTTCAATTCAGTTTCGTTTTTTTGCAAATGATTGAAGTCTGACTTTGCTTTATCCCTAAAAATTTTACAAAATAAACTTCTCACTGTTTGTGAAATATATTGAAAAGAAAAACGATTTCAAATTGTTTTTCTTGACTTTACAATCAAATTTGAATCTTGGACGTTGCTATTTTTTTAGAAACGCAAGAAGCGAGTTTTGCAACTCAGTGATAGAATTGATAAAAATATATTTGAAAATGTCAACACTTTCAAATTTGTTTATATATTAATTCAATGCGTCTATCCTTCGATTTCAAAATTGTCAATTATTTGGTTGTAGTTTTCATCTATAGACAGCAGGTTTTTCAAGAGGGTTTTTTCAATGGATATAAGAGCCAAGCCAACTAAACCTTCTTCTGTAATTGAATTTCTGAGGTGTGTTTTCACTCTTTTTAGGGTGGAAAAACTTCTCTCAGCAGACGCACTAGTTGCTGGAATTGTTAACACCAAAATTATTAATTTGTAAACGTTCGGAAAACAGTTTGCTAATTTATTAGTAACGAAATAACCTTGCAACTCCATGAAAGATAAATTTTTTAAGTCATTGTCCGCAAAAAGTACAGAAAATTATGTATGCATTGCACTAAAATCAAATTTATCGGAATATACTTCTTTCCGATTACTAAAAGCCTTATCAGGAAATTTTTGGGTATGCGAGATATATTTTGATGTATTCAACAGCTCCAGAAAAATGAGTTTCTCAAGAGAATCAAACCTGACTTTTGACTCCTGAATTAAGTTGTCTATTACTTCATTGTATAGTTGCTTGAAGCGACCTTCTACATTTACATTCCCATCTATCGAAAGCCTTTTTTTCTTGCAAGCGGCATCTCACAAGTACTTTCTGTTTTTTTTAAATACACTTCAAATTGGGATCTCATTTCGCATAAATATTTTTCAAAATCATGGACTTTCTTAATACAATAAAAAATGTCATTTTGTTTTGATTGAAAAATATTAAAAAGCTGATCGGTAAAAGAAAAAATTGTTGAGAACACGTTTAACAGAAAATTGAATTGAAAATCTTTAAGTGACGCTAAGAGACCTCTTGCTGCACTGCATGTCCCGTGAGCCACTGTTTAAAGAAAGTGGAAAATGCTTGTAGAGTTAAGAAAAATATTCTACACTCCTTGATTCGATCGCACGATTTGGATAATATCAAGTTAGGCTGTGGGCGAAACAATGAATAAATAATGCACTTTTGTATTGATCCTTAACACGCTTTTGTAATCCACTAATTTCTCCAGACATCACTGCTGCCCCATCATAGCTTTGCGATATTATTTTGCTTTCGCATCCATATTTATCAATAATTTCACAGACATGGTTAAATAAAAAAGCAGCACTTCTGTCTGAAGAAATGTCACGGAACCCCAAAAACCGCTCATGGACAATACCGTCTTCACTAACGTATCTGTATTGTCGAAAGCTGAGATTTTACTGAGACGTCAGTAGATTCATCCAAAATGATTGAAACAAATGAAGCCTTATTTATTTCATTTTTGATAGCATTCGTCATCACCTCTGAAATCGATGTTATCAAATCATTTTGGATATCCTTAGACAGCCCTGAGAATTGTTTAGCATTTTCAAGGTGATTTTTCAATACAGGATTATATTTTGCCAAAAGCATTACTGTCTCGATGTAGTTTCCCCTATTATCAGAATGGACACTTTCATCATGACCGCGCAAGGCCAGTTCCTGACAGCCAAGGTGAGCCACCACATCAATCAGCATCTTCATAATGTCCCTGTTTTTCCGAACGGTTTCATTATGTGCCTTAGTGTGCAGAGTTTTCTGTTTATCAATCGAAAACTCAATTCTAGGCAGTTTTCCAAATTTATTAAAAACTAGCATACAACGCAAATGATCGTGCGAAGTTTTATGCCGCTTTATTGCCTTGTGTAGGTTACTCAGGTCGTTAAAATCAGAGCTACCCCAAACATTTTTCTCCGTTGAAAACAGTATACATGGAAAACAAAAAAGATTTTGGAAAAAAGCACAACCAGTTAACCATTCGTTTTCCTGATACAGGCGATCAAAAAAATGCCTCACAAATTTTTTGCTGGTTGACGGCTGGCTCAAATCTAAATATGGTAGTGGTCGACCGTTGTCAAGTGTGTCCTTCTTAGCTTCGAAAGTTCGCGAAGCAAAGGAAAAGGAAAATCTCATAGTATTGCAATGATGGAGCAAGAGAATTTATCACTGCATGTGCAAAAATCAAAGAGAACATTTTCACCACCTTTATAGATCCATAGAGAACATTGTGCTTGATTGAATCGCTACAACTTCCCCAGCGCCTTTAGTTCATGTGCGAGCACACTAAGCGGCGAACAACAACTGGAATTTTTATATGGAGAATAGGGAGTATGTTGATTCGCTGCGGACGCGACGATTTTTGCGGCGTTTTTTTTTTTTATTTGTTGGAAAAGCAGTCATTACAGCAAGGGAAGCAGTGCTTCCCTTGCTTTCACGGGCGAACCGCCACTGATGCTTAATGTTCTCCTTTTTTTCGGTATTTTAATAATAACGCCTTTTTCCATTCAGCTGGAAGAGTTTTGGCTTTCCAACACTCTGACAAGGGGAAGCCGAATATAATGTACTGTATACTGCATCATGTCCTACCAAATTAAAATTTATAAAAAAAACGCTACAATGTTTATTTTTTAAAAAGGAAAACTTTAATATACCATTAATATCTACAATATGTGAATGCATATCATTAAAAATCTAATTCATTGCTTTTACAAATTCCAATTCTGCTTCGCAACTGTTTGCATGTTGATTCGAAAAATTTTTATTTTCCGTATAAAATGGATTGCGAATTGTCGTTCGTCCCACGATGAATATTGATGTAATAATATTACAGGTTGTTCTTCGTCAACCTTTACCATAAAGTTGTAAAAATATTTGTTCAAATGTGTTTATGGCTCATTACAAGCACTATTTGTGTAAGTTAAATACACCATTTGTCAATTTTCATGAGGAACATAATATGCAGCGTGACTAGTTTTGCATGCGCAAAAATTCCAATACTTCATGTTCGACGATGATGCTACTTTCTTGCATACTCGTTCTTTGTTTTTGAACATTTGAGGGTCTTGTAACCCAACTGCATGTAAATCATGTAGCGTGTCCTCATTTAATATGATATTCGCTATCGATGTCGGCATCCAAATATATTTTTAAAGTTGAGACGCGGGGGCATTTGTTATCGGTCGCAGGTCGCATTTTGTAGATGATAGACACACACGTTCAAATTGGATTAACACTCACACAATCATAGAGACAGGTAGAAGATATTTTTTCAGCTTCTGATGGAATAATATATAGTTAAGTGCTATTAACTCTCGATTAATTTAAACCTTATTAACAATATTTACTTCATATTTCTTCTATTGTTATTTTTGTTTATGTAATAAGAAGTTTGACGAAAGAGAAAAATAAACAACGCGAAGTAATTGACAAAAAAAAAACGAAATAGTATTCAAAAGCAAGAAAGTAATTTTAGTTGAACTAATGAATTATATTGTTAAACAAAAATTATTGGAAATTAATCACATGGGAAGAGGAAGCTGGGACAAGGACTATGTATCATTCTTCTAATTCAATACCTACCTATGAATCACTAATGTGATTCCATGAAACAGTGAAAGAAATCGAAAATAAGCAAATAAGAGTTGTGGGAAATGGTGGTATAATCCATTAGTTCAAATACACTTAAGGATCTTTTTCATAAAACGAAAAACACAAAAAAAAAAACAGAAAAGAGAATTCATAAATGTTTGCCACTTGATACCAAATGACATCCTTTAGTTCAAAACTATCTGATGACGGATGCTTTTATACGCTATTAGGAGGATAATATGTTAATTATTCTTATTCAAGTCTTGCAAATAGAGAAATATTTTGAAAACAAAACAAAAAAACATTTTTTTGAATAATATCCACACAGACCCTCTTGTTCTAGTTGATGAGCATCACCATCTCTCGCATCCGATGACTTTTCTCGATCAATTTCCTAGAATGAAATGCACACTCAACTCCAATTGCTTTTCTTCGCATATGTATCATCTGTCTGCGATGCCGAGAGTCTGTTGTGTCGATATTTTGTCCTAATGCGATTTTCGCTTTGTGTAATGTTCCTTTTCAAGCTTATAGCAGTACTTTTCACGTTTTTTTTTTAAATATGAAGTTTAAATTATTAGCATAGATGCTATTCCCTTTTGGGTGTTTTCTATAGTGTGAAAGCCAGCAATCTAGTAGCGACGACGATCTCTACTGCGCGATCTTCGACGATCACTCGATCGTCGATCATTCGAGCGGTCGCGGCGTTTATCTGTGGTGCGATCACGTTCTCGTTCACGCTCGCGTTGTTCACGTTCACGTTCGCGCTCCTTTTCACGTTCTCGTTCGCGATTTTCACGCTCTTTGCGAATCTCTTGTGTTCGTTTCTCGAGATCCTCCATGTGTTTGCGGCGTGCCTCTTCCTTCTCGGCAATCTGAAAAGACAAGGAAGTGAAAGTGGGGATGTAGTGTGACGTTTTAACGAGGAACGATTGGGTCACTAGAGCTCAGGTTTGGTAAAGACTTGATACCGCTTTGCATCTATGTAAACCAGTCTGTGGTCCGTCGTCGTTCTCGTCTAGGATGACGTAGGGACAGAAACGTAGTGGGTGCAGTACAACACCTTGGGGTCCAATCTGTGGCCGAAGCAGGGCATTGAAAGGAATAGCCCACACAATACAACGCTCAAACTCGAAATGTTTTCCCTTGTCCTAGGCTAGATATACGAGGCAGCTTACCCATAGATCAACCAAATCTCGAAGACCGACAAATGGATTGGTATTGTCATATTCAATTCCGCAAAAAAGGCGATATCAATGGAAGTTGTACTTGATGGACCCAAGGCCAGAGGCAGAAGAACACCTGGATGTATCAAATCAAAAAGCAACAACAACGCATTGGTCTCGGCGATGACGCGATTTAAGATAGAGCTGCCTGTGAAAATAGGTTGAGACATTACCGTACCGCCGCAAAAACCAGGCAACCAAGTTTTTTCCAACAGGTTTCTGCAAGTCCATAATCATACATCATGGACTTGGAAAAGCTTTGATTATCAAGAGACGCGAGAGCGTATCGCCCGCCAAAGGAAAAAAACGAAAGCAAACAAGTCTATGATTACCGGTGACAACTTGCTTTTTTCTTTGACAGGGCTACAGCCTTCCAGGCAACATCCCCCAAACAAATTTTATTACCAAAATATTCCACATGTCCTGTTCTAGTGCCTTTCCAAAAAAAATCTTCGATTGGCACAATAACGGGTAAGATATATGCAATAAACGGTCAAATTTTCACCCTCATAGACTTAAGCTAGTAACCCAATTTCAGACTGGAGTCTACAGTTGCAGACAGACTTGCTTCTACTGTCTCTCTCCGTGATGGGATCTTTATGAAATTTGGAATGAATGATCCTCTAGTGGTCCTTCTAAAGAATCAATGGGTGAGGTTATAAAACACAACGTTCGCGTAACGTGTCACGTTTTCCGAAACGTTTCCTATTGTGTTCTGTAAACGCATAGATCCGGATCAGACTTGGTGTTACCATCGCCATCTCTCGGAAAGTGACAAATGTGACAATTGATACATCACAGCTGATACGTTTTGCTCGAAAATTAAAATTTCCAGTTTTAAACGAGATGCAGATACATTTTATTTTGATTATAAATAGTTTAATAAATAAATGAGGGCGGAAATGCACGGTTCGACGGCAGATTGTAAATTTCTGTCAATCAATCAAGCTATGCATCGCAAGGGGGCGCTTAGGGGATCTGTTTGTAGGGAGAAGTTTCTGATCCGTAACGGCCGGTTGATTTGAAACGTTGCATGAAACGTTGCGCGAACGTTGTGTTTTATAACCTCACCCAATGTCTTCCATTTAGATAAGTGGATGGAATAACGGTAGTTTAATAGGTAAAGTTAACAAAAGATTTCCAACAATTGCGTCTTTCGGCTCGTCACATTGACAATTTTTTAAAACACACTGCGACATTGGGACACTGGCACATTGGGACATTAGGATATTGGGACACTGGGAGACTAGGATCTTGGGGCAGTGGGATCTTAGGAAATTGGGACAATAGGCTCTTGGGACATTAGGACATTAAGACATTGGGACATTAGGCACACTTGGGAAACTGGGACGTAGGGACATCGGGATATTGGGGCATTGGGACATCGGGATATTGGGATAATGGGACATTGGAACATTGGGATATTGGGACATTGGGATATTGGGACATTAGGACACTGGAAGACTGGGACATTGGGACATTGGGGCACTGGGATATTAGGACATTGGGACATTAGGGTCTTGGGTCATTAGGACATTGAGACATTAGCACATTAGGACTTTCGGATATTGGGACATTATCCACACTGGGAAAACTGCGACGTGGGGACTTTGGGCCACTGGAACATCGGGATATTGGGACATCTGGACATTAGGAGATTGGAAAATTGTGGTGACATTAGAACATTGGGATATTGAGAAATTAGGACACTGGGAGACTGGGACACGGGGGCACTGGGATATGTATTAGGACATTAGAACACTATTACTTTGTGACAATGGGACATCGGACATTGGTACATTGGGAAACTGGTACAGAGGGGCATTGGGCCACTGAGACATCGGGATGATGTGACATTAGGACATTGGTGCACTGGGATATAAGGACATGTGGACATTAGGGTCTTGGGTCATTAGGACATTAACACATTAGGACATTGGGGCATTAGGTTCACTGGGAAAACTGGAACGTGGGAACATTGGGCCACTGGGACATCGGGATATTGGGACATTGGGATATTAGAACATTGGAACATTGGGATGTTGGCACATTGGGATACTGGGACATTAGGGCACTGAGATACAGGGACATGGGGGCACTGGGACATTAGGACATTGGGACATTATGACCTTGGGATAATAGGACAATCGGACGCCGCTAATATGTAATTTTGTTTTAGGTGTAAATGCTGGAGAAGTTTAATTATACAGGACTACTTCTTAAAGTAATTTGGTGGGAGCATTAACATTTTACTCAGTGCCACTTTGACGGCTCCCACCAAATTACTTTAGGAAGTAGTCCTGTACATTTAAACTTCTCCAGCATTTACACCTAAAACAAAATTACATATCAGCGGCGGATTGGACTGATATGTATTCTTTTTGCGGCATATGAATTTTTCTTTGGCGGGATACCTTTTACAACTTTGTTGTTTTTGGTCAGATTATACTTTCATCATTGATTAACCCTCATAACAACAAATGCCGGACCCTTCACTGGCGATAAGAAAGGGCTTACCAAAAGACCACAGGCCCGGAATCAGGTTCAGGGAAACCGTGGCGAGCAACAACTCTCCGCTGCAACACATAGCGTTTCTACAGAGGGTCGGGTCCTACGAAAGGGGAAAACCTCAGTAATAAGCTTAATAAGCTTAATAACGCAGATTCATTACCATGCCTTCCAAAGATGCTATATGCCGGGTAGCAAAGACCGCTGGCCCGCAAATATGTCGGACTTATACTGACTAAACGTAAATACCTCTTTCGTCACCGAAATCGATACCACCATATTACTTCACAGGGACAGTTCTGGTTAATCAGCCAACAGTGCCATTAGGAGACTTGCTTCTACGTTGCTCCCTATGTAAGCTTGGTGCGGGTGAAGAACATATGAATACGGAACTCATATTTTCCTTGTATTTTATCTGCAGCTAGATAGATCATGAATGAGCCACTAAGTGGCGCTGATTTATCTTCTTTTTTAATAAGCTTAGTGATCAAAACTATGAAATATGAACGTCCTGCAGGAATGAAACATGCGATTCCTAATGCTTCCTTCGTCATTTTTGTGCTTCAGTTGGAAAAGGTAACTCGATGAACTTGACTGTAGCTTACCCTTCCAATCTAATTTTTAAGGTTCCGTTATACATATGAGCTCATGGTCGAGTTGCGTGGGTTTCCCAGGGGCTTTTATTCAGAAATAGTTGACATGCTCTCCGGATAGGAGAGTGATATACATACTCAGTGGCCGGTGAGTCAAGGTGTGTGAGCATAATCACCAATAGTGTCAAGGCCAAGCGCTTTGGAATTCTTAGCATGTTATATGGCTAGAGATTACCATGTCGAAATGTTCAACTGATTTCGAGAGTCCTAGCTGTCTGCGTTGCCCTGTGGCATGGGTCAAGAATAGCGTAGAGGCGTAGAAGGCAACTAATAGGGACAGGGGAGAATACAACTGGCCTGTGCCTCGTACAAATCTATACAATTGCGCGGGACTATCGTTTGCAGTCAGCGGTATTGACTCCTGTGGCTCTGGGGTTAGAATTAGGCCACAGCAATCCCGGTTTGTCGTAGAAGGCGACTTGAGGGACAGGGTATATGTAGGCTTGTAACTTGCATACCTGAAGCTAAATTACACTCGAAACATTGAACGAGCCTTGGATACCACGAACTGATTTACTAGAAACCACCTTTGGCTACAAAAATTGGACTACGCTTAGTTTTTGATCCGAGACTCTCGGAAGTCGTATGGGAATTGATGGAATACAGAATTTAAATATGTATTAAAACTGGGCGAAACAAGATTGACCCAAACTGTGTTGCTTTACTATGTAAGTGAACTTCAAGCCACACACAGAATGGCTGGAGTCGACATCCTTTCGAACAAGGAAGCGCGCCGATCTCTTATAGATTGGAAGCATATTTCCTATCGAAATTAACGTTCAGATTTAAGTCCAGAGTAAGAAACATTACTATAATTCAGTGCTATACCCCGATTGAGTCAGACGACCAGCATACCAGGGACACCTTTTACCACTTAGTTGGTGACACCTTAGATACGGCTCCCAGAGGTGACATAAAAATGATTATGGGGGATCTCAACTCGAAAATTGGGATTGACAATGTTCGACTAATGGGCAATCACAGTCTGGGTGTCAGGAACGACTATGGTGTGTTGTTGTTGTTGCTGTAGCGGTGCAGAAAGGTGTGAACCGCTGTGCATGCATGTGGATGTGCTCTAACTTTCGTCGTCGTTCTCGCCTATTGTCTCAACCGACAAGAACGTAGCGTGTCTCATAACGCCCTCGGAGTGAGGGTAGTGGGTGCAGCAAGGCATCGGAACAGGTGGTCCACATCGTGAGGCGCACCAACGCAGCTCGGATAAATGTTCTGGATGTCCGTATTCGAGACAGGTAGGAATTGAGGCGCGAACACCAGCCTGAACTAAGCTGATATGTAGAGCAGCGTTCTGGCATGCCTTGATCTTATTCCAATTTGTGTAACAAACGGTTTGTGACCACACCGGTGCTGCATAGCTGGGAATTGCTCTACCTATCGCTTCGTAGGTGACCAACATAGTTTCCTTGTCCTTGCCCCAGGAGCTCCCGGCCAATATCTTTAGGACGTTATTTCTACTGAGCATTTTGTCGACTACGTTTTTGACGTGGTTTTTCGACTTCACCATGGTGTCTAGAGAGACACCAAGGATCTTCGGGTTGGTAACAGTAGGAACAACGTCGTCTATCTCCTCCGAAAATTCCTACATCCAGGTGGTGAGAAGTGTTGCAGTGCATTTAGACGGCGATACGACTAGGTTGCGGAGTACGGTGCAATCATCCGCATAGGAAATTAGTTCGATACCTTTCGGGGGTGTTGGAAGGCTCGCCAGGTAGATGAAGAGTTGTTCGTGGAGTTCTGTAACTCTCGTCAGCTTGTCATTGGCGCCACCCTATTCAAACACAAACCTTGCCATTTAGCAACATAGGCCGAATTGAAAACCAGATTGACCATATAGCCGCCTCTAAAACATGGAAGGATTGTCTCCTGGACGGCATCGCAAAATACGCTTGCGGACCGCTGCAGCTATTCGTCGCACACAAAACAAACGGTTCAATGTGCAAAAGTTTAAAGAGCCGTGAACAATATGTGGAGGGTCTAGCGCTACGACTTTTCAATTTCCATCGTGAATTAAAATTGGAGGACATACAACATATATCTTTGACCAACAACAACTGCGCCGATGAAAAGAGCATTTCACGGAGGTCCTCAACAACAACTTTGGCCCTTCATGCCCAACACTGGAACCAGTAAGAATTCCACAAATGGCCTGAGTTAAATCATTGCAAGCTAGTAAAGTCCCGGGGCAGATGGTATCCTCTGCAATTTTTAAAAGCGGATATCAACACTACATCGGATCCATGAGAGTTGGGTAACCGAAACTCCTTAAAAAATGGAAGAAGAGCGTCATCATTAAAATCTCTAAGAGAGGAAATATCAAGGAGATTACAATCTGTCTCCTCCCAGCTGTCTCAGCAACTGATGGCCAAAATAATCTTGAACCGGATTAAGGAAACTTTCGACCGCACTCTGAACAATGAACAAGCTGGTTGTGGTCTTACGGCAACTGCCTCTACGGGGCGGACCACACCCGTTTTGCATTGCAAAACGGCCAAAACGGCCAATATGCCTTCCTGGCAAGAGCCCCGGCAGGAGCCCTGAAGGTTCGATGCAGGAAGGTTGTGTTTGTCTGTGTATATGTGTGGGTACGATATATGTGTTTTTTCGTCATATTGGGAGCATTACATCTCGGCGCGGCTGCTCTCAATTTTACTAATTCGCGCCGGTGTTGAAACAAATCCAGGCCCAGAGGTATGGATTTGTAGTGTCTGCAACCAACGTATCGGTTCGAATGCCAGATCAGTGCAGTGTAATTGCTGCAGGGAATGGGTTCACTTTAGGTGTTCAGGGTTACGAAGACAAGGTCAACACTCCTTAGCATATGTTGCGCCAGGTTGTATGAATTCCGGGCAACCCAGGGCTGCTCCCAGCCCACCTTCTCCACCACTGCCCCCTACACCGCCAAACAAGGAATGCCAGACCCAGTCTTACGCCTGGCCCTCCTCCTCCAGCAGTTTTCACTGCACTATCTATATTACAGTTTAACTGTAATGGCATTCACCGAAAAATCGCTGAGATCACACACTTCTTGAGTTCCAACAGAATTCTCATCGCCGCCATCCAAGAGACGTTGCTCCACGCAAACTCGTCTCTAAGCGTCCATAGCGAATATGTTATACTGCGGAAAGATCGACCGGCCGCCACGGATGATTCTCACCCTGGGGGTGGAGTTGCCTTCCTAATACACAAGTCCGTACATTACTGTGTATTAGATGTAGTTGCTGACAGTACGGCGGAAATTCAAGCCATCTCAGTTCCATCAGGGAGTACTAATATCGAAATTTTTAATATATATGTACCACCTCATTCTAGTTGCCCTTCTGGCTATCGTTTCGATATTGGTCCTCCCCTTTCCGGAGAGCACAGCGTCATCCTTGGCGACTTTAATGCGCACCATGAGCTCTGGCATTCGGACCTCAACAACAATGCCAGGGGTATAGCT
This sequence comes from Microchrysa polita, assembly GCA_949715475.1. Taxonomy (NCBI): domain Eukaryota; kingdom Metazoa; phylum Arthropoda; class Insecta; order Diptera; family Stratiomyidae; genus Microchrysa; species Microchrysa polita. Next base: position 79,866,974 of record OX454418.1, on the reverse strand, counting down.
ATCGCCGAATCACTTGACGCCTCAGAATTCTGTTCACTTAATGAAGACTCGCCGACTAGAGTCGTGGGCACTTGCAGTAGTTCTCCTGACATAACTATTGTCAGTGCCAGCCTAATTGCTGCTTCCCGATGGGAAGTACGTACCACCCTTAAATCAGATCACCTCCCAATCATTATAAAGATTGACAAACCAGCGAACATGACTAAGTCTGAGAAGCGAACGTTTGTCAATCACAAGAAAGCCGATTGGGATGGTTTCAAAGCTTACTCGTCGGCGAAGTTCATCGAGCTAACATCACCTATCACCATTCATGAGGCCGAGAAAAATATTAGGAACGTCATTACCACAGCCGCGGCACGTTTTATTCCGGCAGGACGTATCCCGAAAGTTCGGCCTAACTTCCCCACTAGTGCCGCCAGATTAGCCGATGAACGTGATCAGATCAGAAGCGCTCACCCTGATGATCCCAGAATTCAGGAGCTTAACTCCGAAATTGACCGACAAGTTAAAGACTATAGGAGGGCGAAATGGAATCAGCACCTCGATGAATGTAACCTCAATGAAGGTGTCAGCAAATTATGGTCTACCGTCCGCGCCCTTTCCAATCCTCGGAAAGAAAAGGGCAACAACGCCATTGAATTTGGCAACACTAAAACATCCCTGAAATCTGGAAAACAGGTCGAATTGTTCCCTGTCTCAAGCCAGGGAAGAGCGCAAATCTCGGGGAATCCTACCGCCCCATTACGATACTTTCTCCTGTCGCAAAGACGCTGGAGGCCCTTATTCACCCCACTCTTGTTGCACATGCGAAGCTAGAACCTCACCAGCATGGCTTCAGGAAGATGCATAGTACCACCACTGATGCGATCACTACACGCATTCGTGATGGGCTAAATCAACGCAGTCGTTGTCACAGAACTATTCTGGTGGCAATAGACCTATCAAGTGCATTCGATAAGGTCAATCATTCAATGCTCCTAGCAAACCTGTTGAATATGCATCTTCCTGCACAAGAGATCCGTTGGATTGCCAATTATCTAGCTGGTCGGCACTCCTTCACCGAGTTTCGAGGCAAACGTTCTAAGCTTAGGAAAATCAAATTAGGTGTTCCACAGGGAGGGGTACTCTCCCCCACTCTGTTCAACATCTATATGTCCGGCCTTCCCACACCACCTGAAGGAATCGAGGTGATTTCCTATGCTGACGATTGCACCGTACTCGCCACAGGGAATGATAAGGATGAAATGCGCCTCCGAATTAATCGCTATCTGGGACGATTACAGGCATTTTTCCAAAGCCGAAACCTCACCATCTCTGCGTCCAAATCTTCTGCGACTTTTCTAACCACTTGGTGGGAGGACATCAGATGGGAGATGGATATACGTATTGGCAACAATTCTGTTCCTACTATTAAAACCCCCAAAATTCTCGGGCTTCACCTTGAGAACATGATGACGTCTGCGAATCATGCAGCTTCAGTATGTGAAAAAATGCGCAGTAGGAACAACATCCTAAAAGCTCTAGCTGGTAGCACCTGGGGCAAAGATAAAGAAACCATGCTAGCTACTTATAAAGCGGTGGGTCGAGCGGCCGCTGATTATGCAGCCCCAGTTTGGACACATAGTCTATGTGACACAAACTGGTCCAAAGTTCAGGTCTGCCAAAATGCCGCTCTACGCATCGCGACAGGTTGCCTTCTGATGTCAGCCCAGGATCACTTACATCAGGAGACAAAATTGATGCCAATACGTGATCACAATGTCCTTCTCTCAAAACAGTATCTTGTTGGTTGCTACCGTGAGGATCATCCCAATAATCATCTCATGGACCGAATTCCTCCACCACGACATGTCAGGCGTGGTTTACGAGACCTTGAGAGAGAGGTTCAGGGATACAAACGGGACCCTTACGATGAAGTTACATACCGAGCCGCCATTGCAGCGATCCACACTGAAGAAGTGAATCGGTCTATCGCGAGTTTAGGTGCGAACAGAGTCCTCTCAGAGCGCCCACCACCAATTTCGCCTGAGGAGATTAGGCTCCCGAGAGCCACCAGAGTAACACTAGCTCAACTTCGGTCGGGCTTTTGTTCACGCCTTAACTCGTACCTTTCTCGCATAAACCCGGACATCCAAAACATCTGTCCAAACTGCAATGGTACTCCTCATGATGTGGGCCATTTGTTTCAATGCCCCGCTGCGCCCACTGATCTTACCCCTATATCACTGTGGGATAACCCTATCGCAGCAGCTATGTTTTTGTCCCTAGACCTCACGGACACAAACATTGACGAACCATAACTCCTACCCACATAGATGCACAGAGGTTACACACCTTTCTGCACCGCTACAAGAAGAAGAAGAACAAGCTGGTTTTCCTGGTGGTTTCTCATGTAGCGATCACATCAACACCCTCCTTTGCATCTTATGTTCATTGGCTTCGAGAAGGCGTTTGACAGCGCTGACCGGCTTAAAAGGAACCAGTGAGAGTGAGAAAGACCTATGTGCATTCGGATGTTACAGAGAAGGAACACTAGGGGAAAAGGCGGTCACGAACAAAAAAAAAATCCAAAGAAGGAGATGAAGCGCACACGGGGTAAATTTTTCAAAATTTACCTTTATATATATCGGATCAAGGGAGCTTGTTGTGAGGCACATTTAGCTGAACAATTGAGAGTCCCAGCTGTCTGCGTACAGAAGTGACAGCCATTCAAAGATCCAACCCATGAAAACAAATTCTCCTTTCGGTTTGACGGGGTTAGAAAGTGCGTTGCCGCGTCGTGGGGAAAATGTGGCCGCAGATTTGAGATGCGGCTCGTCAGATTATTCTTTTGGAAGCAATCTGTAATATCCGTACCAGATTCTTTTCGGCCAGACCTATATCAGTAGGACGTAGAGAAAAGGTTTCGTTGGTATACCTTGGAAAGCCCTCACCGTCGGCTTTACTGTAGTTGGTGTACGTTAGCGTTAAAACTATTGGCAAATGGTCTTATGAGAAGGTTTACAAATGATGCTGTCAATGAGCCCAGGACTGACAATTAAAATGTGTGGTGAGCTACAGCATGATCCTACAATGGTAGTCGCACCATGCTCCTCAATGACAATGAAACATTTCCTAATTTGAAGGATATCGCTTGTAATTCGATTGTAGAGTTAGCGGCAGTGATATGAAATGGAACGGAATTGTGTATGCAACTTGAGCGATGATATTTTGATTGGTTTCCTAAACTGCTTCAACTTGAATTTGATGTCTGTAAGTTCAGTAACTTTACACGACCGACCATGGACGATCGAACGGGTCGCAAGTTCGAGACATCAAAATGTATTGGCTTATATGGGAGGGTTGTTGTTGTTGTTGTAGCGATTCAAGAGATTTTTTTCTCTTGAATCGAAGGGGGTCTTGGCAGCTCTTGGCCGTTTTTAGCAACGGGTAGCTCCGGGACGATTTAAATCGAAGAACCGGCTGCCGTAGGAGCATTTTATGGACAACACAAACATCCATGGGTCACAGTGGGATTCGAACCCACGCACCGGCAACTCAGAGATAGACATCTCTGCCACTGAGCTACCGAATGCCCCAATATGGGAGGGTCGAGCGCCGTGACGGCCGGCAAGACGTGCTTTCACATCTCGTGCACTACGACCCGCCAATTCACGGTTTTCCATATAAGCCAATGCATTTTTATGTCTCGAGCTTGCGAGACGTTCTGCTCGCCGTTTGTACGAATCCATAGATTGCCATCCTACCCTCTGAGCCATCGAATGTCCTACAAACAGTAGATTAGTGTACCGCTCGCTGTTCATATCCTTAAAAAAAACTGCCAGGGTAAAAATTCAGAAAAAAGCCGAGGCAATAATTAGCCGCAGGGAGAAGAGTTTAAGGCTACGGCATTTCTTTGTATGCTGCAAACCTGAGTTGCGTCGCCTATTTTGTAAGTAATCTGTCTTACCTGTTCAGGTGTCAGTGGCAACCAATATACACACGGTGTAACTTTTGTTTTCCTAAACAGATCATCGAGAAGACGCAGAGGAGGATCATTTTCCTTTTTACGGAATTTCCTTGCTGCAAGAAACAAAGGCACAAAATCAGTTGCATTCAGTACATAATAAATAAATGTCAATTATACCTGGCGATGCTGATTTACTTCTATTTTGTCGGTCACGTCCAATATCACGATCCCTATCGATCGATTGCCGTCGTCCACCCCGCATTACATCGCGTCGATCGCGATCACGTTCTCTGTCACGTTCGCGACTACGTTCCATTTCACGTTCGAGCTCTTCCTTCTTGCCAACGTCCCACTCTCGAACGGGTCTACTCACCTGAAGATCCTGCAATTAGACATCAATTAGTCAAGTGTCAGGCTGAAGCGTATTAGTGACTTACCTTCTTCTCGTCATAGTCGAACCGTTCTCGTCCGTCCCAACCAGCCCCAACCACTCTGTTGTCCCGAGCGCTGTCCGCTCCGAATCGTGGCGCTTCCTCCATCGTTGATTCGATCGCCTTCTGCATCGCCTCCTCCGCGGCAAAGTCGACATTTAAACATTTTGGATTGGACGTGGGCCAGCGAACACCATGCAATGCATGTCGTGTTTCAATGGCTTGGCTGTAAGTGCAAATAATTAGAACAGATTGTATTCAGCATAGGCGAAGCTACTTACTCTTCCGTCTCGTATTTAACATAGCACTGTGACTTGATTCGATCCATCCAGAAGCCGTTCTCCATAATCTTGCCCGTTCGCGCCAGCAGTCCTTTGAGCTGTAGAACAGTGAACGGTCGCACCAGGTTTGTAATGTACAAAATGCTACTGGAGACGTTACGTGGCGGACTAGGCGGTCGTTGCAATTTACCATCGTCTGGCACGACAGAAATTTTCCGATTTGTGTTCATCAAACTTTTCTCCTCACGTTTGCCGGACGTTTCGCGATCACGCGACAAACGACGATCTCTACTCGATCGTTGCCGCTCCTTATCGCGACGCTCGTACTCGTCCTCGGATGGTGACTTTGAGCGACGCTCTTCCGGCTCCGGCGATGATTCCAGCTTGACGTCGCTAAGCGGAACAGGCTCAACGTCTGAGATAAGATTTTTCAGCGAGTCGGTGGAAATGGCCAAGACTTGAGGCTTTGCGTCGGATGTCTTGCGCGACAACCACCGACGCTTGCGAACGGGTGGCGCCTTCTCGGATTTGTTTTCTTCGGGGTCAACGGTTGGTTTTTCCGGACCTTCGGGTGACTGCTTATTCTCTTTCTCCTCGTTCCGTTCGTCCGCGGGTTTGTCGGACACTCGGCGAGTTTTACTTTCACGTTCACGTTCCTTGGATCGATCACCGTCGGACGAGCGACTATGTCGGCGCCTTTCCTCCTTCTCCTTTTCTGCAGAAGAGTGGTCTTTTCCGTATGAAGATCGGCTGCTTCGATGATCGCGCTCGGTGGAGCGACCGCTCTCGTCTGACTTGCTTTTGCGGTGTTCGCGTTGTTCACGCGGTTTGGAATCGTGACTATCCGAGGTTCGTCGCTCGGATGATTCTTTGCGGGACCGCTTCCTATGCTCGTCATCCGGACGATCACGTGATGTATCCTTTTGCTCCACTTTCGACTCATGAGAGGGCGATTTGCTCCTCTCTTGATCCATAGACCGTTCGGACGATCTTCGGCTTTTCACCTCTTCGACTGTTTCTCTGACGTCGCCAGCCGGACTGGATGATCGATTTGGCTGAGTTTCAGATTTTTCCGTCTCAGTCTTTTCGTTATCTTCAGATCTGGATCTTCGTCGTTCCTCGGCAGTCATCTCTTCGGTCGTCTGTGCATCATTATCGGTGGCTTTCTCGTTGTCGTGACTCGATCTTCTCTCGTCAGTTTCCATAGCCGCAACAACGTCTTTCACCGTTGACGAGTCTCCATTCTCCCGAGCGACCTCCTCCTCCTGAATCGTATCAATCTTGCGCTTGGACGTTCGGCTCGATCGATCATCCGATTTTGATGCACGCCGGGTTTGGCGTCGACCTCTGGCCGGGCGTCCTTCACTCTCGCGATCTGAGCTGGAATCGCGCGTTTTTTCGTTACCGCCGTCTATTTCAGATTCGCTTACCTTATCCACGGTGTGCTCTTCCGCCGGCTGTGACGACTCCCCTGGCTCTGGACTCTTGGCCGGCGAACTTTTCCCACGGCGGCTGGAACGTCTGCTACTGGGCGTCCGCTCCGTGCTCCTCATCGGCGAACTAGTCGATTTGGTTCGTTCACTTTTGCGACGCATTTTATCGATTTCGAGTTGGCAAGCAAGATGATTTCTCGATTTTTGGCAATTTTATACTGGCTGAGCTGTACGAATGGAAAATTTTAAAGGGCGTTGAGAGGTTTAAGGTTTGACAAGACCGCACCGGTTATAGAGAGCATACCTTTTCGCTGTTTCCTCTGTAATTGGTGAGCTATTTCGGTAGAAATTATGGGTTTGCTTAGGCCTGTAGACTTGCAATAAATAATTCACGCAATTACCACTTGCAGTGCGGGTCTATTTACAGCTTTTTTGTAAAACTAAAAATTGACGACAAACCGCACAGGCACACTACCAAAAGTTTTGACGGCCATCTTGTGAAATATAAAAGTACTGCCATGTTCGCGCTGAATTGCTTGGCAATTCTAAATTAAAAAATAAATTATCAAACCAATTTTCGTGGGAAACTTTCGCCAGGTTTTATTGTTAAAAATAATAAAAATTATTATTGGTAAAAAAAAAGTTGCATAAATAAAACATTTCTGCAAATAATTGCGAATGTTGACGTTCTGCGTTTTAGTTAGCAATATTTCCATTCAGCAAATAGCTGACATGGAATTATATGTCAGCCAACTAATCACAAGTTGTCAACTTCCAGTTACCTGTCAATGCTGACTTTTTGGGGATTGGACGGTATCAGCGGGATTGAGAAAATTTAGTTTTTAATTTATTTAGCCATTAAATTAATAAGGATGTGGGGCGATACATTGTTAATTGTCTTCATATCTGTGTGTACAGCGTTTTTAGGAGAAGGTGGCTGATTGATTTCATTAAAAATTGAAGGCGGATCGAACCTAACCTGATGATTGCTAACTTTCAGGTCTGACTTGGCTCCTCGTCTATCGGACAGAAAAATACCAAAAGCTGAAAGGAGAAGTGGAAAAACAGAGCAAAAAATGTAAGAGAATTCAGATAAAACCTATGGACCTCCACGGGATCGCCCTTATTAAAAAGGTCCAACAACAATTGAGTGCCAGTAATTGGGTGATATCCGGGTATTGTAGTACAGTAAAAAAATGTTTCCCGAGACGCTTTAACAAGTCGTTTTCTTCAGAGAACGAGGAGTTTAAAGAGGGGGGTCCCAGAAGAGGTCGTGGGTTACAAATCCTAGCAAACACAAAAGTTTTGCAACGCTCCAATTTTCCTTAAAACTAATATAATGTTCCCACATTCTCTACATTTACAGTGGAACGACGTAAGGAAATCCACGGCGACTCATTGGACAAGGCGCAAAAGAAGAAAATCGAACGAGACGAGGAGAAACTGAAAAACAACAATCGAGATTTATCCTTTGTGAAAATGAAATCAATGATTGCAACCGGCTTTGCTTTTACCGCCCTTTTAAGTATGTTCAACAGCATGTGAGTATCAGAAATCTATTTATCATAAACTTTATTCCAAATGCCCTATGCCCCACTAGGGGTTAAAAGGAACCAGAGAAATTATTTCAAATTTCCACCTAATTTCTGTCTCTGCAGATTCGACGGACGTATCGTTGCCCGTCTTCCCTTCGTGCCAATATCCTGGATCCAAGGACTAAGTCATCGTAATTTGCCAGGCGACGACTATACGGAATGTTCCTTCATCTTCCTATACATTTTATGTACAATGTCTATTCGTCAGAATATTCAAAAATTGTTGGGCTTCGCCCCGTCACGAGCAGCTAGCAAACAGGCTGGTGGATTATTTGGTCCTGCACCAGGACAATTTAAATAAATTAATTTAGACGAAAAAAAGAAAGAAAAGTAATTGTGGGAATTATGTTCGTTTATTCTTGTGGAATAGAAATAATATTGTTATAAACAGAAGTTGTTTTCACATTGGTTCACTATCGGCAATTGTCCGACTGATCGGCAATGTACAATCCATATGAGTAATATTCCAGCGACCGAGATGGAAGTGACTGTCATTTGGCCTGGCAGTGTGTGACCAAAATGAATCTGAGACAGTTTGTCTATTTTGTCTAAAAGATAAGGAGTACGGAACACCAACGCAATGGTTTCGGCAACGATAAAATCAAGGATAGAGTTGGGGTTCCTATTGGCAACCATGGCTCCACGGCAATTTCAGCTTCTACGGGGTGGAATACACCCGTTTGTCATTCAAACGGCCAAGAGTTGCCAAAACGCCTCCCTGGAAGCAAAGAGTATGTGTTTTGGGAATGTTGCTCTCCGAGCGATTTCCCGATTTACGGGACAGCACGACCGAGAATGCATATGACACGGCACTAGCGGCAACACCTGATGAGAGTGTGTTATATACATTCGGTCGAAACCGACGAATGTCGTAAAATTTTTGCACTCTCCGAGTGTAAATCGGGAAATCGCTCGGAGAGCAACATTCCCAAAAGACATACTCTTTGTAAATCCGTGTACCCGCACTAAATGGAAGCGGAACGGCAGCGGAGAGCTCCACGGCTGTATCGTGGGATGCGGAGGCTGCGTCCCAACTCCCAACAAACACTTTGATCTGAGCCTCGAAGGTATCGCTGCAGGAAGGTTGTGTATGCCTGTGTATATCTATGTGTTATGTGTTTTTTCGTTTTAATGCGAGTATTTCATCTCGGCGCGGTTGCTCTCAATTCTTCTTATATGCGCCGGTGTTGAAACAAATCCTGGCCCAGTAAGGATATGGATTTGTAGTGTCTGCAACCAATGTATCGGTTCGAATGCCAGATCACTGCAGTGTAATTGCAGTTTGGAGTGGGTCCATTTATGGTGCTCAGGTTTGAGAAGGATGGGTCTTTTCAATGGATCATATGTTGCAGCGGGTTATAGGCTTACTGGACAACACCAGGCCCTTCCTCACCACCATTGCCCCTACTCCAGACCAAGTTTGACACCTGCCCATCCGCTAGCAATTTTCACACCTGTGCCCATATTGCAATTCAACTGCAATGGCAATCTCAACAAAGTTACCGAAATTACTCACTTCATGAGTAAACATCCAATTCTGATTGCGGACAAAGCTCCATTCGAACTCGACTTTTACCGTACAAGGCGAATATGTTATATTGCGGAAGGACAGACAAGGCGCCAGGAATGGTTCACACCCTGGAGGTGGGCTTAAGTTCCTGAAACACAAGTCCGTACATTACAGTGATATTAGATGTAGTTGCTGACGATGCGGCGGAATCTCAGTTTCATCAGGGACCGAAATCTTAATATTTATGTACCACATCACTCCAGCTGCCCGTCATGCTATCATTTCGATATTGGTCCTCTCCTTACTGGAGAGCACATGATCATTCTTGGCGACTTTAATGCCCACCACGAACTCTGGCATTCTGCGCTTCACAACTATACCAGGGGTATAGCTATTGCCGAATTTCCAGACGCTTCAGAGTTCCGTACTCTCAATGAGAACGACACGTGACGCTAAATATTGTATTAGCTCTCCAGATATAACGATTGTTAGTGCCAGCCTATTTAGTGAAACTTCCTGGGAGAAACGTACTGGTCTAGCTTCCGATCACCCTTAAACATTGTTAGAATTCACAAACCAACTGACCTGACCAAGTCAGAGAAGCGAATGTTTTGGGAAGGTTTCAAAACATTAACTTCGGCGACGTTAATCGAGATGCCATAAGGCCGAACGGAATATCAGAAACGTCATTGACAAAGAAGCGGCACGTTTCATTCCTGCTGGACGTATCCCAAAGGTTCGACCAAACTTCCCTACGAGTGCCGCAAGATTAGCCGATGGACGTGATAATATCAGACGCGCTAACCCTGATGACCCCAGAATTCAGGAGCTTAACATCGAAATTAGACGACAAGTTAAAGTCTATCGGAAGGCGAAATGGATTGGCACCCCAATGACTGTAACATTAATGACGGTGTCAGCAAGTTATGGTATACTGTCCGCGTCCTTTCCAACCCCAACAACGATAAGGGCAATATAGCCGTTACCTTCGGCAAGAAAGAAACCAGCAATTCTCTTTACTGCGCGAGCCAGTTCAATAAGCAATTTATTGGACATCCCAAGTCCGATGGGCTCAAGTGTATAATTAGGAGACGGATTCGCAGCCAAACTGTTGGGACTGTACCATTATACACTGCAGACCAGATTAAGAAAGTCATTGTGAATGCTAAAAACTCCAAGGCCCTCGGACCTGATGACATTTCGATGGCCATGCTAAAATATCTCGACGTTCCAGCTATTGAGTACCTCACAGCCGTCTTTAACTGGTCGATCTCCACGCTTGCCATCCCTGATATCGAAGTGATTTCCTACGCAGACGACTGTACAGTACTCGCCATGGGGCGGATAATTTAATCATTAATCGTTATTAAGCACAATCACAAGTTTCCAAAGCAGAAACCTCGTCATCTCAGCGTCAAAATCTTCTGCGAAATTTCTCACCACCTGGTCCGGAGGCTGTGGGTGGGTCGTTGATGTATGTATTGGCAACCAAACCTGTTCCTGCTGTAGCTAATCTTTACATTCTCGGGCTTTACCTGGAGAATATGATGACGTCAGCTCATCACGCTGTAGCTGCATTCGAAAAGATGCGCAGTAGGAACAAAATGCTGAATGCACTGACCGGTAGCACCTGGAACAAAGGCAAAGAAACTATGTAGCCACTTATAAAACGGTGGGTCGATTTTGCTGCTCCGGTTTGGTCGTATAGTTTGCTAGAATGCTGCTCTACGCACAGCCATAGGGTGCCTCTTGATGTCTGCCCAGGATCACTTACATCAAGAGACACATTTGATGCCAATACGTGACTACAATCGCCTACTTTCATGATTCACTCTGATGAAGTGAGGCGGTCAACTGCGAGGTTAGGTACGAATAATCCTCTCAGCGCTGTTTCGCCTAAGGATATTAGTCGAAAGCCACCAAAGTGACTTAACTCAACTTCGGTCGCGCTTCTATTCACGCCTTAAATCCTATCTATCTATAGCATACAAAAGATATGCCCAAATTGTTTCTATGTCTAGCTGCGCCCACTGATCTTAACCCTTTATCACTATGGGAAAACCCTATCGCAGCAGCTACGTTCCTCTTTCTCGAAAACACGGACGAGAATGAGTGGGGTTCCAAAACGGAACAGTTGCGTATGTTCCGCAAACATGTTTGCCATTCTGATCACCTAACTGCCATTTTGCGGATCAGGAATAATCTTCGGTTCTTATCCTTAGTCTGCTTTTGTGAAATATGTTAACGAAAAGAACTGGAGATGATTTCTGATCCGCGAAATGGCAGTTAGGGGATCAGAATAGCAAACATTTTTGCGGAACATACGCAACTGTTCCGTTTCGCAACCTCACCCAACGATAACGACCCATAAATCGAATCAACGTCGTCTAGATATACAAAATAGCTTTTGCTGCCAACTCACTCATTTGAAATACATTGAACTGCCTGCATTATTGTTGCCGCTGCTGCATCCATTCAGCATATTGCTTGAAATAGAACGGAAAGCAGAAATGCAGCAGGCGAGAGCAGCACCATGCATTCTATCTGATGGTTCTAAGACGGACGCAGAAAAGGGTATTGAAATTTGCTCTGGGGAGTTAAACATTATTTTGTCTCTCAGTCTCCCTATCTTTCGTAGTCTTCTGCAAGCTGAGGTCTTAACGATTACGGAAGCAGCCCTAAATTGGTTGGGTACTCACATCACCACAGGAAGGGACTTTATTTTCTATACTGACAATTAGATGCAATTCGATCACTCGAGTCAGCAAGCTCCTCATCATCGTCAATGTGGCACGATAGCCCGACGTCGGGCCTTGGCCGCCTGAATCGTTAACCTGCAATTGTCACGGTTACGTGACCTTGTCCTCCAGTTTCGGAAGCCCAACAGCTGGTGGGCGTCTTCACCTACGGAGTTCTCCCAGCGAGCTCTCTGTCGTCCACGCAACCTCGCTCCGTCAATTTGTTGTGCGTTCATCACTTTCTTTGGCATGCGATTATCGTCCATCCGTTGTACATGCCCCGCCCATTGCAAACGTTGAAGCTTCATGATTTTCGATACTTCCAGCTCATCGTACAATTGATACAACTCATGCTTGTACCGGATACGCCATTGATCTCGCTCGCGAACGGCCCCGAAAATTCGCCGAAGGACCTTCCGTTCGAATCGGTCTAGCAAAATTTCGGAGGCTTGGGTGAGGGTCGATGTTTCGCAGCCATAACATAGCACGGGGCGGATGATCGTTTTGTACACGCAGAGCTTCGTGCTCCTATGCGCAAGGTTGGAATTAATTATAGGGAGGACCGACAAATATATGTCTTATTGGCTAGTTGTATCCGTCGCTTAATTTCGTCGTCCTTTGATAAGTTACAACCCAGATAGTTGAAGTTGTCTACATACTCGATATTAAGGTCCCCCACTGTGATGCTTGAATTTGCTGGCGTCCTTGTTTTCGATTGCATGTTTCGCTTTCGTTGATATGTAGTCCAACTTCCTTTGCGGCGTTATGCAGAAGGCTTTCTGCATCACCCAATTTTCGAGACATGATGTTGATATCGTCGGCGTACGCTACTTCTTCTTCCTTGCCTCGTTCTTTATACCGCTCCATGGTTCCGCGTTGCTCGACCTGCGGTGTAGGCACATCGCCCGTTTTGGCGATAATTTCTCAGCATATTTCTACAGGCAGCTCTATCTTGGATCGTGTCATCGCTGAGACCAATGCGTTGTTGTTGCTTTTTCATTTGACACATCCAGGTGTTCTTTGGTCTGCCTCTGGCCTTGGGTCCATCAAGTGGAACTTCCATTGATATCGCTCTCTTGTCGGGGTTCTCAGGCGGACGCCTTTGAACATGGCAATACCAATCCATTCGTCGGTCTTCGAGCTTTTCGGTGATTGGTTGGTCTATGGACAAGCTGCCTCGGATGAGGTCGTAGTGTTCCGCTGCTGTCCCTATTCATAGCTCGAATTATATACTCCAAAGCAAGGTTGAAGAGCGTCGGCGCCAGCCCGTCGCCCTGCTTGGGTCCAGTACGTGTACGAGTTTCAAATAGGTCGATGAGTCGGTTCTGCACTCTGACCTGCGAGACGGTATTAGTCATCGTCATCCTTATGAGTCGCACTAACTTTGCCGGTACACAAAAATTCAACATAATGTTGTACAGTACACTTCGATCGATACTGTCGTATGCCTGCTTGAAGTCGACAAAGATTTGGTATACGTCGATGTTATTATCCTAGCACTTTTGGAGTAGTAGCTTCACTGTGAAAAGCTGATCGCTCGTTGAGCGACCAGGTCTGAAGCCACCTTGATACTCGTAAATGATTCGTCCTGCATACGGATTAATTCTCTTTTCAAGAATATCCGATAAATTCGGCAAATTATGCTTTTGCGCCAATCTGCGGGGATTACCTCGTCGTTCCATATTTTCAGCAGTAGCACATGTATAGCGTTGGTCAGGCACGTTCCACCATGCTTCAGCAGTTCTGCTGGGATCTCGTCAGCGCCGGGCGCTTTATTATTTTGAAGTGACTGTATGGCAAGACTCACCTCCTCTACTGTTGGGGGTAGAACGGGAGGGCCTGGTTCGGCTAACTGCTCAAGAGCTGGCTCCGTGGGGGATGTTGATGGTGCATTGAGAAGCTCTTCAAAATGCGAGGCCCATTCGTTTGTTTGTTCTCGCTTTCGATGTCGCTGATGATGTTACCATCCTTGTCCTGGGTTGATATCCGTTCTTGATATTATTTATAAGTTTGTACGCCTGTCCAATGTTCTTACTGGCTAATCTTTGGTTTATTTGCTGTAACTGCTCGTCAAAATGGTTGCGTTTTTTACGTCTAATTAACCTATTAGATACTCGCCGAAGTTCGTTGTATCTTTCTTTCTTGGCTCGGGATGCGCGTTGTGTGTATTGGCGATAGGCTTCATTTTTCGCCTCAATCGAGGCCCTGCATTCATCGTCGAACAAGTCTGCTCGTCTGCGCCGGCCTTTATAGCCCACGACCTCTTCTGCGGCTCCTTTGATGCTGTCTTTGAGCTCCTCCCAGAACTCATGGCTGCCTAAGTTATTGATGTTATCAAGCATGGGCGACAGTTTTTCCTCAAGTGCTGTAGTATACGCAGCGTCAACCTCAAGATCTTGGCAGGGTTGATTCTCGTTTGGTGCACCGAAGAGAGCACCTGTAGGTCGTCTTCACCAAATAGTGATCGGAGTCGCAGTTGGCTTCCCGATAGGATCGAACATCTAAGTCATTAGAAGCCCATCTCTTGCTGATCAGTACGTGGTCGATTTGGTTCACGGTGTATTCATTTGGAGACTTCCAGGTCTGCTTTGGATTCGTCGATGAGGGAAGCATGTAGAGCTTATGACCAGGTTTCTGCCGCTCGCGAAGTCGATAAGTCGCTGACCGTTTTTGTTGTTTTCGTCGTGGAAGCCATGACCTCCAGCTTTCGTTTCCGACTTTGGCGTTAAAGTCTCCTAGCAGCAGCTTGACGTCGTTTGATGGAAGTGAGTCGAAGAGTGTATTTAGGTTAAGCTGACCAGACGTACAGCATTTCGCTGTACAGTACAGCATGTAGACCTATCGTACAGCATTGAGGAGCGTACAGCAAAATGTACAGCATTCCCATTCAGACTTCATACAGACTTAACACAATTGAGCCTCATATGATCAGGATTGTGTACATACTTCAAAGTATTTCTCTATTGCACGATAATAATGATAATAATGATGATGACTGACTAGTACAGTAATCGGGTATATTTTACTTAAAAAAAATACGTAATGGCTGAAATTTGGTGGAGATGTTAAGCAACGTGCCCTAAGTCTAAATCTGAGTTTTCGTATTTGTGGGAGTGGGGGAAGTTATTGTAATTTGCCTACTTATAGGGGAATTTTGCGTTTTTCCTTAATATCATTCTTACTGTTGTTCCTACAGTAAAGTGATGTGTAGAAGTTTTCTTTATAATCGAATTGTCTATTCAACTGTACCTAAGCCAATATCGTAGGCTAAGTAGTTCCGTTATAATAAACGGTTAAAGGGCAAAATAGCACTAATAATGAGAATATTTGGCTTAAGTAAAACACGTAATTACTGAAATTTTTTGGAGCTGTTAAGCAGCATGCCCTAAGTCTAAATCTGAGTTTTCGTATTGGTGGGAGTGGGGGAAGTTATAGTAATTTGCCTATTTATAGGGGCATTTTGCGTTTTTTCCTTAATATCATTCTTACTGGTGTTCCTACAGTAAAGTGATGTGTAGAAGTTTTGTTTCTAATCGAATTGTCTATTCAACGGTACCTAAGCCAATATCGTGGGTCAAGTAGACCCGTTGTAGTTACCGGTCAAGGGTCAAAACAGTTCAATAAATGGCTATTTTCTTAAAAAAAACGTAATTTATGTAGATGTAGCAAGAGACGAATCTTTTGTCTAAAGCTGAGTTTTCGTATTAGTTGGGATCGAGGAAGTTGGTGTGAATTGCTTATTTAAATGTGTATTTAGTGATTGCTAAAAACCTCGCTATGTGAAGTTGTATAAATGTGTGTTCTTGCTGATTGAATTATTATCTCTTTAACGAGATCAAAATCAAGCTAGGTCAATTAGCGTTCCAAAAAATAAAAAATAAAAGAATTTCTTTACATAGTGGCTGGAGTTTTATTGATGTAACAAAAATATATGACTACCTCAATTTTGGTTTCTTAGATTGATTTTCTTCCTCTCTTTCGGACTCATTATTGCTTGCGCTACAATTGTGACCAGCTTCGTATCCTTCTGGGTTCGATGGAAAAAGCCCATCGTTATGGAGGAAGTCACCGTTTTCGGTAAGAGTAGAAAAGTCAGGTATGTTGCTACACGCGTTTCCACAACAAACCATACAAATTGGAGAGCACTTTAATCCTGCTTTCCTATACCCACATGCTTTTCCACAACCAGTTTTACAAGCACACGAAATAACTTTCAATAAATTTGGCGGGGCTGGTTCTTTATCGCAGGGAATGGGCCGGTACATATTTGAAGTTTTTGTCCAACCCCAGTCTTCAGGGTCCATGTAATTACCAATCCATTCTTGAACCTGATGATACATGAACGCATGTAGGCGGGCGGCATCTTCAGTATATCGTAATCGTAATATCGTAACTAAATAAACTATCATAATTCCCAATTAAAATAAAATTTCAAACCAGTGGGCAGTGGCAAAGAGGCGAAAACGGTCAGAAAATTATGACATGTATGGAATTGCTCAAGTAACTTTGGGGTGCGATTAATTAGAATTAGAGGTAGTCGGATCAACATTTAAAAGATACTTTTGTATCCCTAGGTATGCAGTTAGTTTGCAAAAAAAATAGTCTCCTACTTTTCTGGTATTAAAAAAATACAAAACCCGTTCTTATTGGCCTCTTTGACGTTTGACATTGATTGATACCGTTGGATAGATTATTTGATAAGAAATGAAACATCTATACATCTATACACAATATACACATTTTACTGTAGGGTCAACAATAAAAATGATATAAAGCAAAAACGCAAATTTAGCTTATTAGTAGGCAATTTACTATAACTACACCCCCCCCCCCCTGATTTATACGCAACTTAGATATAGATTTATAACGCATCCCTTAATGGCTCCACCGAATTTCAGTCATTACATGTTTTATTGAGGCAAAATATTCCCATTATTGGTACTATTTTCACCTTTAACTGGTCATTATAACGGAACTACTTGACCGATGAAGTTCATGTAGGTACCGTTGGATAGATAATTTGATTAGAAACAAAACTCCTATACTTCACTTTACTGTAGGGTCATCAGTAAGAATGATATTAACGAAAAATACGAAATTCGCCTATAAATAGGCAATATACTCCAACTTCCCCCACCCCCACGAATACGAAAACTCAGTTTTAGATAAAAGACATGTCCCCTAACATCTCCACCAAATTTCAGCCATTACGTATTTTTTTTAAGTAAACGGCCGTTTTGTGTCTTTAAATACTGTACTAGACTGACATCTTTCCTATTAGAAACCAAGTAAAAATTCCTAAAGGCTCACATAAGGACACACTTTTCAAGAGGCGACTACAGAGCCTCGACAAATTGTCTATTAATGATAAGACTCCATGAGTGCAACCCGTGCTCAATATTTACCAAATTCAAATGACATTTGAATTAAATAAGACTAACTAGAACGAATAGGCAGTAGTTATTTGATATATACTATAAGAGATTCTAGTCCTCACCCCTGCTTCGATTCAGAAAGATTATCTCTATGTGTTTGCCAACCATTAGTCCGCGGAAAGTTTTGTGAGGTCCTTCGAACAGTCTATCTCCACGAGATTAAATCCAATTTTATTAATAAATATGATTTCTAGAAACTGAGAAGAGATCAGAAGTTTTAATGTTTTTTTAAAGGAGGTACTATTACATACTAAATTTAGTGTAAAAACTCATTGACTTAAATATCCATTCATTCTAAAGACCCTGTTGCCAGAATTCAGTATTCAAATCTGGTGCCTTGCCTTTCATAAAATTGTCTATTTCATGCTTAATTTGTAAAAATTTGGATACTATCCTTGTGGTTATGAATCGTAGTTTTTCCAAACCTTTTTTTTTAACAACAATTGTATTTGGATTTGGTTGTCACCCGTAGTAACTCAATTTCAGACTGGTCCGCAGGACATCCAGTAGGGGTTTGTATAGTTTATTATTATAATTATTTGTATTATTAAGCCTTCGTTTGCTGTAATTTTTCATTATTATTTTACTTTAATTCGGCTAAATTCTGTGATTTTTTGTTCAATTTTGTGGACAACATCGGGACATCCTAGCGCAAGTTTTTCTACCTAAATTAGATAATACTGCTTAGGATGTAATATGGTTTCCAAAGCTAATGAAAAAAATCAAATTTCTTCTCTGAAGACATGAGTTTGCCCTAGATCATGCGAAGATGAGACCTCACTCCACGTCCTCTGCGAATGTGAAGCTCTGGCCTGACGCGCTGGATACATTTGGAGTCGCCTATCCAGACACAGATGACATAGCTTCGATGTCAATTAGCAACCTCAATTCTTCTTTCTTAGCACGATCAACCTTGATCGACAGGCATATTCCTGCCCACATGTGACTAGGGCGATAGTACAATAAGCTCATTGGCTTCAGTGCTGCGAATCCTCCTTTGGGTCCCCCACAATCTAATCTAGATCATGCGATCTAAATCCATTTAATACCAGTGTTATGGGGTTTTCATATCAAAGGTTCCTACCGACAACACACATAAGCACACTACCTATCGTAAAAGGAAGGAAGGAATTCTAGACTACAACAGAAAATTTTAACAAAATTCATGCATAATGATGATGAAAAAGAGTGCAAGTGCTAGTAACGTTTTGAAGCCTCATGGGTCAAAATTTCATATTCTGTGTACTTTACGAAGCGTTCGTGTTGGGACACCCTTTATTATGGAGCCCAGGAAAATTATACTCACGTTTTTTTCATATAAGGGGTGCATGAAACTCGAAACTGTCGCATTGCTTTCATTCCATGAGGAGCAACAACAAAACAATGCTCTGGATACTTCAGATCGATTTTCGTCATTACGAATGGTGTGAGTTTTGGTCAAAATTTAGTGTACAGCATTGGTCTCTTAAGGATCTGGTTAGTTTAATCTAGGTCTTTGTAGAACTCGTCCTTAATCACGTCTTCTTTTACTTCTGTAAAGTCTACTAGTCTACCGGATATTCCTGAGGAGTAAAGAAGCCATACGACTTTTAAGTACCCTCGGATGAAGGCTATACATACTCTTAATTGCGATGATCGAAAAATGGAGCTGTGTGCCTCCATATTATATTCCTTGAGCTTGTCAGGCGATGGTCGTGTTGCATGTGTAGAATAAAATTATCGCCGCAAGCGCAACGATCGCGCTCATTGTTGTACATGCTGCCTTGATAAGAGGTGACCGTGGTGCAAGCTATGTACTTGTTTGTAGGATTCGGAGAGCGGCTGCTAGGGGTGCTACCTGCTACGCACGCTGTATATAAAAGTCGTGTAATGGTCGTATTCGTTTCGTATACATTCGATTGAGTGGCGAGCGTGTCTGTATAAAGCACTGTTTCCCAACAAGTGGTCCGCGGACCGGGGGTGGTTCGTGAGAGACCCGTAGGTTGTCCGCGAAGAGACTCTGGATACTTCTTACAACAAAGTTATATTTTGTTGTGACTAATAAAAGTCGCATACCAAACACGCGCTCTCATTATAATCTAACAGATTATCCAGAAAATACTTTGCTACTAGGTCAGTGATTATGTGAAGGCGATTGGCTGCTTAGGTTCGTTGTCTATAGCTCAATTCCGAAATTATTTTAATTATCGAAATTCGAATTAGCTTGTAAAATTTCAAAAGGTTTTCGCGGTGAATATTGTTACAAATCTGAGTCTAAAGACGGAGCTATATCGTTTACTGGATACCTAACTAACAGAAGACACCTATTCCTGTGCGAGAAAAATCTCAGCTAGTGAGGCAAGTGTTGACACAAACAAAACAGGCCGACTGGAAGACGACACGAGAATTTCTATATTTCGTCTTAATATCGTCACTGTCTTTAAATCACATGTGCACACAGCATTCCTCCTCATTCACGTCAATGAGTCACATGTGACTCATATATGGCTGGGTTAACGTGTAAAAGCACCCTGAAATAATTTTCATGCGATTGAAAGTACACCTACGTGGCATGCATGCAGAACAGGGGGTGCCCAAAATAATTTTTACTCGGGCCACATATTGGTTTGGAAAGCAATGGTGGGCACAATTTTTTTTGAAGGAGAATACATTCTTTTATGTTTTTTTTATTATTTAAACACATTTTTGGCGATTCACTGCTACTTGATCAGTATGTAGTGGAACCATTTAGCCACAAACTTAGGTGTAAAATTTCAAAATCATTTACCTTCGCAAAGTAATTTGATTAATTTTAAACTATTGATTTTCATAACAGCCCCGCCCGAATTCAAAAATTAGCAGGCTCTCGTAGGAGCATTTTTCGAAAGACAACACAAAAATATTATGGTCACAGTATTCAACGGAAGATTGTCTCTACTCCCTAAGCTACCAAAATCTCATTATGGGAAACCATTGTATGGCGGCGGGTGGTGGCCATTGTTGCTGACTAGCTTTCTGTTAATGGATGTGTCTTTCAGAGTGAAGAACGGAACAGATTTGTGTGTTTTGGATAGTGAAAAAAATGAACGACGCTTATAAATAAGTTTCACCGTTAAGGTACGTTGTCCTCGACGCGGCCGCACGACAGCGACTCGCTCATTCCATATCAAAACTCGTTTTTCTCTCATTTTAAAAATGAGTTTTTATATGGACTGAGCGAGTCGCTGTTGTGCAGTCGAGTCGAGGAAAATGTACCTTTAACCCGAAAGGAATTTTCTTCCCTAGCAAGCCCAGAGAAATGTGTCCCGAGAAGTGCGCGTATAATGGCAAAACGGATTGCGCTCCGGACAGATGGTTGGGGAAAACGTTTTGTCGTTTTAGCAAAGTTGGCTCTAAGCCCGCGTTATTCTGTGCAATTTTAATCCTTTTATTTAGTGATTTTCAGCCGTTGCTCGGCTGAATAAATGCAGGTGCATAATTTTGTTCGTGAAGAAAAATTGGAAACGAGCCCTCTTAGGTTTTAACTTTCAAATTAGTGTACAAGACATTGTCGTTTTTCTTTTTATACCCTTCGCTTACTAAGCGAAAAGGGTATATTAACTTTGTCATGAAGTTTGTAACGCATTGAAGGAAGCATCTCCGACCATACAAAATATGTATATATATGATCAGCGTGACGAGCTGAGTTGATTGGACGATGTCCGTCTGTCCGTCTGTCTGTCTGTCTGTCTGTTGCGACGCGTTTTGCTCGGCCAATTTATAAGCTATGGAGCTGAAATTTTGCACAAAGGCTTCTTTTTGTTGCAGGCAGTTTGTATGTTTGAATCGGTAAAATCCGACAAGGGGGTCGTGGGGCTGCCATACAAACCTACTCCCCAAAATTAGGTTCTTCTTAGAAAAACTTTTTTATTTATGCACCAATTTCAATCAAATTTCACACAAATGTGTTTTCATTGCTGACACACAACATATGTAAAACTCGACCAAATCGGACAATTGGGTCGTGGGGCTGCCATACAAACCTAGTCCCCCAAATTAGGCTCTTCTAAGAAAAACTTTTTTATTTTCTCATCGATTGCAATCAAATTTCGTGCAAATGTGTTTCGAGTGATAGCACGAAACATATGTAAAAATGGACCAAATCGGACAATGGGGTCATGGGGCTGTCATACAAACCTGGCTCCCCAAATTAAGTTCTAAGAATTTTTTTTTTATTTATACACCAATTTCAACTAAACTTCACACAAATGTGTTTCTATTGATGACACAAAACATATGTATGAATAGATGGAGTCGGACCATGTGGTCATGAGGCTACCATACAAACCTATTCCCCCAAATCAAATTTTACTAAGAAAAACCTTTATATTTGCATACAAATTTGAACCGAACCTCATGGAAATGTATTTTTATTGATGTTACAAAAGATATGCAAAAATGAATTAAATCGGACCACTGGGGTCATGGGGCTGGCATATTAACCCAACCCCTAAATTAGGTTCTTTGTCCACCAATTTCAACCAAATCTCATAGAAATATGTTTTTATTGATGCCACAAACATACGTAAAAATTCAAGGAAAGGCCATGCGTTCATAGGGTTGCCGTACAACCCCCCCCCCCCCACACACGCTTCGTTTTTGGTTCTTCTAAGAAACCCACGTCCCCCGCTTCCCACAATAAATCTTCGCCCCGGCACTTATGTGAAAATTCAAGGAAAAGCATGGAAGCGGGGAGAATTGAACACAAGTCATAGGAACGCCAGAAAAAACTTTTAGCCCGGGGGGAGCGAAGGGTATCCAAATTTCGGCCGCGCCCGAAATTAGCCTCGGTCTCGTTTAACATACAAATTTGTTTAAAGTTTTTCTAAAGTGAGGCAACTATGATTCTTTCGAAATTCGTCGCGGTCCGAATTGTGGGCCTACCTGTAATAAACGTTTGACAATATGTAGATACTTATATCGAATTCGGACTCAATGCTATTTCCGCTTAAGCCCCTGGAATTTCTTGTCTCGGACCGCCAAGTCTCGGCAAGTATACAGATTACGGCTAGATTGTCCCTGCATCTGCGATTCAATTCGTGAACCCGCAGGTTTTGGTTTTGGTCACAAATAATGCCATAGCCATGCCATACCTCGAAAAAAATGGAGACATTAATTTGTTTTATTATGATTGAATGCTGGTCCTCCGAGATCAATTTTCAGGCTAAGTGGTCCGCAGCCGTTTCTGAGTTGGGAACCACTGGTATAAAGAAATCATTCGTGCCCATGCTTTTGGCTGAGTGGTGACCGGCCGGTATGTTGTTTGGATCGGTTTTCAGGCAGCGGGAGTAAGATAACAATGAAATACATTAGTCATATGGTTGTGGTCGCTATAGTCGCTTGTTGGAAAACACCCGTAGTCGATAGTCACATAGCTAGCATCGCCTTGCTACGATAGCTCAGTGATCATCGTATGAGTCGTCTCTACGAGCACAAACCTTAAGAGCGAATGACTTGAGTCTGTACACCATCTCCCGACACCACTCAGTTAGCTGAAAACCATACAAATATTATTTTTTTTGAGAGTTGAGTTGGATGTCGATACTTTGTTAGCTCTTACATTTTATTTTGCTATTTTCAATATTTAAACTGTTTATGCGCGATTTTATACAATTCCATGATATGTATTAAAAAAATACACAGCTAATCGATTCCAGCTCTATCTTTCGCGTATGCAAGTGCTCGTCAAAACTGAAATCGTAATTTATATATTTTGAACTGTAATTCCACCCCGGAACAGCTTGTTTGTAAGTAATAACCTTGTTTTATAGCAACTTATAGTAATTCTTATCATAACTGATTTGAAGTGGCCATCTACCCTCGTGCCACAATTACTAACTTTATCCAATTTTTATAGAATCACTAGGTAAACAGTCGCTAGATATAAAATCATAATTAGACTATCATGTATCTTATCTAATCACACAAAGTCAATTTACTTAACTCTAAATGAATTTATTTACAGTCTGCAACCACTTCATACAATATTAGCCTCTCGCACGGGCTCATCAACAATAATACGATCAAAACACAATCGACTTAAATCTATTGTTCGGAAATTGCCATCAATAATCAACTCCGATATTGCACGTCCAATTGCCGGCGTCTGTTGAATACCGTGACCACTAAATCCTGCCGCTATATAGAAATTATGATAGTACGGATGTGGACCGATAATGCCATTCTCATCGAATGTATTATACTCATAGTAGCCAGCCCATGATCCACAAACTTTAGCCGATTCAAAAGCCGGAATCCGGTGTGCCAAAATTGGCCAAACGTCCGTATTGAAATATTCATGATCCACGTCCAAAGTGTCACAGCACGGTTCATTCTCAAAACTTGGACTACGACCACAAATATAGTTTCCGCCGAGACCGTCACGTCGGAAATACGCATTGGTCGGATCAATGGTGAGGGGTGTATTCAAGCCGGGTGCATTGTGACCTTGTGTATTGAAGACGTAGACGTATCGTTTGCGTGGCTCGACCGGTATTGGGATGCTTAGTAAGCCCGGTCCTGTTCCGATACGTGCAAGTTTGCCCAAATCGCCGGAGCATGCACCTCCTGCCAGGACGCATATGGCAAATTTAATTGTACGGTCTTCGCCATTGGCCATTTTGACGGTTACTTGATTTGTAGATTCGTATTCGCCGGGTGCCACGCCTTCAACGACAATATCATGGTTTCGTTCAAAATTAAAGCCGACAACTTCGCCTTCGACATAGTGAGCACCATACTCGCGGGCTCTTCGTCGGAATCCACTTAGTAGGACCCACGGATCGAACCAGCCTTCTTTCTCCAGTCCATGACAACCTGAGGGGAAGATCAAGATAAATATGAATTGTTTGGTGTATTATACAATTTAATGGATTCAAATGAATTTTCGTTGTTAAATGACCGCATCCACAAGCGGATTGGAAATTTGATCCAATTAAATCCATGGAATCACAGAATCCATGGTTTCGCCCTGTATGGATTTAATTTGATTTAAATTCTGTAAATGACATATACACTGGAGGATCAATTCAACAAATCCCTGAATACGCCGTGTATGTGCAGCCCTAGACTTCTTGTCCTGACCTATAACTTTTTATCGAGTATGTCCTACCAAAACTATGGCTTATGTACGCACCTAATGCAATTCCTTCGGTGTTCAGCCACGGAAATTTTTCCTTCAGTCGACGCGCCGTGAGCAATTCATTGCGTGCTCCTAGCTCATTTTGTAGGGCCGAATTTTCTATAAGTTGCTCAGCTCCTGCCTCTGTCGCCAGCACAAGATATCCATGTGGAGTGAAGCAAGGATCACAATCATCTCCCAAGTAGTCTTTAATATTGCGAATAAAATCAGCACCAAACAAGGACATCTGTATGTTCTCTGGTAGTGAGAATTGTTGTCGAAGGCCTCCTACTGATAGTGGGGTGGATGCTTTTTTGTACTGTTCATAAAGAAGAAAGAATTAGACATGCAAGAAATACTTAAATCATGAATACTTACTGTGGAGTCCCTTTCCACAACTACAACATTAAGTCCTGCTCGTGCGGTTCGTTTCAACCAATACGCCACCGACGAGCCTATTCCTCCGCCACCAATAACCAGGACATCGCAATGTGTCTGAAACTGATCGGGTCCCGAGATATCACGCGGAACGAAGTCCTCACGTTCCAATTCAGCCTCGAAATCAGCAGCTCGCTTCTTCGATCGGAACCAATCGCGCATCTTTCGCATATCATTGCCCAGCAAGCTCAATGTCTTCCGGAATGGATGATTTGGGTCAATTCCGCCACGATTTTCCTCACCACCATCGCGACCGGGACCTTGTGATAAGAATCGACATTGACTGAATCGCAATAGACGGCCAGCCGTTCGAGCGCACCGCAATTGTGTTGATATCATTCTTTAACTGTTGCAACCAGAACTTCCTATGTTAAAAAAAATCTGCATCCAAATCACCGCGACACAACTAGCATATCGCGAGGACGACACTTTATGATGGCACAGACAGGCAACACAGCTGTTTTGTATAGTGTAAACAAGGTTGAGGTTATGCACGATGTGATAGTGATGATGGCGCTCGACCGAATAACACCGTTTTTGAAAAGATTTTCATCTTCACGAACCCCTTGTTTGCTGGAGTTTCGCGACAAATGATATTTACTGGGAAATCTATCTTATCAATTTGTTGTTTCTTTTTTCAGTGAAGCTACGGAACAGACTAGCGTCAGAGATAAGACGATTCAGATTCACAGCGGTTTGTTATCAAATCAAGTCGGTTGACTCTAGTGGCTAGTGATATGTGGCCATAATGTAAGCTTGAGATGCATGCAAACGTAAATATTAGAAATGAACAATGGCATGTAGCAAACAAAAAATATTTAGGTACAATATGAATTTTAATTCAGAATATTTTGCAAGATCATGCAAAAAATGTTAATAATATTAAGTATGCATGTCATTGCCAGGAAAATTGGCAAAATCAAAGACGACTCTGCAAACTGAACGACTGACTCTTTCTTCCCGCATTGCAGGATCATGCAGAAGCTCGCCTGACATATCCATCGTCAGCCCTGGGCTCATAAACAGCATTACTTGGGAACCGTTCATAACTTTCTCGTCAGACCATTTGCCTATTGTCCTTACGATTGATAAACCGTCTCAGTTTACGTACACTGAGAAGAAGACATATTCGAATTTCAGCAAAGCCGACTGGATTGGCTTCCAAACTTATACAAATGAAGCGTTTTCTGCCCTTCCAACCCCTACTGACGTACGTACTGCTGAAAAAAACCTGAGACGGATTATCTAGAATGCAGCCAAAAGATACATTCCAGCGGGCCGCATCCCAATCATGAGACCGCATTTCCCATCATCTGCTGCAGAATTGGCAAAAACGAGAGATGAACTCCGTACAGCAGACCCGAATGATCCTCGCATCGGCGATCTCAACAACATTATAACGTAGCAAGTCAACGATCACAGGAAACAGTTATGGAATTCGCATTTAAAAACCTGCCACGTAAAATCCGGCGTAAGCAACCTTTGGAGAACGGTACGTGCTCTATCAAACCCCACAAAACCCAAAGGTAAGGTAGCTATAAAATTCGGTGATAACACATACAACAACGACGACAAATGCGCTCACAAATTTAACCAACAATTCGTCGAACATCCCGAAAAAGATAAGCTCAAGCGCAAAATTACCAGAGCTATCCGAAACAGCACCACTGACCAACACCTCCAGGTTACCTCAAACGAAGTCAAGCTTGCAATAAAAAATGCGAAAAACTCCAAAGCGCACGGACTAGACGGTATTGCCATGATTATGCTCAAACACATCGACTCTCCGGCCATTGAGTATATCACTGCTACGATGAACCTGTCGCTGAAAACCTTCGTCATACCCGAGCTATGGAAAAAAGGCCGTATCACCCCCATACCGAAGCCAGGCAAAGATCATACTCTAGCAGAATCATACCGTCCAATAACGCTACTGTCCCCCGTGGCCAAAATACTTGAGGCACTAGTGTTGCCTAAACTCCTGGAGCACGTCCAGCTTGCCAATCATCAACACGGTTTCCGGAAAATGCATAGCACTACAACCGCTATAGACATGATTACCTCCAACATTTTCAATGGACTCAATCAGCCGAAACCCTGCAAGCGCACTATCCTCGTAGCTCTCGATTTGTCAAAAGCATTTGACACTGTTAACCACACAGTACTTTTGACAGACCTACGCAACACTACTCCTCCGTATATCCACAAATGGATCGCGAATTATCTTGCCGGTCGTCAATCCTGCACCGAGTTTAGGAATGGGAAGTCCAAACTCAGGAAAATTAAACAAGGCGATCCACAGGGCGGAGTCTTATCTCCCACCCTCTTCAACCTTTACATGTCAGAACTGCCCACACCACCCACGGGACTCGAAATCATCTCTTATGCTGACGACTGTACCATCATGGCGACTGGCAACGACATTCCCGAAATGTGCGACCACATCAACGAATACCTGCTGACACTCAACGACTTCTTTGTGAGTAAAGGCTTGAAGCTCTCAGCACCAAAGTCCTCCGCCACCTTATTCACCAGCTTCAACCAGGAGTACAATATGCAACTCCCTATATCTATCGACACAAACGTCATCCCTACTATTCGGACTCCCAAGATCCTAGGTGTCACGATAGACAACTCCAGCAAATTTAACACACACGCTGAAAACATCTGCTCTAAACTCAGGAGCAGAAACAAAATTCTTAAAGCTCTTGCCGGTAGTACTTGGAGCACCGACAAAGAAACACTTCTGACTATATATAAAGCCATCGGTCGCCCCCTAGTCAATTATGCAGCACCGACGTGGTCAAATGGTCTCTGCAACACAAATTGGGGCCACATACAAATCTGCCAGAACACGGCACTTCGCACCATCACCGGCTGTGTTAAGATGTCCTCAGTGGATCATCTGCACCAGGAGACTAAGATGATGACTTTGAGAAACCACAACGAACTTCTTACTAAACAGTATCTAGTCGGATGTTATCGTACAAATCACCCGAACAATGAACTCATGGACAAAACACCACCGCCACGACGAATAAGACGCTCTATCAGGGACAAAGAGCGCGAAGTCCAGCGATACAAAAAGGTTCCCTTCGATAACTCCGACTACAAGGCGGCGATTGCAGACATACACACACAAGACGTTCGTAAAGCTACTCAAAGCCTCACAAATAATCGTGTACTTGGCACCAAACCTCCAGCCATATCTCCTGATGAAGAACAATTACCGAGAGCTACCCGCACCACCTTAGCCCAGCTCCGATCCGGTTGGTGCCCGCGACTAAATTCTTATTTATCGCGTATAAATAATGAAGTTGCAAACACCTTCCCAGCCTGCGGAACCAGTCCACACGATGTAGACCACATTTTCGATAGTCCAGCTGCTCCCACGCAACTTACACCACTTGCGTTATGGTTACAACCAATCGAAGCAGCTTTCTTTCTAAACCTCGACCTCGAGGATGGAATGCCCACCATCTTCGAATAAATATGATGCAACTAATTAAACGTTTCCTGTCTGTGCCGCTAATACAACAACAACAACTGACTCTTTCGGAAACTAAAATATACGTTTCCTGAATAGACCGGTGGTATTAAGGCGCTAATTAATCAGATCGAGAAACACATTCAACTCAAGCCGCAAGTCTATCTACTGCGGGGGTATTTGAACGCTAAAGTCGAAAATAAAAAATGTCATAGGAGGATTAGAGGTAGTTATAGCCTCCTTCAAGAATGTAATAATAACGCAAATATATAGTGCTTGCAACATTATATACACTCCGAAACTCTATATGCAATGTAACGTTGACGCCAAGTAGCCTATAAACGGCTAAGTAAACGCACCATGCCCCACGAGGGGTTACGGTACAGAGAAGAAAAATGACTAATAGACTTCATAACCGACAGAACTTTGGTCATTATTTCGACAGTTGTTTCCCGCATCCACAGACAGACCTGGAGGCCTCCTGATCAACATACCGTAAAGATCGACCACGTTTCTACGGGTCTACACACCGAAACGACCCATGCATATTGCATGGCCAAGAGTTGGTACAACCCTCTTCGACGCAAGAGGGGAATCACTACTTCGTGCCTTGCTTTTATCCACGGGGAGCAGTTCTGGTCGGCCCAATAGCTCCGAAATTTACTTCTACGAGCCGCCATTGAATCAAATCCAGGTCCATGGATTTGCTGTGTATGCGGGAAAAGGTTTTGGACAAATGTTAAAGCGTCCATTTACTGCACGTGCTGTGGATGCTGGGTACATTTTAAAAACTGCTCTGAACTAAGCAGCACAGATGACTAGAACGCCTGTGGTCCTACTGGCGACCATTTCCGATGGCAGCCTCGCTGCCATACGGGAGTTTCAAGCCTCTTCGGGGCGGACCACACCCGTTTTTCAACAAGAAACGGCCAAGAGTTGCCACAAAACCCCTCCATGGCAAGAGCTGTGAAGGTTCGATGCAGGAGGGATGTGTATGTCTGTGTATGTGTGTGGAAGTGTTCTATGTGTTTTTTCGTCAAATTGGGAGCATTTCATCTCAGCGCGGTTGCTCTCAATTCTATTAATCCGCGCCGGCATCGAAACTAATCCAGGTCCTGAAATTTACATCTGTTGTGTATGCAACCGACGTATCTTCGGCAATGCCAGGTCTTTGAGATGTACCTGCTGTAGAGAATGGTGTCATTTTTATGGCTCCGGCTTAAAAAAAATGAGTCAGTATAACAAGTTGTCTTTTGTTGCTCCTGGGTGTCTGAATACGGGTCGGCCCCCAGCCTCCCCAGGCCCTAGCTCACAAGCTAATGGTTTACCACCATCTCCTGCCATTCCTGGCCCTAGCTCCAGAGCCAATTCTCCACCACCGCCACCCGTAATCAACAATACAACAAGGCACACTCGCTCAAGTTTAACACCTGCACCTCCACAGCAGTGTACACCCCACTCACCATATTGCAGTTTAACTGCAATGGCATTTGCAAGAAGATCAGCGAGATCGTCCGTTTCATGAGTACACGCAGAATTCTGATAGCGGCATTTCAGGAGACAAAGCTCCAACCTTCAACTCCCGAATTCAATATCCGCGGCGATTACATACTTTTGAGGCGGGATAGAGTCGGCAGGCAGGGTCTTAATCCAGGAGGAGGGCTTGCAGCATTCCTAATACACAGAACCGTGCAATACAGTGTATTAGATCTTCGTTTTAACGACGGCACGGCGGAAATGCAAGCTATTGCCGTTAAATCCGGCAATACCAATATCGAACTTATAAACATCCATGTTCCGCCAGCATCCAGCTGTGGCTCTGGTTATAAGTTCGATATTGGTCCACTCCTCACAGGACAGCATAGGATCCTACTTGGCGACTTTAACGCCCATCACGAACTCGGGCACTCTCTTCTCGCAAATGATGCCAGAGGTATAGATATCGCGACCAAATTAGACCCATCAGACTTCTGCGCACTCAATGGAATTTCGTCTACACGCGTCGCTAGTGCCTGCCATAGTTCTCCTGACATAACTAATGTAAGTGCCAGTTTGATAAGTGAAACCCACTAGGAAACAACTATTTCCCTCCAATCCGATCACCTCCCCATACTTATCAAAATTGATAAACCAGCTGAACGACGTCAGAACGGCGTACGTTTATCAACGACAAAAAGGCAAATTGGGAGGGTTTCACTACGTTCACTACGACGAAGTTCGCCGCACTACCTATTCCAACAAACACCAGGGAAGCCGAAAAGAATATAAGGTACGTCATTGTCAAAGCGGCAGCTCGCTTCATTCCGGCAGGACGTATCCCCAAAGTTCTTCTTCTACTTCTTGTAGCGGTGCAGAAAAGTGTGAAACCTCTGTGCATCTATGTGGGTACGGTTTATGGTTCGTCAATGCTTGTGTCCGTGAGGTCTAGGGACAAAAACATAGCTGCTGCGATAGGGTTTTCCCACAGCGATATAGGGGTAAGATCAGTGGGTGCAGCGGGGCATTGAAACAAGTGACCCACATCATGAGGAGTGCCATTGCAGTTTGGACAGATGTTTTGGATGTCCGGGTTTATGCGAGAAAGGTACGAATTAAGGTGTGAACAAAAGCCCGACCGAAGTTGAGCTAGTGTTACTCTAGTGGCTCTCGGTCCATGAGATGATTATTGGGATGATCCTCACGGTAGTAACCAACAAGATACTATTTTGAGAGTAGGAGATTGTGATCACGTATTGGCATCAATTTTGTCTCCTGATATAAGTGATCCTGGGCAGACATCAGAAGGCAATCTGTCGCGATGCGTAGAGCGGCATTTTGGCAGACCAGAACTTTGGACCAGTTTGTGTCACATAGACTATGTGTCCAAACTGGGGCTGCATAATCAGCGGCCGCTCGACCCACCGCTTTATAAGTAGCTAGCATGGTTTCTTTATCTTTGCCCCAGGTGCTACCAGCTAGAGCTTTTAGGATGTTGTTCCTACTGCGCATTTTTTCACATACTGAAGCTGCATGATTCGCAGACGTCATCATGTTCTCCAGGTGAAGCCCGAGAATTTTGGGGTTTTTAACAGTAGGAACAGAATTGTTGCCAATACGTATATCCATCTCCCATCTGATGTCCTCCCACCAAGTGGTTGGAAAAGTCGCAGAGGATTTGGACGCAGAGATGGTGAGATTTCGGCTTTGGAAAAATGCCTGTAATCGTCCTAGATAGCGATTAATTCGGAGGCGCATTCATCCTTATCATTCCCTGTGGCGAGTACGGTGCAATCGTCAGCATAGGAAATCACCTTGATTCCTTCAGGTGGTGTGGGAAGGCCGGACATGTAGATGTTGAACAGAGTGGGGGAGAGTACCCCTCCCTGTGGAACACCTAATTTGATTTTCCTAAGCTTAGAACGTTTGCCTCGAAACTCGGTGAAGGAGTGCCGACCAGCTAGATAGTTGGCAATGCAACGGATCTCTTGTGCAGGAAGATGCATATTCAACAGGTTTGCTAAGAGCATTGAATGATTGACCTTATCGAATGAACTTGATAGGTCTATTGCCACCAGAATAGTTCTGTGACAACCACTGCGTTGATTTAGCCCATCCCGAATGCGTGTAGTGATCGCATCGAGGGCAGTGGTGGTACTATGCATCTTCCTGAAGCCATGCTGGTGAGGTTCTAGCTTCGCATGTGCAACAAGAGTCGGGTGAATAAGGGCCTCCAGCGTCTTTGCGACAGGAGAAAGTATCGTAATGGGGCGGTAGGATTCCCCAAGATTTGCGCTTTTCCCTGGCTTGAGACAGGGAACAATTCGACCTGTTTTCCAGATTTCAGGGATGGCAAGCGTGAACATCGACAAGTTAAAGGCGGCCGTGAGATACTCAATGGCTGGAAGGTCGAGATGTTTCAACATGGTCATCGAAATGCCATCTGGTCCGAGGGCCTTGGAGTTTGTAGCATTCTCGATGACTTGTTTAACCTGGTCCGCGGTAAAAGATGGTATGGTGTCAACTTTCCGGCTGCGAATCCGTCTTCTAATTTTGCGCTTGAGGCCGTCAGACTTGGGATGTTCAATAAATTTTTTATGAATGTTGGTAGGTGATAGTAGCTCGATGAACTTCGCCGACGAGTAAGCTTTGAAACCATCCCAATCGGCTTTCTTGTGATTGACAAACGTTCGCTTCTCAGAATTAGTCATGTTCGCTGGTTTGTCAATTTTTATAATGATTGGGAGGTGATCTGATCTAAGGGTGGTACGTACTTCCCATCGGGAAACAGCAATTAGGCTGGCACTGACAATAGTTATGTCAGGAGAACTACTGCAAGTGCCCACGACTCTAGTCGGCGAGTCAGAATTCTGAGGCGTCAAGTGATTCGGCGATAGTTATACTCCTGGCATTGTTGAGGTCCGAATGCCAGAGCTCATGGTGCGCATTAAAGTCGCCAAGGATGACCCTGTGCTCTCCGGAAAGGAGAGGACCAATATCGAAACGATAGCATGAAGGGCAACTGGAATGAGGTGGAACATATATATTAAAAATTTCGATATTAGTACTCCCTGATGGAACTGAGATGGCTTGAATTTCCGCCGTACCGTCAGCAACTACATCTATTACACAGTAATGTACGGACTTGTGTATTAGGAAGGCAAGTCCACCTCCAGGGTGAGAATCATCCGTGGCGGCCGGTCGATCTTTCCGCAGTATAACATATTCGCTATGGACGCTTAGAGACGAGTTTGCGTGAAGCAGCGTCTCTTGGATGGCGGCGATGAAAATTCTCTTGGAACTCAAGAAGTGTGTGATCTCAGCGATTTTTCGGTGGATGCCATTACAGTTTAACTGTAATATAGATAGTGCAGTGAAAACTGCTGGAGGAGGAGGGCCAGGCGTAAGACTGGGTCTGGCATTCCTTATCATATTGTTTGGCGGTGTAGGGGGCAGTGGTGGAGAAGGTGGACTGGGAGCAGCCCTGGATTGCCCAGCATTTATAAAACCTGCCGCAACATAGGCTAAGGAGTCTTGCCCTTGTCTTCGTAAACCTGAACACCTAAAGTGAACCCATTCCAAACAGCAATTACACTTCACTGATCTGGCATTCGAACCGATACGTTGGTTGCAGACACTACAAATCCAAACTTCTAGGCATGGATTTGTTTCAACACCGGCGCGAATTAGTAAAATTGAGAGCAGCCGCGCCGAGATGTAATGCTCCCAATATGACGACAAAACACATATATCGCACCCACACATATACACAGACAAACACAACCTTCCTGCATCGAACCTTCAGGGCTCCTGCCGGGGCTCTTGCCAGGAAGGCATATTGGCAGCTTTTGGCCGTTTTGCAATACAAAACGGGTGTGGTCCGCCCCGTAGAGGCAGTTGCCGTAAGACCACTATCCCCAAAGTTCGGCCATATTTCCCAACTACTGCCGCAAGGCTAGCCGACGAACGGGACAACTTAAGACGCACAAATCCGGCAGACCCCAGAATTCAGGAGCTAAACTCCGAAATAAATCGACAAGTCAACACCTACAAGAAAGAAAAATGGAACGAGCATCTTGAAAGCTGCGATCTCTCGATTCGATACGGCCGATTGCAATACTTCAACACGGAAGGATTGCAATACTTCGCGTGGGATGTGCTTCTTTCGGCCGTTTTCGCAATTAAAAATTAAAATTTTTTATTCGATATGTCTCTCATGATGGCAACAGATTAGACGCGTTGCATGCTGCCGAAGAAAGCAGCACAATGAAATTTAAAATGGGTGACGTCACGTTAGCAGCAAACGCTATTATGTAGCTACAACATTTCTACCATTTGGCGATTTCACAAATCACATCAGACCGTGTCATCTCTACAACTTACACAGACCATCGTAACTGGTAGATAACCTATGTAGGGAGAAATATGATTCCAGAATAATAATTCAAATTTTCGTAGGGTCTTCAACGAAAAGCATTGTTTTATATTTCATTTTGTAATTTGTCGTTTCCCACCTTCTGGGAACATATTTAGCCCTGCCGTGGTTGCGCCACTGGTTCGAAAATAAGCGAGAATAGAGGTGTGTATCGTCTGGATTACAAATGCTTCTCAGGCAATAGAAACAATGAACTGATTGGTTGCAGACAATCGTATCTATCTATCTTCTTTGATAGCCAAGCGGCTTTCAAATCACTTACTAACTACACCGTCTCGCCGATACTTGTTCGGTGCTGCCTGAAAGCGCCGAACCAACTGGACTCTAATAAGAGAGTAGCATTGATCTGGGTCTCGGCCATATGGGTATCACATGAAATGAACAAGCTGCCGAGTTGGCGCGTATAGCGGCCACATCCCACTTCTATGGACCCTCTGTGGGAATGTGTTTTGCTCCTTTAACTAGGGTGATAGCACATTAGGATTACCAGAGCTTCTGTATTACAGGCCCCCTTTCGGTTGCCCACACGTCCATTATTTTATGTAGCATTGAAAATGTTTTGGTGGAATTTTCTATTTTGGAAACTGCAAGATAACAACGAATCCTACTATGCATCCTAGGATATTAGTGGATAGATTTGTATGCCGGCCTCTATGCAATCAGATAGACAATGGATCAAGTTATGTAATTGTAAGAGATATACTTTCAACTTGAAAGCCAATAGCCACCATATGCCACTGTACTAGTCATTTTACAAATCGCCGTGACCCCTCCAGAAACACAGACACGTTATCATTTCTACCTACTGGCAAAGTGGCCTTATCACATCTCTTTGACGCGTTTTGCACTGTGACAACGTTAGAGATGTGAAGTCAACAGCTCATCTACTTCTATTAGATCTTCCGTCAGTGTGCCTCTAACTGTACAAGATGTTAGCTCGAAACTTGGGCTCATTACGCCAATCGTTTTTCACCCAACTAGCACTCAGACGACAAGTCTCACAAAAAATTATCACGGAAGAGAAGCAAAATAAACCCTATCGCGAGAAGACCAATCTGAAAAATGAACAAGGACCCAATACACTCCCGACAAAATGTGATGTGCTCATTATTGGTGGCGGTGGAATGGGATCATCTACGGCCTATTTCCTGAAAAAGAAAGCCGGGCGTGATTTGAATGTTGTTGTTGTCGAGAAAGATAGCACGGTGAGATAAGACTTTGCAAACACACTAACCACACTGTCTAAATTGATTACTTTCTGGAAAATAGTATACACGAGCATCTACACCACTATCGGCGGGATGTCTGCGACAGCAGTTCATGGTCAAGGAAAATATTTTAATGTCACGGTTTGGTGCAGAATTTCTGCATTCGTTCCGAAAGGAAGTGACCGATGAAGTTGATCCCAATTTCAAATGTAACGGCAACCTATATTTGACTAGTGAGGAAAATGCTGAGACAATGGCACGCGGTGTTATATTGCAAAATCAGTTGGGCGTGAGGAGTAAAATTATGACGAAACGGAAACTTAAGGAGAAATTTCCATGGATCAATACCGATGGGATAGGATTGGGTTAGAGAATCGAGCTTCATTCGTTTATTATTGGGAGAAGAGTTGATAAATTGTTTATATTTTTGTAGCTACATTTGGTTGTGATAATGAAGGCTGGTTCGATCCGTGGGCATTGTTGACGGGCTTAAAGAAGAAAGCCCAAGCACTGGGAGTGACTTTTGTTCAAGGTGAAGTTGTCGACTTTGAGCTCAAACCGACGGAAGGCGAATACGATGCTGTCGACAAAGTTGTGTTGAAGCGAAATGATAATGAGCAAACTTCCATTAAATTTGAGAAATGTGTACTATCGGCTGGAGCATTTTCCGGTGCAATAGCAAAGAAAGCGAAGATTGGCGTTGGACCGGGACTTTTAAGCACGCCCCTACCCATCGAGCCGAGGTAAATAAATGTTAACATTCCAAGACCTGCGCATACTATTCCCAGATTTTTCAGAAAACGCTTCCTCTTCGTTCTGAATTCACAAAGCAAAAACATTCCACCGCCTACAGCTCCTCTCGTTCTGGACACATCACAGTTATATTTTCGACGTGAAGGACTCAATTTTATTTGTGGACGTTCACCGCCCAGCGACAAAGAACCGTCTGTAGAAAATTTGGATGTTGACTTGGATTTCTTCGAGGCTGACATGTGGCCAGACCTGGCGCATCGCGTGCCAGCTTTTGAGTCGTTAAAAGTGGTTGGTGCGTGGGCTGGATTCTACGATTACAATTGTTTCGATTGCAACGGAGTCATAGGCAAACATCCGGCCTATGATAATTTCTATATTGCAGCCGGTTTCAGTGGACACGGAGTGCAAAAAGTTCCGGCCGTTGGACGAAGTGTTGCTGAACTCATCCTGGACGGACGGTTTACGACTATTGATTTGAGTTTGATGCACTTCACCCGAATCATAGAGAATCGACCCATTCGGGAAATGGCCATTGCCTAGGAAAGGGACAGTCTTAAGCACATTTGTATATGGTTTAGTAAATATATTTCGCAATACACAGTTTAATTCGATTGAATATATATTTGAAAACAGAAAACTCATGAAAAATGGGCACCTAACTTACTACGAACGCTTAAAAGCCGTCATCATCATCTTCGGCCATTTCCTTGGCCAATTCCAGATCTTGTTGCTCTCGCTCGCGACGCTCTTCGGCACTTTCCAAGTCCTTTCCGTACGATTTTGGAGGATAACGCATTGCCTTTACACTCTGATTGTGCAGATCCAAACAGAAAGAAATACGCTGATGGAAGGCCAATTGCGGTTCGCGTGTGCTGTAAATGTCAGTGCTCTCCTTGCTTCGCATATATCCCTGTTCCGGATCGAGAGTAGCTTCGATGACACCATCACGGATGGCTTTGGCTACAATAAACTCGGCATCTTCGGCCGAATCAAGTCCAAGCTTTTTGGCTATGTCCTGGGGCGAAATGCGCGAATACGACAGTCCAATCGAACGAATGGCGGTTTTGATAACGTTGTGCCGCAAACGGATGATAAGTGTGTAAGTGTGATCCAGTTGGAATTTCGGTCCAAAGTTCTCCACAACTTCGCCGAACCGTTGCAAGTTGCCCAAGCGAACGGCTTGTGTTAGTTGGAAGTAGGGTGCCAGGCTTTTGCGCAGGGCTGCCTGACGGAAAATTTGCCGTTCAGGGATGTTGCCAAGCAATAGTTCAACAACAATAATGAGCTTCTGCACAGTCTGTCGAAATCCAACGGCAGCATGTTGCGGGGCCTTGCGCAAAGCTTGAATCAAATGCTTATGGGCGACACTGTATTCCAATTTTGCCGCCTTGATGCGGCCCAAGTAGTAGAGGAAACGTGCCCACTCGTTGTTGCTGGCCGTCTCAGGGAACACTGACTTCTTGACCAGCTTATCGGCCTGGTCGTAGAGTGCATAATGTAAGTAGTTGCGCAATAGGCAATTTATGATGACCGCCTGTCCTTCAAAATCATTTCGCAGAGTAGCCGTACGCAGACGGGCATGCAAAAAATGTCGAATACTCTCCAAATTGTTTGTAAGCTCGGCGACACGCGAATGATAGAAATACGATTTGGCAGCAATCAGATCCAATATTCGACGATTCTGACCGGTAATTTTCTTCATCAACGCCTCGGAACATTGCATGGCCTTCGGCAGAAGCTTGTCGTCTAGCAAGCGCACCAAAATCAGCAGGTGAAAGTAAACATCGACTTCGGGCACGGGCGACTTAGTGGCCGGGCGATTTTTCAGACCCTCGGGCTCTTGAGATCCAGCCGCCGGTGGCGGAACATATGACACAATTGTGTCGCGTTCTGTTCCGGACGGGTACAAATGAATCGATAAATGCTTGAGAACAATGGCATTGGTTTTGCGACGTGTGTTGGGCAGACCGCGAAGCACACGCAGAATGTAGCTGAAATCGAATCAACATGAACAAAGAACAATTGAAAATATTCTCAGAGCTTACCGAGGCTCCTTGTTCGTTACGGCCTTTTCAATTTGTCGACATTGTTCACGAATTTCCTGAATTGTCAACAAGTCAGAGTCTTTCTTCACGGTCTCCGGGTCTTCACTGCTGCCGGTGTTGTCTGCATTTTCCATTTCGACATCTTGGTTTGCTGTTTCTTGTTGGACAGTCATTATTTTCGAAGCGATACACTTTTTGCGGCTGTTTGCGATGATTTTTATTTTATATTTTACAGGAAAACGACACCGGCGATGATTACTGGCAAAAATTCGTCTGCTTTTGAAGTTTTCACTGAGCCGTCAAAAAACTGTCGAGTAATAAAAATGGCGTGTTCGAAAATGGTGTTGACTGATACAAAAGGCCGGTTGGAATAATTCGGAAATAGGGCGCCAAGTAAGTTTAATTTTTTCCTTTTTTTTTGTTATTTGATTGATTTGTGTTTTCATTCAATATTGATAACAAAAACAAAACGGATACAGATGTTAAAAATGACCGAAAAAACTATACGTTTGTTTGGTGGTATCAATTAGTGCATTTAACGAACGAAATTGGCTTGGAAAGCTATTTATAAGAAGTACTCTGGCATCAAACCCGCTTTTTTCACCGTTAAATAGTCTTCTTATTCTGGGCCATTCTCTCTAAACTCATAAAGAATGGTTAGTCTTATCGCATCGAGAAGACACACACAATTTTCAGAAAGCTTTTTCATTATATTGAATTGCATTTTTGTTAATTTTGCATAGTTATCTTACCTTTTGCTTATTTCCGCTATTGGATGGAAGTGCGCAATGATTTTTTCAATCTAGGATGATGGCGTAATCAAGAAAAATATGGCGTATAACTATGCAAAATAAACAGAAATGCCATTCAATACAATGGAAAAGCTTTCTGAATATTTTGTGTGTCTTCTCTATGCGATAAGACTAACCAGCCGACAGGTACTGAATGGCTGAATTTAAAATGTTTGTGCTAATAAACGGACGGCGAGAGCTTTTGTAGTGACCAGCAGACAAGCATTGTGCATTTCAGATTGTAAGAACGATGGTTCTTGTCTTGCAAGTTTACCCGTCCGGTTTTGTCTTACAATTTGAATTCACCCAATAAGAGCTATCAGGAACCCGGCCAGACTCGTTAGTCAATTGAAGTAGCATTTTTTCTGCTACTTTCTTTGAATGAACAGTTCTATCGCGGCTCAAGAAGAGCATTAGGAATTTTTCTTTAGCAAAAAAGAGAAAAGATGACAAGGGGAACTAGGTGTTCCGTACCCCGCACAAAAGTTTAGCTCGTGGGTCAAGTTATGTAAGAAATGGTTCGACTTGAGTATTGTTCGAGAAAGCTTAACGCTATGGCATTTATTCCCAATACATCGAAATCATGTACAATCTAGTTTTCATTCCTAAAATATAGGAAATCGGACCAAGGAGGATCCTTAATCATCGTACAAACCAATAAGTCTTTGGTGAACCAAACGACGAATCAATAAAAAGGTCATACTGACAATCAATTGCTTCACGGCAATTACAAGCCTATTTGGGGCGGACCATACACCCGGTTTTATCAAATGACCAAGAGTTGCCAGAACGCCTCCCTGGCAAGAGCTTCGAAGGTTTCGATGCAGGATGCAGGTTGTGTTTGTATGTCGAATACCAGGTCACAGCAGGGTAGTTTCTGTTCAGAGTGTGGTCCATACTTTAGATGCTCAGGTCAGTATGATGGATAATATGTAGCAGCGGTTTGTAGGTTTACTAGGCGGCCTCGGGAACACCAGGCCCCTTCCTTACTACCATTGCCCCGATACTTCCCAACAATGCGATCTTGAACCCCAGACCAAGTGTCTATATTGCAGTTCAACTGCAATGCGATTCTCAATTAAGTTTTCGAGATTACTCACTAAATCTACACCCAATTGAAATGCACCTGGAGACCGAGGCAACTCATTGCAAATGATGCCAGTCTGTAGCTTAAGGGGCAGCTCATTTGTCTCAACAACAATACATGCTCTCCGACCGCCTTGTAAAGGAGCTCTCATTCGGCCGCCGCTTCCAGACTGTGCAACATGGAGCAGGGAGGAGTGACAGCCTAACTTCGCTAGCCTGCATCCTCACACCATCAAATGGTTTAATGACGGCTCCAAGACAATTGAAGGCTCAGGAGCGGGTGTGGTTGGCCCGTCACATAGGATATCTATACCTATGGGCCTCCACACCACTGTTTTTCAGGCAGAAATGCACGCAATAGAAACCTGCGCTGATTTCTTACGAGAGAACTACGTAAAAAACGAATA
This sequence comes from Microchrysa polita, assembly GCA_949715475.1. Lineage (NCBI taxonomy): Eukaryota > Metazoa > Arthropoda > Insecta > Diptera > Stratiomyidae > Microchrysa > Microchrysa polita. The sequence continues at coordinate 79,826,338 of OX454418.1, read as the reverse complement.
CGTAATAAACCTTCTCAGACAGCCAGGCGGCCATTAAATCACTTACAAAGTACACCACCACGTCAAGACTTGTTGAATGGCTGCCTGAAGGTGTTGAACAAACTAGGCGAAAATAACAGCCTAACACTTTTCTGGGTTCCAGGTCACACGGCACAAAAGACCAAGAACGACTCAAGGCAACTGAGCACTGGGATGAACTACCTACTCCTCGAACTCACGCTCCTCTAGAATCTACTCACTTTATGAGTACACTAAGGAATTCTGATTGCAGCCATATCCAAGAGACGAAGGTTAAGGTTAAGGTGTGGAAAGACAGAGTAGATGTAGTTGCTGACGGTACGGCAAAATTGCAAGCCACCTTAGTTTCATCAGGGAGCACCAATATTGAAATCTTCAATATTTATGTACCACCTCACTCTAGCTGTTCGTCTGGCTATCATTTCGATATTGGTCCTAGAGAGCACATTCATCATTCTTGGCGATTTCAATGCTCATCGCTTTCTCTGGCTTTCTACTCTTCATAACGATGGCAGGGGTATAGCTATTGCAAAATCTCTTGACGCTTCAGAGTATTTTTTTAGTTTTAATGAAGACTCAGTGACCCGTCACACTAACAACTGCATTAGCAATCCTGATATAGCTATTGTAGGTGCTGGCTTGATTAGCGAAACCTCCGTACTAGTCTCTCTTTTGATCACCTCCCAACTATTGTTAGAATTGACTAGCCAGCTGACCTGACCAAGTCAGAGGGGCGAACGTTTGTCAATCACAAAAAAGCCGATCGGGATGGTATCAAACTTATACTTTGGCGAAGTTCATCGAGCTACCTTCTCCCACCAACGTATACAAGGCCGAACGGAATATCAGGCAAACACTGCTAAAGCAGTGGCACGTTTCATTTCAGCAGGTCGCGTACCGAAAGTTCGACCAAATTTCCGCACGAGCCGCCAGGTTAGCCGACGAACGAGACTTAAGGTTTGTGTTCGTAGAGACGACTCATGGGATCATCGCTCAGCGACCGTAGTTTTGCATTCAATTTCAAGCCGTATTTAAATATTTTTGAATGGTTCTACTTTCCTAGTATCGACTATGAACTAAAGGAACAGGTCTGTATAGAAAATATGCCCATATAGTGGTCAAAATCGGTGGTTTAACTTCGATCGCTGAGCGATGATCCCATGAGTCGTCTCTACGAACACAAACCTTAACATCAGAACGCGATCACTCGAACTGTTGATGCACTCGCTACCACTGTATACTGCCGACCAGGTCACGAAAGTCATTGAGAATATTAAAAACTCCAAGGCCCTCGGACCAAATAGCATTTCTATGGCCATACTTAAACATTTCGACCTTCCAGATTTTTAAAATCTCACAGCCGTATTTAACTTGTAAATTTCCACGCTTACCATCCCTGAAATCTGGAAGTATTTTTCCTTGCCTGAAGCCAGGGAAAAGCACTAAACTTGACATATTCTACCGACCTACGAGTATAACCAGTCCGTATACCACCCGTATACTCACCATGGGGTTGGATAAGGCTGATATATGCGTCTCCACATTTATCGTTTCTTGGCACGATTACAAGCTTTTTCAAGAGCAGAAACATCACCATCCCAGCATAAACATTTTCTGCCACATTCCTCACCACTTGGTCAGGAAATTGTCGATGGGAGGTTGATGTATGTATTGGCAACAAATATGTTCCTTTATGTAGCTAATTCTAAAATTCTCTAGAGAATAGGATATGACCTTCTTCTTCTTGTAGCGGTGCAGAAAGGTGTGTAGCCTCTGTGCATCTATGTGGGCACGATTTATGGTTCGTCAATGTTTGTGTCCGTGAGGTCTAAGGACAGAAACATAGCTGCTGCGATAGGGTTTTCCCACAGTGATATAGGGGTAAGATCAGTGGGCGCAGCGGGGCATTGAAACAAATGGCCCACATCATGAGGAGTACCATTGCAGTTTGGACAGATGTTTTGGATGTCCGGGTTTATGCGAGAAAGGTACGAATTGAGGCGTGAACAAAAGCCCGACCGAAGTTGAGCTAGTGTTACTCTGGTGGCTCTCGGGAGCCTAATCTCCTCAGGCGAAATTGGTGGTGGGCGCTCTGAGAGGACTCTATTCGCACCTAAACTCGCGATAGACCGATTCACTTCATCAGTGTGGATCGCTGCAATGGCGGCTCGGTATGTAACTTCATCGTAAGGGTCCCGTTTGTATCCCTGAACCTCTCTCTCAAGGTCTCGTAAACCACGCCTGACATGTCGTGGTGGAGGAATTCGGTCCATGAGATGATTATTGGGATGATCCTCACGGTAGCAACCAACAAGATACTGTTTAGAGAGTAGGAGATTGTGATCACGTATTGGCATCAATTTTGTCTCCTGATGTAAGTGATCCTGGGCAGACATCAGAAGGCAACCTGTCGCGATGCGTAGAGCGGCATTTTGGCAGACCTGAACTTTGGTCCAGTTTGTTTCACATAGACTATGTGTCCAAACTGGGGCTGCATAATCAGCGGCCGCTCGACCCACCGCTTTATAGGTAGCTAGCATGGTTTCTTTATCTTTGCCCCAGGTGCTACCAGCTAGAGCTTTTAGGATGTTGTTCCTACTGCGCATTTTTTTCACATACTGAAGCTGCATGATTCGCAGACGTCATCATGTTCTCTAGGTGAAGCCCGAGAATTTTAGGATTTTTAACAGTAGGAACAGAATTGTTGCCAATACGTATATCCATCTCCCATCTCATGTCCTCCCACCAAGTGGTTAGAAAAGTCGCAGAGGATTTGGACGCAGAGATGGTGAGGTTTCGGCTTTGGAAAAAAGCCTGTAATCGTCCTAGATAGCGATTAATTCGGAGGCGCATTTCTTCCTTATCATTCCCTGTGGCGAGTACGGTGCAATCGTCAGCATAGGAAATCACCTCGATTCCTTCAGGTGGTGTGGGAAGGCCGGACATGTAGATGTTGAACAGAGTGGGGGAGAGTACCCCTCCCTGTGGAACACCTAATTTGATTTTCCTAAGCTTAGAACGTTTGCCTCGAAACTCGGTGAAGGAGTGCCGACCAGCTAGATAATTGGCAATCCAACGGATCTCTTGTGCAGGAAGATGCATATTCAACAGGTTTGCCAGGAGCATTGAATGATTGACCTTATCGAATGCACTTGATAGGTCTATTGCCACCAGAATAGTTCTGTGACAACGACTGCGTTGATTCAGCCCATCACGAATGCGTGTAGTGATCGCATCGAGGGCAGTGGTGGTACTATGCATCTTCCTGAAGCCATGCTGGTGAGGTTCTAGCTTCGCATGTGCAACAAGAGTGGGGTGAATAAGGGCCTCCAGCGTCTTTGCGACAGGAGAAAGTATCGTAATGGGGCGGTAGGATTCCCCGAGATTTGCGCTCTTCCCTGGCTTGAGACAGGGAACAATTCGACCTGTTTTCCAGATTTCAGGGATGGCAAGCGTGGACATCGACAAGTTAAAGGCGGCCGTGAGATACTCAATGGCTGGAAGGTCGAGATGTTTCAACATGGTCATCGAAATGCCATCTGGTCCGAGGGCTTTGGAGTTTTTAGCATTCTCGATGACTTTTTTAACCTGGTCCGCTGTAAAAGATGGTATGGTGTCAACAATCCGGCTGCGAATCCGTCTTCTAATTTTGCGCTTGAGGCCGTCAGACTTGGGATGTTCAATAAATTGTTTATTGAACAGGCTAGCACACTGAAGAGGATCGCAGGTTTTAGTGTTGCCAAATTCGATGGCGTTGTTGCCCTTTTCTTTCCGAGGATTGGAAAGGGCGCGGACGGTAGACCATAATTTGCTGACACCTTCATTGAGGTTACATTCATCGAGGTGCTGATTCCATTTCGCCCTCCTATAGTCTTTAACTTGTCGGTCAATTTCGGAGTTAAGCTCCTGAATTCTGGGATCATCAGGGTGAGCGCGTCTGATCTGATCACGTTCATCGGCTAATCTGGCGGCACTAGTGGGGAAGTTAGGCCGAACTTTCGGGATACGTCCTGCCGGAATAAAACGTGCCGCGGCTGTGGTAATGACGTTCCTAATATTTTTCTCGGCCTCATGAATAGTGATAGGTGATGTTAGCTCGATGAACTTCGCCGACGAGTAAGCTTTGAAACCATCCCAATCGGCTTTCTTGTGATTGACAAACGTTCGCTTCTCAGACTTAGTCATGTTCGCTGGTTTGTCAATCTTTATAATGATTGGGAGGTGATCTGATTTAAGGGTGGTACGTACTTCCCATCGGGAAGCAGCAATTAGGCTGGCACTGACAATAGTTATGTCAGGAGAACTACTGCAAGTGCCCACGACTCTAGTCGGCGAGTCTTCATTAAGTGAACAGAATTCTGAGGCGTCAAGTGATTCGGCGATAGCTATACCCCTGGCATTGTTGTTGAGGTCCGAATGCCAGAGCTCATGGTGCCCGTTAAAGTCGCCAAGGATGACCCTGTGCTCTCCGGAAAGGAGAGGACCAATATCGAAACGATAGCCAGAAGGGCAACTAGAGTGAGGTGGTACATATACATATATTAAAAATTTCGATATTAGTACTCCCTGATGGAACTGAGATGGCTTGAATTTCCGCCGTACCGTCAGCAACTACATCTAATACACAGTAATGTACGGACTTGTGTATTAGGAAGGCAAGACCACCTCCAGGGTGAGGATCATCCGTGGCGGCCGGTCGATCTTTCCGCAGTATAACATAATCGCTATGGACGCTTAGAGACGAGTTTGCGTGAAGCAACGTCTCTTGGATGGCGGCGATGAGAATTCTGTTTGAACTTAAGAAGTGTGTGATCTCAGCGATTTTCCGGTGAATGCCATTACAGTTAAACTGTAATATAGATAGTGCAGTGAAAACTGCTGGAGGAGGAGGGCCAGGTGTAAGACTGGGTCTGGCATTCCTTATCATATTGTTTGGCGGTGTAGGGGGCAGTGGTGGAGAAGGTGGGCTAGGAGCAGCCCTGGGTTGCCTGGAATTTATACAACCTGGTGCAACATATGCTAAGGAGTGTTGACCTTGTCTTCGTAACCCTGAACACCTAAAGTGAACCCATTCCCTGCAGCAATTACACTGCACTGATCTGGCATTCGAACCGATACGTTGGTTGCAGACACTACAAATCCATACCTCTGGGCCTGGATTTGTTTCAACACCGGCGCGAATTAGTAAAATTGAGAGCAGCCGCGCCGAGATGTAATGCTCCCAATATGACGAAAAAACACATATATCGTACCCATACATATACACAGACAAACACAACCTTCCTGCATCGAACCTTCAGGGCTCCTGCCGGGGCTCTTGCCAGGAAGGCATAGCTTACCATGCTGCAACAGTATGAAAATAAAGCTGAGCAGGAACAAAATTCTAAAAGCACTGGCTGGCAGAACATGGGGCAAAGAAAAGAAATTATGCTAGCCAAAGTCACTTATAAAGCAGTGTGTCGAGCAGCGGCTGATTTTGCTGCTGTGGTTTGATCGCATAGTTTATACACAGCCACATGATATTTGAGCAGGATCACTTACATCAAGAGACGCACATTTAGTGCCAATACGTGACCACAATCGTCTAACTTTCGAAAGAGTATATTTTTGGTTGCTATCGAATTCCTCCACCACGTCATATCAGGCGTGACTTACGCGATCTTGAGAGGGTGAGAGGTTCGAGGATCCTTTGAAATGGGAAGCTCTTGCAGAATCATCCAGTATTTTTGTGGACAGGAACCTTTTTTGTCGTATCAGTACCCATATGACGCCACACACATGGTGAAATCATGGATTCTCCATGTGTATGCGGCATAAAAAAGAGGCAAGTAAGAAGTCCTCCACGGGAACGTCTCGTAGCTTCAGTATGCATTGGAAAATATAGCGGCCAAATAATGGTTCCACTCTACTCAATTTGTTAAATAACCTTTAGCTTCACTTTGAAATCATTTACTAAAGCCATAAGATCAGAACTTATACGGTTATACGGTTTCACTGGATTTCTCAACGAATTCATTGTGAAAGTATACCTACATATTTCAACATAGTGGTTCCGACGGTTAATTGAAGTCTCATGTTTGAAATACATTTGACGCGTCAGCATCGGCATCAGCAGAAAGATTTTAATTTAGAACACACGCATTTGCCTTGACATTTTTCTGCTGATGCCGATGCCTCTGCCGATGCTGATGCTGACGCGGGAAATGTATTTCAACCATGGAATAGACAGCTAAACGGAAAGGAAAATCCGCTGTCATCCCATACAAACTGCAATTTCAACCATCAGTCATCCAGTCACAGTCATTTTCCTTTTCCATACAAGTTTATAAATTGTCAGTCATCAGGTTAGGACCGTTGTAAAAAACTGTTTGTGGAAAAGGCCTTTTCAAAATTCTTTCTATACAACTCAACACTATCCACTCCACCAAGCTTACGTATGTAATTCAATTCCGTTATCGCAAGAACAAGGTAGTGTCAAATCATCAGCCAATAAGCGTTCGGCACGTTTGGCATTCGTTTCATACGTATCGCGAGTGCTAAGTGCTTGCCTGGCCAGTCCGCTATCAATTTTCGACAAATGTATTTCAAATAACCGATCAAAATGCGCAACCTACTGTTAATTAGTGTCCTAACTCTGTTCGTGATAAGTTTCTGTCATGCTGGTCGTGACTTTTATTCAATTCTCAACGTCAGAAAGTCGGCGACGTTGAACGAGATCAAGAAGGCGTATCGGAAAATGGCCAAAGAACTGCATCCCGACAAGAACAAGGACGATCCAAATGCTTCGCAAAAATTCCAAGATTTGGGCGCTGCCTACGAGGTTCTGTCCGATGCGGACAAGCGAAAAATGTACGATCGATGCGGCGAGGAGTGTCTGAAGCGGGACGGAATGATGGACAACAGTGACCCATTTTCGAGTTTTTTCGGTGATTTTGGTTTTCACTTTGGAGGAAACGATCACGGTCATCAGGATACCCCGCGTGGCGCTAATATTCTCATGGATTTGTACGTCAGTTTGGAGGAATTGTACACGGGCAATTTTGTGGAATTGACACGGAACAAGCCTGTTTTGAAGCCGGCATCGGGAACGCGGAAGTGTAATTGTCGACAAGAGATGGTGACACGTAACTTGGGTCCGGGCCGCTTCCAGATGATTCAACAGACCGTTTGTGATGAGTGTCCAAATGTAAAGTTGGTGAATGAGGAGCGGACACTGGAGGTGGAGATTGAGGCTGGTATGAAGGACGGTCAGGAGACTCGATTCGTAGCCGAGGGTGAGCCACACATGGATGGCGAGCCGGGAGATCTTATTATTGTCGTGAAAACAACGCCGCATAGTAAATTCGAACGACGTGGAGATGATTTATACACAAATGTAACAATTAGCTTGCAGGTAAGATGAGTAATCAGTAAATTCCTCAATTTGGGGGCGTATATTTCAGTGAACCAGAATTTCCGACAATTTAATGGCACCTTTTCGTTTGCAGGATGCTCTGGTTGGATTCTCTATGAAAATCGAACATTTGGATGGCCACAAAGTTGACATAGTCCGCGACAAAATCACTTGGCCCGGAGCCCGAATTCGTAAGAAGGGCGAAGGTATGCCTAATTATGAGAACAACAATCTCCACGGTACTCTGTATATTACATTTGACGTGGAGTTCCCAAAGAAAGAACTAACAGATGAGGAGAAGGACGGTATGTTTGAAAAATTCAAAAGAAACAGTTTAGATGCGTTGATTTTAATTTCACCTTTTTCTGCAGATGTCCGAAGGATATTGGATCAGTCGTCAATAAATAAAATCTACAATGGACTTTAGGAATTAACTAATTATAATTTATAATAAATTGTGTTTGTATGAAATTGAAAGGGGAAGTTTTGATAGTGTTTGCGGAGATTTAATACAATGTGTGTGTTTGAATGTATGTATATGTATATGAAGAAATTAATCTTTAGTTCCTACGAAAAATACATATGAAAAAGCAATTGTCATATTTCGAAAATGAATCTTCATCCAATAAGACCATTTTAAGGTATTGTATAAATCGAATTGTGTAGAGTAATACACATTTGCCTTCAAAGCAAACTTATGATAACGTTCAACGAGTATCCACTTACAAGTAGGAAGCTCAGCAGAACCATCTGTTGACGACAATCAAGATGCGCGACTCATGTCGACGGCAACGTTCAGCCATATTATTCTTGTTGTAGCGCAAGTGCTACCGTTAGACCATCTATTGTTTCTATTGCCTTTTTACAAGAAGCAATTTGTACTTTAGGGCTATTACGATCGTCGTAATGCCTACTCTAAAGCCGGCCCCACACCGACCGGAGTGTTGCACACACCGCACAAAAGATCGGTCCAAGAATGATACCTTGGAGTCCACACTCCGGTCGGTGTGGGGCCGACTTTAGAGTAGGTGAAACCAAGCGATTTGACACAAGTAGAGTAACGGTAGTTTTCAATTCAAACAAACATTTTTGGATTGTTTTTTTCTAGCCGAAAATAAATGAAACGTATCTGTTTCTAGACTATTTAAGAATTATATTAATAACCTGTGAAAGGGAACTCCAACCGGGAGGTTTTCAGCCCTATTGTCGCACCTGACCACAGAACACTTAATGTTGGCTCACTATAAAGTTTACGCACTAGTAGCAAGTCAAAAACACACGGTAAATCACGGCGTCAAGTTATAAACTTAAGTTTCGGTCGAATAATACAACGTCCAATGTGAAATTAAAAACGATTTTCCCCGATTGTTTACAAACAACGCACACGAATTTTTGACCCAAGTACTAGCTTACTGTTAGATGCAAAACCATTGACATTGCTTCTCTTTCTAACTAATGCAAAATAATAGCCATAACAAACAATTGCCGCTTTATTCTCGCTAATGCAAGCAGTGTCGCTAATACATAGACAATGTACTCTTCTCAACTGCACTCTTCGTACTAATGCAAAATTGTATGTCACGAGAGTCCAACTAGCGCATAAACAAATTCTAGTTCCGGGCTGTGAGAAACGATGGTTTTGGTTAGATGCTTGCTCTCCCTTGTGTTAATGTTACATTCTCGCCACATTTTTTATCTGTAACTTTGTATGGAACTTGTGATTTTCGCTCACTCCTTCTATTAATGCCTACTCTAAGGTGTAATCGGTCTCCAAGGGGAAGTTAAAGTCGCGTCGTCAACGCATCATGCCCCCCTAGGAGTTAGGTCAAATCAAGAAGTCCGACCAAAGGGAGACGCAATCGTCATAACCTGATCTTCTTCTTTTAGCGGTGCAGAAAGGTGTGAAACCGCTGTGCATCTATGTGGATTCGAGTTATGGTTCGTCGATGCTTTCGTCCGTGATGTCAAGGGACAAAAACATACCCTGCTTTTTTGATGGCAAGTGATGAAAGTGGGCCTCCAGTGTCTTAGCGACAGTATCGTAATTGGTTGGATTCAGCGAGATTAGCACTTTTTCCAGGGTTAAAACAGGGTACAATTCGTCTTATCTTACTAATTTCTGGGATGTCAAGTGTAGATATGGACAATTTGAAGGCTGTTGTGATATAATTGAGAGCCGAAAGGCCGAGAGATTTCATCATAGTCATCGAAATGCTATCAGGTCAAATGGGCTTCAATACTTTCAATAGTCTCTACTCTAACTTATCTTTGAATCTGGCAGTTGAACTCCGGAATTCTTGGATCGCCTGGATTGCTGCTTCTTATATCGTCCCGTTCTTAAGCTAAACTAGCGGCACTAGTCGGAAAATTGGGTCGAACTTTCGAGATATGTCATACAGGAATAAAACGTGCCGCTGTTTTGGCAATAACGTTCCTAATATTCCGTTCGGCCTTATGAACATTTGTAGGAGTAGATAGCTCGATGAACTTCGCTGCAGTGTTCGCAGTGAAACCATCCCAATAAATTTATGATTTATGATTGACAAACCTTCCCCATTCCGACCTGGTCAGTTTAGCTGGTTTTTAGTTTTTTTAGGCATTTTTTCGGAAAACCTTTATAAAATCGATTTTCGTCTGTCCGTCTGTTCACTAAATAACTCGAGAACGGCTAAACCGATCAACATCAAACTTGGTAGGAATGTGTAGAATTGTTACAGTCTTTGGCACGAATTCATTAGAACTTGGTAGTGCAAAGATAAACTAGGGGGCTTCGCCCCCTGCTCGCTTCGCTCGCCAACCCCCGGGGCCGAGGCCAATTTCGGGTGCGGCCGAAATTTAGATACCCTTCGCTTGGGCTAAAAGTTTTTTTGGGCGTACCTATGACTTGTATTGGGTTTGGTTTGTATGGCAGCCCCATGACCCCATGGTCCGATTTGATTCAAGCTTACATATGTTTTTTGTCATCAATAGAAATACATTTGTGTGAAATTTCGTTGAAATTGGAGCACAAATAAAAAAGTTTTTCTTAGAAGAACCTAATTTGGGGGGTTAAGTTTGTATGGCAGCCCCATGACCCCATGGTCCGATTTAATCCATTATTGCATATATTTTGTGTTTTCTATAGAAACACATTTGTGTAAAATTTGGTTGAAATTGGTACACAAATAAAAAAGTTTTTCTTAGAAGAACTCAAATTGGGGAGTTAGGTTTGTATAGCAGCCCCATGACCCAGTGATCCAATTTGGGTGAATCAAACATACAAACAGCCTGCAACAATAAGAAGCACGTGTGCAAAATTTCAGCTTGCTAGCTTCAATACCCACCGAGTAAAACGCGTCGCAACAGACAGACAGACAGACAGACCGACAGACCGACAGACCGACAGACCGACAGACCGACAGACCGACAGACCGACAGACCGACAGACCGACAGACAGACAGACAGACAGACCGACAGACAGACGGACATGCTCCAATCGACTCCCCAAGTCATGCTGATCATATATGTATGTATACTTTTTATATGGTCGGAGATGCTTCCTTTAATGCGTTACAAACTTCATGACAAAGTTAATATACCCTTTCACTCTATGAGCGAAGGGTATAAAAAGTAAACTTTTTTATTTTTTTATCAGAGATACTCCCACTGATAGTCCGAGCCGTAATGGTAAAAAACCGGGGTTTTCGAACTGTCGGAAATTAACCATCTTAAAAGTTGCGTTTAGTTACGGTGATATCGAAACGGTTGGTCAGCCGAAGCAAAACTTGACCAGTATAGCGTAATTATACGTAATTAGACGCAAAAATTAGAGGTGTTCGGGGGTATGGGTAACTGTCGGATCGAACCTATTTTTTTCGATAGAGGACCTCTCCGTGAGTCTAAAAACATTGGTCAGCCGAGCCGCAACCTGACCGAAGGGTTCGGCCAACCAGTTTAAAGGTGCGATGGGGTTTTCGGAACTGTCGGATCAAACCTATTCTATTCGATAAAGGACCGCCCCCTGATGCAAAAAATACTGGTCAGCCGAGCGGCAAACTGACCGAAGGGTTCGGCCAACCAGTTCGAAATTACCAATTTTTACGGGTCGATGGGGTTTCAGAACTGTCGGATCAAACCTATTCTATTCGATAGAGGGTCACTCCCTGATGCTAAAAACATTGGTCAGCCGAACCGCAACCTGACCGAAGGGTTCGGCCAACCAGTTCGAAATTACCAATTTTGACGGGTCGATGGGGTATCAGAACTGTCGGATCAAACCTATTCTATTCGATAGAGGGTCACTCCCTGATGATAAAAACACTGGTCAGCCGAACCGGAACCTGACCGAAGGGTTCGGCCAACCAGTTTGAAAGTAACAATTTTGACGGGTCGATGGGGTTTCAGAACTGTCGAATCAAACCTATTCTATTCGATAGAGGGTCACTCCCTGATACTAAAAACACTGGTCAGCCGCACCGCAACCTGACCGAAGGGTTCGGCCAACCAGTTCGAAAGTACCAATTTTGACGAGTCGATGGGGTATCAGAACTGTCGGATCAAACCTATTCTATTCGATAGAGGGTCACTCCCTGGTGCTAAAAACACTGGTCAGCCGAACGGCAACCTGACCCAAAGGTTCGGCCAACCAGTTTGAAAGTAACAATTTTGACGGGTCGATGGGGTTTCAGAACTGTCGAATCAAACCTATTCTATTCGATAGAGGGTCACTCCCTGATACTAAAAACACTGGTCAGCCGAACCGCAACCTGACCGAAGGGTTCGGCCAACCAGTTTGAGGGTGCTCATTTTCTAGGTGTAATACATACATATACATATGTTTATATCGCTTTCATATCTTTTTACCTAGAAATCTGCTGTCCTCGCCAGATTCAACGTGTCTAATCTCTTTCAAGCATTAAGCTCTTTACAGACTATAGAAGATTTTGCATAATCTTGAGATTTTACAAAATCTAGGCGAAAATCTTCTAGATTTTCCATACATTTTCATAAATTTTGTACGGAAATTATAACCAAAATCTCGGAGAAAATCTTTACCAAATCATGGTGAAGCGTGGTGAGCTTCGCATTTGATAATACTACAGTAGAGGTAATCTAATCCATTATCCGCTTCGCACATGGTTTTGTGCACAAGTTTGATGACGAACATAAACCATTAATTCCTCTAATATAGATTCTGCTTCTTGTTTTAACAAATTAATATAAATAGCAGTTTCATGCATGAAATTGTCGGAATTTTTAATTTAGACGGATTGTACTGTACTGTCAAGTCGTGGAACAAGATTACGACCAAAGTGTGAACAGCATACAGGATTACATAATCTACCTAGATCTTGCGGCCATATGTGAAAAGTCTATTAGGTGCTTGTCCGAAACCGGATTTCTCTCCCACTAGGATTGTATGAGTACACGTAGCCTTCATTCATAATTTCAGAGATCATTCATAAATCACACACAGCTCATAGTCCAATCCCTACCCAGCAAAAAATCTGATCAGGTTTGTCAGGTTAAAGCAATAGGTAAGGGAAACGATTTCAGCTTTGGCCTTATAATAATTCTTACGAAAGCTTTATTGCTTCTTTCTGTCATGGATAATTCGCATTCGCTTTGTTTATTATTAAACTAAGGCACAATTCAGACTTACTTTAGTTTATTGCCAGCTTTACTTCCAGACAGGTATAAATAGTAATTATAATAATGGTTACGTAAGGCTCTTTATAATTTAGTTCAAACTTTAATTCATACCAGAAATAAGACAAAATTACATTTCAGTAATTTAAAGTTTTTGTAAGCCTTTGTATAAGGTATCTAAAATGTTTTTTTCTGAAAAGCTTTCCATTTCCTTATTAAAAATATATTTAGTTCTTAAGTAAGTCTTATTTTAAGTTTCTTTCCAAATTGAAATTAAGTATCATTTTGCGAGGAGATTGCTATGACAGGCTCTGTGGCTCAGTTGGTTGAGTCACGATGCTAGTAATCTAGAGGTGCGGAGATCGAATCTCGGCGTGGTCAAACATTTCCGGGCATGTGCGGATATGCACTATGTCCCACAAGGGGGGGGGAAGAAGAATAATGCCATAATAGTTCAGAAAAATCACATTTTTTTATAATTCTCTAAACATTATCAAACCATTTACATAAGGATATGAAAAGGTATTATAATCTTTTTTTTTAGGCATCCGTATAACTTATTAAAAGCTACTGCTAAGTCTTTTTTAAAGGCTTAAATAGTTTTATTATAAGGTAAAAGTTACGTATCTGAGCTTAAACCTTATCGCCAATGACATGGCCTGTGCTTCGGTAAGGTATCTGACAGGTTAATGCCTTTGCAACGCGTAATTCCTTACCGAAGGTTTCCCTTACTTCAAAGGTATACAGCGTATGGATACAAACCTTAAATAAGCCTTCAATTTTTTGCTGGGCTGTGCTTCGGTAAGGTATCTGACAGGTTAATGCCTTTGCAACGCGTAATTCCTTACCGAAGGTTTCCCTTACTTCAAAGGTATACAGCGTATGGATACAAACCTTAAATAAGCCTTCAATTTTTTGCTGGGTACAAGCCTGCACACACACAATCAAAACACAAGTAAAAAAAAAGGTTTTTTTTTTCAAATTTTCACGCTCATAATGCCCTTAACCCAGCGCGTACATTAAGCTGTGTAATGCCGCGTCCACGTCAACGACAACTTGTTTGATTAAACTTTTCCCTCGCACTTATCGCAAGTTGGAATGCTGTTCGCACGATACAATATTCTCTCCAACTCAAACAAGTCGTCCAACTTCTGTTCACACGCACAATTAGTCTTCAAATTCGTTTGAATATCAAAAGTTGGAAAAAAATTGGATCGTGCGAGCGGCCTTAAGCTCGACTTCACGACGACGCATATTCCCGGGGTCATCATGTCGATGAGACGAGAAAATTTATGGCATCGCAAAAGGTATGAATCGTATTTACATATGTATATATGTATACATACATATGCATACATAGATACGAGAACTCTTGGGTAGAACCACAGAATCAGAAGTATACAGAATGTTCAGCTCCATACATCGAAGTGTCCTAAGTAAAATTTCGACCTGGACGCACGGTGGGTCCATAAGAGAAAATATTTAGATGCCTTAAGCGAAGAGAACGTTCCTTCTCAATGTAGATACACTTTTGCTTGTTACTCTTCTTTTCATGCGCTACTTCGATAGATATTGTGTGAACGAAAAAAACTTATGCGTGTACATGAATGTGAATGCGATAGAGATAGCGCGACGACGACGGCCGCGTCGATATTCGTATTGTGTAATTAGCGATGGATAAGGATAGATTGGCGGGTGCGGGTGTATGAATTGGCGAGGACGATACGTGATGTGTTGATATATGGTGCGGCGATAGTGCCGCGGTGACGGAACATTGATGGGTGCATGAAATGAAATGTGTGAATTCCCATTCAGATACATACATATGACCCATATCTCCGGCGCGACGCGCGGCGGCGAAGGATAGTTAAGATGCGTAAGTTATGTTTGCATATGAATTGGGAAAAAATAATGAATAGGCGGCAAATTTGTCCAAAAGATGCTGTTGTTCAGCTAGAAGTGCCGCAGTGGGATAGTAATGCGATATTTTAAAAACTGTAGGTTTTCTCAGCGTATTCAAGTGGTTGTTTAAAAAAAAACTTACGATCATTATATCATAAAAAAACACTGAAAATTTAGGGACTGAAGAAATTATTTTTTTTTTACATTTATGTGGTTTTAACAAAAAAATATTTATTTTTGCTCTAATTAATTTTTTATAGGTATGTTATATACATATGTACATTTGCTTATATTCTACAAAAACTAATAAATTTATAGAAATATGTGGTATATACATATGTAATGGTTATCCACGGTTAGAAGTTGCAAAAAGAAAAATATAAAAAAATCATATGAGCGTTGTACGAAATTCAAGAGTGCCAGTGAATCTAATACCATTTTTTTTTATAAATATTACACCTTCTTACTGGACAAAATTCTTCTATCATAACTTCATAACATAAGTAGTGAATGAATTTTTTATACGAAAAGCAAACAATAAATATTTTACTATCATCTACGTACCATTCGAAAATTATTATAAAGCAGGATCCATTTCTTAAGAATTGAACCAGATATGTAGGAACGTGCGCTGAGCTAATACATATAAAAATCATACGGGATTTATATTTATACATGAGACTCGTGGATTTATTTTTTTACATAATTTATTGAGTGAATATGTAGATTAAAAAATTTGAAAAAGTTATTTACTAAGGTCAACGTCAAGGTGCACAATATGGTTGTGATAAAAAAAATAACAAATATTTACATGCTTTTTATAAATAGGCTGCTATTTAATTATAGTCAAATGAAAAACGAATTACATATTATATATGTATGCAAAAATTATTTAGCTTTTCTGTGATTTCTTCTGACAGTGCTTTAAGAATTATACATGAAAATATTAGCTATTTACATATCCACAAAAATTATAATAAATAAATGAAATTCATACCTAGATTTGGAATAGCACATTCAAACATAAAGAGTGTCGAAGAGCAGGAGAAGGCACATTAAAAGTGACATTCAAAAGTGACAAAAAGCGTGCGTTTTGGGAAAATATTTGTAGGCGTGTCCTTGTTCGAAGTACCTACACATTCCAAATTATATTGTGGGTCAACTGCGCTTCCATATAAGTATGTCTGGCAATTATTATAATTCCACTTGTACTTTATTAGGAATTACAGTTCTAATTTAAATTCAAAAACTCAAAAAACTGAAATATTTTTTTGATTTAGGCTATAATTTACAAGGAAAGCGTCTATTATTGTTTATTATTAGAAAGAAAATGTTATATTGCTTATTTCATTCTTTGAGCATTTTGTCATAGGGCTTATAGTTTTCGAGATATGTACATACTTGCGAAAAACTTGAATTTCTCTCTTCACTACCCCTCCTCCTCTTTTTTGATGTTTTGGGCGTTGTTCTGTTCTCATAAATTATATTAAATTAAAAAGCCGGTTAGTTCAGGGTAATAGCGTTTTCTGAACGGAACATTTGTGGTAAAGCCGATTTTTTATATGTTTTGTAGGATGATCCCCTAACGCTAAATCCAAGCTTTCGACCTCGAGGACCCTTTGCGCGCGGAGCTATGTGCAAAAAACCGTTATAATTTGGCACTTTTTTGATTTTTTTCCTTAACTTTTTTGCTGAGCCTTTTACATAAAATATATGCATGACAAAATCAAAGAAGAGAAAATTTGAAACAATTTTGCTGTATAAAATTTTTTGCTACCGAGAATGTACATATGTATAAGATATGCGCTTAATGTAGTATGAAGCGCACAATGCAATCGCAAAAGATAAAGTATCTGCAAGCCAGTGACAAAAATCTTGGAGCATTTTCATACATTTTTTGTGACTCTTTGTTATACATTATCTGGATACCTATTAAAGATAGAAAAAATCGAGTGAGGAACAGTTATAGGAAATTATCTTCTCTTTACGCTTGGTTTACTAATATTTTTCCAAAAACGTCACTGAAAAAAATCAGACTAAAAACTGAAAAAAGTGCCAAATTGTAACGGTTTTTTGCAATTAGCTCGGCGCGCACAGGGTCCTCGAGGTCGAAAGCTTGGATTTAGCGTTAGGGGATCATCCTACAAAACATATAAAAAATCGGCTTTACCACAAATGTTCCGTTCAGAAAACGCTATTACCCTGAACTAACCGGCTTTTTAATTTAATATAATTTATGAGAACAGAACAACGCCCAAGACATCAAAAAAGAGGAGGAGGGGTAGTGAAGAGAGAAATTCAAGTTTTTCGCAAGTATGTACATATCTCGAAAACTATAAGCCCTATGACAAAATGCTCAAAGAATGAAATAAGCAATATAACATTTTCTTTCTAATAATAAACAATAATAGACGCTTTCCTTGTAAATTATAGCCTAAATCAAAAAAATATTTCAGTTTTTTGAGTTTTTGAATTTAAATTAGAACTGTAATTCCTAATAAAGTACAAGTGGAATTATAATAATTGCCAGACATACTTATATGGAAGCGCAGTTGACCCACAATATAATTTGGAATGTGTAGGTACTTCGAACAAGGACACGCCTACAAATATTTTCCCAAAACGCACGCTTTTTGTCACTTTTGAATGTCACTTTTAATGTGCCTTCTCCTGCTCTTCGACACTCTTTATGTTTGAATGTGCTATTCCAAATCTAGGTATGAATTTCATTTATTTATTATAATTTTTGTGGATATGTAAATAGCTAATATTTTCATGTATAATTCTTAAAGCACTGTCAGAAGAAATCACAGAAAAGCTAAATAATTTTTGCATACATATATAATATGTAATTCGTTTTTCATTTGACTATAATTAAATAGCAGCCTATTTATAAAAAGCATGTAAATATTTGTTATTTTTTTTATCACAACCATATTGTGCACCTTGACGTTGACCTTAGTAAATAACTTTTTCAAATTTTTTAATCTACATATTCACTCAATAAATTATGTAAAAAAATAAATCCACGAGTCTCATGTATAAATATAAATCCCGTATGATTTTTATATGTATTAGCTCAGCGCACGTTCCTACATATCTGGTTCAATTCTTAAGAAATGGATCCTGCTTTATAATAATTTTCGAATGGTACGTAGATGATAGTAAAATATTTATTGTTTGCTTTTCGTATAAAAAATTCATTCACTACTTATGTTATGAAGTTATGATAGAAGAATTTTGTCCAGTAAGAAGGTGTAATATTTATAAAAAAAATGGTATTAGATTCACTGGCACTCTTGAATTTCGTATAACGCTCATATGATTTTTTATATCTTTCTTTTTGCAACTTCTAACCGTGGATAACCATTACATATGTATATACCACATATTTCTATAAATTTATTAGTTTTTGTAGAATATAAGCAAATGTACATATGTATATAACATACCTATAAAAAATTAATTAGAGCAAAAATAAATATTTTTTTGTTAAAACCACATAAATGTAAAAAAAAAATAATTTCTTCAGTCCCTAAATTTTCAGTGTTTTTTTATGATATAATGATCGTAAGTTTTTTTTTAAACAACCACTTGAATACGCTGAGAAAACCTACAGTTTTTAAAATATCGCATTACTATCCCACTGCGGCACTTCTAGCTGAACAACAGCATCTTTTGGACAAATTTGCCGCCTATTCATTATTTTTTCCCAATTCATATGCAAACATAACTTACGCATCTTAACTATCCTTCGCCGCCGCGCGTCGCGCCGGAGATATGGGTCATATGTATGTATCTGAATGGGAATTCACACATTTCATTTCATGCACCCATCAATGTTCCGTCACCGCGGCACTATCGCCGCACCATATATCAACACATCACGTATCGTCCTCGCCAATTCATACACCCGCACCCGCCAATCTATCCTTATCCATCGCTAATTACACAATACGAATATCGACGCGGCCGTCGTCGTCGCGCTATCTCTATCGCATTCACATTCATGTACACGCATAAGTTTTTTTCGTTCACACAATATCTATCGAAGTAGCGCATGAAAAGAAGAGTAACAAGCAAAAGTGTATCTACATTGAGAAGGAACGTTCTCTTCGCTTAAGGCATCTAAATATTTTCTCTTATGGACCCACCGTGCGTCCAGGTCGAAATTTTACTTAGGACACTTCGATGTATGGAGCTGAACGTTCTGTATACTTCTGATTCTGTGGTAGAACTGAATTTGTAGAATGAGCCAAATTCATTCCTTTTGATGATTTTAAGAAATTTATATTCGAAAGGAGAGCGCAAACTATGCATTGTAGTGACAATGAAAATTTTGTTATTAGCCGAAACAAATTAAGCCAAAATATGGCCATCGAACGGCAAAAATTATTATGGGAAAAAAGTCCCCACCGATTAAAGGTTCGCAGCCTTAACAAAGGGGGAATAGGGGGTATTTGGTTTTTTTTTGCGATTATTTCAAAAACAGCAAGAGATACAGAAAAATGATCTGAGGACACAAACAAAAACTACGTAAAGTTGCACTTTGTATGGGAGGTACACTTGGTTTTATCCGATTGAGTTGATGTTTGGTGGGTGCTGATGTTTACTTGTGCTTCCATTGGCAAATGGAAGATGTTTTTTTCATGTTTGACTAATTTTTCTTGATTCTAAATCTTCATTTCATCCCTATTCTCTTTCCGACTTAAGTATATGAGTAATATCTATATTTATACTTTCTATACTAATTATATAAAATAGCTTATATGGTATATAGGTAATAATATACCACTTGGTTGCTAAAACATCCTAAAGAAACGATTGTGAAAGGATACCAAATTTCGTCAATTTCCAATATTTGATATCTTCACTATAAATATCAAATTTGTACTTCCTTACTTAGTTCAGTAATATCGTGTCGATTTAGTACCATTCCGTGAAAAAAATACAGAAGTTTTTTTCTCACTGTTTCTTTATGTATTATGGGGCGCTGATTCCGAATATGAACTTTGCACCCTAAAAAAAGTGCCGCAACCTTTAAAAAAGGGGGAAAGGGGGGTATTTTTTCGTTTTTTTGCGATTATTTCAAAAACGGTAAGAGATACAGAAAAATGGTCTGAGGACGAAAAAAACTACATAAAATTATCTTTGCAATGATATATAACACATTAGAGTTTAATTGAATATTTCAGCGTTAGAATAGAACACAAATTAAAATATTTTCATTTTAGACCTTTTTTAAAAGCTCCATAACTTTTGAAAGAATGTTAGTTCAGCCGTTAATTTTTGTATAAGTACTCATAATAAGTTCAAGATCATTTTAAGGTAAACATTGAGTCGCTCCGGTTAAGGACCCCCATTATCCCCCCATTTAAATTTTTCAAAACGGCATGTCCATAACTCCCCCCAAAATTGGAGCAGAGTGCTAAATTTTGGTTTGCTGCGATTGGAGGTCATAGTCACCCCACTCACCAAAAATCAGCTCATTCGGATGAAAAATAACGGTACCTCCCATACAAAGTGACCCAAGACAACTTTGTTCTACAGTTTATAAAATGAGTAGTACCTACTCGTACGTAGAACAAATTCCTGATGGGTCACTTTGTATGGGAGGTACCCTTAGTTTTTATCCGAATGAGCTGAGTTTTGGTGGGTGGGGTCACTATGAGCTCTTATTTCAACAAACCAAAATTTAGCACTCTGCTCCAATTTTGGGGGGAGTTATGGATATGCCGTTTTGAAAAATTTAAATGGGGGGATACTGGGGGTCCTTGACCGGAGCGACTCAATGTTTACGTTAGAATTAACTTAAATTTGTTGTGAATACTTATACAAAACTTTACGGCTGAACTAACATTCTTTGAAAAGTTATGGAGCTTTTAAAAAAGGTCTAAAATGAAAATATTCTAATTTATGTGCTATTCTAACGCCGAAATACGCAATTAAACTCTAATGTGTTATATATCATTGCAAAGATAATTTTATGTAGTTTTTTCCGTTCTCAGACCATTTTTCTGTATCTTTTACCGTTTTGGAAATAATCGCAAAAAAAAACGAAAAAATGCCCCCCTTTCCCCCCTTTTTTAAAGGTTGCGGCACGTTTTTTAGGGTGCAAAGTTGATATTCGGAATCAGCGCCCCAAAATACATATAACAAAATTGAGAAATAAACTTCTGTATTTTTTTCATGATGAAAATACGATATTATTGGACTAACTCCTTATGATTGGAAGAGTCCTTTTTCCGTATCCACACCTGAAGAAGGTGTGAAATGCGTGATGAAACAAAATTCAAAACGACTTAAGCGAATTACTCAAATTTTAAGCATAGGTGTAGGACGTAGGACTACGAAACTATAGGTGCCCGGTTCGATTCCCAGTAGAAGCAAAATGTAAAAAGGTTAAGTTAAAATAAGGTAAAACAATAATAATAGATAAAAAAAATTAGAATAAAAAGGAAAAAAATAAAAAATAATATTTTTTCACCACAGTCATTGTTTTTCCATAAATTCTTCATAGTCCGTAGTGGTGATTCTACATCAACGACAGTCTTCGGAATAAGATCGATTCCAGTTCTCACTTAGTCATAGTTCTCCTTAGTAGAAGGCCTTCGATTCTTTATCGATGAATTGTCGATTCTGTTCTAACTGGGGTACGCTGCCTGTCATAACTATAGCCAATGATGATGCTATCGCTTGCTACAAATGTTTTTTCTCTATTGAAACGTTTAAGGTCAGGATTTTGCAGAGAAGTTCTAACAGTATTAGAGGTGGTTACTTCAACTGTTAAATACATAAACAACACTGCTTAACACTATTAAGCAACACTGTCCAAAATGTGTAGTAGGGTAGGCTACCATGGAACAATTGATGACGTCACTTCCAGTATAGGAAGAACTCTTAGGATTGTCCTCACGATAAATTGCTTCGTTTTATACGGAAGATAGGACACATAACAGATTTTGTTTTGTTTGTTTAATCCGTTTTACGCTGAGGAAGGTTTATAGACCGAGAAAATTTTGAAAGTCTCAAAGGAAGTGGCGGTAAATCTAAATTCCATTTTGTATGTATGGAATATTTAGTTGTCATTGGATAAAATACAGATAAATTGTATTCAAGGTGACTACGTTTTTGCGTACATACCTATATCCTGGATTTTGGTCACAGCAATTTCACAATTAGCTTCGTACTACTTCGGAAATCCGTCGATATCTCCGCAATCCTTCGGCGGAGCGGCACGATTGAGGTGTTGCCGGACTCGCCACAAAAGCGTAATTGGAACTTCTTCCCCAATCAGTGCACAGAGTGGTCAGAGGCAACCGTCAACCCGAAGGTATGATGGTTTCTGGGTTAGTATGAACAGTGTAGGTGGGGTGCGCACATTTTAGTGCACTTGGCGAAAACTGAGTAAATGAGTGTGCTGATGCTGACATATATGAATAGGTATAATAACAAATTATTAATTAATGATTTTCGAGATTACTCACGCTAATATAGTTGAAGGGCATGTGCAGTCTCATCAATCAGTCAGGGGGTCGAGTATGTTATTGTTGTATTGCCTTGACCGCTTAACCCCCGACGGAAATCTATCGCGTTTTTCCATATACACTTTGGTTTCATCATCGATAGGTCGATCTCAATAAATTATAGTTAGCAGGTTGATTGGCATTCAAATTAGTGTCAAGTTGTGATTGAAACCAATAACACGAGCGAAGCGAGCACTAGATAAGAGAGCAAGCGAACCGAGCTTCCTTAGCTAGTAAATTTATATAAAAATATTACACTATCAGTTCAAACAAAATCCTGGTGTAATAAACATATATAAAAAAGATATTGCGCTGGCTTTGTAGCTTTAATAGGTTATGGGCCAGGATCAGCTCATATAATTAACAAAAAATAATAAGTCACTAAATGAATATGTAATAAAAAGAAGTGATAAAGTTAATATTGAAAGTTGCACAAAATAAGCACGAAGAATCATGAACTCAGCTCGTATGGAGGTCTTTGTAAGGATAATTACGATACATGGAAAATGCAGAAGAAGCTTTATTAAAAAAATACCGGCGTACAGAGGGCTGCGCCCGCAATACGAGGGTTTTTTAGATTTTGGATACATACATAGTGAATAATTTTGCACGTATATTTTATAGGTAATAAATAAGAATTATGCACAATATTAATGAAATGCTGCTTGTAAATCTATTTTTGGATTTGTCCAAATAAACGCGTTCCAGAATGAAAGGCTAACAACGCCTTTCATTCATACTCCAAATTGGAAAGAAGCAACTGATATGAAATGTACCCATCGAGTTCTTTGATTTGAGTATCCATACGTCCAAGCCCGATAAGAACTAAAAAAGTCGACTTTTTCAAATCTTCGGGTCACTCTGTTAGCTTTGTCCTACCAACGTCTAAGTATTTCGTGCTGAAGATTGTTACGATTCTACACATTCCTACCAAATTTCATTACTATCCGTTAAGACGTTCGCGAGTGCGAGAGTGAACAGACGGACGGACAGACGGACGGACAAAATCAATTTCATAAGGGTTTTTTGAAAAATCTAAAAAACCCTAAAAAACCGATGCTTGGGGATACGTTAACGGATCCATAGGAAAGCCTACAGTTGAAAACGGAAATACATTCTCGATTGCTGAAAAATCATGCATTGAAAAAGATCGGATGGCAAAATCCGATATCATATTATTATTAATCAATCCGTCCAATTAAAGGATATGAACTGAACCGTCAAGATATTTGCTCTGTGGCATGGTTCAAGAGTAATGCCATCGTATTTACCGACGTGTCGTAAAAGGCGACTAAAAGGGACAGGAGAGATGTTTTGGCACTAGTGTGGGAAAACAAATAAATTAATGGACTTACCTTTAAAGCGCTGTTTTCACGATGGATTTGTCGTCCAACTTTTGAGCATTCAAACAAGTTAGACAAGAAATCCATCGTGTAAATAGAAGTTGGACAACAAGTTTGAAGTGGAACGAGCATTCAAACAAATCCACCGTGAAAACAGAAGTTGGACAACTTGTTTCAGATGCATTGATTATAGTCCAATCGAAATATAAATATACTTTCTAAAAAAGAATTAATGCGCCTAGCGTTTTAAGTTGTTTTAAATTTTAAGAGATGCAGAGATTGTTCTGGTAATCAAACTGGAATCATCCGACCATATAAGATATACATATATATGTATATACATATGTATGAATATGTTTACAGAATATTCACCGGATTAATTGATTGATGCGAGTGTCAATGGCTTTCACACAAAAGCGATGTATGTATATATGCGTATGTACATTATGTATATGAACCATAATTTCCAAAATTATTTGTACTACGAAATGAAAATCATAATTGAAAGCTTTGTAGTACTCCGAAAGTTTGCAATGCATCGAAAATAAATTTGGATCACACGTTCCAGATGATCATGTTTTTGGTTAAATCGTAGAATATGTAGTAGTTTGGTTTCGAACTGAACGGGCGGTAGGTTTTCTTTCTGATTTTATAGTTATGTATGTACATACCTACAAACAATGACATGACATGATAGTATGCAGTGTGCAATGTTAATTCGATAATAGGAATGCTACAGGCGTCAGAGAATACAATGTCGTTGGCCGCCAAGACAAATAAAATATGAATATCCAACGAAAAAAAACCCGTTTTATCTTGTACGACGCGACGTGCGTACTATCATGCTCACATCGCTCGTGTGAATAACACACTACAACGCACGCAAAACTCAAAATACTTTATCAATTGCAGCCCAGACCGAAAATTAATTGTTTCGGTTTTGAAAAAAAATTGTCATTATTTTTGGAATCGAGAGATCGAACTATTTGATTCATCAATGTTCAAATACCTTTCATCCAGATTCTGATTACCAATATCTGTGCGCTATCATCCAATTCCGGCTTTCCGTAGACTTTTCGGGCACGCTGTATAATCATTCGGACAGGTTTCCTTTAATGTTTAAAATATTCACGAAAAAATAAAAGAAAAAGCTATTATATTTTTCCTGTACTAATACGTATAGCAAAAACTGATAACGTTTTACGACCGCTCCATTTTTCAACTACTGTTTACACGGCCAACAAGTTTGATAGGATTTGTTTGAGAGAATATCGTACGTGTAAACAGCCTTCCAGCTTGGATAAGTTTGAGGGAAAAGTTGGATGCAAACAAGTTTGATGCCATCTAAACGCGCCTTTACATACACCGACAGTCTCCAGACACAGTAACCCTTGGGCTTCATTCAAACGGCGCGAAAACGGCTCGCAAGCTCCAGCCATACAAATGCATTGGCTTATATGGGAAGCTCACGACGAGCGAGAGCTGTGCCGCTGTCAAAACTCAACTAGCGAGACGTGTTTCCACATATCGTGCACCAAAACCCGCAAATTCACGGCTAGCGAGCCGTGTTTTGACAGTGGCACGGCTCTCGTTTGCTCTCGCTCGTGTTGTGTACAATGCGCGGTGTATGCACTAAGCACGTTCAGTGCAATGGACTTACCCGGCGCCATGCACTTTACTCCCATTCGTATATTCACCTTTTCATTGATGACCTAGATAATATTAATTGCATATTAATATTGCTAGCCATCAATGAAATTGCAAGCGGGCGTCAGTAAAATAGCTGACGACCCGTGAATGAATTTCGAAAGCGAGTAGGGTGCGAGGTGACGAGGTAGGTCATCATGTATGTAACAACGAGTTGAGAAATAAACATCAAAGAGAGAAGATAATTATCCAACATTGTTATTTGATTGGATGATCGTTATTTAACACTCGTCGTTAGCAAAATTTTAGTCTAGCGCCGAATTTTTCAATAAAATTCTAATGTCTTATATACCATTGCGACCGTATTTTTTTATTTATTTTTTCCTGCAACAATCCAGCGATGTATGTTTTTTGCCGACCCAATATCGTATTTTTCTTCAACTATAGTCTTGACTCGGTAATCCGGATCTCCTTTAATCCGGATATCACGTTAATCCGGACCACCAAATTTTTCCACTATGTATTCTATAGTCCGGATTGCGGTAGCAATTTTGACTCTATAATCCGGATATTTGCGATATTCAGGGTGAAATGGTAGATTTGGTCTCTTAATTTTTTTTCGGGACTGTTTAGCAAATGCCATGATGCTGGCTAATTTCTAAGAAATAAAACATTTAACGACTTTTGTTCCGTCTTTTTATTTGTTTTGATTGTTTTTCCTCAGAAAAATGTGATTGCGCTAATCCGGATGTTCCGATGATCCGGATTACCCCTTGCAATAATTGATCCGGATTATCGAGTCAAGACTGTATATAATTTATTTTATTTAACTTAAGTATGTACTCGTATATGAGTAATATCTATATCTATACTTTCTATACTGATTATATAAAATAGCTTATATGGGAATGTTTGTTTGTAACGGTTTGGCCTAAAAACTACTGGACCTCTCTTAAAGTTATTTTTCCCAATCCCTGCATCTGTGACGGAAACGAGAATAAGATACTTATTTTTTTCCACTTTGGATGTGGAAATGCGTATTTTCTATTATGCTTAAAATTTGAGTAATTCGCTTAAGTCGTTTCGAATTTTGTTTCATCACGCATTTCACACCTTCTTCAGGTGTGGATACGGAAAAAGGACTCTTCCAATCATAAGGAGTAAGGAAGTACAAATTTGATATTTATAGTGAAGATATCAAATATTGGAAATTGACGAAATTTGGTATCCTTTCACAATCGTTTCTTTAGGATGTTTTAGCAACCAAGTGGTATATTATTACCTATATACCATATAAGCTATTTTATATAATTAGTATAGAAAGTATAAATATAGATATTACTCATATACTTAAGTCGGAAAGAGAATAGGGATGAAATGAAGATTTAGAATCAAGAAAAATTAGTCAAACATGAAAAAAACATCTTCCATTTGCCAATGGAAGCACAAGTAAACATCAGCACCCACCAAACATCAACTCAATCGGATAAAACCAAGTGTACCTCCCATACAAAGTGCAACTTTACGTAGTTTTTGTTTGTGTCCTCAGATCATTTTTCTGTATCTCTTGCTGTTTTTGAAATAATCGCAAAAAAAAACCAAATACCCCCTATTCCCCCTTTGTTAAGGCTGCGAACCTTTAATCGGTGGGGACTTTTTTCCCATAATAATTTTTGCCGTTCGATGGCCATATTTTGGCTTAATTTGTTTCGGCTAATAACAAAATTTTCATTGTCACTACAATGCATAGTTTGCGCTCTCCTTTCGAATATAAATTTCTTAAAATCATCAAAAGGAATGAATTTGGCTCATTCTACAAATTCAGTTCTACCCAAGAGTTCTCGTATCTATGTATGCATATGTATGTATACATATATACATATGTAAATACGATTCATACCTTTTGCGATGCCATAAATTTTCTCGTCTCATCGACATGATGACCCCGGGAATATGCGTCGTCGTGAAGTCGAGCTTAAGGCCGCTCGCACGATCCAATTTTTTTCCAACTTTTGATATTCAAACGAATTTGAAGACTAATCGTGCGTGTGAACAGAAGTTGGACGACTTGTTTGAGTTGGAGAGAATATTGTATCGTGCGAACAGCCTTCCAACTTGCGATAAGTGCGAGGGAAAAGTTTAATCAAACAAGTTGTCGTTGACGTGGACGCGGCATTACACAGCTTAATGTACGCGCTGGGTTAAGGGCATTATGAGCGTGAAAATTTGAAAAAAAACCTTTTTTTTTACTTGTGTTTTGATTGTGTGTGTGCAGGCTTGTAGGGATTGGACTATGATCTGTGTGTGATTTATGAATGATCTCTGAAATTATGAATGAAGGCTACGTGTACTCATACAATCCTAGTGGGAGAGAAATCCGGTTTCGGACAAGCACCTAATAGACTTTTCACATATGGCCGCAAGATCTAGGTAGATTATGTAATCCTGTATGCTGTTCACACTTTGGTCGTAATCTTGTTCCACGACTTGACAGTACAGTACAATCCGTCTAAATTAAAAATTCCGACAATTTCATGCATGAAACTGCTATTTATATTAATTTGTTAAAACAAGAAGCAGAATCTATATTAGAGGAATTAATGGTTTATGTTCGTCATCAAACTTGTGCACAAAACCATGTGCGAAGCGGATAATGGATTAGATTACCTCTACTGTAGTATTATCAAATGCGAAGCTCACCACGCTTCACCATGATTTGGTAAAGATTTTCTCCGAGATTTTGGTTATAATTTCCGTACAAAATTTATGAAAATGTATGGAAAATCTAGAAGATTTTCGCCTAGATTTTGTAAAATCTCAAGATTATGCAAAATCTTCTATAGTCTGTAAAGAGCTTAATGCTTGAAAGAGATTAGACACGTTGAATCTGGCGAGGACAGCAGATTTCTAGGTAAAAAGATATGAAAGCGATATAAACATATGTATATGTATGTATTACACCTAGAAAATGAGCACCCTCAAACTGGTTGGCCGAACCCTTCGGTCAGGTTGCGGTTCGGCTGACCAGTGTTTTTAGTATCAGGGAGTGACCCTCTATCGAATAGAATAGGTTTGATTCGACAGTTCTGAAACCCCATCGACCCGTCAAAATTGTTACTTTCAAACTGGTTGGCCGAACCTTTGGGTCAGGTTGCCGTTCGGCTGACCAGTGTTTTTAGCACCAGGGAGTGACCCTCTATCGAATAGAATAGGTTTGATCCGACAGTTCTGATACCCCATCGACTCGTCAAAATTGGTACTTTCGAACTGGTTGGCCGAACCCTTCGGTCAGGTTGCGGTGCGGCTGACCAGTGTTTTTAGTATCAGGGAGTGACCCTCTATCGAATAGAATAGGTTTGATTCGACAGTTCTGAAACCCCATCGACCCGTCAAAATTGTTACTTTCAAACTGGTTGGCCGAACCCTTCGGTCAGGTTCCGGTTCGGCTGACCAATGTTTTTAGCATCAGGGAGTGACCCTCTATCGAATAGAATAGGTTTGATCCGACAGTTCTGATACCCCATCGACTCGTCAAAATTGGTAATTTCGAACTGGTTGGCCGAACCCTTCGGTCAGGTTGCGGTTCGGCTGACCAATGTTTTTAGCATCAGGGAGTGACCCTCTATCGAATAGAATAGGTTTGATCCGACAGTTCTGAAACCCCATCGACCCGTAAAAATTGGTAATTTCGAACTGGTTGGCCGAACCCTTCGGTCAGGTTGCCGCTCGGCTGACCAGTATTTTTTGCATCAGGGGGCGGTCCTTTATCGAATAGAATAGGTTTGATCCGACAGTTCCGAAAACCCCATCGCACCTAAAAAAATCGCACCTTTAAACTGGTTGGCCGAACCCTTCGGTCAGGTTGCGGCTCGGCTGACCAATGTTTTTAGACTCACGGAGAGGTCCTCTATCGAAAAAAATAGGTTCGATCCGACAGTTACCCATACCCCCGAAGACCTCTAATTTTTGCGTCTAATTACGTCTAATTACGCTATACTGGTCAAGTTTTGCTTCGGCTGACCAACCGTTTCGATATCACCGTAACTAAACGCAACTTTTAAGATGGTTAATTTCCGACAGTTCGAAAACCCCGGTTTTTTACCATCACGGCTCGGACTATGAATAGGTACCCAAATCAAAGGGCACGACGAGTACATATCATATCAGTTACTATTTTCCGGTTTCGAGTAATGGAGTTATCGCTCGTAAAAGTTGAGTTTACGGTACCCCCCTCCGTTAAACCGCTATAGGTACGGATATGAAACTTTGCGCAGATAGTGTTCCGTATGAGCTTATCCATGTTAAATACTAAACATCTTGATTTTTGCTAAGAACAAGTAAATAACAGTAAATTCGTGAAATTTTAGTTTGTGCGTGTGTAGCTCCCCATAGGTTTGCAAATCTGAAAATGTTGATGACGCTTTGGAATATTTACTCTTTTAATGGCAATTGTGACTTAAGAAAGTGGTAAATTGGAAGGTCCTCCACTATCTTGGTATTTCGGATATCTCCCGTAATTTTGTGCTTTAGCATATCCTTAGGAGGATGTTCGACGAATCGTTTGTTGAATAAGTTAGCGTATCATCTTTTTCGGTAGTCGTGCCGAACTTGATCGCGGTCTTTTCTTTTGTTTTCACGGGTTTGGAAAGGCTTCCTCACAGTCTTCCAGAGCTTGCTCACACGTGTGCTGAAATTTATGTTTTAAATAAATAACAGGCGCGACAGTCCAATATTGGACTAAGGCCGTAGGTGTGTTAGTGCTTAGTTAGGGTGCTTTTTTGTTGAGGTGTTGAAATCAGCAGCACGCTCATCAGTGTTATTTATCCTCATAAATGGGCAGGTATTTGGAGCGGAGCGACCTTAAATTTCGGAGCGAAAGAGCGGTTTTTGGCAGACTGGAGCGGAGCGATTTTTGCTTCGAAAGTCGCTCCGCTCCAAAGTAAAAAACCGAAAATATTCCGAGAAAAAAAATGAATTTTTTCGACGAAATTTTTCATTTTATAGGTAAGTACTGTGTTCACCAGGCGAAAAACTTGCATTTATGTCTCCCGCGAAAAATGTGCCGTGGAGATTTGTCCATTATTCACTCAATTTATGATAAATGTTCACTCGCGCTCTGATTGATTGTCGATGACATATTTTCATTGTGAAATAAAGTGCAACTGCATTATTTTCGCTGGCGAAATGTCAAAAACCGGTGTGGAGACTTTCATGTGAAGTGAGTACCACCAAGCGAATTCGATTTCACGACCATCAAAATTTTGACAGTATTTGCATGGATTTCACGTGAACTGACGATGTTAGTACCTACTTTAAGGCACGATTTGGTGATTTTTGACGATTAAAGGCGAAGAGTTTGTTGAGAGACTTACAAAATTTCGGAATATCGTGAAATTCATTATGATAAAAGAGGTTTTGCATTTAGTCATAATCATCACTCTTCATTATTAAGAAATTCAAGATCATCCATGACAGAAAAGTCCTGTCCTGTACTCGATGAATGAACGCCCTTTTTAATTTAAATTAGTTATTAGGTGCGTTTTATTGAATGTAGCACAAGACAGTGCCATAACAATTTTACAGATCTCGTTCTATACGGGATGTCCGGAAACTATCGCATATTTCCAGCAAAAAGGAGTATAAAAAAGCCCGAATTATTAACTCTTCAGCTACCACAGACATTTAAAGATTTTTCAAAAATTTAATACTCATACTACCTACATATTTTCTTTCGGTCGTGGCCAACAATTTTTCCTAAGAATAAACCCATTAAAAATCGGATAAGCAGCTTAAGCTGTGAAAAAAGCTTCAAAGACAAAATTTTGTCATATTACTTCATATAAAATTTTTTCCGACGGAGGTCTTAGTGGTAACATTTTTGTAAAATCTTTAAATGCTTTTTGGCAGCTATACGGAGTTAAGACTTCGGGATATTCCCGGTACACCTATTTTGCTGGAAATGACATTAATAGTATCATATTTCGGCGCGCTTATGCGATAGTTTAGTTTACCCTATCTAGAACAACTCAATTTTATGTTCAAATTTGTACGAAATTGTTCTGTACTTGATCGAATGAAACGCACCTATCAAGTCATTTTCTAGAATACTTGAGTAGATATAAGTTGAATTGATGAATTCGCGGAAAATAATAAATATTTACTAAGAACAATAAAGTTTTGTGTTGTATTTTTGTAATGGAGCGGAGCGGAGCGAAAAAATTTTAGTCGGAGCGGAGCGCTGGAGCAGAGCGGATTCATATTGGTCGGAGCGGGAGCGGAGCGGAGCGAAAAAAAGTGTCGCTCCAAATCCCTGTAAATGGGTACTCTGAGTGAGAACATAGTCCGTCAGACGGGTCGTGAGCTCGAAAAACACCATAAACTGAATTCTTTCACGGTGAGTCTGGAACCTATGACCCGGTGCACTAACCACTACACCAGCCAGACTATTGAAATTGATGTTTTGGAGGTGTGAATTTCACTGATTCCTTCTGTGGTCATTCGCTTGTTTTACGATCTCTGCATTGAGATCGGGAATGCGGAAGTCACTGGGGTATACACTACTTAATTAATCTCCAGTCCAATTTTGATGCAGATGTTGGAAAGTTTGATTCAAGTCTTTGTATAAGACCTGCTGGTCGATTGTTTTTCTGGAACTTTCCGAAGTGTCCATCTAAAATGGCGCGCCGAGATCTCGAGTCGAATTATAGTTTGAAATTTTTGTTGCCTGAAAGCATATAATAATTATTGTTTTTTTTTTAGAAATATAATTTTGTTAAACCAGTTTAAATCCATTCCTCCTCCCAGAGCCGTGCGAAAACAATTTGGCGCCCGGGGCAAAATTTTGATCAGGCGCCACCAGTTCATATCATATCTCTTAAAAACCAAACTCCAAATCATTTAGCAAACTACATATGTATTTCAATTTATATTTATACCGCCACACGATAATAAAATAGATTTTTACACTAATCCACAGAAGGGATTAGGACCGATTAGAATAGAAGATGAGCCCCCTCCCTCCTCTTGCTAATTCGTCCACGTACTCATTTCCTTCGACGCCTCTGTGACCCGGTACCCAAAAGATTGAAACAGAGTTACGGATGGAGAGGTTCTGAAGGAGATCAAAGCACTCGCTGACCATCTTCGAAGTAAACTTGTGTGAAGCTAGCGCCTTAATTGCTGCATATGTGCACCATGGAGACCCCGTCCCAGGATCTCCCTGGGACAGACGCTAGGCCATTTGCCCATTGCAACCAAGATCCTGGTATTGGGTCCAAAGACTCCAGCCACCGTTATCGGTAAACCAAGTGATGCTTCTAAGATCCATAAAAAGTAACTTATTCATTACAGAGTGAAACTACTTTGCAGGTCACATTAATCGAACAATGATCTGTATACTCTTGTAATTTTCAAGTTTCGTTTTACATTGATTTTCATGTTTGTTGCTGCTGCAACAGCAACATGTTTGTTGCCCACTGTGTAGGTTCTCAACTATTTTCTGTCCATGCTCCTTTTCGAGGCTTTGAGAGTCTGGAGCCCCACTAAAAATGTTTTCTCAAAAAACGTTAAAACGGTGTGGAAATTTTTGTATTTTCACATGAGAACTATGTAAGAGGGACAAGCACAGAATACTCACAGATGGTGAATTTATTGGTTAATTCTTGAGACAATTGGATAAATAGTTTTTTATACCCATAAGATGGTATAGGGTATATTGTTTTTGTTACCCGATATTATGTAACACCTCTAAGGAACTGCCGGAGGTATGGCAAAATATACATATAAATTATCAGGGTTGGTCCCTGATTCAAATAAGCCATGTCCGTCTGTCTGCCCGTTCGTGTGTCTGTTAGTTCGCACGATAACTCCCGATAACATTTCGGTGAGATGTTTGTTTTGATAAAATCTTGGACGGTATTGAAAGTGGGCCAAATCAGATCAAGGCTTCCCCTACCTCCCATACAAATTACACCTCCTTGTTATTTTAATTCGTCCATAACTTTCGCCAGAATATGGCTAGCGACCTGAAATTTAGAATATGCTTCAAGTTGATCGAAAATAGAGTAGGTCTCACTACCCCTACCTCCCTACAATAATATATTTAGCCATATTTTTTGATAAAATGTTGCAAAAACCTCCAATTTGTATAAAATGAATGTCCTTATAAAATAAGAAAGATGTGCCCGAACCGACCCAACTACCCCTTCCTCCCTTCAAATTGTATATTTGGGGTTTTGCGTGTTTTCTAGGTCTGTACATGGGTATAGGGTATACACTCATTGTGCAACTCGCACGATTAGAACTTGTTTTTTTTTTTGTTGCCTAATGCCTTGGTTACACAGTGCGAGCTATCGTGCGAGTTGGCCTAGACAGCTACTGCAGAGTAGCTACTTGCACCATGTGACCGTATCACGTATGATGCGGTCACATGGTGCATCATACGTGATGCGGTCACATGGTGCAAGTAGCTACTCTGCAGTAGCTGTCTAGGCCAACTTGCACGATAGCTCGCACTGTGTAACCAAGGCATAATGGGCTGGTTACACCGTACGAGTTGTTGACCTGACAGTGGACAGCTACTGCACCTATGTACTCGCATGAAAGTAGCTCGACTCGCATCGCCCGGTCACACAAGTGCGAGCTGTCGGCAGAGTAGAGAGCTACTGCACGTATGTAGTTGCATCTCAGTAGCATGTCATGTCTCGTATAATATTGTCGCGAAGTGAACGAGTAAACAATGCTTCTATCGTGATAAGAGCGGTTACAAAAATACTTTGCGCATTTAGTGTACTTCGGGCTGTCGTCAGTACCACTTCCACTTTTTTTGCTTTTTTGAATTTTTAAAACCTCTTGGTTAAATGTAGAACGTAAATTTTTGATTTTCTTAGTTGCAGTAGCTGTCTAGGTCAACTCGCACGATAGCTCGCACTGTGTAACCAAGGCATAATTCACCCAGGTGGCAAATAACGATAATTCACTAGTCGATATTGGTCACAAGATCCGTTTGACTACATTGGCGCGGAGAATCAGAAATGTTTAAACGCAGCGCAGTCAACCTATCGCAAGATTTATCAAGTCTAAAAACATGATTGTAGTTCACTGATAGACTACGACTTTTTCTCCAGCTTTGAATCATTTGCGAGATGACCTAAAAGTGATTGTACTGGTATTAACACTTTTCCTTTACAATTCCGATTTCCAGTGCGCGCCCTTTGCTGACTTTCAAAACTAGCCAATAGCCTCTTCCCATCAGTTTCCTTGGTCACCATTTTGTGCTCGGAATACCTTCCAGCTTTGAGCTTATCCTGTGCCTCCTAGGGGGCGCGTCCCAACGGTTGAGAATCACTGATCTACAATATTAAATTCGTGCGTGTATGGCAATGTGCTCATGATATGCAAATCGCTATGAGAATACGCAATGTAGATGACTGTTTTAAATTGCAATCCGAAATTATAAACGCCGCAAATTTGGTGCTAATAACATTTAAAATTGACATGTTAGTAAATTTAAAGTGATTAGCGTGTATAAATTGAGAATTCCGCTCTGAAAGAAAGGATTTGAGAAATACTCGTCACAATTTACGGCGGAAGAACTTTCATGTTCACAGTAAAGTATGGGCTCAGAAAATGTATAACAAAGTCAATAACTGCATACGATAGTTTAAAGTACAAAAGTTGACTTCTCTTAAAAAAAATGTAATGGTGGCCTTTGACCACGGCGCGGCGCCCCCTTGGGACACGCCGCCCCCTTGGGACACGGCGCCCGGGGCGAGTGCCCCCTTCGCCCCCTCTTCGCACGGCCCTGCCTCCTCAACCCTCTTCATGGTCTCTACCATTTATAATTCGATCCAATTGGAATACTAAAGGATCCTAATAAAATATTCATCAATCCAGTTTATCATCTGAAGTACATGGAATTTTTCTACTAGTCAAATTTTAGCCGTGAATAATGTCAGATCAATAGCTAGTAAAGTTTGTAAGGCTTGTACCCATATATATCCGTGACTTGTAATACTGTGTTACAGTAACGCGAGTGTTATTATTGTGTACTCGAAAATCTGCCGAACCCACTGGAACGTCCAGAAAATACGGAAATATTATAATATGAAATATATGATCGATTTTGAAAAGAGGGGGAGCAACAATTGCTTCGCATGGCTCTGCCTGGGGCTAGATTTTGTGAGATGGAGTCTTTGTTCGGAAAACTTTAACTGTATAAAAAAATGAACATTTTAACGATCATTAATGCCATCTGGCAGAACTGATTCAGGGCCAAACAAATTTTTTTGAATTATATCAGTCAGCGTAAGCATTTTCAGAGATTTCTTAATATTTGATTTTTTTTAAATTCACAGAACAAACTGATGAAATTTCAGAAAACATCGAAGATTGACTTTACTGAATTACAGTTTTCTGTATTTTGTAGTAAACTTTTTTTTTCAACAATCAAAAGCTTCTTCGTGCAAAACCGACTCAAATTTACAAGACATGAATTTAAATTAGAAGGAAGAAATACAGTGCTTGTCATCAGATTAGCAAACCCCTTCGCATGAATAGTTTCGGCTGATTTCCAACCAAACTAAAAGAGCTAAAATTTCAAAATCATAACTGTTAATAGTCTATTCAATTCAAAGTTAATTAACACAAAAAGTATTGTGTTCACATTTTTTAATATTGTTTTATAATTGTTTTTCGAAAAAGAACACACAAAATAGCCATTTAAAATTTGTCATCAGGATAGCACATGCAATTTCTTTTTTGTCTATCTTCCACAATTAAAGACGTAGGACCCCCAATTTTTTGTGGTTGTTTGAGTAAGATATTGACTTTAATATGAATAAGGAAAAATCATTATCTGCGCAAGAGGGACTAAAATTTAAGGCATACAAGGAGTCAAGGCGGTCAAAAAGTGAAATTTCGAAAAAAATTAATAAAAGTTGATAAGTTGAATCCGAGTTCGTGTGTAATAAGCAGGGATTTGGAGCGACACATTTTTTCGCTCCGCTCCGCTCCCGCTCCGACCAATTTGAAACCGCTCCGCTCCAGCGCTCCGCTCCGACTAAAATTTTTTCGCTCCGCTCCGCTCCATTACAAAACTACAACAAAACTTCATTGTTCTTAGTAAATATTTATTATTTTCCGCGAATTATTCAATTTAACGTATATCTACTCACGTATTATAGAATATGACTTAACAGGTGCGTTTTATTCGATCAAGTACAGAACAGGATAGCACCAATTTCGTAATCCGGATCAATTATTGCAAGGGGTAATCCGGATCATTGGAACATCCGGATTAGCGCAATCACTTTTTTCTAGGAAAAACAATCCAAACAAATAAAAAGGCGGAACAAAAGTCGATAAATATTTTATTAGAAATTAGCCAGCATCATGTCAATTGCTAAACAGTCCCGTAAAAAAGTACGAGACCAAATCTACCATTTC
This sequence comes from Microchrysa polita, assembly GCA_949715475.1. Taxonomy (NCBI): domain Eukaryota; kingdom Metazoa; phylum Arthropoda; class Insecta; order Diptera; family Stratiomyidae; genus Microchrysa; species Microchrysa polita. The sequence goes on along the minus strand of OX454418.1, from coordinate 79,789,435 downwards.
ACACTGAAAATCTCAAATATCCGGATTTTAGAGACAACATTGCTGCCGAAATCCGGACTATAGAAGACATAGTGGAAATATTTAGTCGTCCGGATAAGCGTGATATCCGGATTAAAGGAGATCCGGATTACCGAGTCAAGCCTGATTATTAATGTCATTTCCAGCAAAATAGGTGCTGAATTCTTAACTCCTTAGCATTTAAAGATTTTCCAAAAATGCTACCACTAACACCTCCGTGGGAAAAAAATGTATAAGCAGTAAGATCACAAAATTTTGTCTTTCAAGCTGTGTAAAACTGTAAAAACTAAACTGCTTATCCAATTTTTATGGGGTTTATTCTTAGGAAAAATTGTTGGGCCCAACCGAAAGAAAATATGTATATGTAAAATGTTAAATTTTTGAAAAATCTTTAAATGTCTGTGGAAGCTGAAGAGTTAATAATTTTTTTATACTCCTTTTTGCTGGAAATATCACGAGGAATCATATTTGGGTGCTTTTATGCGATAGTTTCCGGACATCCCGTATAGAACGAGATCTCTCAAATGGTTATGGAAGCTGCGCTGTCCTTTACTCCACCCAATAAAACGCACCTAATAACTAATTTTAATTAAAAAGGGCGTTTCATTTATCGAGTACAGGACAGGACTTTTCTGTCCTGGATGATCTTGAATTTCTTAATAATGAAGAGTGATGATTATGACTAAACGCAAAACCTCTTTTATCATAATGAATTTCACAATAATACGAAATTTTGCAAGTCTCTCAGCGAATTCTTCGCCATTAAATAGACCAAAATCATCAATTCGTTCCATAAAATGAAAAATTTCGTCGAAAAAATCCTTTTTTTTTCTCGGAATTTTTTGATTTTTTACATCGGAGCGGATACAGCGGAGCGATCTTCAAAGCAAAATTCGCTCCGCTCCAGCCTGCAAAAACTCGCTCCACGCTCCGCTCTTTCGCTCCGAAATTTAAGGTCGCTCCGCTCCGCTCCAAATCCCTGGTAATAAGTAGCGTTAACGTAAGAATATTAGAGGCGATAAGAATTGAGTACATGGTAATCCTTATGAGAGAGTAATTTTGAGAGAAACATCTAGCCCTCATGACTTGGTCGCAAGGATTAGGGTAAATTTTGACATTGAGGAGAGCCTATCTTTTGTTCAAACAGTGATAATAAAACTCCACATTTCAAGAAACTAAAACTAAAGAATAAACTCCAACTTAACTTTCCCCGAAGGAAAATACGTTAAAATTAATCATGAGAACACCTGGAACAAAGAATGGCGGTATGTTATCTTTTCGGATAAAAAGAAGTTCACTTTAGAAGAGTAACACAGTTATAATGTCTACTTCCAGGATCTTTGCTAGGAAGCACACCATTAGGATCGCATTCATTGTCGGACAGATTGTGTAATGGTCTCGAGGGCCAAGTGATACTGTGAGATGATACTTCTTTTTATTCGAATAGACAGCATAGCGCCGTTCTTTATTACATGTCGAGTTTAATTTAAGCGTATTTTCCTTTAGTTTTAGTTTCTTTAGTTTTTTTTAGTTTTTTTTAGCATTTTCGTATCACTATTTGAACAATAGGCTCACCTTAATGTAAAAATTTACCCTAATCCTTGCGACCGAGTCATGAGGACTGGATGCTTCTCTCAAAATTACTCTCTCATAGGGATTGAAAAATAGTCAATTTTTATCGCCTCTGTTATTTTTATCTTAACGCTACTTATTACATACGAATTCGGATTCAACTTATCGGCTTTTATTATTTTTTTCTCGAAATTTCATCCCTCTTCCGCAGATAATGATTTTCCCTTATTCATATTAAAGTTAATATTTTACTCAAACAACCACAAAAAATTAGGGGTCCTACGTCTTTAATTTTGGAAAATGTAAAAACAATACTTTTTAAGTTAATTAACTCAGCATTGAATAGACTATTAACAGTTATAATTTTGAAATTTTATCTCTTTTAGTTTGGTTGGAAATCAGCCGAAACTATTCATGCGAAGGGGTGTGCTAATCTGATGACGAGCAGTGTATTTGCTCATTTAGAGCCTCAATTAGATTAACTAAGTTTACTTGCTAAACGCTGAAAGCTTTGGCACTAAACTATCGCATAGCTAATTTAAAAAAGGGCATTTAATACCTTTTTGAGGGAGGATCCGTCGATAACGAAAACTCGTAATTGTTGAATTGCTAGATTTTTTTTCAATTCCTTAATATTCAAATTCATGCTGTTAAAGTGGGTTTTATATAAACAAACAAAAAAATATATTTATTTCGGCACAAAAGAGAAAAAAAAGAGGATAAATAATTTCATAAAGAATTGCCTTTTTTAAATTTTTTACTGTACGCAATAAGAATTCTAATTTTTTAATGTTTATTTAAAAAAAATTGTTTATTTCTCCAAAGACTAAACAAATTCAGGTGTACGACTAAACTATGATTATCTCATCGTTGAATAAAATGATGACGGGTATGATGTCAGCAGTCGATTAAATCAATCATTCGACTCAGATAATAATCGAACTTATAAAACTGTCTTAATTTAAAATAAATTGTGTATAATGTTGAATTTGCGATTTCGAAATAAATTTCAGTTAAAGCTTATTTGATCGGAAATATTCACTAGAGTTTTGAAAATATTCCATGACTCAGTTTTGATTGTAATTCTTTATACTGTTTGAATACCTCCGCCACTCGGGTGAATTGTTTGTGCTTCTTCCGTCCTAGATTGAGCTTTTTCTCATATACGTATATTTTCGTTATTATTAATTTAAATGATAAAAATGGGTTAAAATTGTCTATTATATTTCTATACAATTTGATGACTTATGAAATTAGTTTATGGGACTTTTGGGTTCTAGGATTTTACAAATGATTATACAAAAATCTCCTTCGTATTATATATATACATGGATAATTGAAAATAACTTATTAAATCTAAAGCATAACGTAATATCTTACATGGCAACCATTAGTACAAATTTTAAATTTAAATGGAGTTTCCAATATCACCGTTAGCTGGTCCCTGTATTTCATAAACAACAAAACCGTCTACATCCTTCAGTTCCTGTGATGTGAATTTGGCAATCAACGTTCCCTGACCGACATACTGAGGTTTGTACTTAAAGGTTGAAGCTGCCGTACCACTGACTGGAATTTCTGAAATCTGTTGAAAAAAAGTGGTTTAGTTTGAACATATCTAGAAAGCATCTCTACCAACCTTAAATAGTAGCGGTTTGTCGAAACCGGATCCCTCAATATAGAAAATACCCTTATGAATTGGAATAGGAAGAGGATTGGTTAATCGTACAATAACATCAACTGTTTGATCCAGTGCCAGTTCGCCTTGAAATTTGATACTAATATCGGGTTTCCTTAGGCGGAAATCATCTTGTTCGAAGATTTCGTAATTCGTCTCTTTGACTGTTGCCATACATGTTACAATAAATGCTTCCTATAAGTACAAATAAAATTTAATGAATTTCATTTGAGAAATGAATGAAAAAAATCTTACTTGTTCCTTAAGCTTAGGGAAGTATTCGCTGAATGTGACCTCCATATTGACTACTTTCTCTGATTCGGGACCAACTTCGACTTCGAAAGCAATCGTTTTGACTGTTTCTCTTTTCGTTCCTGTGTACAAAATTACTTGCAAATTCAAATTGCCCACTACTTGATATGTTTGCTCAAGAGAAACGTTCTTTATAATAAGTTCAGGAGTAAACGGCTCGCCAATTTTAACATCATTCTTGACGCTCAACTCGACCGAAATGTCGTTGAAGTTTTCATTCAAATAATACCGACTGAAGGCATTCGATGTTTGTTGGAGTGCTCGCAGCATGATGTCTCGTTCTTTTCGTGTTTTCTCCTCATATTTATACGATTCTGTGATATCTTCCCGTTCCCATTTACCAATGGCTTTTGTACTGATTAAATTGCCAATACCAAGTGTATCTTTTCTTAACATTTTCATTGGCCGGTTTTGTCCGAAATAGCGCCAAAATACTTTATCTGCATTTACTTCCGAATAGACAAAGTTGCAATCGTAGGGTCTTAAAATTTCGCCAGCTTTCACTGCAAGGACTGATGTCGGGCCGCATCGATACAAACCGTCGGACTGTTCTTGTGGTGTCGCGTCAACAACTTGCCAACCATCGTAGCTGCCATTTTGACCTATACCCAGGTCAGGACGTTGCATCCACACTTCATTCCATACGTGATAGTTCCAAATCGAATCAGTGTTCATGTCCTCAAGGACATTTCCTGTCTCGTCAATGAAATAGTCGACAGTTAACGATGCTTGCGTATCGTGGGCGGATGAGTAGTTGGTGATAATGCGAGATGGAATACCAATGGCTCGAGCGACTGAAAATCGTCAGAAAACAATGATTTCTAATTGATAGGATCATTCAAATGACTTGACACTCACTTGTCGTCAAAACGCCCGAAAATACCCAACACTGGCCGTATTTGACCGGCTTCTTAGAGTTGTAAAATTGCTGCAAAATTTCAACGGAACCAATCCATTTGGTCGGAGCCGTTCCACCCGGAAATTCATTGGTCCAATTGCCCAAAACTACACCTTGTTCATCGACCGAATTAACAGCAGCCGAAAGTGCCCGACTGATACGAACCGGATCTGCCCGATATGGTGCCGAAACTTTTCCAAATTCGGCAATGACTAGAAAGGCAGCATCCAAAATATTTTTCTCAAATTGACCCAACTTCCAAACGGTGGGTCTCAGTCGATTGTATGAACCACGCCAGATTAGGGTCGTATCAGCAAGAACATATTCATTTCGCTGATCTTCATCTGGAACAACAAAAAAAAGACATTTTCAAATTTCTATCTAGTTGCTTTGGATTACTTACTCAACATAAAAACTTGATCGTGAACACACCATGGATTGAACAAAATATAAATTCTCTCCTTTGCCGTGTACGTTTTCGAGAGACCATTCGCGAGTTTTGTATCAACATCGAGCTTCCATTTGCCAACAGGACATGATGCTGCTGGCTTTATCACAACGCTCATAACATCGCCTTCGACCGATTCAATTTTAAATGTCCACAGAAAAGGATCGTCAAAGTCGCGATCGTTTTCCACCGGTACTAGAGCAACTAGCGTTCCTCCGCCATGACTAGGTTTTTCATCACCGTCTACGGTGAAAATTAAGCTAAGTGAATCCTTTGATGTGTCATAGGCACGATTAAAATGGATTTTTAGTCGAAATGAATGTCCTCGGCGAATTATTGGATTTGTCGATGCCTCGTGAAATCGTTCAGTGTGATGGTAATTCCGGTTCGTTTCTAAACAGTAGTCGATGTAGTTGATGTCGATAACTTCAGGAGCGTCGGAAGCTGGAAATTAAAAAAGTGTAGTGTAAAAATTTGTTAATCTACTGTAATGTACATACAATGCATTTTTTGTTAAAAATTTAAGCTGCCTGAAAGCAAAATAATTACCTACAATTTAGATTGCAGAATTTAAAACACTAAACAGATTTATTAGATACAAATTAGGGATGTTATTTCTGGCTAGCTCTTTGTATTTTCTTTTAATAGGGTTCCACTTTGGTTGTGATCTACCCAGGGGCGTATGCAGAAAAATATTTCGAGAGGGGTTTTGACAAAAAAAGTGACGTTGGTCATATAATAAAGATGCTAAGCGCGATTGCCAAAGGACACTACGGAATTTATTTGAAACTTTTATCGCATTCCGACATTTTTTAGTAGCTTAAAACTTCGACAGACTCCAACTAAAGAACTTTTCAACCCCAATAATTTCTCAAGAACGCCCAGGACCGATACAATATGAAGATTCATGTATGAATAATGGTCGTATCCGTCCTGTTTTTTGGCAGAACAGTCCTGCTTTTTCGACCTTATCCTGCTGTCCTGTCAACACGCCCAATGTCCTTTTTGTCCTTCGTGGTCCGGTTTGGGAATGTAAGTCTAAATTTCCAAAAAAAAAGCACATTGTGAAAACCACTCCAATAATTCGTACAACAACAACAAAAGAGACAAATAGTTGTCGAATTTACATGACAACCTTTCTAAAAATTGTATGCCAAGGAATGGTGCTTATTTTCATCACTAAACGTTAGAAGTCATTTTTGAAGTTTGGCCTAAAGTTTTTTCCAGAAATTCCACTTCAATTTCCATTTAGCATTAAATTGCTTGGTTAAAAGAGTTTTATCTTGTATTGTAAGATAGATCTGTGGACGATCGAACAACTTTAATATTCATCGGAATGCGTATGTCCCTTTGCGTAAAGCCTTATTGCATTGACTGAAAAAGCTTCGAACAAAGTGGTTTCGAAAAAATGAGACCACAGTACAGAATGCTATAGCTTCAATACCAGTCCTCTGCAAATTGCTTAGATAGAATCACATCATAAATTTTCGTCCTCCCTCTACTTAAACAGGTCTGACTTTATTTTCTTTGGGTTCCTGAAATTACGCATTTTTTAAAATAAACCACGCATGCTGCGTTGAAACAACTGAATCCACCCGAGAAGAGATGGGGCAAATTTAAGTTAATCCGCTGTGGAAAGTGAAAGAAAATTACCGAAAACGAGTCTAAAGTTTAGTGATGAAAACGGACACCATTTTGTCGAATGTTTTTTTCAAAGGGTGTGATTTAAATTCCGCAACTGTGACTGAATGACAGAAAAAAAATTGAAGCATTAATTTTCGATTTTTTACGACCTTTTTAGAATTGTCTGGTTCCCGTGTACCACCCTGTATAATTGAAAATTTGAAAGATGTCTTTCTGGTGGTCCTTCTTTCCATCCTGCTTTTTTAGTAGACTTATGTCCTTCCAAACACCGATTTTTAGAACAATTGTCCTGCTTTTTATAATTATATATATATATATTATATAATAATTATACGAGCATTATGTATGTAGTCTGGCTGGTCTAGCGGTTAGTGCGCGCACCTTCGGTGCACAGGGTCTTGAGTTCGAATCTCACCATCATCCATGGTGTTTTTCGAACTCACGAGCTTGTGACGGACTATGATCTCACTCAGATGTTAAACGAGTACTCATTTATGGGGATAAATAACACTGCTGAGCGTGATGCTGATCTCATTGCCTCAACAACAAGCAGATAAGATCTTGGAAATAGTATGTCACTAACACATCCTGCGGCCTTAGTCCAATGCTGGATTGTCGCGCCTGTTATTTATTTATTTTTATGTATGAACACAATTACTATTTATTCACGTATGAGTGGAAAATAAAAAAAATGTTTCTCTCAGATTCGTGTTGGTTGGCTTTATTCACTTTTTTGAATATGTATAATTAATATCCGAAACGATATTTCGATTTTTTACTGTGTGGGATCGCAACCACCTCGTCAATGTACGCCAATAAACACATGCTAAAGAAAATTAATGGATTGAGTTCATTATTTCAGGTTATTATCACTAAAATATTAGGGATTTTTAAAATCCTGGCAGGGTTCGGACCCAAGGACCCCTCCCTTGACTACGCCCCTGCTCTCTCGGTTAAAATAGCAATCTTAAAAAATATTCTATCTTTTACACGGATTCGTCAATCCAAAATCGTGCTTTATACTTGTAATCATTTAACAATTTTGTATAGGTGATTTTAACCCCCAAAAACCCTACGTACGATCGCCACTGGCTCTACTCGTACCAGTTTACTATGGAAAAACATACGAGATTTCAAAAAAAGTTATTCTCTTCAAGATTCCCTGCAGATTTCAAATTGCGTATGTACATTTGTATACATTATTCAATTGCGATCCTCTATAAAAAAAGATAAAGGAGCATAATAAAAAGATTTCTAAACCACCGTGCCATAAAAATATATCATGTACATATGCGTGTTCTTTAATTAGAAAATGCTTAGATTGCATCATAAACAATACTTTGAGAGAATATTTGCGTAAATTGAAATTAAAATTCTTCAGTTTTAGATGTTAATAGCCTTAAAGTCTCTATACATAAACATAAAACTAACCAATCGCTTCTGTTAGTGTATGTTCCAAAAGTTTTTGTGGTAAATGGATATGGTAAGTGTAAGTATTGACCCACATTGCGTTATACCGGGTGATATAAAAGTCACGAGCTGGTGTTTTCGTCAACCAGTAAATGTTTGGTTTTAATTTTTTTCATTAGTTCAAGGAATAAAATACAGAGCCCATGAAGTTGTTACCCAAGTTCATGTGGAAAAAAAAATGTTTGCTTATGAATAAGTCGAAGATTAGTCCAAAATTAGCTGTTGCGCAACAAGTAAACATCGAAATATTGAACAAAATTATTACTAACTGTGCACATGTCCCCACCACAAATACCAAAAAAACGTTCAACAAGCAATGGTATGATATAATGATTGCGCCCTGTGGCACGGGTTAAGAATGGTGCTACCGTCTTTCCCGACGTGTCGTAAGAGGCGACTAAAGGGACAGGAGAGAATAAAACTCTCCTGAGATTCGAACATATCTCTACAATTGTGCGCGCAGCAACTCTGTTTTGGGCGCAAGGGTTCAGATATGTACAAAACTTAACAAAAAATTGACCCCTGTGGTTTTGGGGCTAGAATTATACCACAGCGATCCCGGCTTGTCGTAAAAGGCGACTTGAGGGATAGGGTATGTAGGCTTCTATCCTGCGTACCTGAAACTTACTTTACACACGAAACATTAAACGAGCCTCGGATACCTCGGACTGATTTAACGGCAACGACTTTTGGCTATAAACAACGGACTACGATCGGTTTTTGAAACGTTCGGACGATGTGGGGTGAGTGTAATAACACAAGGCTCACAGAAGTCGAACAGGAAATTACCGCATACAACATCGCTTTACGAGAACTGAGCGAAACAAGATGGCTCGGGTCGGGGGCGACTTTATCACCAAGCTCTCGCACTGTATTGCTCTACTCTGGAAGTGAAGACGATAATTCACCTCGGCAAGCGGGCGTCGGAATCCTGTTGACGAGGAATGCACGCCGATCTCTTATCGACTGGAAACCTATCTCCGACCGTATCATCACAGCCAGATTCAAATCCAGAGTACGAAACATCACAATTCAGTACGCACCGACTGAACCAGCAGACCAATCCGCAAAGGACGTTTTTATCAGCGACTAGGCGACACCTTTGATAGGGCTCCCAGGGGTGACATCAAAATTATATTGGGGGATCTCAACGCCAAAGTCGGTACTGATAATTTAGGCTTGGAACATCTTATGGGCAATCACGGGCTTGGCGACAGGAACAACAATGGCGAAATGTTCGTGGAGTTCTGTAACTCTCGGCAACTAGTCATTGGCGGAACGTTGTTCAAGAATAAACCCTGCCACCTAACAACTTGGATCTCTCCTGATGGCAGAACAGAGAACCAAATTGACCATATTGCTGTTTCTAAGATATGGAGAAATTGCCTCTTAGACGTCAGGCCGAAGCGTGGGGTGATGTTGGCAGCGGCCACCATCTTGTTATCGCGAAATTTCGCTTACGAACGGCAGCGATTCAACGATCTCACAACACGCGAATCTTGCCACGATTTAATTTGCAAAAGCTAAAAAATTCCTCAACTAGACGTGCATATTCGACCGCCTTGCACGAAAAAGCTTGTGCAGCAAAATCTCTTCAGAATCCTACAATTGAAGATAGATGGAATTTTGCAAAGGATTCTTTTATTTCATGTGGCGAAGCGACTGTGGGAAGATTGGATCGAGGTAGGAAACCATTTATCAGTGATGCTACTTGGTATCTTAACTCAGCACGCAAAAGAGTTAAGGAACAGATTAACTCTGCTGCTGATGATTCAGCTAAAAATCAACTTCGTGCTGAATACCGTTCACTACAAAAAGGCGTGCAGAGAAGTGTGAGGCATGATAAGCGTACTTACATCAACGCTTTAGCGAAGGAGGCAAATGATGCGGCTTACCGTGGTGAAAGCGGTACCCTATTTAAGCTAATTAAACCACTAATTAGCAAATCGTTCACAACGGACCATCCTATGAAAGATAAAGAAGGGTTACTGCTTGTTACTGAAGAACAGCAACTTCAGAGATGGAAAGAGCACTTTTTTGAGGTCCTTAACAACCGTTTTGGGCCTGCAAGTGCATCTTCATCGGCAGAAGAAGACGTCCCTCCAGTAGCCAGTATTAATTCCAGACCACCATCTAAGACGGAATTAAAGCGGGTTATCGAATCTATGGGCGCTGGTAAGGCTTCGGGGATAGATGGAATTCCGGTCGAACTATTTAAAGCGGATTCGAATGCTACAGCGGATATTCTGCTTCCCCTCATCAGAGAGTGTTGGGATCGCACTTTAAGCAATGAACAGGCTGGCTTTCGTGAGGGTTTTTCATGTAGTGACCATATAAACATCCTGCGAATTATTATTGAGCAATCCGCCGAATGGAGATCCCCATTACACCTCATGTTCATTGATTTCGAAAAGGCGTTCGATAGTTTTGATTGGGAGTATATTTGGAGAGCTCTTCGTAGGAGGGGCATACCAGATAAAATAATTTCCATCATCAAGGAATCTTATCAGGGAGCCCAATGTCACGTTTTGCACAAAGGTAAGCTTTCAGATCCTTTTGAGGTGCACAGTGGAGTGAGACAAGGTTGCATTTTATCACCTATTATTTTCCTCATAGCCATTAACGATGTACTAGTGAGCGCGCTTCAAAACCAGAGGAAAGGTATCAGATGGAAAATGTTTAATTACCTGGAACACCTGGACTATGCTGACGATATTTGTCTGCTTTCAAATAAAAAGGAGGATGTAGCTCAAATGGCCGATGCTCTGCATTGCGTGGAGAAGATCGGTCAATAAGCCTCGCTATTGACCGAGCTCCATTAAACAAACAGTGGTCAGACCTAAAGACGATGGCACAGAACAGAACGAGGTGGAATGTAGGCGTAGTTGATGCCCTATGCCCCACAAGGGGTTAACAGGAACCAGAGAGAGAAAACACGGATAAGTGCACATCGATAATGCACGCTTTTTTCGTGTACTTATCAGTGCTATGTACAAAGTTTCTAATTAACGTATATAAATGAAAACTATAGTAATACTAGCTGAGAGAGCTCGCTTCGCTCGCATTATTGGCTTCACTCACAACTTGACACTAATTTGAATGCCAATCAACCTGCTAACTATAATTTATTGGGATCGACCTCTCGATGATGAAACCAAAGTGTATAATGGAAACAACGCTATAGATTTCCGTCGGGGGGTTAAGCGGTCAAGGTAATACAACAACAACATATGTAGGTACTCAACCCCCTGACTGATTGATGAGACTGCACTTGCCCTTCAACTATATTAGCGAGTTATCTCGAAAATCATTAATTAAATAAATTTCTATTAAATATGTCAGCACACTCATTTACTCAGTTTTTCGTGCACTAAAATGTGCGCACGCCACCTACAATGCTCATACTATCCCAGAAACCATCATACATCCAGGTTGACGGTTGTTAATGTAACTTAATTGAAATTAATTGTAACCTTGCTATGCCAACATCCGGGCTGACGGTTATTAGAAAAAAACCCCATGACCCTTTAGGCAATTTTGTTGCGAATCCGGCGACATCTCAATCGTGTCGTTCCGCCAAAGGATTGCGGAGATATCGACGGATTCCCAAAGTAGTACGAAGTCTATTGTGAAATTGCTGTGACCAACATCAAGGATATGTGTACGTAAAAACATAGTCACCTTGACTACAATTAACACTGTATTTGATCCAATGACAACTAAAATATTCCCATTAAATTTAAATGTTGTCGATGAAAACTTGATTGCAACAGGTGACTCTCATACAAAATGAAATTTCGATATTTACCACCACTTCCTTCGAGATTTTTGGTCCATAAACCTTCTCCAACGTAAGACGGATAAAACAAAAAAAGAATCATCCAAATCGGTTCGTGCGTTCTGGAGTTATAGCGTCAGGGAGGAAAACCCGACTTATTTTTATATAGTAGATTAACTGATTTCGTGTGTATTTTTAACTTTGGGAAATTTAAGGAAAGTTGAAAATTATTAAATAATAACAAAATTAATGTTTTCAATTTAAGCAATAACAAGCCATGCACATTGCTTTAGATTTTTTTTTGGTCACTCGTTCACCTGCATAAGTTGCATGTTATCAATCGGCTCTACTCAGTTTATTAAAAAAAATCAATTTTCATCAAATTAGCTCAGAATGTCCATCCTACTGCTGCTACTGCAATAGAAATCACAATTCGATACCTAACACGAAATGTTTCGTTTTTTTAGAAATAAGACACAAAAATGTTTTCGAAAAATAAACGAAAAGCCAAAATTTTTCTTCTGCCAGGCACACGGCTATACTATTAAAGCAGTTCTTCCATCGTTTTATTCCCAAAGGAGACTCCGTTTCGGAGACATGTTATAACCACGACTTGTTAACATGAACGCTATACAATATCAAGGATACAGTAACTTTTGCTAAAAGATTGATTTCACCAAGCCATCTCAGCCCTAAGAGACTCCCAGAACGAACAATTTATGAAATTTAGATTCATCTACTTTAAGGCAAAAATTGGTTTCCCATTTTCTAAATTTCCAGAATTTGAAATATTATAATTGGATTGCTTAGGCCTGGAACGTAGTGCACTTATCCGTTTTGAAATGTACAGAAAATGGCAGTGAATGGATGGTGCATGAAAATTGTGTGCGCTTATACGAGTTTACCACTTAAGCGTGTTGCATTTATCGGTGTTTTACTGTATTAACACAAATCGGGCATACAAAACGCTGTTGAGAGAAAAGAAACGTATTTTTTTCCAACGGCTGGCTGTCACATTAAGCGACTGCACTAACTCGAAAGATTTTTGGAAAATTGTCAAATATGTTAATAGTGCTGATTGTACTTTCCATATTGGGAATAAAGTAAATACAGCTGAAAGCCCATTTTTGCAGTATTCTACAAAGTTGAGACATAAAAAACACGGTTCAATATGCTAGACCTAAATGGAGTCACCCAATATTAGACGCAGTGATTGCTGATAGCCAAGGATGAAGTGCAATGTGGTCTTAGTCAACGCAAAGACAATAAAGCAGCAGGGAGTAGCAGAATCCTAGCAGAATATTTTAAGTATGGAGGTGATGCAATGGTGGAGGTTTTATGTACGGAATGCAACCGAACCTTCGACAGTGAAGATATTCCTTACGAGTTTCGGGATGTCATATTATTCCTTATTTTTTAAAAAAGGTAACATCAACGATCGTGCATGTTACCGTGGTATATTATTCCTAAACGCAGCTGACAAAATATTTACAACATTTCTTCAAGCTAGATTCACCATGTGAATAGATAATGGTATGAAGATAGTTGAAAATCATGCCGGATTTTGCGAATCGTACTCGACCGCCGATCATATTTTTGCTCTCCGAAACTGCGTAACTATATATTTGAATAACAGACGTAATATACAAGAATTTTTTGTTGATTTCAAGGCAGCCTTCGACACAACTGACCGGCACGCCCTGTTCTAGAAATTTAATTGAGGAATGTCGACTAAATTTGGGAATATTTTAAAAAGGATGCACATGCGATGATCTGGAGTGGAAAGCAGGTATCTGCGTCGTTTCAAACAAATGTCAGTGTCTGCCAAGGTTGCAAACATAGTCCCAATGCTTTTGCGATTTTGCAAGACAATTTTGGGGTATTGAGCCAAATGTGGTACGCTATTTTTGTAGTATGTTAATATAAAATCGTGTTGCTGAAAATGGGTGAAGGGCTAGCCGTACCCGAAACCAATTAATAATAAAAATTAATAATCTCCCCGACTGGGTGTGGAAGCTCGTGAAGGGTAAGACCAGTCAGTTGTAGTGTATGTAACATTGCAATACACTAAACCCATCTCTAATTACAAGCCCATTGAACATTAACCGATTGAAAGGACACATTCTTAAATTTGAAAGAAATTCAAATCAAGTTTCATCCTTTTTAAATACTTCCACATGTGTGTGCACACTATTGATAAGGCGATATGCTCGTATGCTCGTACACCCTGAGTGTGCATAACCGCGAGTATATGTCACATGTCATAAGTGGTTTAAGTACCGAAATTTGTATTGTAGATTTTCTCAAATTTAGAACACTTGAACCACGGTAATAAATTTTACATTTTATCACCTCGTGAGAAGAAGCGGGTCAAAGGATGGAATTTGACAAATACATAGATGTTTACATATCCATGTACATTAGAATAAGTTACATAGATTTAGTATAAAAGGACATGTCTAAAGAATAAAGATTCAGATTCGACACAACCTTAGCGTTTTCGACATCTCATTCGCCACGGGCAACGGGCGAAGGAAATTACCCTATCTAGTATAGTGCCACGGTAAAAGGGCATTGATTGAGGTAATTTAGGACTTGGATTAAGAGCCTATACAAAGGGCTTTAATCCGCGGTCAAAACGCATCCAGGAGTCGTGCCGACCATTAATTTTTCAATCTTCTCTTTTTTTTCTTATTCTTCTGCAATGGCAGAGTATCTAGAAGATGTCGGCTACAAGGCCCACTAACCCGTACACAGTGTGCGGAACAAGGAGACAATTGGAAGCTGGAAGGAAGATGAAGAATTTTTAATGGTATGTCTTCTGAAGAAGCGCTGGGAAAACCACATCGGCGATGGCGTATTTTAATACAGTAGAGCGTCGATTATCCGAACTAATGTCGACAAGGGTGGTTCGGATAAACGAAAGTTCGGTTAATCGAGCTTCCATAGAAAAATTAGAAAATAGCCCAAATGTGAAATTAACCGACAAACTGAAAACATTTAAAACAACTAGAACTGAGCAAAAATCAAAAAATTTAGGTAATTTAAGCGATGCATATGAGAGATTGCTTCCTTCAAACCCTTGATTTTTCATGTAGATAGTTCGATGTCTGTCACATGAAAAGAAGCTGATTACTTGGTTCGGTTAAACGAATGTTCGGATAATCGACGCTCTACAGTTCAAAGGAGCTTATGGCTTATTCTACTCTATACTCATAAGATGGTATAGCATAGCGTATATTGATTTCGGTTTGCCGATATTATGTAACAGCTCAAAGGAGCCACCGGGGGGCTATGGCAAAGTATATATACGAGTATACAGGGTGTCCGGAAACTGCCGCATAAACGCACCGGATTGTGATTCCCCACGCATTTCCAGCAAAAAAGTTGTAGTGAACATACCCCTTAGCTTAACCCTTTAGCTGCCACAGGCATTTGAAGATTTTTGAAAAAATCATTTTCTTGTACGACTAAAACTTCAATATTTCAAAAGCTAGACTAGCTAGAATAGCAAAATAAGATGATTGTTACAGCCAATAAATTTACCTAAAAAATAAAACCAACGGCACTAAAATCGGATAAGAGGTTTAGTTTTTACAGATCTTCAAAGTCACATTTTTGTGATTTTACCCAAAAACAAAATGTTTTTCCATCTCAATTTTCTCTAACTACTGCCAAGGAGAGGTGCTTGTACGATTCTTTTAAAAATTGGCGCATAGTCTAACGATAATTTCTTTCTTTCTTATTCTAGCTTCGTTATTTCTAACAGTTTTAATGCTTCGCTCGCTCTCCCATCTTAGGCTCGCTGCGCTCGCACTAACATTCCCTTTCAAATCGAATAAAATTGAAATACTAAATTTAATTTTGTGAAATGCGCCACAGAGTTCAGGAGGTATATACAAAAATTGGAGAAGATAAGCTGCATTAATAATTTTACTCCTGGACACTTTTCCAGATGTATCTCCTATTGGGGGTAGAACTCGTTCAGGTGGGTGGTTGTGCAACTTACACATATCCGCTAATCCGATAAAAGGAGGAGAAAGTGGACTGTTCTCTTAGTCAATTTTCCTTTAACTCTTATTGCTCATCGAAGATGAAAGTGCTTCAGGTTGACGGACGGGGAGGAATTTATATAATTTTAAATATACTAAGGCCGGGTTTCTGATAGCTCTTATTCAGTACCTGTCGGCTGATTAGGCTTATCGCGTAGAGAAGACACACACCATATTTAGAAAGCTTTTCCATTGTATTGAATGGAATTTTTGTTTATTTTGCATAGCTACGCTATATTTTGCTTGTTTAAGCCATCATCTTATATTGAGAAAATCATTGCGCACTTTCATCCAACAGCGTAAATAAGCAAAAGATAACATAACTATGCAAAATTAACAAAAAATCAATTCAATATAAGGGAGAAGCTTTTTGAATATTGTGTGTGTCTTCTCTGGGCGATAAGACTAACCATTCTATAAGATCTACGAGAGAATGGGCCTAAGTCCTTCAAAAAATATAGCCAAAAGCTTGGAAAAAAGAACTGCTAATATGTCAATATTGAGCTTTACGACAAAGGGTACTGAAGGGGTGAAGTGATGGAGTGAGGTGGCGATAATTTAATTAAGTACGTTAATTTGATCAACACACATACACAAAAGATGGAGAAAATAAACTACTACACAATTTTTCTAAAGGCCAATTTTGCAGAGGATTCAATGCGTATTTTGCTTTTGAGCGTTACATGTTTTAATAGTTATTCTGATGTTTTCACGTTTCAGTAGAGCCCCATCCGGTAGGGCAAATTTACATTTTTTTTTAGTAGTGTCCCATTGAGCGTAGCATTTTTACCAGAATCTGCTTATCCGTTCAGGAGATAAATGCAAAAGTGTGTAAAAAAGAACCGTCTCCATAATTTTGTTCATTGTGCATTTTGTGCTTGTTTTAATTCCGCTATTCGGGGTGAAGACTATTTCTACAGACACCTCTATCTAGGATCGTCTGATCACTGAGACCAATGCGTTGTTGTTGCTTTTCCATTTGATACATCCAGATGGAGTCCAATCCCGTGGTGCAAATTTACACAATATTGAATTAGTTCAGGAGATATAGACAAAAGTATTTGAAAAAACCGTTTTTATAATTTTGCTGATTATGAATATTTTGCTTATTTCAATAGAGACATTTTGGTTGTAGATAAATCCGGTGGAATCAATTTAGTGAAATACTGCAATTCGCTCAAGAAATACAGAAGAAAATTATGTAAAAAGGACAGTCTTCATAATTTTGCTTATTGTGATTTTTTTCCGATGTTTTCAATACTTATTCTGCTCTTCGGGAAAATCTTCGAAAATCCGCTAGCATGTTCAAGCAATTCAGACAGAAGTCTGTGAAAAAGAACTCATTGCGACGCAAGGTTCAAACAAAAATCATAAAATTATTAACCCCTCAACGACCACGATTCCTATAGTAGCATGACTTAGTTTTTTTTTTTAAGAAATGGGAAAAATCACTTGATCAATTTATCCGAACTTGCTATACTTCTAATCGTATTCGGTACAGACTCAAATACGGTGCAGCAAATTTACTAAAACCCCCTAATCCGTTCAAAGTGGCCAAGGGATTGGAAAAGAGCTTCCTTCGACATTTTGCTCATCCGTTCCGTATATCCGACTTTGGAGATATGGACAAAAGTATCTGAAAAGGAACTGTTTTTAATAATTATTGTTTGTGATTTTTCGCATATTTTAACAGTAATTCTGGCTCTGGGTGTAATCCGCTGGAATCTTTTGACTGAAATCTGGTAATTCCTTCAAGGAATACAGAAAGAAATATACGAAAAACAAATCTTTATAATTTTGCTCATTGTGATTTTTTTGCATGTTTCAATATTATGTTGATATTCAGGGAAAGGACCCATTCGGCAGGAAAAACTTCCGAAAATCCGCTAAGAAGTTGAAGAAATATAAAAAAAATAGTGAAAAAAAAACTTATTGTGAATTGTTGCTCGTTGTGAATTTTCTGTTTACTTCAATAGCAGTATAGCTATTCCGGTGCCTTATGTAGACCCATAAGGTTGGGTTAACATACTGAAATCCTGTAATTCGTTCAAGAAAGACAGAAAGAAGTATAAGAAAAAGAATTGTCTTCATAATTGTGCCCCATTGTGAATTTTTCACAGGTCTCGATTGTTGTCCTGTTAGTTTGCGTAGAGACTAATGTTGTGGAAGAAATTTACTGAAATCCGCTTATATGTTAAAGAAATACACGGAGAAATAGGTGTGAAAGAACCCATTGTAAATTTCAGCTCATTGTGAATTTTTTGCATGTTTCAATAGTTATTATGCTATTCTGGCCAGAGCCTAATCCAACAAACCCAAAATCACGAAAATCTGTCCAGCCGTTCTCGAGTTATAACTGGTGTAACTAACACGACGTTCTTTTATTGCGATATTCCAAAACAAATATGTAGTTAAAAATATTTTTAAATAAATAAATATACTGAAATGAATATTGTTGGGGAAAAAATAGTAATGACTTAGATTATGTTGAAAAAAACCGATGGGGCATCCTTATCATCTTAACTAAATCATCGAATCAGCAAAAAATATGGAAGCTAAAACTTCTAGAAGTTTGTAGGGCATAGGTACATTTTGGAAAGTCTTCTGTCGGCAAATAGGTAAATCTGCAGCTGACCAAAGCGACCGTCTATACTGTGTTAAATTTATTTTTCCAATTATGTAAACTGCCTCTTGATATCTCGAAATTCATAGATTACGGTACTTTCAATCAACGGGAAATTGCCGCCCTCAAAATTGGGCGCTCCGGGCAGTTGCCCATGTGGGAAATCCGGCCGTGAATTCGAGGCAGTTTTTATTGATTTTAAACATGAATCTTTACACCGCCCCAAGGTGCTTATTTCTTCAAACATTCAAATCATCAATACATATCAAACTTTGTTGAGTGCCTAGTCGAAGCTTCATTCTGCTCCTGAAGGAAATTTTAATTAGTTTGTTTTTTCCCTACAGGACATTTTGCGGTTAGACTCATAGTGTTCCAGATATTTACAAAAAAAAAACTGAATTTTCATATTAACATTTGCTTGCCAAAAATTTACTTGAATCACACGAAAAAAAGGCCGATAAAGAGGTAATATTTTTGCTACTATCAAGCACTTAATTTTCAGTTGCAGGACTGTGATTGGCTTGAAGGATTGGCATTACCTATAGGTGCATACTAAATTTAAAAATATTCAAATGTCGAAATGTTAACAATATGTTTATATACGGTCTCTGCGTGAATATTTAATTTTGAACGCCCGCGCCCTGGTTGGTATCGCAAAGTTGTTTACACATCTCTAATGTTAATGTAAATATCGGCTAATACGAAAATAGTGTTTTGCGAGGTAAAGATATCTTTTAAGCACTTAGGCTTCAATGTGATGCAGAAAAGCACGCCATTATTGTGCAAAAAAAAAAGTATATCAAGAATATTTCCGTTTTCTTCGTACAAATTTAAAATATGAGCTCATAGGTTTCATTTACTACCTATTTCATTTAAATTAAAACAATTAGGTGACATTGTGTATACATAATCAACATACACTGTGGTGAAGGCCATCGACGCCCATGCTGTCGTGTAATATTGCGCTGGCGTTTATTCCATCCAAAGTAGTTATTGAACCAATTAACAACTTGCATTTTGTACTCTTTTTATACAAATTCTTAAAAATGCACTAAATTTCTAAGCGATATCTATTCACAAATCACGACACTACACAATCAATCACTTATCACCACCTATGAAATTATACGCCCGCACTATTTTTTCTTTTCGAACTAATATACTAACCGCGCAACTAAAAAGTGCTCCCAACGGCTGATTGACGAAGACTGAACACTGAAGTCTTCCAGATCTGCAGAATAATATCTTAAATGCTGAAAAGATTGCGCCGGTGATGATGCACGGAAGAGCTTTTGAACTATAAGTTTTCCGGCAATTCTTCAATACTGTTTGTAAAGGGTGTCCCAAGTAGAGCGTCGGATTTGATTTTTAAATAAAACACTGTTGTTTGTTGAAAATGTATGAAACATAAAGTCGGCATTACGAGGTTATGTATGGAATAACACATAAATGTTGGGGTATTTCATTGATTCAGCGTGTAATTTCTTCTTTCAATATTTGAAGTGTCGTGGGCTTATTTAGATAAACCCGTGACTTTAAAAACCCCAAAGGCGTCAGATAACAAGATCTAGGCGGCCAATTCTGGTCACCAAAACACGAGAGGGCGCAACTGAAAAATGACTGATGAAGTAATTGAACTGTTTCTCGTGCTGTATGGCATGTAGCACCGTCTTGTTGAAACCACATGTCCTCCACATCAATATCTTTCGTTTCGCCAAAAAAACTGGTTAACATATCACGATAACGAACACCATTCACGTTTTGTGTTTGACCTGCCTCATTTTCGAAGAAATATGAACCGATGATGCGTCTAGCTAGACTAAAGTCCACACCAAACAGTCACGCGATGTGCATGCATTTGTTTCTCATAAATCATTTTCTGAGCCCCAAATGCGCAAGTTTTGCTTGATAACGAAGCCATCGAAATCGAAATGAAAATGATCCTTGTAAAAAAAAAATTAATTTTGTCTTCAAAATCGGCATTTTCTTGTTGTTTTTCCATGAACCAATTGATGAACTCTTTTCGCTGTGCATGGTCTGCAGCAGGGGCGTAACTAGAGGACACCCAAGGGGGGGGGGGGGGGGGGGGGTTTGGTCGATTTCTGTACATGTTGGGAGGAATGCCAATGCATATAAGAGGGCAGTGGTATGATAAGGGGGTGTGATATGGAACTTTCCTTCCTTTCGGGAAGGAGAGTAGAGCGAATTAGAATATGTATTTAGCTTTGCTTTCATTGTTTTTATGTTAAACTATCTAATTCCTGCGAAATTTTTTAATTGTTTGATCATTGGCTTAAAATTTAACTTAGCATTTAACGTAACAAAACAAGCAAACATTATTTGCTTAAGTGTTCTTATTAACTACGGATTTAGAATGTAACATACATTTGTAATTCAGTTTGTAAATATGCTTAAAATTATGTTATTATCTTTTAACCCTTAACTACATTTGTTATTTTTACCAACGTATGTGGATTTGTGGGGTAGATTTCTATCCCAATAAATATTTTGGTATATTTTGCAAAATACTTTATACTTTAAGAAGTTTTAGGGTGAAATACAACAAGTCATTCATTTAAATTCAAATTATGTTTATATGGTTTCAAAACATCTTATTATTTTAAAGGAAATGGAGTTTTTTCGAGCCAGTCACTATTTTTCCGTAGAAAAAAAGAGTATTTTTCCTTATTAAAAAAAAAAATTAAAAAAAGTTTTGGAATTTTTTTTTCAAAGTTTTTTTTTTTTAAATTTAAGGCAAACTAGAATTAAAGTTAACAAAAACCATTTTCTAATTTTTCATTACATAAATATATTGACATGAGGTCTTTTAATGATTTTATAGTTTTGAAAAAAGTACCGTATGGAAGTTCCTTATCCTGATTTAGCATTTTATTTAAAGAGATAAAACACATTTAAACCTACATTTAAAAAATCCTTTTCCAAAATTTGTGCAAACTCTCCTTAGAAAAATATCGCGATATGTCTTCAAAATAAATACTCAAGGTAAAAGATGAACAAAAGGCCAACGTAACTACATTCGGTATTTTTCTACCCCATCGTACATTTAGCGAGAATACTATTGCATGTAGAAGCACTCAATTCTGCACTCAGAGAGACCACAACGTCAGCAGAGATTACGTGAAGTTTGCACGAACATGGTGCAATACGAACTTAGTTATGATAAAAAAAATGACGACTGGGGTAGAAAACTACCCCACGAATGTAGTTAAGGGTTAAACTACATTTATCTGGACTTGCAGTGTAAGAAATGCACCCATTAAACTAACAACTTACTCTGTACAGCACTCGTTATTAGTGTAATGCGTGCATTTCTCACACTGCATAAACGCCTTTACGGCTCTTTAAGTACCTAAGTATATTTTACTTATAATGATAACCAAGCTTCTTAAGGCTGCCATTTTGGATAATATAGTCTAGCACTTCCTTCTCGGAGCATAATCCTTCATAAACGTAGAGATTAGTGAGCCCGTTTAGTCATTCCTCAGACATTGTGCAACGGAGGTATGATTTTAGGTGCTTTAGAGTGTTGAAACACCTTTCCGGTGTGCACGAAGTCACTGGCAAAGTAGCTAGCACCTGCAGCAGCATACTGATGTTAGGAAATGCCTGCGGCGAACACAGATTATACAAGCACATCACAGATGCCTTCAACGTATCTTCACATTTTTCTAGAAATATGTGCCACTGGAGCAATTCACATAAGAATTCTAGAGGAGTAGAGTTAAGTTTCAAGAAACCTGCGGATTGGTAGGTTTCGAACAGAACTTTACCCTCTTTTAGGCACTGCTCCGATAATAATTGCTTGCCATCTGTAACAAGCTCTTCTCCCGGGAGAATTGAAGAAAAGCATGACAATACAGTGCTGTGATGGGCTGTGAGCCGTTCTTGTATTTCGACTATTGCTGTAGACAGAAATGGCAAATACACTGATCGTCTGTAAAAATCTTCAGCGTTATCAGCTGGGACATTGTTTCTGTGCGTCTGACGACCGGTCGTTCGTGGCATAGTAATTTCTAAGCCATATGTGGCGCAGAGAGATTGAACTTCATTAAAAATTTGGCTGAAGCTTGTGATCGCATTCCCTGCAAGGTTTTTATGGCACCTTCTGCAATCAGCAGGGACTTGCCGAGTTATACGTTGACATACAGCGAAAATGGAAACGATACACCGCAACGCAACGAGAAATGGTGGAGACAAACAAGAATTATATTTGGGGTTAGCATCGGCAGCAGTTTCCGCATTATCCCATTCACTTATCACCGACAGAGAGGTCAGGATGGAGCCGAGCTGGTCTCAGAAACGCGCAATTGACGTGTGCCTTTCAATAAATCTTGTGGGATTATATGGGATAAGTCCTCGAACTCGAGATTCGCCATCAGTAGCCTCTGAAAGTTGTTTGACGAATTACTGTGCGCCCCTGAATTTTCCTTTCATATTACTCCCACCATCATAGCCTTGCCCGCACATATTTCGAGTTTCTATTCCTACATCCCTGAGACCCTTAACAATTGCAGCACCAAGACCCTCCCCAGCCAGACATATCCCTAACATCAATAAACGCTAAAAATTCTTCATGCAAAGTATTCTCAAAAACATATCTCACACATAAGGCAAGCTGCTCAACACCACTTCTGTCGGTTGTCTCATCAGCAAGGACTGTAAAGGCTCCTGCCTTGTTAACCTTAGCAACTATTTTAGCAGTAATTATAGAGAAACAGGCACTAATTATAACATTCTGAACTCTTGGACTAGTATACATAGTGTTCAGTGGCGTAACGTTTCCCAAATTTCTTGTGTTCGAAATCGAAATGGGGGCCCCTATAAACGTTCCATTTTTTTTTCATAAGGAAATATTACGGTGTTGGGTTCTCACATTGAAGCGGTCAAAAAATTTGCAAGAGCAACGAAAATTGTTGGCGTTAGTAAAATGTTTTAAAGGTTTTTTTTTTTAAACAAAATTAAAATTTGAAAAATTACTGGAGAACTTGTGAGATCATCTATTTATCACAAAATCCAAGAGACATAATGAAACCACCTTGAGGAGTGCCCCTGCATACCTGTCTCGAAACTGTCGTTGATCCTAGACTAAAAGCGACTGTCCTAGATATGAGGATCACATCAACTAGCTGAAGAGTTTCGACTATTCTAATTCTGTCCAAGTTAAACGACTACTAGCATGTCCTGCCCAAATACAAACTAAATCTACTGAAACCAGATTTGTGCTAGAGATTCTCCAAATACGCTTTACGTAAGAAAAAACGGCTAATCTAGTCTCTGCATTCACTAGTAAATCGGCAGGGATCTGTTTCATGATCTCTCGAGTCTCTGTTAAAAAAGACTTTCTGACTTAAGCCTTATTGAACGATCTTAGTAACCGTGCTTAGCCATTTCGGTCAATAGACCAACAGTTATCTCTTTGATGATGTATGACTTCAAGATTCGAATACTCCAACAAGGGGATGATATAGTCAGACTCAATTTTACACAAGAACTTTCAAGAAAGCGCCCCCCTTCTAGCAAATTGAACTATTATTTTTTTTCAATATTCTTGAGCAGAAACCCTGAAAAAATTAACTAAACCCATTTGATGGGTTTAGTTAATTTAATCAACTTCCAAGTTCATGTTCATCGGATATGAGTCTTTTTCCTGACGGCAATAAGAGGATGCGGCTTACTCTATGCTTCCCGTTTTTTTATGTGAGTTTGGGGTACGAGAGGCAAATTCCCACTCTGATTATTCCGACTTACCGCCGAGCGCATACCGACGCTCCACCTGAAGAAAAGTCTTCTCGAGAGCTGTGTTGTTGTTGCGTAATAGTGATTCAGGAGTTTTTAATATTGAATCGAGAGGGCTTGGTCGTTGTAAAAACAAAGGATAGCTCCGAACGATTCTATTGTTGAACTGGCTGCCATAGGAGCATTTTTTTTAAAAGACAACACAAACATTAATGGTAACAGCGGGACTTGAACCCACGCTCCGACAACTTAGAGATAGAGTGTCATCTCTCACTAAGCCACCAAATGAACCAAATGGCTGAGTCATTCGCATTCAAGGTACCCTTAGGCTTCATCGCCTCGTCCATATATTTTACGTCCATCGTGAGGCTTTTTGGTCATTTTCTGCCCTTATACCAATTTGAGAGGGAAATCAAGGTTCGTTTAGGGGGAAGTCACAAGGTCTATCTGGCAACAGTGCTAGACTCAATGAAGGACCTTTAATCTTGTTTCCGCATTTGGGGGCCCCCTCTGGCTTGGGGGCCCGTGTTCCGCTGAACACATGGCACACCGTCTTCCCGTCTCTCTGTTTCGGTGCATTATCTCGTTCCTCTTCTCTTAGTACAGCGCCGGAATCCTGATGACCACGAAGGGATAACCCACGCTCTCCACAGAATATCACAGCCCTTATTATACGTAAGGCAACGCATTAGTTATTTGTGATCTAGAAATAAAAATGAATAATTCAAAGGAGTCATCAGAGATATTGAAATGACACTACTTCAATCAGCTACCCAAATGGCGAAGCTGCCTATCTAGCAATGGTGCATTCAAAACGAATGCTGTGTGACACAGCCTCCGCACACCACACAACTTGTATGGGGCCACTCACGCTGTCGTCACTTCTATCCATAGTGTGGATATCACGCTAAAAATAATTCAAAATAGATTTGAGAATAATTTTTTCCCTTTTCAGTGAGTGCAAAAAAGTTGATTCGACCGGTTTCGACCGGCGGTGCACGGCTCTTCTCATCAGATGCCATCTCAGTAGAGCCGTGTACCGCCACGAATGGCATGACCGGGAATGATCAGGCAGCTGGAGGATGCACACTTATATAGCGTGGCCGAACCTCTCTGCTGGCGAATCATTAAAGTGTAAGCTGCCACTTGCATATCTACTGATCCGCCACTCAAAACATACACATTTTCGCTTTTACAGCAATATAAAAAAACTATGTATTAAAGGTGGGAAAAGTGGTAAGGAGTTTCGAATGAACTTACTTATTATCTTGTTACATACCCAACTTTGTCTCAGTATATTCTTTCCCTGGTTTAAAAAGTTCACTCACTCGCCTTTTACAACTATTTTTCCTTATGCCTTTTTACCTTAAAATTTTTATATTTTTTTCCTACTTGCAAGGGGGGGTTTTAACACCCAACCCGCCTCCCCCCTAGTTACGCCACTGGTCTGCAGGCTTCAGTTCTTGAGTCAATTGCACTTTGTAAGCATGAAAATGCAAATCTTTTTGTCAAAATTCGCTTCATTGTCGATCTGGAAACACAGAGTGCCTGTGATCGGTTTCGAATTGAGTTGGTTGGACTTTCAGAGACACTATCACGCACAGCTGCGATCTCGACGAACACGCGTTAATGGTTTCACATCACAAACAGACCCACTTTCATTGAATTTTTTAATTAATCTTCGCACAGTTGCATCATTTGGGTCATTACTAATACCCCAAATTGATAGGATTTTTAATAACCTCATACTGTCAACGATCGAACGCTCTATGCTTGAGTTTCACATGTGAAACCTAACAATAGCTCGAAGTTCAAATACGGCGCTCTACTTGGGACACCCTTTAATATACGGTAAGTAAAGGTCATGCTATATATAGATGTCTATGCGTAGGTACATTAAGATTTTTATTCTGAAATTATTCAGTCCAGTAGTAGTACAGAGCAATCAATATTCTCGATGCTAGCTATAGTATCCATAGATTGGAGAAAAAAGCTCTGGATCAATTATTATTTATCTGTTCGAACAATGTTATAAAAAAACGAAAAAACGAATGCATACTTAGGAACATGCCAGTACATAGCATATTTACTACACTTAGTACAAGATCTACCAGAAACAGATGTAAACATTCTGCCCATAGCCTACAATACCCATCTAGTTCGATGCGCGATTTATTGTCGTTACTCACGCGTCGATTGAGTTGTCAGTAATTTGCAGAGTTTTGAATTAGTTTAAGTCAAATGACGCGATCAACTTGAACATTCCAATAATACGTAATATTTTTTAAATGGCATGAATAAGAGTTCTGATGGCTTTAGAGACAATCTGACTCAGACTAGAACTTTGAATCTTTGAGGTGTCGGATGACGAGATTATCAATACACACTTGAACAAGTGTGAGCCACACTTGCGGTGTTCGCATTCATGATCTATTATTTGGCGGAAGAATCTTTTCTGTTATGGGATGATGACGAATATGGTTTGGTAAATCATTCTCTCGAGCAGTTCAAAATTGGATATGACCATTTGACCATCTTCCGGCCACTTGTTCTGGGAATTTTCAATTTGGTGCTCATCAATCATAAATAAGTTTAAATGTTCGAACTTACGTCATAATGTGTGTATACATATGTGGTCAAAAGGCATCTGTCTGTTATTTGTCGACTTATTGTTGGTACTTTTAATAAAATAGATAAAAATCGTTGATGCGAATATAAAGCGATTAAAATCATCGAGGTCACACAATACCCAAGCAGCACAAAATAACCTTGGTTGGATATACAACCCGATTTTTGGTTATATTTTAGTTGAATAATCAACGATATGGGTTATTGTTACTAAAGTGAGCATTTTGTTGGAGTCTAAACTTAAATATTTGCTTCGAAATTAACTATAGATGGTTTCATTTGAGACATTTTTTTCTCCCGAAAACCTTAATGTTTTCTTTGCAACATTATTGTTTATAATTTGACTCAATTGTTACTCTTTGAACAATTTTGTCATAAAAGAACATAATTGTCACAAATACAACCTGGTTTAAAGTATAACACAATTGTTAGAATTTGAACCGAAAGTATCTTTTTTATATTTGCAAATATATTGGATACAAAGCTTCCCAGCGCTAACTGAAACAAATATCATAAAAGGGATTATGTTAAGAAAATTTTTGACATAAGAAAAAAAGAGAAATAAAATATGGCATGACTGAGAATCAATCTTGCGACCGCCATGTATGGCGCGTCAAGTACTTCAGATTTAGTGAACACGAGAAGTATTTCCCTTCTGGAGCAATGGCAATGGTGACAGACTAGCACGCAAGAGGACCAGGTTCGAATCCAGTTGTAGGCAAATAGATAAAAAGGTAATTGTCATGGATAAAAAGTTAAAAAATATAATATGTCTGAGACAAAAAGTGTGTCTAAGTCTAAGATAAAAAAATAAACTTGTGAATTCTGGAAAAGAAAAAGTGTAAAATTTTTAATTCTTTAGCATACGAAATTGTGGTTATATTCACAACGATTTTACAACAATAATGTCTGAAAGACAACGATATTACAACAATAATGTTACGTTTAGAGCCAGGCAAAAACCTCTTTTTTACGGTTTGGCAAACGTTTTTAAAACGGTTTTACAACCATTTTTCTAACAATATTGTCATATAACCATGGTTGTATTTCGGTTATATAACCGTTTTCCAACTCGTTTGTGCTACTTGGGTACACTTTGAAGATTAAGCCATCACATGTGAAGTGACTATTCTTTTCTAGTACTGAAGAATGCATTGTAAGTTCTTTTCCTACTTCGATAGTATCTTCGTGTAAATATTACAATTGACCTTCTCATAATGTTAAATATATCGATGACAGCATTTTATTAATATTTACTTCCTATGCATGCGCGATTGAAGCAATTGCGACAACGCGATTGAAAATTCCTAAACTCCGCGAAAACCACATTTTAATGTATGTATACTAATCTTAGTTATTCATAAATGCATAACAGAGTTCCATATGGTTTTTATAAATATATGGCGTATCTATATACATATATGGAACTTAAGTTCATTCATTCATTAGGTGTATGTATTATGCAAATAGGCATTCTATGCAAACAAACAATAAAATCATATGTGCATACATACGTGCATGAACTTCTTTTGGGCGCATTCAACGAACGAAATTCACTGGAAATGCTGCAAGAATTACCCACCATCGAACCCTTTTTCCGTTAAATAGGTATCGAAATGAGAATCCAATTCGAGTAGCACTTTCCTGCTACTTTTTTCGTTCGTTGAATGCAACCTTCAATTCATATAAAAATACAAACTTGTTTCGTTAATTCCACTATTGAAAGTTTTGACTAGAAATCCTAAAAATTGTTAAAATATACATATAATTTATGGATCTAAAAACAAATCATCAACTAATAATAATTATACAAAACATATTAACGATGACATCATATTGGCTGAATTCAAATTGTAAGACAAAACCGGACGGGTAAACTTGCAAGACAAGAACCATCGTTCTTACAATCTGAATTGCACAATGCTTTTCTGCTGGCCACTACAAAAGCTCTCGCCGGGTGTTTGTTTGTGCTAATAAACGGACGGCGAGAACTTTTGTAGTGGCCAGCAGACAAGCATTGTGCAATTCAGATTGTAAGAACGATGGTTCTTGTCTTGCAAGTTTACCCGTCCGGTTTTGTCTTACAATGTGAATTCTCCCATTGGCTGAATTCAAATTGTAAGAAAACGACCGGACGGGTAAACTTGGACGACAAGAACCATCGTATGATCATTTCACACTATCCGATCAAAACACGGACCGGCGAACAATAATCACACAGCAAGTATGTATAAATGTTGCCATGCACGCTCCAAAGTTAGTGTACAATGAAGTGACGAGTCGACAAGATTAAAATGCAAGTAAAACACGCGCTAATTGTCTTTGCAGAACGTCTGAACTATTGGTAGATGCAATCGTCTTATCGATCGTACGATTCCTACGAAAGAAAAACAATCGTGTCACGATTTTTTTCTTTCGTAACACTCGTTCTTACAATTTGAAATGAACAATGCTTGTCTGCTGGCCACTACAAAAGCTCTCTTGTCTTGCAAGTTTACCCGTCCGGTTTCGTCTTATAATCTGAAATCAGCCATTGGATGTCAATAGTATTTGGATTGTTTACTTTCATATACGCTTAGTAAATATTTTTGCAACAGCTCTTAATGATTCATAGAGACGCACTTGATATCAATAGAAGCTCCACTTGATGGATATGTATGGCAAATGACAAAATACGTAACAACAACACATTGGTCCCGATCCCGACTATGAGATGATCCCAGATAGAGCTGACAGCTAAGACTTGAAATTTTGCACAGCCTTGTAGAGAGTATCTCGGGATCTGCTCCCTTTTCCCATGGATAGAGTCTATCCTGAGGTTGTGCATAGGCTATCATTTTCTCCGATTCGTGTGGTAGAAAAAAAGATACAGCGAAAAATTTGATATCGAGTTTCTCGCTTAAGTCTTTTTATATGTTTGAAAGGAAGCATTTTGCAAAAGTCAGGCTTAGGCCCGAAAAATGCCCAGAAAAGAATTGTATAGTTGTGATTTGGCAGGGTTGTTTAGAATAATCCCTTGTATATGCAACTCCAAAGTTTTTAGTTGTAGAGCGTCTGGGAGAGTAGGGACAAGGGGTCAAAGTTCCTGTTTTGGTTTGTGTTTGTCTCATATACGAGTAAGTACTTATTAATATAATATTGGATGAGTATATAGTGCGATGCATACAGTGCGTTCGTTCATCCCGATAATCCTAAAGCTCCCACCAAATGTGTTGTGTGTTCCGCCTACTGCTACAAGACAGAACACTCAACATCAACACGTACCTACCACACGAATTGACAAGTTCGGCATGGTGTACCGCGGCGCAAACTATTTCATAAATTCTTAAGGTCCATCTAGACGTGCAGCCAAATGGCTGTTGTCATTCCATCCAAACGTGTCGCCATTTGGCTATGCGTCCAGTTTTGACATTCAATATGGCAACTCAACCAACCGCTTTGACAACCTTGTCAATTTCAAAGTGACAATTTTGCAACTTTTCTTCGTTCTTTTGTGTGAAATTGAATAATTCTTGAATGGCCGTGTAATAATTTAAACGCGCAGAGTCCGATTTTCATAATTAAATTTAAAAAAATCACCAAAATGAAATTTTGGTTATGTCATTTTTTGGCTGCTCGTGTGGATGCTAAGTAGCAGCCAAATGGCTGTACGCGATGCCAGTTTTTGGACGCGCAGCCATTTGGCGACACGTCTAGAGGGACCTTTAGGTACCGCCACCGCACTGCGCTGGTTTGGTGGAAGCTTAAATATGGCGCTGGGGCACCAAACCGGTTTTAAATAGACTAACGGTGTATTCTGTTGTGTTCAAACCAGGGATTTGGAGCGGAGCGGAGCGACCTTAAATTTCGGAGCGAAAGAGCGGAGCGTGGAGCGGTTTTTGGCAGACTGGAGCGGAGCGATTTTTGCTTTGAAAGTAGCTCCGCTCCGCTCCGCTCCAAAGTAAAAAATCAAAAATATTCCGAGAAAAAAAATTAATTTTTTCGACGAAATTTTTTATTTTATGGCACGATTTGGTGATTTTGGACGATTTAAAGGCGAAGAATTCGTTGAGAGACTTATAAAATTTCGGAAAATCGTGAAATTCATTATGATAAAAGAGGTTTTGCATTTAGTCATAATCATCACTCTTCATTATTAAGAAATTCAAGATCATCCATGACAGAAAAGTCCTGTCCTGTACTCGATGAATGAACGCCCATTTTAATTTAAATTAGTTGTTAGGTGCGTTTTATTGAATGTAGCACAAGACAGTGCCATAACAATTTTAAAGATTTTTCAAAAATTTAATACTCATCCCACCTACATATTTCCTTTCGGTCGTGGCCAACAATTTTTCCTAAGAATAAACCCATTAAAAATCGGATAAGCAGCTTAAGCTGTGAAAAAAAGGTTCAAAGACAAAATTTTGTGATCTTACTTCATATAATTTTTTTTCCCGACGGAGGTCTTAGTGGTAACATTTTTGTAAAATCTTTAAATTCTTTTTGGCAGCTACGTAGTTAAAAATTCGGGATATTCCCGGTACACCTATTTTGCTGGAAATGACATTAATAATATCATATTTCGGTGCGCTTATGCGATAGTTTAGTTTCCGGACACCCTATCTAGAACAATTCAATTTTATGTTCAAATTTGTACGAAATTGGTGCTATCCTGTTCTGTACTTGAGCGAATGAAACGCACCTATTAATTCATTTTCTAGAATACTTGAGTAGATATAATAGTTCAGTAATATCGTGTCGATTTAGTACCAATCCGTGAAAAAAATACAGAAGTTTTTTTCTCACTCTTTCTTTATGTATTATGGGGCGCTGATTCCGATTATGAACTTTGCACCCTAAAAAAAGTGCCGCAACCTTTAAAAAAAGGGGGGAAAGCGGGGCATTTTTTCGGTTTTTTGCGATTATTTCAAAAACGGTAAGAGATACAGAAAAATGGTCTGAGGACGAAAAAAACTACATAAAATTATCTTTGCAATGATATATAACACATAAGAGTTTAATTGAATATTTCGGCGTTAGAATAGAACATAAATTAGAATATTTTCATTTTAGAGCTTTTTTAAAAGCTCCATAACTTTTGAAAGAACGCCAGTTCTTCCGTATAATTTTATATAAGTACTCACAAGTTTAAGATAATTTTAACGTAAACATTGAGTTGCTCCGGTCAAGGACCTCCATTATCCCCCCATTTAAATTTTCAAAACTGCATATCAATAACTCCCCCCAAAATTGGAGCAGAGTGCTAAATTTTGGTTTGTTGCGATTGGAGGTCATAGTCACCCCACCCACCAAAAATCAGCTCATTCGGATAAAAACTAAGGGTATCTCCCATACAAAGTGACCCATCAAGAGTTTGTTCTACGTACAAACGTACTACTCATTTTATAAACTGTAGAACAAACTTGTCAAGGGTCACTTTGTATGGGAGGTACCCTTCGTTTTTATCCAAATGAGCTGATTTTTGGTGAGTGGGGTGACTATGACCTCCAATCGCAACAAACCAAAATTTAGCACTCTGCTCCAATTTTGGGGGGAGTTATGGACATGCCGTTTTGACAAATTTAAATGGGGGGATAATGGGGGCCCTTGACCGGAGCGACTCTGCGTTTACGTTAAAATTATCTTAAACTTGCTGTTAATACTTGTACAAAATTTTACGGCTGAACTAACATTATTTGAAAAGTTATGGAGCTTTTAAAAAAGGTCTAAAATGAAAATATTCTAATTTATGTTCTATTCTAACGCCAAAGTATGCAATTAAACTCTAATGTGTTATATATCATTGCACAGATAATTTTATGTAGTTTTTTTCGTCCTCAGACCATTTTTCTGTATCTCTTAGCGTTTTTGAAATAATCGCAAAAAACCGAAAAAATGCCCCCCCCCCCCTTTCCCCCCTTTTTTAAAGGTTGCGGCACGTTTTTTAGGGTGCAAAGTTGATATTCGGAATCAGCGCCCCAAAATACATATAACAAAATTGAGAAATAAACTTCTGTATTTTTTTCCTGACGAAAATACGATATTATTGGACTATAAGTTGAATTGATGAATTCGCGGAAAATTATATATGAATATATATGTATATGTATATGTCTTCTCTCTAGCGGTCTGGTATACATTTTTGTAACGTAACTATCACAATGCTAGTAATCTAGAGGTCCGGAGATCGGAGGGCTCCTCTATATGCACTGTAATGTTGACTCGAAGTAGCCTATAAACGGCAGAGCGAACGCACCATGCCCCACAAGGGGTTACGGTCCAACCAAGAAGAACTAACGAGCGTAACGGAACGTAATGACGGTGAAGCTCAAGAAGCCAAAGGTATAGTAGATAAGGGTATTTTAAAAATGAGAATAATGGAATCTGGATGTAAGGACAGTTTTGGGTGTGCAGTAACGGGAATCGTGTAGGTTGCAGTTAACATTATTATTAGGGTTAAATTTAAGGATAAGGATTGCGTTAAGGTTGAGTTTGAGGTTTAGGCTTAGGCTGAGGCTAAGGCTAAGGCTAAAAAAGTTAGAGTTAACATTAAGTTTAATGTGATGTTTAAAGACACCAATGTTTTCGAGGTTACCAGGGCTACTAAGGCTATCAAGGTACCTAAGGTTACTAAGGGCTTCCAAGGTCCCCAAGGTTATCATATCATATATCATCATTTTCTATCATTGAACGAATTTGCAAAATAAAAATAGGAAAACAGCTAGCATCGAACCAATGTCTGTTGATGGCCCGTCCTACACGCTACCACTCAGCTAACCTCACATATGGTCGGCATTGCTCGGAAACACTACAAATGGTTGTTGCTACTATAGAAATGCTTGACAATTCTTTATCGACTCTTCTGCAATGCACCCTATCATACATTTATCAATAAAATATAGTGAATTTCTGCGCAGAGATCACCTTAATTAGTTTCGAAGATAACAATGAGTGCATACGTGTGAGTTTCATGCAAGATTTCAAGGATTTCTAATGCAGAAATTGTGTATTTTAGAAAACTTCAATTCATCAACACATCACAAAGTCCATCCTTCTATAAAACTACGGTGAACAATTTATTGGATGACCATACGAATGTCACACTATAAAAATGAAACCGACTGTGCTATAGAAGAATATATGCATGTGTGTGAGTTAGCTTAGAGAGACTATTGCATGTGTGTGCTGTATCATCCAATAAACGCAAGAGTGGAGTATTTAAAGAAGTACCTTTTTAGGTTAACGCTTAGAGACAGTTTTATCGAAGTCTTATACCACCATCTTTAAATTTATTCCATAATGATGATAGAAGCTTTCCGGAAAATGCTTTAAGGGTGTTTTATCGGATCAAAATATTTCTTTAAGCGATGTCACACGATAAATTGATTTCGTGGTGCTATAATGATTGCTACAGTGTGAATTGCTTCTTTAAAGCAAACGAATTGTTGCTTGGGCTATGTACATAGTACAGTAAACTATTATAGTATGTATTTATTAATCTGAAAGTATCGCATCAAATTAAGATATCCGTATGTCTCTGTTCTAGTTTTATACAATACGTTGTTTGTGTGCATAGTATGTATACGTACCCCTGTTGTAAAAACTCAACCCATAATCATGTCGCAGATTCCCATACTCCAGGAAAAACTCTTATTCATCACACCAGTGTCATGTATCAATGACCAATTAACATCCTATTTTACGCTTCCTCCTATATTGTCCATAATTGATATATAAAACTTTGCATCCGCAACAAAGATACTCGCGTCCTTCACCACCTCATCTAAGCTCCATTGTACGAGTATAAATAATAGAGAGATGAATGTTAGAACATGATGTTCCCTTTTACTGCAACAGGACACTGCGCATGATATAATCTTGTCAACATCAGCCTGATATCCTGTGAGAGTAAAATAGCATCCCTGAAGTTGCTTCATACATTTCTAACGCGATTTTACAATAATACCATCTAGTATCCTCTAATTTTAATAGAATGAAAAACCGGAAACTGATTTCAAGTGATTTAGGGAGATTTTGATAAAGTTATTTAGGAGCAATGGTGTAAATTCATGTGTGACATGCAGAGTTCAAGAAATATAATCGCGAAAGTATTGAGAGAATCGTAATGTGAAAATATTATCATTGATACGGATAAAGGAGGTATGTATTGACATTAGATAACAAGGCAGTGACCGCATTTCGTCTTTATCCTGATTATCGAATTTATTTTGTTATTGCTGAAATTTTTATTGAATTGGATGGATTGTTTGGCTTTTCTTAGTCGAGATGGTTTAAGAAAACGAGAGTTTTAATGAATGAAATTAAATTTGGTACAGTGGTGATTGATAGGATAGGTATATATTTGTGTATTTGTAATTAGGTGTACATGCATATATTTGGACACTTAGTTATTTTTTCCAAGAAATTTCCAGTCTCCGTTTGATAATTACATATCATTTGAACAAATATTCTCTTAATATTAATTTACATATGTATTATAATTGTACGTGGAAAAATATGTAAATAAGGAAATATATTGCTTTTTAGTTAGTTAGTTAAAAATAAGTATGTACACACTTAATTTAGCTTAATTAATGAATACAACAGCTATAAAACATATTCATCAACAGCAATCAACGAAAGACCTTTAAAGTAGACCTTTTCTCTTGAATTCGACTAAAGAAACACAATCAGCTCTTTGTTAGTGCCATATGACTAACATACGGTGTCAAAAAATTTAAATTTTCTTTTGATTGCATATATGTAAAGGTCAACATTGCACGTGCATTTTTAAAATATTTTTTCATAGGCGTTATCATATGTGCTAGCATGCCCTTCCGACTTTTAGGGTGCGTGAAAGAATTTCAAATAGAAATAAAGCGCGGAGAATCGTCCTTAATTCACACGAAATTAAATTCTTTAGAAAGAGGAGGTTTTGTCACTTTTGCTTTTTTTGGTAATTTGCCACCAGGGCTTTCAAGAGTAGAAACCACAATTCCTCATATTTTTCTTACAAATTAGGCTGTTATTTTACGAAAACCCAACCATTTTTGATTTTAAGGTCCTGACGTGATTCTGGTTTAACTGTCTCATCAATAAAGTAGAGAGTCGACTATCGGAACTAATGTCTCGACAAGGGTGATTCGGATAAACGAAAGTTCGTTTAATCGAGCTTCCGTTGAAAAATTAGAAAATATCCCAAATGTGAAATTAGGCGACAAACTGAAAACGTTTTGAACAACTAGAACTAAACAAATAAAAACAAATCGAGGTTATTTGAGCGATGCAGACGAGAGGTTGCTTTCTTCAGACCGTCGATTTTTTCATTTTATTCGATGTCTTTCACAAGAAATGAAGCTGAATGCCCGGTTCGGTTAATCAAATGTTCGGATAATCGATGCTCTACTGTATATCTAATATTTACCAAAAAATAAATAACTGAAATCTAGTGAAATCAGACAAACAAATTGGGAAGGTACCTTGAATATGCGCCTGATGGTATTTGGTATGTACATCCGTCAATAAAAATATCGTGACCAGTGAAGGGTTATTGATAAGAATATTTTTTTTTCAGCACAGAGTATTGCATTCAATCAAGGGATTCTAAATAAGGAATTTAAAGAATTGTCACCAACCATCTTGTTTCTATGCTTTTCCGCCGAATTTCAAACACCATTGGTGGTTTGAGGTCCGCCGACAAAATAGCTAACATGGCGAAATCGAAAAATGAGCTGTCGCTACAGAGTACATGAAAAAAAGCTGCCAATGCGAGTTAGTGTTGTATGATGTAGTCTAAGGTGACCAGACTACCCAAGGTCCAATGCTGTACACATATTTGCTGAATTTGATTTTCACGCAAATCCTCAGCCATACTACCATGTAGGGCCGGATTTCCCATAGGGGCAACCCGGTCAACTGCCCGGGGCGGCATATTTTAAAGGGCAGCAAATTGTTAAAACTTGCTTTTTGTTTTAAATTTTGTCAAAGATGTATTTTGAAAACTCAAGAAGTTCGTTATAATTTAAATTTACGTGTATTTACCTTAATCCATTCTGAAGAAAATGTACAACCAAATGGAATGAGTATGTGCAACACTTCAATTTTCATGTTGTCGCAATTTAAAGAAAAACTCCGTACGAAGCTTACCCCTGGGGAGGGGACTCCTTGCTACGTTCCTGAAGCCAACACATTTTGTAAAAATATACTCAAAAAAATATATAATTTTCATAGTCATATACGCCCACTTACGTTTTGCGTATCAGATGTATGCAATTTCTACAATTTTCAAGTCTAGCCAGTGACGGAGGGCGGCAATTCGAATACTGCCCAGGGGCGGCATAGGGGCTAAATCCGGACCTGCTACCATGGTACGGCAATTTCATTATTTATGCTTGATACTGGCACTTAGGTTTCCGTAGGAAAGGAGCTTAACGTGAATCTACGTATGCTCACTACAGCATTTTCATTAACTCGCAACTTGCAGGTAAAGTAAGTTGGCCTATTTTAGCGAAAGTTTGACGATTTACTCAAATAATGCTTGTTGGCCAGTATTTTTACAGAAACCGTAATACAAGCCAGAAATATCTTTCTGATTAATATTACTCATTGTGAGTCATATTGCTCGGATTTAGCCGTTTTTTGAATCCTTTTCGGGATACTTCTTAGCATTATATAGGAAGTTACTTTCTTTCTGCCTTATTTTTGTTACTTATTACGGAACATGCCAGATATATCAATTAAATAATTGGTAATAGTGAGGACTAAGGACATTTCGAAGAACCTCCTTATTTTTATACTCAACGAACTTGTTATAATTCCTTTTCTGTTAATATAAGGAATTATAAAAAAGTTTCCTAAGGCTATTTTTCTTATTTCGAAAACTATTGGATCGTAGGATTTGCAAACAAGTTTTCCTTTGAAATAAAGCTGTAGAGGACAAAAAGGCACTAATTGAACATTAATCGAAGATCAGTGACAGGAAAATAAATAAAAATCGCATCTTTCGACGGCTGTATCTTTAGAACCTTGGTAGCGAGAGCATTGAAATGTTCCCCAAATATGGACAGTGTAATACTCTACAAGTCTACCAAATTTCAAAATTTCGCTCAATAATTTTAAAGTTTTGGACAATTTGCAATTAGAAAACACAAAAGTCAGATTAGGGTAGCTGTGTAACTTCGGAATGCGGATAGGTAGAACCTTCAAACTTGGATGAAATGTGCTCCAAGTAGGTCTTCAAATGTGCCAAATTTCAGAAATTTCGATCGGTTTCCGAGTAATCGGAAATGAACGATTGGTAAACATATGATAATAATATCGATCGCCCATGGGTTAAACTTTACAACTTGAATCGCAAATTTCGACGGCTGTAACTTCTGAACCTTGCGATAGCTAGAGCCTTTAAATTTTCACCAAATGTGGACACTACAGTGCTCTACAAGTTTTTAAATTTCAAAATTTTCGATCACGAATTTGCGAGTGATGGACAATTTTCAATTAGAAAACTCAAAATTGCAATTTGGGCAGCCGTAACTTCCAAACGCGGATAGGTTAGAACGGTTAGGATCATGTAATTTGTAGGTAATGTGAGCGCCAAGTAGCTCTGTAAGTGTGCCAAATTTCAGAATGATCGGTAAGTGTTCCAGAGCTATCGAAATGAACTTATTATGTGAATCAGATTTAATTGTGTTGCTTGAAGAATGCTGTACATTTTGCTGTACACTTCCCAATGCTGTACGACAAGTCAAAATGCTGTACTGTACTGCAGAATGCTGTACGTCTGGTCAGCTCAATGTAGTCTCAAACATTTTGAAATTATTTCAATTCCGAATGAATAGGTTTGGTGCAGCGAAGAAAATATTGCACATTGTTCGGTACTCAGATCCAGTACCAGTTCCTGGTTTTCTTCAACAGTCGACACCACATTCGGAGCATTAGCTGGATTTTTCCGTTGCATTAGGCAATCTTCGAGTTTCCCGAGGGCCTCTCTGACAGGTATGCTTGGGAAAAGCGCCTTTACGTCAAAGGAAACCAAACAATCCTCACTTGTTAGCTTCTCGAATTTCCCTAATTTATCTACCAGTTCTAAGGCGTTTTTTAAAGAGTATTTACTTCTATAGTCTTCTATTTTCTCAATCTCGCCTATGAGCCATTTAGCGATGCTAGTTATTTATGATAGAGGAGACTATGATAGCTTAGTTAGCGAAAAACTTAATAACGGCTACTTCTTGAAAATTAGACAGAACCCTTTATCGGGGATTATTAAACTGGTTGAGAAAGCATTTAGAGAATGTGCCAGTGTTCTCCCTGAGAAGAATACACTTCGGGTCGCAAACCCCTACCCTCCCTCGCATAAAAGAACAGCCGAAAGTACATAAGCCGGGAAAACAATCTTAAGAGAGATTATAGCAGATACCAACTCGCCCACACACAACATCGCTAAATGGCTCATAGGCGAGATTTAGAAAATAGAAGACTTTAGAAGTAAATATAGATAGTAAAGATAGAAAATATAGATAGTAAAGTCAAAACGCTACTAGGAAGAGCTAAGGATAAGCTTAACAAGGAGGAAAA
Organism: Microchrysa polita; assembly: GCA_949715475.1. Classification (NCBI taxonomy): domain Eukaryota; kingdom Metazoa; phylum Arthropoda; class Insecta; order Diptera; family Stratiomyidae; genus Microchrysa; species Microchrysa polita. Next base: position 79,750,002 of record OX454418.1, on the reverse strand, counting down.
GAGCGGAATATATGAGATTACTTGCCCCAATGTGATAGATATATGTACAGAAGCAGACGCGGTTTTACTTAGTTAATACAAGAAAACAACCTGGAAGCAAATTAAAATTACTATCCCGATTGGACCAGTATTTCCCTGAGATAATCGGGGTACCTTTCCGAATAAATGAAATATTTCAACAGATAAAAAACGAATAGTATGGTTTAATAAAGAACCGATACTGAACAGGCGCTAAAAAACCTGGGAAAGGAAAACCGGTACTAACAGATGCTAAAATATCTGAAAAGAAAAATCGGCTCTTGGTCGCTGTAACAGCAAGTTTCCCACTAAAACACTTAACACATTTTACCTATAGAAAACTCCGCTCTGGAGCCAAGATTGGTCCTCGTTTTCATTACTAATTTTTTGGAGTAGTTTTGATAACTTCCCTACACGCTGTGCACCAGATAAATTTCCATTAACCGGATATTTTTGCGAAAGGATTTCGTCAGCAATTTTAACGTGCGTGGCTTGTTTTCATGAATGCGTCATCTTGAAAATTATTACATAATAAGATCAGAACTAGCCAAATCGGGGAACCTAGCCAAATTGATTAAAGAGAGACTATGCTATCGCTTTGGCAGTGGGCAGGTGATATGGCCTCAACATACTTACCTTGCTGAAACCCTAAGTCCCTTGTTCCAAATTTGTCCTTTCAATGCTTGATGAGTCACTGCAATTGACACCAACTGAAGGAATCCATCCGCGCATAGATCAGGCGAGAAATATCACATAAATGCAATTATAACTGTGTGATTTTTTTTGTCATCTATTTGAAAATTTGGTGACCCTTCCCCTTATCGAGAATTAGGTATCTTGCAGGTCCAATTACAATCCTTCTGGCGAAAGGAAGAGGCAGTAAATTTTCAATTTTAGGACGAAATTATCACATAATTCTACAAAGAAAATCTTTTTTTTTTAAGAAGAACTTGGAACATAACTAAGTGAATTGTTCCACTTTGTTTTTCGAAAGTGAGGTGGCTGCTAGCATCACACACCTAAAATTTAGGCCGCTTTCACTTAACGCAGCACCTCGTATCACTTTGTGGGCACAAAAAAAAAACAAAACAACAAACAAACAAAAAAATTTCAATACAATTTTTAATAAAATAATTTACATAAAAAACCTATTCTGCCGGCTTTAAAGCATGCCCGCAACGGTTGTAAAATGCTTTTTATGTGTGCCAGTTTGTTTCCTGCACTGCGGCTGTTTCTGCGGTCTCCTTCCCACTAAATGGAAGTTGTTATTGGATTTTTCCTTTCGACAATTTTTTATTCGAGTACTAAGAAAAAAGCCGTCCCTAAAATTTAGTGCCCCCCCCCCCCCGGCTTGCGCACTCGCCCCCTCCCTAGAGCGGGGGCTTAGAAAAAAACCGGGACCGGCCCAGAATTGAAAAAACAGGATATCCGTACTTCAACTTTTTGGTACCGGTGTTAGAAACAGGGCCAGCCCCCCCCTTTATGTAGGTACACCAACTTAATCGAAGTTGGATTAGAGACTCTTAATTTTTGCCTCTTGAGTTGTTTTTTTGTGTGCACCGGTCAAACAAACATCAATAAACAATAATTATATTTTCTTTGCAGATAACCAGCTAACAATGGTAAAACGGAGATCCAATGTAAAACGCGATGTTCTCAAATATACATTTTTCTTCTCAATCGCTTGCTTATTTATCTACACTTTTATCGGCTACAAGTATGGATTTCAAATACAAAGAACCAATTCGGATGATTACGTAGTTTTAAGAAATGACAATTCCAGTCAACTGTTTTATATTAAGACAACCGGTTGTAAGATACCCTCATACGAGATCCTAGATAATACCATTATCCCGAATAGATTCAATCACATGTCCCGCATTGAATGCCCAAAATCGCTTTTTACCTCCGATCAGAACGGAGTAATTTCTACGATTCGAAACTACGAACTATTGAAACTCTACAATGTAACGGACATTGATCAAATTATGTGCGAATATGCATCAATAACGCGCAAGGACGACCAGTCCAATGAAATCTCCGAGCAGAGTTTCATAGTCGACATACGAAATCGAACTCAAGTTAACACAGAATTCATCAGGATACAGTGCCGTAATGGGGAAAATCAAATTTTTTACAAAGACTTTCATCTTTTTACACCTCAAAAGCGCAAACCGCGTTTGGAGAAGAAAATTTCAATTTTAATATTCGGAGTTAATAATTTATCTAGATCTGAGTTTCATCGCGATATGCCGGCAACGGCCAAACTTATGCTAGAGGATTTGAAGGGCTTGGAGTTTTTTGGGCACACAAGTGTCGGCAAGGATTCGTATTCGAATTTGATACCGATCCTCACTGGACTGGATCGCAATGAATTTAGCTCAGTGTGCTTAATCAACGAAGGTGCCAACTCTACTCTGGACGGATGTCCGTTCATATGGAAACGATTCCGGGATCGTCAGTATCAAACCGCATACGGCGAAAATGTCGCCGAATCTAGCTTTTTGAGTGCATGCCAAAAAGGATTTAATGCCAGTCCGACGGACTACTACCTCAAACCTATTCTCGTTGAAATGGAGAAAAGGCACGGACATCATCGAAAGAACAATATGCATATATGTCAGGGAGGTCGAAAGCCGTCCGACATACTTTTAGAGTTTATGGAGAAACTGGCACCGTTGTATATTCATGACAACTTTTTCTCCTTCTTCTGGTTGAATGCGGCTAAACACAATTTCGTCAATATGCCCCAACTTATCGACAATGACGTGAATCGATACTTTACGCTTCTGAATAACACCGGAGTGCTTAATCACACAATTGTATTATTGCTAAGTGATCGTGGCTCGACAGCATCGTCACAAAAAGGTTATCAAGGTATTATGGAGGAACGGTTGCCGCTATTTGTAGCCCTCTTTCCGGAGTGGTTCAACAAAACCTATCCACTGGCTATGACCAATATTGTGCAAAACACAAAAAAGCTAACAACTCATTTTGATATTTTCTCGACTCTTGCGGATTTATTGGATCTGCGATCGCTATCACCCTACAACATTCGACGGCGCTCCAGTGAATTTATCGATGGTGAATCTATGCCACGAGGAATAAGTCTTTTTCTGAACATTTCGACATTGCGAACTTGTCAGAAGGCCGGGATTGGGCGTGAATTTTGCACATGCTATAAGAAGCGAAAAATAGTGACGAACGATGCCAGAGTGCAACGGGTGGCACGTTTTATAGTTCATCATTTGAATAAATTGCTGAACCCTTTTCCGCAATGTCGCGGACTATATTTAAATTCGATATTTGAAGCGACGATTGGATCGTCTGAAACGAATATATTGCACGGATCACAGTGGAATGTATTGGCTGATATTACAACAAGGATCCAAACCAAGCCAGGATTTGCGGAATATGAAGCCACCGTACGGGTTTTGAACGACCAATTGAATTTAACCGGACCTGTACGGTTAGTTAGTTCGTATTCAAGACAAGGATATTGTATTGATGATTATGCAATAAAAAAGTTTTGTTATTGTGAAAAATAAAACAGTTGAGTATAGTTTTATTTGAAATTTTCTATCTTTCCTTTCCAGATAATAGCGACGTTTTTTTCGTATCGCGTGTAAATCTGACTCGAAAAAAACGATCGCGGGTAACATCCCGGTTAAGACCAAACAGCTGACATTTGACACTTTTCGCGCATCTTTGACTCACCTTTGTCGGCTTATTTTTTAGATGTGGTGGATTTTATCACAAAAGATGATTATTTCTTTGCAAAATCTTTTCTCGTGATGAGAAAAACTCTCACATTTGGTTTGAAAAAACAAATTCCCTCATATTTCCCCTATGCGTCCGCCATCTACATTTGAGCTCTATCCCGTGTAGGGTAGTTGCACTGGTGAACTTTACCTGGGTAAGTGTCATTTTTTTATATGAAGTTCTACCCAAACCTGCACGGGATAAACTCAATAAAACGTACCTAATATATCTAGCGCACAGTTTAGCGATGGCGAATCTGTGTCCAACAAGCAACAATCTAATTTTAACGATTCGGAATCTTTAGGGCACACTCACACAGCGATTCCACAGATTTTAATGGATTTCCGTTATGTCAAATGAGCCCATACACATGTTAAATCCATGGATTCGCCGTGTGTGCGGCCTTCTACGATAAAGTTTATTCAAAAATAAAAGTTTTCCAACCGTAAAAGCACGTAATGCTAATTTGCTTCAATTTGATCGGTAAACGAAACAAATTAGTCCCGGGCGACCTCAAACGGAGATCGCTGAGCAACTATATTGCTTTTTGCTGGTTCATTTCCAGCGAAAAAGTGTACGCAACACACTCCTAATCCTTTAGCACAGGCGTTCGAATATTTTCTAAAAATTCTATCTATATCCCAATTCTACACTGGGTAGAATATGTACTAAAATAAAATTATCATCGTAGTCAACAAATTTTCATAAAAAAAATGGAACCCAATAAAATCGTATGGCAAATTGTTGTGATTTTACCCTTAAACCAATAAAATTGTTTGCTATCTTCATTTTCTTCCAAGGTGAGGAGTTTGTACGCAGCACCCGCTCTAATGGGGTGAAGCAAGCCGGGATGTCGCCCGAGTGCCAAATTTTTGGGGACCGCTTTTTGGGTAGCATTCGAATAAAAAATATGTAAAAAGCCGAAAAGAAAAAATCAATATAAATTTCGATTTCGTGGAAAGAAACCATACATATTAGGTATGTTTTTTTTTGCTATCCCGTGTAGGTTTGGGTACCGAAACTTCATATAAAAAAAATAGCAGGCTGACATTTTTTTTAATGGAGTTTCGTTACCCAAACCTACACGGGATAACCAAAAAAACACATACCTATTATATGTAGTTTCGTTACCCAAACCTACACGGGATAACAAAAAAAACTCACTTAAAGTATACCAACCGGCCATCGCAGATATTCACACAACCGTTGTGAATCGGTCAATAGGGAGATTGAGTAGGAATAGAGTCCTCCCAGAGCTCCCAACACCCATATCACCTGTAGAGATTAGGCCGAGCCACCACAGGCACACTGGCCCAGCTTAGGTCAGGCTGGTGTTAGCGCCTCAATTCCTACTTATCTCGAATTGATCCGGGCGTTACCCAACTAGCAATGCGTATGCTTCAAAGAAGCACTTCACCCTGTGGCAATCCTATAGTACCACCAAACTCAGTTTAACGTGTAACATCGCTTAAAGGAGTATTTTGATCCGATAAATATTCCTTAAAACATTTTCCGGAAAGCTTCTAACATCCTTACAGAATCAATTCACGATTATCCAACAATCATTGAATATATCGTAGTTTTCTAGGAGGATGGACTTTGGGATTTTTTAAAGAATTGAAAGTTATGAAGTGCTCTGGAATACTAGGATATAGGAACCAAGATTTTTCAAGAATTGCACGATTAGTGTATACGCTATACTCCTGTACAGACTTGGAAGGCACGCAAACCCCAAAATATTTAATTTCGTATTTTTTTGTACAGGAGCAGGAGGTAGCTGGGTCGGATCTTCCACAACTTTAATTTTCTATAAGGACATCCAACAGCTACCACTTGACACAAATTTGAAGTTTTTCGCAACATTTTATTAAACGATATGGATGAATAGAGCTTTGTAGGGGAGGTAGGGGTAGTCCGACCTACTCAATTTCCATCAACGTCAAGGATATGTTACAATTAGGCGTTGATCAAAATTTCACATCGTTAATATATATTTTCTGTCGAAAGTTATGGCCGAATGAAAATATCATGAAGGGGTCATTTGTATGGGAGCTAGGTGTACCCTTGAACAGATTTGGCATATTTTCAATACCGTCTAAAAATTTATCAAAACACACATCTGACCAAGATTTCAAACTTCTCGCCTCATTATTTCGGGAGTTATCCTACGAACAGGCAGATAGAATATTCTCTTCCAATATAGTAATAGGGTATAAAAGCTGAATAATAGTCCAATAATGGCAATTTTGCGCCGTTTTTCAATCCAATAGAAACTTATTATAGCACTAAATTATGCTTCGAAAAAGGTGTAAAAGATATGCATCTTATATCATCATTATATCATAATTTGCTCCGATAACCAAAGGTAAAAATTGGTTTTGTAAACTAAAGGAGTCTTATAGGGTGACACTGATATTTCATGAAAAAAAAACAGCTCGCAGCTTGCATAGAACCCATGACTATCGTATTGCAAGTTCTACGCTCTAACCACTCAGTCAATCTGAGATATAGTCAACATTGCTCGTAAACACTACAAATGGTTATTAGTTGCTTCTATTCTTTATGAAATGATCTGCAATGAACCTTCTATTTTATTTTATAGCAATTAGTTGGCCTTACCAATAATAACGTTCATTAAATCCACAGATTCGTCAATTAAATGCAGCCAGTCTGCGCAGAGATCATCTTAATTGATTCAGCAATTAAAAGTAGGTACTAACATCGTCAGTTCACGTGAAATCCATGCAAATACTGTCAAAATTTTGATGATCGTGAAATCGAATTCGCTTGGTGGTACTCACTTCACATGAAAGTCTCCACACCGGTTTTTGACATTTCGCCAGTGAAAATAATGCAGTTGCACTTTATTTCACAGTGAAAAGATGTCATCGACAATCAATCAGAACGCGAGTGAACATTTATCTGAATAAAAAGCAAGTCTCCACGGCACCGTTTTCACGGGAGACATATATGCACGTTTTTCGCTAGGTGAACTCAGTACATACCTTAAAGGTAGTCTCCACGGCACTGTTTTCACGGGAGACATATATGCACGTTTTTCGCTCGGTGAACTCAGTACATACCTTATGTTGACCGTTCTGATTCCCTGACTGCCATTTTGCCGATCAGAAATAATCTCCGGTTCTTTTCGTTTACTTGTTCCACAAAGCCAGACAAACGAGAAGAACCGGATATTATTTCTGATCCGTAAAATGGCAACATGTTTACGCGGAACATGCGCAACTGCTTTGTTTTGTAACCTCACCGTGACTGAAAGGCATCGATCGGGACATCGAAAGATTGTTAATGCTCATGCATGAATTGTAAAATGCGTACAAACCAAACATATTTGGTTTTGTGGTAAATGTAAGTGAAAATTCGTTGGTGAACCAGGCTCAGTAATTGGCTAATTCGTTTCGCGATCGATTTTTTCAACTTTGGCTATCTATAGATTAATTTAAGACCGCCAGAGACATTGCTCAATGAAAATCAAAAATTTGATTTAGTCACAGAGGAATCGCACTTTTATGTGTGGCTACCGTTTATTTTCGATACCTCGGGAACCTTTTCCGATCTGTAAGAAAATTTTGCACACACTTGTAGAGCTACTTGGCGCTCATATTTTCTCAAAATTTCACGGCCAACCCGCGTTCGAAAGTTACAGCTGCCCAAATCGCACTTGTGTGTTTTCTAATTGTCCGTGATTTGGCTATTCTTGAGCGGAATTTTTTTTAAATTTGACAAACATGCAGTACGGTGCCTACCATGGTAGGCACCGTACTGCATGTGGTGAACATTTCAAGGTTCGGAAAGAATGTGAATGCCGAAAGATGCGATTTCAATTGATTATCCCTATCATAATACGATGAAAAACAGCCACTGTACTCCACCATCCGTTTCCGAGGTGCGATCGCAGCCAGTGGCGAGTCGATGGAAGGCAATTCGTAAGATTTAGATCTCCGGCTTAGGTTTGCCTAAATTCTGTAGCTAGCCTTGCATTTGGTAAGATTTAAACCTCTCTGGTTCATGATTAGGTTTATTTAAATCTTGTCTGTCGCTTTTCAGAATTCGCCCACATGTTTGCAATGGTGCGCTGCTAGGAAATAGAATAAGACGAGCGGAGCGAGCGGTGAGCTGATGGAAGGCAATTCACAAAACTTAAACATTGGCTCGTCCATACGTTTACTCAGATCCTGTGGCTCGCCCTTCGCTATGCTCATTCCTCGCTCTGTCTGTCACCCTTTTCATAATTCGCCAACATCCTTGCGACTAGCGCTGATGGGAACCGGATAAGGCGAGGTGGGAGCGAAGCGAGCGGTGAATTGATGGAATGCAATTCGTAAGATTTAGACTTCTGGTGCGTCCTGAGGATTTGCTAGAAAACCGTACAGCATTCCCAAGCAGCATTTTAAGTAACAAAAACCTTAGCTTTTGGTTTCGCCACTTTACGAAGTTGTGGCTACTTTTTGGGTACCTAAATTGCTTCTTCATAGTACCAAATCCTGTAAAGTATTTGGTGGAACGTTGCGGCGTGGGAGCATTTGGAACTGCTTGGTGACAACTTTTGCGGGAACCTCTTTGTGGTCCCAACCACGTAATTTGACACAACTTGGGACTTCACGAAAATGTGGGCACTACATGGTATAAGTAGGATAGTGATTGCCTCGTCTTAGCTACTACATTTGGTACTATCTAGTGGGTAGACTATAAAGGATTTGTTTCAAGTGGCAAAACCGTAGATTTTACCCCATCAATGCCACAATGAAAATAGTAATTTTCGCAAGTAAAAAGATCATGTAATGGTTCTTTAGATGGTACTATATAGTTGCGATAACTATGGCGGATAGTATCCAATGTCACCCTGTCGTCTCTGGCCACTTAACTGCTACTTCGTGTGAGAATTATCGATAAAGGTAGGCAGTACTCCAGATCCGAATGTGACAGGCTTTGATTTTTTCTTATACCAGGAAAAATGAAAAATGAAAAAATAAAATTAAAATTACGAACAAAAATCCTGTTTTTTATTTTGAAACTGCAATGTACCAAAAACAATGATTTAAACTTCATAGTAGCAGCTGGCACTACAAAATTCCCGGTGCTACCACAACGTCCCATTTGTAACTGACTGGTGTCAAATGGTTCGTGATTGTCACTATATGGTTAAAAATTGATAGTAGCAAATTGAAACATGTCTTAGCATTCTCTCTAAAGTTGCATTTGGAAGGGTGAAGCACTTCATAGTTCCCAAACTTATGATTCGCCATATTTTAGAATATCCGATGTAAATTTCTTTGAACAAGAAATTACGATTTTTATTATTTTGGATAAAGAACAACTTTTATCAATGAAAGCTACTGTTTTTTCAGTAAATAATTATTACTGAACACCTATCTAGCAAAATATAACGAAAATTGGATATAATCTTAAATTTGTTTTGGTAATGTTTTTCGCATTTTTCTATTAAAACATTGAAAAAGATGAAGGGCATTGTTATTTTTCGAGGCACGACATACAACTTCACAATGAAATTTGCTTGGCAAGAGTAGTTTTCATAATTTCAGAAACATTTCTAATTAATTAAGATTAAGATTATACAATCCTTCCTTTCAAACCGAACATTTTCTGTTAGAGTTGGTACATCAAACTCTACAACAAAATCAATTTCGGCAGGTGTTCCACAGGGTTCGTGTTTGAATCCACTTCTCTTTAATATATTCACCGCGGATATCCCTACAAATAGCAATTGCGAGATAGCATGTTTTGCAGACGATGTATGCATATTCTGCGCCAGTGCCCAAGTAACAATTTCATCCCTATAATATTTCATAGAATATTTTCTTCTAACGATAATAGGGACATCTTACAGGGTATAAACTCTGAATAATAGTCCAATAATGGCGTTTGGCGCCGTTTTTTGATCCAATTGCACCTTATTGTAGCACTGAACTAAGCTTTGAAAAAGACATTCATCATGTGTTATGTCATCATTTTCTGTCATTTTCTCGTGAAAAAAAAGAAAAAAAATAATTCCCGCAGCCAGCGTCGAACCAGCGACTGTCGTACGCCAGTCCGACGCCCTAACACCTCGGCCAACCTCACATATAGTTAACATTGCTCGTAAACACTACAAGTGCTCAACACTTCTTTATCGACTCTTCTCCATTGCACCTTCTTCTTTATATGTCAATCAGTTGAAGTTGAATAAATCCACACATTCATTAATAAAATGCAGACATTTTCTGCGCTGAGATTATCTTAATTGATTCACAAGCTAACAAGGAGTGATGAAATGTTGGTTTCAAGCAATATTTCAATGATTTCAATTCAAGAAACGTGGTATTCCAGTGCACTTCATAAGTGTCAATTCATTAAATCACAAAGTCCATCCTTCCATACAACTACGGTGAACAATTTATTGGATGACCATACGAATGCCACACTATAAAAATGACACCGACTGTGCTATAGAAGAATATAATGCATGTGTGTGAGTTAACTTAGAGAGACCATTGCATGTGTGTACTGTATCATCCAATAAACACAAGAGTGGAGTATTTAAAGGAGTACGTTTTTAGGTTAACGTTTAGAGACAGTTTTATCGAAGTTTTATACCACCATCTTTAAATTTATTCCATAATGATGATATAAGCTATCCGGAAAATACTTTAAGCATGTTTTGTCGGATCAAAATATTACTTTAAGCGATGTCACACTATGAATGAATTTCTTGGTACTATATGATTGCTACAGTGTGAAGTGCTTCTTTAAAGCAAACGAATTGTTGCTTGGGTGATAATCCCACATTCATTTCAACTAATTTAGAACATCAACTTGAGACTCTGTACCAGTACTATTTTCGATGGAAAATAAGACTTAATACCTCGAAGACGCAGGCAACTTTTTTCACGAAAAAGAGGAAAAGGTCAAACCTTCCAAATTCACCCCTGAATTTCCTTATGGCGAATACATTCCTTGGAAAAAAGAGCTCATACCTATCTAGGATTAGTTTTTGATAACAAACTCTCAGGGTATTCTCAAATGGAAATAACAAGTGAAAAAATGATGAAATCATACTGTTCCTTATATCCACTTTTAAATAAGAAATCTGACTTATCACTTGATAATAAAATATTGATATATAAAATGGTCATCCAGCCTATCGCATCTTATGGATCAGCTGTATGGGGCCAAGACAGTAAAACAACAAAAAAGAAAATTCAAGTCACACAAAACAAACTTTTAAAATTTATTAGTAACAAACCATGCTTTTACTCAACTAATAGACTACACCAAGAGACAAAAGTTTTGACCCTAAATGAAATTGTAAACAATAGCACAACTAAATTTTTGGCAATTTGCACTATTAGTAATAATATTCTCATTAGAGCACTTAGTAATTAATGCGAACTTTTAATTATATTATGATGTAGATATTTAAGCTTAGATTAAGTAATAGTTTTAGTTTATTTTTAATTTTTTTATTCACGAGGTTTTAGTTATTTCTTTTTTCCTCAATTATGTACCATTTAGTCCTAGAGAACTGAACCTAGCATATGAAATATTTTATTTATAATAGGTGTGTTTTTTTGGTTATCCCGTGCAGGTTTGGGTAACGAAACTTCATACAAAAAAAAAATGACAGGTGGATCAGCTGGCATTTTTTTTATATGGAGTTTCGTTACCCAAACCTGCACGGGATAACCAAAAAAACACACCTAATATTATAGAATTAAGGCCATCGCCGGCATCTAACCTAATTGCCAACTGAAATGTCAAACTATATTACTGCTTGAAATAAATTGAATTGAAATTGAAAAAAAAATTTTATTTTATTAATTAAATTCAAATCAAACTGTTTTAACAGATTTTTGCTAGCACCTCATATGTTTATCCCTTTCTCGCAAAAACCAAGTGTCGTCCCAAGAATGCGCAGCTGATTGGTACGTCAAACTACCTTGGCGTTCCTTATCTATGATGGTTGTCAAAAGTGTAGGTTGTCACTAGTAAAAAAATTCGGAGGATTATTTTTTCCGTGTGATTTCAGCCGGATAGCAGCACTTTAGATTGCTGTAAGTTGTTTGTCTCTTTAAATATGTTACCGCAAAGTAAGTGCCGAACAATTGCTTGTACTTTCCGAGGTACAATTTGACTGCAAATTGCATTTAATTATATATTTACATTGCTCTAACACCTCAACTTACATTTCCTTGAGTGCAGGACAGGAAATTATGTTTTTAGCAATAATCACTAACTTGTTGCTAGGAGTTGCAAAAATTGTCGAGTTTGCGGTTGCGAATGCAGTGAAGTAGACAAGAAAAAATGTTTTAGTCGTTCAATTTGTTCATCATTGCTACTCGGTATCAACTTTCCGAAAAATCTGTTGTCGACGAATTTTGTCTAGTGCCCAGTTGCTAACTCGCTGATCTTTGCGTATTCTCTTTCCAAACCAGCTGTAATGTGATAGATGGTCAATTCCCATCCCCAATGTGCCGTGCCTTGAATGTGAGTGGATGAGTGAATTGTACACCCAACCCCTGTGTTAATAATTGACTCGATTGATTGACACGGTCCTGCTGGGAAAAAATAAGTGGATGATTTTCGAGAAAAACATCAATAAGGAATCGAGAGGACAAAATGTATTTTGGAAAACATCGATTTACTTAGGAAACCGATTTGAATGGGAAAATATGTTGTTCAAATTCACCCTACTGGTTAAAAGAAATTTACCAGGCTTACGTTTGTTTGTGAATTTGTCAATCTTCCTGAGTAAAGGTAAGATGTTGAGGATACCATCTAAATGCCTTGAATTCGTCACGCCAAGCGCAAAAAATAAGTATGTCCGTTGGTTCGGAAAACAACCTTGTCTTGTTGGGATGTCAACATATTCTAGACTTCAATACGGCCAGGAATCTCCGGACGGTTTGCAGAATCTATTCTAGCTTTTGCCTATGTATGTTTATGACTGCGTTTCAATATTTAACAAATTTGTATGAAAGTTACACTATCCTGTCCTGATCTCAACCCATTGAAATGCAGCTTATGTACGTATGTTTGCATTTTTTACCACATCAACTGATCCATGCCGAATTTACTCTTACGAAAATAGTAGATTGGGGTAATTTAGTGTACTCATTATCGGTATAAAGACTACAGAGGTTCGAGAAGATCGTCATTTCTACAAGGTGTCCTGCATTTGGTAGTCAATACTAAAAGGACAATTGGTCTGAGCAAAAACGCCATCAATGGAATTGGTAACAATTTTACTGTTTTTTGTGCCATTGCGTTTTTTTTTCGACGATAATGAAAATCACGACTTTTGCTATCAAATTAAAATTTACCACTCGACTAAAGACTTATTGATAGATACAACGAACTTCGGCGAGTATCTAATAGGTTAATTAGACGTAAGAAACGCAAACATTTTGACGAGCAGTTGCAGCAAATAAACCAAAGATTAGCCAGTAAGAACATTAGACAGGCGTACAAACTTATAAATAATATCAAGAACGGATATCAACCCAGGACACGCCTATGTAAGGACAAGGATGGTAACATCATCAGCGACATCGAAAGCGTCAACAAACGATGGGCCTCGCATTTTGAAGAGCTCCTCAATGCATCATCAACATCCCCCGCGGAGCTAGCTCTTGAGCAGTTAGCCGAACCAGGCCCTCCCGTTGTACCCCCAACAGTAGAGGAGGTGAGTCTTGCCATACAGTCGCTCCAAAATAATAAAGCGCCCGGCGCTGACGAGATCCCAGCAGAACTGCTGAAGCATGGTGGAACGTGCCTGACTAACGCTATACATGTACTACTGCTGAAAATATGGAACGACGAAGTAATCTCCGAAAATTGGCGCAAAAGCATAATCTGCCCAATCTACAAAAAGGGTGACAAGCTGAAGTGTGAGAATTACAGGGGCATATCATTAGTTTGTACGGCCTATAAAATATTATCGAAAATTCTTGAAAAGAGAATCAATCCGTACGCAGAACGAATCATTGGCGAGTATCAAGGCGGCTTCAGACCTGGTCGCTCAACGACCGATCAGCTTTTCACAAAAGTGCTGGGAATATAACATCGACGTATACCAAATCTTTCTAATGTCCTAGATGTTAAGGGCAAAGAATGACGCCAGAAGGGTTTGGCAAAGATCTCGTAATGATATTAACCAAAGTTATTACAATTTCTTGTGTTCCACACTTAAATCTAAAGTTAAAGAGTTGAAAAATATTAACTGGAACTTTAAACTTCAGTCATTACGTAAGTCTTCGAAACCTTTTTGGAACCTAAGCAAAGCCTTAAGGAAACGCTACAATATCATCCCTCCTCTAGTAGAAAACAATGAATATATTATCGACCCAAGGGAAAAAGCCGAAATACTTGCCAAAACCTTCAGCTCCCACCATCAATTACCTACCAGCAATACACACAATGCAACCCTCATAAGCGTCCGCTCAAGCATTACAACAATCAATAACACCACAATTGACCCTAAAGTGTTTTTCCGATCTACGGACATCAAGTGCATAATAAAAGGGTTAAAAACTAACAAATCTGCTGGTGATGACGAGCTTAAGCCAATTGTTGTAAAACATCTGCCTCGAAAATGTATCGTCTTCCTGACTCATATTTACAACGCATGTATGAAGCTCTCATATTTCCCAGAATCTGGTATAAAAAGATTTTACCAATATGTGTATGCTAGAAAATTTATATTAGTAACTGACAACAAACCCCTATCGCAAATATTTTCACCTGATAAAGGGCTGCCGACACTTTCTGCAACTAGGATGCAACATTATGCAATTTTTCTAGAATCGTTTAATTACGAAATCCGATACAAAAAAATCTAGTGAAAATGCAAATGCAGGCGCAATGTCCAGATTACCTGTGAAAACAAAGTCACAGTACGCAGAAGAAATAGACTTGATCGAATTACATAGGATACATTCAAAATTTTCCAGTCACAGTTGATGAGCTTGGCTTAGCCACTCAAAATGATAATGAAGTTAAAGAGCTTAACCAATCACTTAAGTATGGCCGCAACTGCGAGCCAAAATTTCGTTTTGCCATAAACCAGGACGAGTTTGCACTTCAAAGGAATTGCCTAATGCGTGGCATCAGGGTTTACATTCCAAAGCCTCTACGTAAAAGAGTTCTTAAAGAACTACATACGGCTCATTTTGGTATGAGTAGGATGAAGCAGCTTGCTCGCGGTTATTGTTGGTGGAACGGTATGGACAAGGAAATCGAAGATATGGTGAATAATTGCAAGAATTGTCAATCAGTTCGACCCGATACAAATAAAGTTTCACCCACACATTGTTGGGAGAGACCTAAACATGTTTTCGATCGGGTACATATCGATTTCTTTGGTCCTTTCAAAGGCAAACTTTTCTTTATTCTTGTTGATGCCTTTAGTAAATGGCCTGAAGTTCATGTAATACCAAACACTAAAGCATCAACAACGATAAACAAATGCAGAGAAATCTTTGCAACTTTTGGTTTACCCAATGTTGTTGTGAGTGATTTCGGAAGTCAATTAGTTTCACATGAATTTCAGGAGTTTCTGAAATCAAATGGAATTGTTCATAAGCAAGGAGCACCTTACCATCCTGCAACTAATGGACAAGCTGAACGTTACGTTCAGACCATGACAAATAAAATTAAAACAATAAATTGCAAAACAACTGATATTGAATTTGAATTACTTAATATTTTAATGGCGTATAGAAGAACTATACACCCAAGCACTGACAAGTCTCCAGCTCAATTAATGCTTGGTAGACAATTAAGGTCCCGATTGGACATGATGATTCCAACTAGCAAGGAGATTAAATTAAAAGAAAATTATTCAGTTGGACGAATCTTTAAAGTTGGTGATCGGGTTGCCGCAAGAAACTATTTAACGGCTGATAAATGGTACTTCGGTAAAGTCATTGAAAAATTAGGCGAGTTACATTACCTAATGAAATTAGATGATGACAGAGTTTGGCGTCGACATGTTGACCAGTTAAGAAAAGTCGGTGAACGCATTGGGGATACCAAACTATTAGGGGAAACCTCATATGGACAGTTAGGGATGCCAAAAGCCAAAGATCGACCCAGTAACAGACCAATCACAGAAACCAGTACTGAAAATTCAGAATCGACCGACCCCTCCACGATAACTATTCCAAGGAACGAGAGTACCCAGAGAGAGAGTTGCGATCCAGCTCCAACCAATATGCCGACCGAGCCGGTTCCTGTTATTGCCGCACCTGTAGTCTCTGATCGACCTAAAAGAATAACTCGACCTCCACAACGTTTCCAAGATGAATTTAAATATTATAAATGAATTAAGACCCGTATTTATGAACATTCCTTAACTCAAGGAGACTTTTTTTCTATGAAAAAGTATGGGATATGACTTTAATTTATTGAATTTCGGCATCCTTGACCTGTGGACTTTCGCATAGCGGCGGTGACATCAGGAACAAAGCTCAACCCTGGTCCGCGTTCGTGAAACTGATCTGTGGCGAGCGCTGGTTTATGGTCACTCAACGATACTTTGTAACTTCAGCCTGCCACTGGCGATTGACTACACTGTTCCCAAATACTTTTTAGTAGGAACTATTCTACCTTAATCCCGCCTAGGGATAGGTGTCATATGTCGTTTTCAAAGCGCTAAGGGAACATCGCGGAAAGGCAATATCAAAAGATGCTCCACTAGATGGATGCAAGGCCAGAGTCTGACCGGAGAATTAGTGGTTGTGCCCAAGAAAATAGCAAAATAGCATTTGTCTCGGCGATAATGGGATCCAAGATATAGTTGTCTATTGGGCGAAGTGTCTACACCACTGGCCAAGCATTGACTACACAGTTCCCAAATACGATGCCTAATGGTAAGGTGGATATAAAACGATGAAGCGCATAAGGTAAGGTTCATTCAACAACGAATTGGTAGCTTTCTAGAATGATCCACTACACTGTTGTACAAGTCATCCGACAGCTTGGATCGGTTTTATGCGGATTCCAATCGAGAGCCTGTTTTGCAATGTTTTTCGACTCTTTTCGAAGTGTGACCTATCCACTGCCACTTCCGCCTTTCGATATGGGTGCGAATCCTATTTTGACCAGTAGTGGCGAGGAGGTCGTCGTTAGATATGACTTCAGGCCACCGAAGGAGGAAGGAGAAGCTCCAGGGTCAGACGAGATCCATAATAAAACGTTGAAGGAAACGCCCAGGCATTAAGCTCAATTTACCGTAGGCGCGCATTGAGAGTGTGCTCTGCGTACCGAACAACTTCGCACGAAGCTGCTTACGTTGTTGCTGCAATGATCTCAATAGGAATTCTGGGGACCAGTAGATTTTATGGCGGTCGAAGTAATAACATGGAAAGATGAAAAAGGTTGGAAAGGCAGGAAAGCATGAGACAGTGGCAACTGCGGTGGGACGAAGCTGTAACCGGTAGATGGAATCACTCTCTTATTCCTGATATTGCAAAAAGGAATTAACGGCAGCACGGGGAAGTGAACTTCGAAAAGAAGCAGCTAGACGGAAGTCAGCAACACGGCATGATGACTAACTAGCCGAAGCCGCCCCTGCGAAGTAATATCGAGAGGTGGTCTGGTTTTACTCAGTAGAAATTCGGTAAAACTGAATCAGCAGTATCTTCCGAAGAGTTCCTCACCTCGTTAAAAAAAAAGGCCGCCAAAGTCGTAGGATGTGCCGTTGGCACTGATTCACGACATCTAACGGTGTAATATTTCAATGCGCATTATACTAGGCGTACAACTTAATGCCGTCCGTTGTTTGTTTTTGTTTAAAAAATGCATTTATTTGAATGACAAAATGAATTATTACAGTATTGAAGGTATTTTCCATCCCTAGCCACTACGTACTTACTACCGTCGCGGAAGAAGCGTTCATCTTGTGTAGCCAAGAATGAATCGAAACACATTTTTTTACCCTGTTTTGAAGTGAAACGTATTTCAGTCAACGCGCTCTGCATCGATCGAAACAAATGATAGTCGCATGGGGTAAGGTCTGGGCTATAAAGCGGGTTACCCAGAACTTCGCAAACGCTAGTTTCCAAAAAGTTTTTAACTGGAACAGCAACGTGAGGCCGATCGTTGTCACGGTGAACGATTATTATGGACTCGTATTTGGTCGCATATCCTGGACGTTTTTCGACTATAGCTCGCTTTTAAAGGATAATTTTTTGCCTGTGACGGTTTGCCAAGGATGACCAAATTCCTGATCCCACCAAATACAGAGAATTATCTTGGAAAAAACGCAAAGAAAATTAAACTCGTTGTGCTAAACTCAAAGGCTTGTTGTCCACCTAATATACAACGTGACTTTGTCTTGTGTGGTAAATCATCCCGAAACTTCACTAACAAATTATTTTGAAAATTTACAAATGAAACTAATAAAAGTTTCTCTTTTTAGCTACTCTTTAAATTGTTGCCTTACATATCTTTTTCTTATCTACCTAACTTTACAGTGATTTTCCTGAGCCTATAATCATCATAGTCCACAAAAAACCGCACCATTCAGATGTGATTGCATCAAAAGCTCATCATTATACAACACAACAATGGACTCCAATCAAGAAGTGTACAACAACTCCAATTCGGTTGGTCGGATTCAGGATCAAAATTACGACGACTTGGGGGGCTCCGCGTTGCTTTCGACCGACTCTGAAGTGGAGCGAAATGAATCTGAAATTGATCGCAAGCTGGTTAGTTGACTTTTACAAACTTTTTCTTAGTTCATAAGTAATGCTTCGTCGTGTGTTCATAGAAACCGCATGGAGGTGTGTCCCCGGAAGCTTGGAGTACAAATAGTGACAGTCCTACTCCTACCAATAGTGTCAACGAAAGACCCTGGGCCAGAGACATCCTCTGGGGTGATGAGCACCGACAACTATTGGGAACGGAGGAAGAGTCATCAGATAGACACAGTTCCGACGAAGATATGGATACTGATTTGGAATCGATATATCGCATAAATGCTGAACAATTGGAATACTATAAAAAACAATTCAGCATCATACAACCGGATACCAATGGATTAGTGTCGGGACATATTGCTAGGTAGGTGAAACTTTACCAATAAAACACAATTCGTGTGTCACATTTCTTGCGTTCTAGAATATTCTTTGAAAAATCGCGCATTCCTGTTGAACAGTTGCGTCATATCTGGCAGCTATGCGACGTGACAAAGGATGGTGCTTTAAGTTTGTCCGAATTTTCAGCGGCCATGCATTTGGTCGTCTTGCGACGTAACAACATACCATTGCCGCATGTACTGCCGGCATGTTTGGATCCCGAGCGATTGATGCAGGCGGCTCAGAATGAAACGAATGTGCCACAAGAAGCGGATCTCTTACATTTAGACGATGAAACAAAAGATGAGCCAACCACCAATGAGAGCAGCTATGGAGAGAATTTTATTCAACCGCCGAATAATACGAATATTTTAGATTTAAGTGTATCTTCTCAGGTGAGGACAATCATGACTGTTATTGCTTGAATCTGTTATCAATATTTAGTTGAATTTTGCAGCTAAATGACTCTGCAAGTCCACCGACCGAAGAAACCCATAAAACATACAGTACATCCAATTCCCCGGCACAAGAAACGGTTGTATCGCCTACAGGAAAGGAATCATCAAAAGATTGGTCTAATCAAAATCGAGTATGTAACAGTATTTTCCTATTGCTTTGAATATTTTGCTTATTTATTTATTTACAGCAATGGACGAAATTTCCCGAATCTCCCACATCAAATGTATCAAGTCCTGGTTTAAAACCGGTCAACTTTGATATACAACGTTCGGCTCAGGCTGTTGTATCAGATCCGCAAATTTTGCATCCTGTACCATTGAGAGTGACGCCAGTAGGTAAGTCGATTTTTTATACATTTTTGGGTGTACATTAAAGTTTATCTGACGTTTTGTCAAATCATTGGATTCAAACATGGTTTCTATTACACATCCTTTTCAGCTGCGGATATTCATGAAACGGATGGCGTCACGCATCCGCGAAAGGTGGACATTACAAATGCCGCCGCCAATTCGCATCTTGTTACAGCTGTAACAACATCCAATCGAGAATCGTTGCAAGTCAACGATTTGTGTGGCATTCAGCGTCCGCAACCGAAAAAGATTGCAGCCAAGCCCAATCTCGGCGCCATACCACCACCACCACAACGTGATTTAGGCATAGCCAATATTGCTGAAGATGCAGCTAGTTTACCTCCGACAATTCCGAAAAAAGAGCAACCACCTTTGCCACCGCCGAGACCATATCGACACGCACGCAGTAGCAGTCTAGATTTGAACAAGTTGAAAATGAGTAGTACGGAAGCGAGTGTACCAGGTCCGCAAGAAAATTCGGTAAGTCTTGTTATTTGTTTAAATAATATATCCAGTAGAATAATTTTATCTCTTCCGAACATCTCAGCATGCTCCTGGTGGAAATGAGATACAAAATCCAGAGTTTGCAGATTTCGCTCATTTTCCTTCGGAAAAGGTGATAATATATATATTTGACTACACACTGGCAGAATTTAATTACATTTTGATTGCAGGATGTTAACAATGCATCGCCATCTGACATTCTTCGCCGCTCAGTCAAGCCGTCACGTCTCATGACCACTTCACTACAATCATCACAGCACAACAGTGCATTCGAGGTGTATCGAAAGCCCAACCTACAAACGAATTTACAATCAGGCGACACACTACCGTTATCCTCAATTCAGCCGGCCGCACTGAATAGTAGTATTTCAGCGAATGAGAATAATCAAAATTCGGCAGCGTACAACAAACGTATAAGTGCTATCAGCGAAATGCTTCGTCAGACCTCGTTCGCCCACGGCAAGGATGTTTCTGACGTTCTACGTAATCTCAAACAACACAACGTTCTACTTCTGCATCTTTGCAAAAATCTTAGTGAGGAACTGTTGGAAATACAGCAGCGCAAAGAGGAGGTACGCAACAAAATCAGCGGCTGCCCGGGAAGCAACAGTATTAGCGACAATTACAATGCAGTAGGCGCTGCTGCTGCTAGTGACCGTGCTGTCGTCGATGTTGTCCGACCAAATGTTTAAGGTGTTTTTAGATGATGAAAAGCGAACGATTAAGTGGAAAGTGATATATGTTGTGTACATGAAATCTTTTGGTTGACTACTTTTTTTTTTTAAATTTTGAACAGATTATAGTCTGATATGGAATGTGTATATTGTATTTAATATATTTAAAAAATATATGTAAATCATGAAATATCAAAACAGTGCTTGTTGTTTATCTCGTTCTCTAAAAGTAATAGCGTAAGACAAAAAATAAATCAGCACCGATGGGATTGTTCCAGTTCTCCTTCAAAAGGGTCCGAGGCATCTAACTCCATACCTCCTGAGTATCTTCAGAACCAGCTTTTCGCAGGACTACATCCCTTCCTGGCAAGAGCCCCGGCAGGAGCCCTGAAGGTTCGATGCAGGAAGGTTGTGTTTGACTGTGTAAATGTGTGGGTACGATATATGTGTTTTTTCGTCATATTGGAAGCATTACATCTCGGCGCGGCTGCTCTCAATTTTACTAATTCGCGCCGGTGTTGAAACAAATCCAGGCCCAGAGGTATGGGTTTGTAGTGTCTGCAACCAACGTATCGGTTCGAATGCCAGATCAGTGCAGTGTAATTGCTGTTTGGAATGGGTTCACTTTAGGTGTTCAGGTTTACAAAGACAGGACAACACTCCTTAGCCTATGTTACGGCAGGTTGTATAAATATTGGGCAACCCAGGGCTGCTCCCAGCCCACCTTCTCCACCACTGCCCCCTACACCGCCAAACAATATGATAAGGAATGCCAGACCCAGGATACGCCTGGCCCTCCCCCTCCAGCAGTTTTCACTGCACTATCTATATTACAGTTTAACTGTAATGGCATCCACCGAAAAATCGCTGAGATCACACACTTCTTGAGTTCCAACAGAATTCTCATCGCCGCCATCCAAGAGACGTTGCTTCACGCAAACTCGTCTCTAAGCGTCCATAGCGAATATGTTATACTGCGGAAAGATCGACCGGCCGCCACGGATGATTCTCACCCTGGAGGTGGACTTGCCTTCCTAATACACAAGTCCGTACATTACTGTGTATTAGATGTAGTTGCTGACGGTCCGGCGGAAATTCAAGCCATCTCAGTTCCATCGGGGAGCACTAATATCGAAATTTTTAATATATATATGTACCACCTCACTCTAGTTGCCCTTCTGGCTATCGTTTCGATATTGGTCCTCTCCTTTCCGGAGAGCACAGGGTCATCCTTGGCGACTTTAATGCGCACCATGAGCTCTGGCATTCGGACCTCAACAACAATGCCAGGGGTATAACTATCGCCGAATCACTTGACGCCTCAGAATTCTGTTCACTTAATGAAGACTCGCCGACTAGAGTCGTGGGCACTTGCAGTAGTTCTCCTGACCTAACTATTGTCAGTGCCAGCCTAATCGCTGCTTCCCGATGGGAAGTACGTACCACCCTCAAATCACCGCCAGATTAGCCGATGAACGTGATCAGATCAGAAGCGCTCACCCTGATGATCCCGGAATTCAGGAGCTTAACTCCGAAATTGACCGACAAGTTAAAGACTATAGGAGGGCGAAATGGAATCAGCACCTCGATGAATGTAACCTCAATGAAGGTGTCAGCAAATTATGGTCTACCGTCCGCGCCCTTTCCAATCCTCGGAAAGAAAAGGGTAACAACGCCATTGAATTTGGCAACACAAAAACCTGCGATCCTCTACAGTGTGCGAGCCTGTTCAATACAATTTATTGAACATCCCAAGTCTGACGGCCTCAAGCGCAAAATTAGAAGACGGATTCGCAGCCGGAATGTTGACACCATACCATCTTTTACCGCGGACCAGGTTAAAAAAGTCATCGAGAATGCTAAAAACTCCAAGGCCCTCGGACCAGATGGCATTTCGATGACCATGTTGAAACATCTCGACCTTCCAGCCATTGAGTATCTCACGGCCGCCTTTAACTTGTCGATGTCCACGCTTGCCATCCCTGAAATCTGGAAAACAGGTCGAATTGTTCCCTGTCTCAAGCCAGGGAAGAGCGCAAATCTCGGGGAATCCTACCGCCCCATTACGATACTTTCTCCTGTCGCAAAGACGCTGGAGGCCCTTATTCACCCCACTCTTGTTGCACATGCGAAGCTAGAACCTCACCAGCATGGCTTCATGAAGATGCATAGTACCACCACTGCCCTCGATGCGATCACTACACGCATTCGTGATGGGCTAAATCAACGCAGTCGTTGTCACAGAACCATTCTGGTGGCAATAGACCTATCAAATGCATTCGATAAGGTCAATCATTCAATGCTCTTAGCAAACTTGTTGAATATGCATCTTCCTGCACAAGAGATTCGTTGGATTGCCAATTATCTAGCTGGTCGGCACTCCTTCACCGAGTTTCGAGGCAAACGTTCTAAGCTTAGGAAAATCAAATTAGGTGTTCCACAGGGAGGGGTACTCTCCCCCACTCTGTTCCGGCCTTCCCACACCACCTGAAGGAATCGAGGTGATTTCCTATGCTGACGATTGCACCGTACTCGCCACAGAGAGTGATAAGGATGAAATGCGCCTCCAAATTAATCGCTATCTAGGACGATTACAGGCATTTTTCCAAAGCCGAAACCTCACCATCTCAGCGTCCAAATCTCCTGCGACTTTTCTAACCACTTGGTGGAAGGATAAAATATGGGAGAGTGATATACGTATTGGCAACAATTCTGTTCCTATACTGAAACAAACCCCAAAATTCTCGGGCTTCACCTAGATAACATGATGACGTCTGCGAATCACGCAGATTCCGTTTGTGAGAAAATGCGCAGTAGGAACAACATCCTAAAAGCTCCAGCTGGTAGCCCCTGGGGCAAAGATAAAGAAACCATGCTAGCTACTTATAAATCGGTGGGTCGAGCGGCCGCTGATTATGCAGCCCCAGTTTGGACACATAGTCTATGTGACACAAACTGGTCCAAAGTTCAGGTCTGCCAAAATGCCGCTCTACGCATCCCGACAGGTTGCCTTCTGATGTCTGCCCAGGATCACTTACATCATAGGAGACAAAATTGCTGCCAATACGTGATCACAATCTCCTACTCTCAAAACAGTATCTTGTTGGTTGCTACCGTGAGGATCATCCCAATAATCATCTCATGGACCGAATTCCTCCACCACGCCATGTCAGGCGTGGTTTACGAGACCTTGAGAGAGAGGTTCAGGGATACAAACGGGACCCTTACGATGAAGTTACATACCGAGCAGCCATTGCAGCGATCCACACTGAAGAAGTGAATCGGTCTATCGCGAGTTTAGGTGCGAATAGAGTCCTCTCAGAGCGCCCACCACCAATTTCGCCTGAGGAGATTAGGCTCCCGAGAGCCACTAGAGTAACACTAGCTCAACTTCGGTCGGGCTTTTGTTCACGCCTTAATTCGTACCTTTCTCGCATAAACCCGGACATCCAAAACATCTGTCCAAACTGCAATGGTACTTACCCCTATATCGCTGTGGGAAAACCCTATCGCAGCAGCTATGTTTTTGTCCTTAGACCTCACGGACAAAACATTGACGAACCATAAATCGTACCCACTTAAATGCACAGAGGTTTCACACCTTTCTGCACCGCTACAAGAAGAAGAAGGACTACATCCCGCACTCATGAAGACTTGCGAGAGTAGTCTTCATTCCCAAAATTGGAAACCGGCCCAAGGAAGATCCCAAATCATATAGACCAATTAGTCTTACCTAATTCATGCTCAAATCAACGGAAAAAATCGTTGATGAGCACTGATTTTCTGATGAAAAACCACGCTGATTAGTAACCCGCTACATAAAAGGCAGTTTGGTTACCAACCAAGTAAATCCCCAGAATCCGCGCTCCACAGCCTTACAGGAGAAATCGGAAAGATCTTTGAGGCAAAAAAGATCGCGCTTGTTGCTTTCCTGGACATTGAAGGGACATTCGACAATACTGCCTTCGATGCAATTGAAAGAACACTAAGAATTAAGATGGTAGTAAATACGATAAGCAGTACGCTTTCCTCCAGAAAAGTCGTCTGCCAAATCAACGAACAAACTCTCCTTGCTGAGGTTACTAAAGGCTGCCCACAAGAGGGTGTACGCTCGTCCCCTGCTGTGGTGCCTGGTTACTCGTGGCCTTTTGTGGGGGCTCACATTCAATAGCTTCTCCGTACAGGGATATGCTGACGATGTGGTTATAGTAATTTACTCGAACCAGCACTAAAAATAGTTCAAGAATGGTGTGATGGGCTCCGAGCGATCATCATACCCTTCTCCTAGAATATATATCCGGCTGAACTCAGACGCCCTATAATGTACAATACCCCTATACCAATTGGGAGTCAAGTCAAATACCTCGGGGTAATCCTCGACAGTAAACTTCACTGGCAAAAGTATGTCGAAGCGGCGGCTGAAAAAGCCACCAGAGCCCTTTGGATATGCAAAAACGTAGGGAAAACATGGGATATGAAATCCTCCATTATGCTCTGGATTTCCAAAGCAATAGTGAGTCCAGTCCTAAACTACGGTGCTGTGGTCTGGTGGAAGAGAGCCCTGACTACGGAGGGTAAAGATACATTGTCCTAGACGCGGCCGCACGACAGCGACTCGCTCATTCCACATAAAAACTCGTTTCTCTCTCATTTTAAAAACGAGTTTTTATATCGAATGAGCGAGTCGCTGTCGCTGTCGTTTCGAGGAAAATGTACCTTAAGTCCGAGTTAGACAAGGTACAGAGACTAGCATGTCTCATTACTACCGGTGCACTCCGATTTTGCTCTAGCAGCGCTCTAGAGGTGTTACTACACCAATACCCAATTGACATTCACCTCGAAACCGAGCCAAAACTAGCACTGGCACGACTCATTGCGAGCGATGCCAATCTGGAGCTTACTAAGGGAAATCTAAACTGTTCATAGCAGAGTATTCTGCTGAGCTGCTTCAGCTAAGTAGAAATAAAGTGAGATCACATCTGCACACAATGAGGCTTTTACAGGACGCGAGCTGTCGATTCTGCGAAGAAGATGACGAGACCTCAATCCACGTCCTGTGCAAGTGGCCTATCCAGGCCCGTACGACATAGCTTCGAATTCAAGTAGCAACCTCAACTCTTTTCTTAGCACGATCAACCTTAATCGTCAGGCAAAGTCCTGCCCACCTGCAACTAGGGCGATAGCACACTAGGCCCATTGACTTCCGTGCTGGGAAACCCTTTGGGTTCACGCCCTTCCAGAATCTAATCTAATCTAAATAAGGCAAACACCTCATATTGGTTAGTTTTATAGTTTTCATTTTGAGCACACTCTCCATGATGAATATAATGGCAATCTTCACGTGCTTCCTGGAAATCTTCAAACGCACATCTCTTAAACAAATTCCTTTCTGTCATGGATGAAAAAAAGCAGAGCTACCCGAGCGAGCGTAATGCTGTTGCTGTTCAACAGCAGCAACCTTATCTAATGGTTAGTCTTATCGTAAAGAGAAAACGCACAGAATATTCAGAAAGCTTTTACACTATATTCAATTGAATTTTTGTTTGTTTTGCATAATTATGCCAAATTTTGCTTGGTTACGCCATTGTATGAAATTGCGCAATGATTTTTTCAAATGCAGATGATGGCGCAACCAAGCAAAATATGGCATAACTGCAAAATAACAAAAAACATTGTTGTTGGACAGTGGATGTATCATGCTCAAACAACTTATTTGAGAAATCCCCCGTCCAGTTTGTCCATAGTGGGACTACACCTGTATGCATACTCCACATTCAGAGTTGCCAGATGGTTTTCGACGTTTATCCCACATCGACTGGCCAAAAATCCCACATTTACACTTAAAATCCCTCTTGTTATTTCGCATAAAAAAAATCAATGTAACATTTATCAAATAATGAAAATACAACTTTTCGCTGTTCAGCCTGTTTCGATGCTAACACGTGGTTGAAATATCCGCAAAACGAAAAAGGAAAGGAAACTTTCCAAATAAATCTTATTCCGGGCTATATACATACTTTAAAAAGAACAAACATGAAGGGAGGTAAGGTTAGCCTGCCCTGTTTGGTGGCACACACGGAGAATCAATGGATTCCGAATCCAACGAAACTCCATATTAAAAATGACTACTTGCCGAGTTGCCATTTTTTATATGAAGTTTCGTTGTATTCGAAATCCATGGATTCCCCGTGTGTGTGTCACCTAAAACAGAGCCGGATAACCTTCTCGAACCTTATCTGTTTGGACGAAAAGAGTCCAAGCGAAATAAACATTGAGTTATTCAATTTCGGAAGTATGTCACATTGGAATATTTGCACTGCGACCTCTTCTGAGGGTCTATAGCTTAGGGCGCTATTACACAGTCATATATTCGTAATATATATTATAATAGATATTATCATATCCTGTAGGCAGCTATTACACAGTCATATATTGGTAATATATATTATAATAGATATTATCATATCCCTAAGCCTACTTGATTTCGCTTCCTGCACGTCTAAAAATTTATACTGAATGAATCGAGTAGGCTTAGGCATATGACATACATATTAGGTGTGTTTTTTTGGTTATCCCGTGCAGGTTTGGGTAACGAAACTTCATATAAAAAAAATGACAGGTGCGTCAGCTGTCATTTTTTTTATATGGAGTTTCGTTACCCAAACCTGCACGGGATAACCAAAAAAACACACCTATTATAATAGGTGTGTTTTTTGGTTATCCCGTGCAGGTTTGGGTAACGAAACTCCATATAAAAAAAATGACAGCTGACGCACCTGTCATTTTTTTTATATGAAGTTTCGTTACCCAAACCTGCACGGGATAACCAAAAAAACACACCTAATATAAATATGACTGTGTAATGGAGCCCTAAGCCTACTTGATTTCGTTTAGTGTACGTGTAAAAAATTAACTGAATGAATCGAGTAGGCTTAATTATATGACTAGAAATATGACTATAAATATGACTGTGTCATGGAGCCCTTAGTAGGTAGTGTGCTAATTGGTCGAAGGTTCGAGTTATTTTATAAATGGAGTTGAATAGATTATATACGATTCCTTTTTTGTTCAGAAACTCTTAATCGATCCCAGTCAAGTGAAACTGGTTATTTTGCACCGTCCACGTAACATAGATCGATCATTTTTCTTTCATTTAATGAGGGGCAAACTTGTGATTTTCCTAAAACCAGAAAATCCCACAAAGTCGAGAAAAATCCCTTTGTCCCACGTACTGCCCAAAAATCCCTCAATGTGGGATAAATCCCACGATCTGGCAACTTTGTCCACATTAATGCAGCACACAGAGGGCATTGCGAGACGGTTTCACCTGCATCTATCATCAGTGCAGCGCGTCATGTACTCTTAAGCGCAGGATAGACCTCGGGCGGAATGAAAATGAAATTTTTGTCCGCTGCGATTTTTTCAATGAAAATGCATGCGTACTGTCGTGGAACATGTCGGAAATGATGGGGAATTTCATAAGCTACAATCCGAATATGGTTCCAAAATTTTTCTCGGCCATTTTATGTATTATTTTTCGATTCCCCGGTCATTTCACCGTGGAAAATATCTAATGACCGGGGAACCGAAAAATAATACATAAAATGGCCGAGAAAAATTTTGGAACCATATTCGGATTGTAGCTTATGGAATTCCCCATCATTTCCGACATGTTCCACGGCAGTACGCATGCATTTTCATTGAAAAAATCGCATCGGACAAAAATTTCATTTTCATTCCGCCCGAGGTCTATTCAGGCCTTTAGGAGAGACATGACCGGACACAGCCAGGCAGTGTGTACAATCCTCTTATAGGACTCGAATTACAACCTGACATCGAATCTTTTTTGAACGGGGCTAGTCACTTGGTAGCTTCCGATTCGACACGTCCGTCGTTTCTGACTACGTACAAGTTACGGAATAATCAACACACTACTGATAGGAAGCGACGTTAACGCACGACACACATTGTCGGGTAGTATTGAAATAAATGAAAGAGGTGAGTCGTTTTTTGATTTTATCCTAAATACTAACCTTATAGTGTGCAATACGAGAGACCATCCAACCTTCGTTTTTTCGAGTTCGGATAATTACGCGGGATTGGAAGAGGTCCTGAATCTAACGCTCCTGTCAGACAACGATAAATTTAAAGTGGAACAGTGGAGAGTATCAGAACTGAGATCTTTCTGGGACCATAACTGGATACTCTTTAACATTAATGTCTCCAGGGAGATGCCGCAACCATACAGAGATCCTAAGGCGACAAACTGCAAGAAGTTCAGGCAGATTTGTAGATCAAAACTCACAACTGGGACAAATCCCGCGATCAGCTCCGTGGAGGAGCTGGATAAGAAGGTAAAGTGATTTGAATAATTCTTAGAAGTAGCGTTAAAGGGTTCGTGTCCAGTGAAAAGGAGTAAGAAAGTTCTCCCACCATGGTGGAACCTTTCTAAGTTACGGAAGCTAACTCGGGACATATTCAGCGTTTGCAGCAAACATAAGTTCTGACACCCATACAAGGACTACCTGAAAATTTACAAAAAAACTATTAGATCCGCAAAGATCCAAGCTTGGGACGATTTGCGCCAATCACTGGACAACGTCAAAGACTCAGCTAGAATCAGTAAGATTTTGTCCAAAGCAGAGTCGTGTCCGTCCTTAATAAAAAGAGAGGATGGCACTTGGGCAGAATCAACTGGCGATTCTCTTGAGCTTCTGATAAATACGCATTTCCCTGGGTGCAAGAGCACTTGCATGCAGAGCCCACGAAATGGAGATAAAGGGCGTAGTGTCTTCGTTTTCTCCATTATTACTGAGGAGAAAATTACCTGGGCAATCAACAGGTTCTCACCTTATAAATCCCCAGGACCAGATGGCATACTACCGATTATGCTTCAGAAAACGCAGAATCTGGTAGTTTCACGGCTGCTGATACTTTTCAGAAGCCTTCAGCTACTCAACCACGTCCCCAGTCGTGGCGACGAGTTCGGGTCGTTTTCATACCGAAGGTAGGCAAACAAGGGCATGAGACCGCGAAGGATTTCAGGTCGATTAATTTATCCACCTTCGTACCCAAAACTTTAGAAGTATTAAGCGGACTTATACATCTGACAAAGTCTTGAGAACTCAGCACTTTTAGCACGCACACGTGAAGGGAGAGTCCACAGAAACGGCTCTCCACGAGGTGGTCCGTATCATCGAACACAGCCTTCTACATAGAGGGGGGGGGGGGCATTCAATAATGTTCGCATTGAATCTATTCATGAGGCCCTCTCAGACTTAGAAGTTGAGCCAGGGCTTAGGTCGTGCATAGTGACACTTTTAATGACGAGAGTAATCCATAGGGACTTACGAAGCAGTAATCTGTCTAGATTCGCGTGAAGGGAAACAACTTAGGTTGGTGTAATCTCTCCGCTACTGTGGCCAGTAGTAATTAACAAAATCCTAGCTAGGCTTGACAGGTAGAGCGTTAAG
Source organism: Microchrysa polita (assembly GCA_949715475.1). Lineage (NCBI taxonomy): Eukaryota > Metazoa > Arthropoda > Insecta > Diptera > Stratiomyidae > Microchrysa > Microchrysa polita. The sequence goes on along the minus strand of OX454418.1, from coordinate 79,719,664 downwards.
GTGGTCGCTTATGCGGATGATGTAGCGATTGTATTGTGATCATGGAAAGAGCCCTTGGTTTGGTCAGCAAATGGGCCACAAGCTGTGGTCTGACAAGACCAGACAAAACTGATGCTGTTTACTAAAAAAAAAACACAAAATATGTACCGCCCTTCTCGCTCCCGAAACTAAATTGACATCAACTGCAATTATCGCCCAGCTCGAAGTATTTGGGCGTTATTCTGGAGTCAAAGCTCAACTGGAAGTTGAACATTGAAGAGCGCGTTAAGAAGCCTGTATTGCTTTTTACGCCTGCAAAACCGTATTTAGCAAGAAATGGGGTCTCAAGCCAGAAATGGTGCTCTGGGTTTACACGGCAGTGGTATGACCCATCCTAAGATACGGATCACTCGTCTGGTGACCGGCGCTCGTACTACAACGTACAATTGGTAGAGTGCAGAGATCGGCTTGCCTTAGCATCACAGGGGGCATGCGAACATGCCCGAAGGATGCGCTGAATGTAATCCTGCATCTTCCACCGATCGAACTTTTTATCAACCAACTGGCAGCATGTAGTGTAGTCAGGCTCAAAGAGTTGCTGCTGGAGTGCTAGGCCATACAGCCACAGTAATATTCTAAACCAGCTCCTACAAGACGTACGCAACCTTGTAACGGATCTCAAAGTGCCCTAGCTAAGCTTTGGGTAGAACTTTGATGCCAAATTCCCAACTAGAGGTAAGTGGAAAGAGAGTGAGGTGGCCAAGGATTTTGACATCACATTCTTCACCGATGGGTCTAAAATAGATTGTGGCGTGGGTGACGGAATCTTCTGCCGATCACTAAGTTACCCTGAATATTACCGTCTTCCTGATCATGCCAGCATTTTTCAAGCAGAAATGCTTGTAATCATGAAGGCCTCTCATGCACTGAGGAACATACAAAACAAATAGAGTATCGCCATCTGCTCGGATAGTCAGGCTGCTATCACGGCATTGCAATCGGTGAAGACTGGAGGTCGTCTTCACTTGTTGAAGTATGTGAAGAAGCGTTAACCAGCCTTGGCACACGACAAAGAATCACTCTACTTTGGTTAATCCACGACTTTTACCATCCAACCTACGGAATCAACAAAACATTGTTGTTGGGCGGTGGATGTGTCATGCTCATGACATGCCTCTCCAAACAGTAGAAGACGCGCTGCATATGTAGAGGCATCTGATGAGAGATACAGGGCGCCATGTTCCATGTACTATGTATTAGTCGAAATCGGCTCGCTATGCACTCTGGGTGTCGCATTAGTGTGGAGTATCAATACGATGAGTTATTACACTTCGCACTTACGCCTCAACCTTTTACCATACGGATGATTGAAATGTGAGCCAAATATTGTTTACCAAATAAATATATTCTTAGCACGGGCTACTTCTACGCTTAGGCGGCAACATTTAGGCACGTTTCTCTCTCAATGCAATTCTCTCAACGAACGAATTCTAGTCCACAAGCGCTAGGAGTAAGCCTCTACGTTACCCGATCTTGGTTCCGGAACAGGACACTTTAACGTTTGATATAAATCTTTCTTCTGGATAATTCTATACAGAACAACTCTCGTCATTTTTTTTAATGGAAGTTAGGTTAGTCTGCCTTGTTCTGAAGCCGGTTTGTTGTGGCTCTTAAGCTGCTATTACTGAAATTTCTGTAACAGTATAAAAAAAAAATGCAAAACACTCATGAAATACTGAAAGAACGAAGTAAATATATTTCATGAGAATTTGTTAGCCTAAAAAATTATAACTGACATCTTGAAAATGTATTTTTATTACATAATATTACACAGATAATATTGAAATATTATGTATTACATAATATTATACAAATTTAAATCCCATTCCCTTAATAGCCATTATAATCATTTTTACATTGCTACACAGTGGATTTTTCGGATAGCTCGTCAAGAAACTTTGACAGCGTTGATAGAGTTCTTTCATCACACGCGGTGCATGATCCCGAAAGATTGGGTCGTCGTGATTTAAATTTGATAATGCATCGGCCAAATATCTATGAAAATATCAATCAATTAAGTACAGAATTTTGCAAAAACACACACACACGTGATAGCTTACCTTTGTTTGATTTCATTATGACTATCCATATCGGCTGAAATTTGTTGAATTAATGATAGCAATACGGTTTGTTCTAGGGCGCAGGGATTGAATACCGAATTATAATTGGCCTTTTCCAACACGTACTCGACGAGTGTCAGATCGTTTGCAATTAGTGCTTGATGGAAGGCTTTGTTCGTTTGTCCTTGGTATAGTAAAAACTTAATTTGATCTTGAACGTCGTACATTGAGGGGGCAGGTGTCTGAGCTTGTGATCGCACCGCTGACAGGACGGTGTCTTCGAGAGTGGCAGCCTGAGTTGCAAAGTTTTTACGCACCTAAACAAACATCGGGATCATTTTTGTTATGTCTAGCTTCAAAAATATAATGATTACCTCTGACTGCACAACATCAGCTATATTCTTGATAATAGTCAATTCTAAAGTTTTAAGTTCTTTTTTAATTTCCATGTGATTGCTATTCACTTTTGTCTGTTGGTCCACAAGAGATTTTTCAACATGTTTTTGGAAGACTTCGACTTTTCGCGACATTGTATCGACACTCTCTTGAAGCGGTTTCTTTTCCGACATATGACCTTCAAGACTCTCCACAACTAAACATAAAAAAGAACCATTGAATATGTAACCGTTTAAACGCCGTGAAAATAAACCCTACCTTCATTCATTGATCCAGAAAATGATTGATACATTTGTCTAAACATTTCGCTGGACGTTTTTTGATAGGCGGGTATAATTATGTCCACCAAAGATTGTCTGTACGCATGCTGAAATCCGTTCTGAACGCCGAGTAGAACCGAGCTGGCGAACGTGTCAATGATGCTCTGAACTCAAATTTGTTACGTAAATCCGTGAACGATTAGAAAGGACAACAAAACCAACCACTCACCTTGCTTCTACAAATCTGACCTATACTCTCTTTGAATGTACTATCGGCAACGGTGAGTCTTTGTGCTACCTCTATTTTCAAATGCTGATCCAGTACGTCCAATTTGGCCAAAACAGCACCTGTAATTTGTTTCTGCACCTCGGATGTCATAATACTGGCCAGTTTTTCGGGAAGTTGGGTGTATAGGAAATTGTTGAGTATATGCATGATTGTGTCTTTTAATTCCCTATTTTGGGCGCTTCTATAAAATTGAAGAACGGAAATTCGAAAATTTGTTGACGTACATATAATAATTACGAGTAAAAAATATATTACCTCGTTTGCACTAAACTATCGAAACGTTGCTTATGTTCCTTGTCTAATCGGCCAAAATTCTCATCCATTAGCTTGGACAGTCTATACTCGGCATTCAAATGACCACGCTTTGTATGTTCGGCAAGTTCGAGATTTTGTTTTTTCACCTGATCCAATTCAGACTTCAGTTCCATTATCTGCATCGATTGATTTTGTATATGACCTGTAAAGGGACACCAAGGTAATTTGAATGAAGGAGGTTTGGGGATTATGCGAACAAGTATACATACCTAACAGCATATCCAATTTGGCATTCACATCCTTCAGATCGCTGCTCGAATCTGTTGAGTTCAACTTTGATGCTTTCGGTGGAATTGAATGTTTGATGGCTGAAACACATGGAAAACATTTAATGTTGGAAAGTCTTAAAAAAAACTTAAAAAAAAAGATTAATGAGGAGAAAGTCACGAGTGTATATTTAGGTTAAATTTGGTAAAAGCTGGCTTGGGTAGTGAAGAGTTGTCGAAAGTGGAAATCACATTTTAAGCTGAATTTAAAATCTGGTAGATGGTGATGAATCTGATGATGATCTTCATTTACATAAATTCGGGGTAACTGGTTCTCTTCTTAGTTGGCTCCGCTCATATCTTCTTAATCGAACTCAATTTGTTAAATTCCAAGGTTATCTATCTAAAAATATATCTGTATCCTCTGGTGTTCCACAAGGCAGTCATTTGGGTCCTCTACTCTTTAATATCTTCATTTCAGACCTATCACATTTATTATCCGATATACCCCACCTACTCTATGCTGATGACCTAAAATTGTACTACATAATTCAATCACATTCTGACGCTGCATTTCTTCAACTCAAGCTTAAATCATTCGAGGAATGGTGCAATCAAAATTATTTATATCTCAATGTTAACAAGTGCCAAGTAATAAGTTTTTCCCGTAAGAGCCTAATTATAACCAACTCCTATAATCTAAATAACGTTGCACTTAATTGAGTTGACCACATAAAAGGCCTTGGCGTTGTTTTGGACAACAAACTACGTTTCAATTTGCAGTATGATATGGTACTGTCTACTGCTAACAAGCAACTCGGCTTCATTAAAAGGCGAGCGAGAGAATTTAAGAATCTTTGGGTTACGAAATCGTTGTATACCACATTAGTCCGACCCCTTCTGGAATATGCTTGTGTTGTTTGGAATCCGGTGTATGAAATGCATTGCAACAGATTTGAGTCGATTCAAAAACAATTTCTCCTTTTTGCTCTAAGAAATCTATATGATCCTGCCGATTTCCGTAATCTTCCCTCATACGAATACAGATACAGGTATTTTAAATTTAATGTCACTCTCTTAAAGAAGAACGCTTCTTAGTGCATGTTTTACTTTCGATGTAATTAATGGTCCAGTTAATGTGGATTTTCTATCCAACAAAATAGTTTTCAACGACCAAATTAGACGTACTAGACATACATCTCTCCTGAAGGAGTATCAACACCTAATCGTTTATGGCTACAATGAACCCATAAACAGATGCTGTCGTAATTTTAACTCTGTTAGTGTCCATTATTCCCCAGGTATTTCCAAACTTACATTTAAGCAAAATTTGGTTATATCACTATATCCTAGTTTCCCTATTTTTATATAAAATGTAATTACTATTGTTAAACCTTGATTTGGTTAAATAAATAAATAAATCCTTGATTTAACCACCCGGACAGTGTGGAGCGGAGCGATATCGTGTTAAAATGCAATTACACATTACTGAAAGAATTTTAAAAATAGGAGAAAGCCCATTGAAGCACGTTTTAGTAACTGTTTCCCTTTAAATTTCCTGTTAAAAACTAATTCACAAACTCAGGTTTACCATTAGACCTACACCGGCCAACGAAGGCCTCCTAGCCAAGATCATAGAAGTAGACATTACAACTGTGTGGGTGCGGCATTTTTTATTCCATGTCAATTCCAGTAACAGAAGGGTTGTCGTGCTGAGTGAAAGAAGAACCTCATTTCGCAAGTCTCATTTATATGACAGCCCTATGACCTAGTGTTACCATGCCATCCTCCAACCGACGTACGAATGCGCCCGGTCAAAAAGCATCTGAGTCAGACTGCAGCCAAATGATTTATCCCAACTGGCCGCATCCCGAGATTAAGGCCACATTGTTCTACTTCTTTTAGCGGTGCAGAAAGGTGTGCAACCGCTGTGCATCTATGTGGATTCGAGTTATGGTTCGTCGATGCTTTCGTCCGTGATGTCAAGGGACAAAAACATAGCTGCTGCGATAGGGTTTTCCCACAGTGAGATAGGGGTTAAGTCAGTGGGCGCAGCTGGGCATTGAAACAAGTGACCCACATCGTGTGGAGCGCCAGCGCAGTTTGGACAGATGTTTTGAATGTCCGGGTTAATGCGAGAAAGGTACGAATTGAGGCGTGAACAAAAGCCCGACCGAAGTTGAGCTAATGTCACTCTGGTGGCTCTCGGGAGCCTAATCTCCTCAGGCGAAATGGGTGGAGGGCGCACTGAGAGGACTCTGTTCGCACCTAATCTCGCAATAGACCGACTCACTTCTGCAGTGTGAATCTCAGCGATGGCAGCTCGGTATGCATCATCGTCGTAAGGGTCCCTCTTGTATCCCTGGACCTCTCTCTCTAGGTCTCGCAAATCACGCCTGACATGTCGTGGTGGAGGAATTCGGTCCATGAGACTGTTGTTGGGCTGATTCTCACGGTAGCAACCAACAAGATATTGTTTGGACAGTAGGAGATTGTGGTCACGTATTGGCATCAATTTTGTCTCTTGATGTAAGTGATCCTGGGCAGACATCAAGAGGCAACCTGTGGCTGTGCGTAGAGCAGCATTTTGGCAGACCTTTTGGACCAGTTTGTATCACATAGACTATGTGACCTAACTGGGGCTGCATAATCAGCAGCTGCTCGACCCACAGCTTTGTATGTGACTAGCATGGTTTCTTTATCCTTGCCCCAGGTGCTACCAGCTAGTGCTTTTAGGATTTTATTCCTACTGCGCATCTTTTCACAAACGGATGCTGCGTGATGAGCTGACGTCATCATGTTCTCTAAATGGAGCCCGATAATTTTAGGATTTGCAACAGTAGGAATTGGATTGTTGCCAATACGTACATCAACCTCCCACCGACAATCCACCGACCAGGTGGTAAGAAATTTCGCAGAAGATTTAGACGCGAAGATGGTGAGGTTTCGGCTTTGGAAGAAAGCCTGTAATCGTCCGAGATAGCGATTATCCTCCCCGGTGGCGAGTACGGTGCAATCGTCTGCGTAGGAAATCACCTCGATTCCTTCCGGTGGTGTAGGAAGGCCGGACATGTAGATGTTGAACAGAGTGTGGGAGATTACCCCACCCTGTGGAACTCCTAATTTGATTTTCCTAAGCTTAGAACGTTTGCCACGAAACTCAGTGAAGGAATGCCGACCAGCTAGATAGTTTGCAATCCAACGGATCTCTTGAGCAGGGATATGCATATTCAGCAAGTTAGCGAGAAGCATCGAGTGATTGACATTGTCAAAAGCACTCGTTAGGTCAATTGCCACAAGAATCGTTCTGTGGCAAGGACGTCTGTGGTTTAGCCCATTACGGATGCGTGTAGTGATCGTTCGAGGGCTGTGGTGGTACTATGCATTTTCCTGAAGCCATGCTGGTGAGGTTCTAGCTTAGCATGCTTAACAAGAGTGGGGTGAATAAGGGCCTCTAGCGTCTTTGCGACAGGTGAAAGTATTGTTATGGGTCGGTAGGATTCACCGAGACCAGCGCTTTTACCCGGTTTGAGACAGGGGACAATCCGTCCTGTTTTCCAGATTTCAGGGATGGCAAGCGTGGACATCGACAAGTTAAAGGCTGCCGTGAGATACTCAATGGCTGGAAGGTCGAGATATTTCAACATGGCCATCGAAATGCCATCGGGTCCGAGGGCCTTTGAATTTTTAGCATTCTCAATGACTTTTTTAACCTGGTCCGCAGTATACGATGGTATAGTGTCAACATTTCTACTGCGAATCCGTCTTCTAATTTTACGCTTTAAGCCATCGGACTTGGGATGTTCAATAAATTGCTTATTGAACAGGCTTGCGCACTGAAGGGGTTCGCTGGTGCTCTTATGGCCAAATTTGATGGCATTGTTGCCCTTTCCTTTCCTAGGATTGGATAGGGCGCGGACAGTAGACCATAGTTTACTGACACCTTCATTGAGGTTGCAGTCATTGAGGTGCTCGTTCCATTTCGCCTTCCGATAGTCTTTTACTTGTCGATTGATTTCGGAGTTAAGCTCCTGAATTCTGGGATCACCTGGGTGAGCGCGTCTGATGTTATCTCGTTCATCGGCTAATCTGGCGGCACTGGTAGGGAAATTAGGTCAAACTTTCGGGATACGTCCAGCAGGAATATAACGTGCCGCTGCTTTGGCAATGACGTTCCTAATATTTTGTTCGGCCTTATAAACGTTAGTTGGTGTAGGTAGCTCAATGAACTTCGCCGACGAGTATGCTTTGAAACCCTCCCAATCGGCTTTCTTGTGATTGATAAACGTTCGCTTCTCAGACTTAGTCAGGTTTGCTGGTTTGTCAATTCTTATTATGATTGGGAGGTGATCGGACGAGAGAGCAGTGTGCGTCTCCCATCGAGTAGAACTGATTAGGCTGGCACTTACAATAGTTAAGTCAGGAGAGCTACTGCAAGAGCCTGTGACTCGGGTCGGCGAGTCTTCATTGAGTGGACAGAAATCTGAGGCGTCTAGAGATTCGGCAATAGTTATACCCCTGGCATCGTTGTTGAGGTCAGAATGCCAGAGCTCATGGTGCGCGTTAAAGTCACCAAGAATGATCCTGTGCTCTCCAGATAGGAGAGGACCAATATCGAAACGATAGCCAGAAGGGCAACTAGAGTGTGGTGGAACATATACATTAAAAATTTCGATATTAGTACTCCCTGATGAAACTGAGATGGCTTGCATTTCCGCCGTACCGTCGACATCTACATCTAATACACAGTAATGTACGGACTTGTGTATTAGGAAGGCAAGTCCACCTCCAGGGTGAGAATCATTCCTGGCCGCTGGTCTATCTTTGCGCAGTATAACGTAATTGCCATGGACACTAAGAGACGAGTTCGAATGGAGCAAAGTCTCCTGGATGGCAGAAATCAGAATTCTGTTTACACTCATGAAGTGAGTGATCTCGGTGATTTTTTGGTGAATGCCGTTGCAGTTAAACTGCAATAAGGACAGTGGAGTGAAAACCGCTGGAGGAGGAGCAGGGGTTAAACTAGGCCTAGCATTCCTGATCATATTGTTTGGGGGTGCTGGGGGCTGAGGAGGAGGTGGAGGGCTAGGAGCAGCCCGTGGTCGCCCTGTATTTATGCATCCCGGTGCAACATATGATGTGGAGTGCTGACCAACCCTTCTCAAGCCAGAACACCTGAGATGTACCAATTCCAAGCAACAATTACACTGCACTGACCTGGCATTCAAAAGGCCACATTGTTCCACGTCTGCGACTAAATTGACAAAGGTGAGGAACGTACTACGAAAAGGTCCGATTGATAGGCCCCAAAAGTGACTGCATAAGCGAGCTTGTCATTTTTGCCGTGACCTCTCAGTGATACATATTTTGCTTCAACGACAACTCGACATACTACGTTTGGAGTGTGATGCAGGTGTCAATCACATCACTACTTCTCTAGTTGGATTTTTGCTCCATCTCCGCCATCTTCATGTCGACGGCCACTGTGCGGGAGCTGTTCATTACCAACAACAGATTGTGGTAATTTATTCGTATCAATCTTGGGCATCACTGATTTTGATTTTATGAAATGTGCGACAAAACCTGCACTAGCATAGCCACTTGTTACTGCTCTGTATGTTAAGTTGCGTTGTCAAAGGCCGCGACTAATTTTCAGGAAGTTACATGGAAACTATTAGCAACGAATTCCCAATTTGGATAATATTTCGATGAGTAATAGTCAGAGTCGTGCCTTGGACAATGCACCAACAAAATTTGTTTAAGATAACTGAAAAAACTAGTATTTCTACAACCGTTCATCGACATACCATTTTCTTCCAAGCCTCCTCGTTCGTTGAACAAATTTTGCGATCCATTTTCAACCTCAATTCGTTGCACCGTCTCACTAACAGTTGGCTTTTCTACGAAGAACGCTTTGGACTGCTGAGGAATGATAAAGTCATTGGTGGAAAGTATTTGCTGAACTTCACGACTTGGACTTGAACCGCCACTTCGATCCGGATTATTATGGCTAAGAGTATCGTTAGCATCTGAAACGGGGATTTGAAATCAATGCATTAGACTACGTAGATAAAATCAAATCTAACGAAAATTCATTAAATAGTTACCTGGAAACTCGTTCTGTGTATTACTGTGTCGATGGCGTTTTTGCTGTTCACGATCCTCAATGACTTTATTGTTAACCAAATTCAACAAGTTCATATTTTCAATTGATTTCTGATTGACACCAGATGAATTTGTTACACTTGCTAACATTAAAATCGTTGAGAGTACTTCAGAGCTTACGGTCTCGGTTGGTTTTGGGTCTGCATGAACGAGAGAAAAATTGTTATAATCAAAAATAAAGAATCGAGTGAATGCGAAAAAAGCATTTAACAACAACTTACCACTATTGCCGCTTGTCGTGTTGAATGAGTCCGGCGTCATTAAACTAATTGTGTGCGGCGTTTTCTGTGGAGCAGCCGGCAACAATGGCTTCGGCGACTTTGCATCCTTAAGATTATTCGACTTGACGGTCAATTGTTCAAAGTCCGACAACTTGTCAATCGACTTTTCCGAAACAGTCTTCTCATCTGCAGTCCACTGAGTCTGAGATGTCTCCAACAAAACATCACCACTCGATAGGCTACTTCGAACTTCGGCCGCTTCCGAGACCGTTGGCTGATAAATTATATGACATTCTTGCAAACTTTTCGGTTGTACGACAAACATACGAACTACAACACAGTAGATGGCACTGTTTTCATCATCATAGTCATCGATATCATCGACGAGAGAACCATCGATTTCATGACTTTTGTATTTACGAACGGACGCATCGACAATTGAAAAACTGAGGAATGGCGATGAAAGCGGAAATTCGGAAATTGACTTCATAAATACGATGCTCTTTTTGGTTGGCTCGTTGCGACTAGAATTGGCCGATGTTGATGATTTATCTGAATCGTTTCCGTCTGATTTTTCATCTAGGGGTTGCGTGTCGTTGACCAGCTGTATGACATAGGCTGCTCTCGATTCAATGCTCGATACAATCAGATAGGATGCAGTGCGATCAATGTCAGCTATAAATGTTAAGTGTTCTGCTTCTTTGGAGCGTAGTTTTATTGTTTGTAGACAATCCCAAGTGCCGCAGTCCCAAATTTTGAACTCGGTGTTACGGTGGGCGCCGGTCAATGCAAACTTCCAGTATGCGCTGTAGCGATGGTAAAATATAGAAGGAGAACTAGACATTTAATTTACAACTTACTCAGTTGACGTTTTGGTCAAATTGTCAAGGAAAAAGAACGAAGAAATTGGTTTTCCATTGTGAGGATTCCACTGATGCAAGCACCTCGGTTCTTTCTCGTGGAAGTACACCTGTAAAAGAAACACTTGTTTATAAATTCAAACAAAAGAAAATACAATTTCCCCACCCTCACCTGATAGAATCGAATGTATCCATCGTCACTTCCAACACTCAAGGTAGTTCCGTCCGGCGAGAGGGCCACCCACGTTATAATTATTGTGTTGTCTTCAAGCTTCAAGTAGCCTTCAGTAATACTATCAGCGGCATGTCTTCCAGTCTAGTGAATGTCACGTTACTTATTATCGTTATTTATTTTAACTTAATTTTCACATAAACTTACCCCATAGCTACAGATTACAGTGCTCACGTTAAGGCATTGGAAACAATTTCCACGAGACCACACTAAAAGTTGGTTCGTGTCGTCATCATTATCGCTCACATCGTCCGGCACATAGGGACACCACGAAATCTTATCGTATCGCGGCACATAATTCGAGAGTGGATCTTCTATTTCCAGAATCAAATTACACACTAAATTGTCAGGCGACACATCAATCCTATAGATGTGCAACATATGAGCCTCGGCACAGGCCAAAATGCGCTGCTTTTCATTGTGGGCGAATTGTATGTCCAACACTTCGCCGCTCATTCCTTTGATCAAGGAGCGTTTTCCGCTGCTCGTCACACGCACCATTCCTTCCACGCCTGACATTTTGTTGTTAACTAAGGCCGACATTATGATTAGAAACAGGTTTTCAGTAATGGAAAGCATGTAATGGGGATCTTACCATTTATAACGTACGCAACACATTTGCCATCCATATGAACGGCAATCAAATGTCCGGGATAATTTTTTGTTTCCCATTTATAGTCCACCAAGTTCTTAAGTTTGACTTTTGAACTGCCGTGGGCAATATGGCCGGCACTTCCATAAATTGTAATATCAGATTCAGTGATTTCATAGCACTGATTATCTTCGTCACCAAAAAAGGATCTGTACATAAAAAACAATAAAAGCAAATTATACATTTCCAACTAAACATGCCAGCCGTAAAATATTTCAATATTACAAGATAGTAATAATTTAATTCTTTAGGTTTATTTCTCGTTCTTTCACCCAACTTTTTTTTATTCTTTGGTAGGTAGGGACACCACGGACTAGAGATGTACATTACGAATTGTCAGTCATCCAAATTGTAAAATATGAATGATTACGACTGGAACACTCTTTGAATGAAAGAGTGAATTGGCATGGCTACTGTATGACTGATTTCCCCTGCGGAATCTTCATCAAGCCGAACACGTTTCGAATGATTGTAGGAAGCCGTAGTAGGCGAATGATTGACAACTACTCAATAGCTCGAGCTCGGTGGGCTTAAAAGTCCGGCGGTCATTGGTGTAGGAGATGATATCGAGTTGTGTAATTGGTCGATAACCAGTTTTCGGTCTGTGAGTGATACGACCTTTCTGGTGTAATGAAAGATCTCAGTTACAACACATCCGTTACGAAGTTGCTCGTATCTTCCGAGATACACCCGTTCAAAAACGAAATTTAAAAATCGGTTTCTCGTCATTTTTTATCATTTGATTTTTTGGTGAAAAGCCGATTTTAAAATTTCTTTAAAGTTTGAACTATTATCGACTTCTTCATCACTGAGTCCCGTGTGATGTGTAGCATGTCTTTGAAGCTAAGTTCACTCATGGCTTCCACACTTATTGTGACTTTGCCTAGGATCCTCAGCCTCTTACTACCTGGGGCTGGGCAATCACACATAATGTGTGCTACTGTCTCTGCTTCTTTCACGGATATTCTGCATACATCATCCTCCACGATATTTATGTTAGGTAGATAAGTTTTAAAATTACCATGTCCTGTCACTAAGGCAGTTATCCAACTTAGGCTACGCCGTGTATAACTGAGTAGCTTTGGCTTTCCTCCCTGGTGGGCTGATAATTGCGAGCCTGCCTACAAGTGAATAGCCTTTGCCATCGTTGCCGATGTGTGGAGTAAATTCAGCTATGGATTCTGTCTCCAATCATGCCGTTTTCCAAAGAAATTTTGGGTTCCGGTCCTTGAAACTTTTCTGCTGATCCCTCTTTCGCCATATCGGCCATTTCGTTCCCCAATGTACCTACGTGTCCTTTAACCCACATTCGCATAACTTTGTTGATTGAAGCACACTCATTCAGTTTCTGAACACCTTCAAGTACCAATTTTGAATTGATGTTAGATTGCTGCATGCGCTTGATCCCCGATTGATTGTCGAGTGCTATCACAGTTTTCTTTCCCAGTACCCGGCCTTCCAGATGATAATCCAGCGCGTGCAGCAATCCAAGCATCTCCGCCTGATATACTGCTTCATACTCTCCTAGACGAAGTGAGCAAGCTAGGTTTAGCCTCTCGGAGTATATTGCAGACCCGCCCTTCCTTACAATAGAGACCCATCAGTAAAGATAGCGATATCACGTGGATGCTCCTCATGTATCCTACCATCCTCTATGAGAGTGATGTGATGTCTTTCGACTACCCTACATCTAGTCATACCGTCCAAAGGCACATGAGTCTCCCTGAAATTATTGTGAACAATATCCAGGATCCGTTGTTACCAAAGTGATGCCATGTGCCATCCCTTACCGTTCTTATTGCTGTAAGCGCCGCACTTTGCTTTATAAAAGATCCAGCGACGGTAATCTCAGTAATACCTTCATAGCATGCTTTGGCGTGGTTCTATTTGCACCACATATGCTTACATCCAGCCGTTGCCTCGTAGTTTCCTGGATACGCTTGGTCCAGCAGACCACTACTGCATAGGATAGAATGGGCCTAACCATCATTGTATAGATCCAGTGTGTCGCTTTTGGTGATATACCCCACACACGTGCATACCCTCCCTTACACTGATGTAAGATCCTCACGGCATTTTGTGCCTTTTGGTCAATATGAGGGTTCCAAGTAAGTTTGGGATCTAAGGTTACCCGTAGATACTTGATCCCCTTGCACTCCTTTATCTCCAAACCAAAAAGGAGCATGGGAGTGATTTCTACATCTTTCCTTTTCCGAGTAAAGACTATAGTGCTTGACTTGCTAGCATTTATGGTTAGCTTGTAATGAATTCTTCGCCATCATCCAATTCCCAGGAGACGGAGCCAATGTCTCTTCAACCGTACAGGTTAGGCAATAACGGTAGGGCTCCTCAACGAGCGAGCAGCGGCATGTGCTTGCTGTAGCTCAGTTCGGGAGATACGTGTGGAGTTTGTGCCACTCGTTACCATGTCCTTCTGCAATTAAAAGGGATATTGCATGCCTGTGGGATCACGACACAACATGTGGGTGAAAATGGGGGCAATTAATGCAATTGGTAGCCGACGAGCAAAGATGCCATCTTATTGCGCCCCGTAGACCCGGATGGGGACGGCTCCCGACCAAAACTATACCCACTATATTTTTAAAAGCGAACCCGACCTGAGACGCCTGTTATTCAATTAAAATTGTGTAGGGCGCCTCCCTTAAAAAAAATCATAATTCGCCCCGAGAATAGGGGGGGGGTTAAATTTAACACTTTTTTAAGGCTCATTTCAAATGTGGCCTCGGAGCCAAGATGTCTGACATGCAAAGAACAAGGAGGGGGCAATGTCAAATAATATCAGCGGAATAAGGATCTACAAGAAGCAAACACGATTTTAGCGGTTGAGGTGGAAATCACGCAGCGCAGTCCAACATTGGTATCCGTAAAATTAAACAATCACGATGACAGCACTTTTGGACACACACACTATACGAATACCAACGGTACTTATCGTGTAATTGTGAAGCAACATTATCTTCCTCTTTTAATGATCCGCAATGAATTTTATCGGACATCGTCGTTGCATCGCCGTCACTCGACTCTCCATCTAAAATTATGGCTTGTCCGATCCAAAGTGCCAATATCATAATATCATTCTTCTTTTGAATTTGGCGGTCTTTTCTTTTTGAAATTTGATAAATTCAGAAGTAGACACATATGTATCGAAATCGGTTCGTTACTAGCTCTTGTTCATTACACCATTCTTCTGTTGCTTTGAGAGCTTGCCTCATGCAACCTTGAATAGTGTCAATCAATTTACCACTGAACATAATTACTAAGTCATCAGCGCATCCTACTGTGTGTACGCCCATCGAGCCCAGTTACCACAGTAGAGGCGAAAGTATCCCTCCTTGTGGACAGCCCCTGACTACCTTTCCCCTTATTCTGGCACACCCATTACTAAGATTTACTAGCCTCCCACTTAGCATCGAGTCGATCCATGTTATTATCAGCTGGTCCTACTGACAACCATTGCTTCATTGCAATTCCAAGCCTCTCCAGGGCGGACCACACTCGTTTGCTACAACAAACGGCCAAGAGTTGCCAAAACGCCTCCCTGGCAAGAGCCTCGAAGGTCTCGATGTTTATCAGTGAATCGACCTCCCTCTCAGCCAGGGCATTTCTTAGTTTGATGTAGGATATCCTTTCGAAAGCACCCTCCCAATAAACTTTACATTGCGATGCCGCTGCTGTTAATCTCCCTTTCTGCTACCCGCACTACTTCAGGCAGAGCGGTGTCGGTAGATCTACCTGCTCTGTAAGCATGTTGACATCTACTCAGAGGGGTATACGTTAGCGTTGTATTCTCTATGTGGTCCACCAATACCCGCTCCATTGTTGTTAATAGAAATGATATTAAGCTAACCGGCCTGAATGACTTCGCTTCCGTATTGTTATTTTTCCCCGATTTTGGTAGAAAAACAACCCTAGTCTCCCTTCAAGACGTTTGGATATATCCTGCCGATAAACAAGCAACGAATATACTCCGGATCTTTTGTAGCAGTGCCCTCCATACCAGCCGCATTAGATGGCTCAAAAGTATTGATAGTACTCATGATGACACCATTTAAAGTTATAATCCTCTCAGCTTCTTGCCGTCCGGTCGCCCCCACCAACTTACAGGTTTGCATACCACGGATGTATTCCTCATACTAGAGCAGAATCCCCTCCACGAATTTATTTTGGGTATACGTGGAGTATTCTTCAGCTTTCTGTTTTAATCTTTATATAGATCCCAAGAGCGAGTGTCCCTCTCTCCTGTGTACCTATCAAACGCTTTCCTTGTATCTTTCTTCATAGATTCCTATTTAGTGCTAGTGGTGCACTAAATAGGAATCTATGTTGGATCCTTTTCATCTATGAGTGTAGTGGGACAAGCCAGTTTGAATGAGTGAGTTATCGCAGAATTCATTTGATCCATCGATCGCTCTATCTCAGTCGTGCTTATTATGTATTTCATCTGAAATATCGTCGATTTGTTTCAATAAACACATTTCATACTTTTTACGGGTCGTATTCCTTATACATTTGTTTTCACTACACGGTTTCATGTCATACATAATTCCAAAGTGAATAGCCCTGTGATCAGATATGGTAAGTCTGTCCACCACTCTCCAGTTCTGAATTCGGTGCAGTATATTGACAGAGCTCAGGATAATGTCTATCCCCTCAGCCCTTCGCGCATCAACGAAGGTGGGAGCCACCCCTGTATTTGCTACTAACAAGTTGTATCTTTCAAAAAATTCCAACAGCTGCTGTCCTCTAGTGTTGTCATCTGTGCTGGCCACACAATATTTAGAGTGTTGGCATCACAGCCTAATATCAGACCTATACCTCTTTTCTCTAACCGATTACTCTACCATGAAAATGTCGATAGAATGTGCCTCATCAATCCTATAACGAATTTTTAGATCAATGTGTTGAAAATGGAGGGCGGATCTTAGAAACATGTATGCAAAGATTGCTGGTCTGTCAGTTTTATCTGGGAAGTAGCTCAAATCACGAAATTCAAGAAAAGTTATTCTGGACCCCCTGCAGAATAAAGCGATAGACAAGCTGATCTCTGAGAGACATTTCCGAGCTCCTTGAATGTTGATTTTTTTAAGCTTAAGGGGTAGCGGCACAAAAAATGTTGAAAACCGATGGATTTGAGCATCAACATTTGCGCCCTGTGGCGCGGGTCAAGAATAGTGCCTCCGTCTTTCCTGACGTGTCGTAAGAGGCGATTAAAGGGACAGGAGAAAATAAAACTCTCCTGAGTTTCGAAAATATCTCTACAATTGTGCGCGCAGCGACTCTGTTGTGTGCGCTCAAGGGTTCAGATATGTACGAAACTTAACAAAAAATTGACCCCTGTGGACTTGTCGTAAAAGGCGACTTGAGGGATAGGGTACGTAGGCTTGTAACCTGCGTACTTGAAACTTTCTTTACACTCGAAACATTAATCGAGCCTCGGATACCTCGGACTGACTCACCGGCAACGACTTTTGGCTATAAACAACGGACCACGATTGGGTTTTGGAACGTTCGAACGATGTGGGGCGAGTTCAACAACATGAGGCTTACTGAAGTCGAACGGGAAATTACCGCGTAAAACATCGCTATATTAGGACTGAGCGAAACAAGATGGCTCGGATCAGGAGCGACTCTATCACCAAGCTCTAATACTGTTTTATTGTACTCTGGAAATGATGACCAAAATGCTCCTCGGCAGGCAGGAGTCCGAATCCTCTTGACTAGGGATGCACGTCGATCCCTTATCGATTGGAAACCAGTTTCCGACCGTATTATCACCGCCCGATTCAAATCCAGAGTACGAAATATCACGATAATTCAGTGTTACGCACCGACCGAACCAGCTGATCAAGCTGACAAAGACTTTTTCTACCAAAGACTTGGCGACACCTTTGATAGGGCTCCCAGAGGTGACATTAAAATCATAATCGGGGATCTCAATGCTAAAGTCGGGACAAATAACCAAGGATTGGAACACCTTATGGGAAATCATGGGTTAGGCGACAGAAACCAGAATGGCGAGATGTTTATAGAGTTTTGTAACTCTCGTCTGGACCTCTCCGAATGGCAGAACTGAGAACCAGATTGACCATATTGCTGTTTCCAAAACGTGGAGAAACTGTGTCTTAGACGTTAGGGCGAAACGTGGTGCTGATATTGGCAGTGACCACCATCTTGTCATCGCAAAAATGCGCTTACGAACGGCAGCAATCCAGCGTCCTAACCGTGCAAATATTTGCCCTAGATATAATGTGCAGAAGCTCAAACTTCCATCAACCAAGCGTGCGTTCTCCACCGCTTTGCGCGAAAAAGCTAATGCACCACCACTAAATGAGAATCCGACAATTGACGATAGATGGAAAGTCGCTAAGGACTCATTTATTTCGTGTGGCGAAGAAATTTTAGGACGATTGGATTGCGGTAGGAGACCATTTATTAGCGACTCCACTTGGTCTCTTATCTCAGCACGCAAGAGAGTTAAAGAGCAGATTAACTCAGCTGCTGACGATTCAGCTAAGGAACGATACAGAGCTGAATACCGTTCGCTCCAAAAAGGCGTTCAAAGGAGTGTTAGGCGTGATAAGCGCAATAATATCAACGCGCTTGCGAAGGAGGCAGAGGATGCGGCTACCCGCGGTGACAGTGGAACACTCTTCAAGCTTATCAAGCCATTAACTGGCAGACCTTTACTAACGGAACATCCTGTGAAAGATAAGGAAGGTGTTCTGCTCGTTACCGAAGAACAACAGATGCAAAGATGGAGAGAACACTTTTTAGAGGTCCTTAATAACACCTTCGGGCCTGAAAGTGCATCTTCATTGCCAGCAGAAGACGTCCCTCGAATAGACGGCATTAGTTCTGGTCCACCATCCAAAAAGGAACTAATAGACCCTATTAAATCAATGGACGCCGATAAAGCCCCTGGGATTGATGGAATTCCGTCTGAATTCTTGAAAGCGGATATTATCGCTTCAGCGGATATTCTCCTTCCCTTAATCCAAGAGTGATGGGAAACCGAAACTCTTCCCAGTGAGTGGAAAAAGGGCGTAATTATTAAGATTCCGAAGAAACGTAACCTGAAGAATTGCAATAATTGGCGTGGGATCTGCCTACTTCCTGCTGTTTCCAAGCTGATGGCTAAGATTGTTTTAGGACGAATCAAGGACAAAATCGATGAGTTGGCTTTCGCGAAGGGTTTTCCTGTAGCGACGACATTAACACCCTCCGTATTATCATTGAGCAATCCGCGGAATGGAGATCCCCATTACATCTCATGTTCATCGATTTTGAGAAAGCCTTCGATAGCGTTGATCGTCTCTACATCTGGAATGCCTTACGGAGACGAAATATCCCAGATAAGATAATCTCCATCATCAAGGAATCCTACAATGGAGCCCAATGTCACGTCCTGCATAAGGGCAAGCTTTCAGATCCTTTTGAGGTGCACAGTGGAGTGAGGCAAGGTTGCATTTTGTCACCTATTCTCTTCCTTGTTGCCATTAGTGATGTACTCGGCTCCGCACTCCAATTACATCGTAACAAAGTTATCAGATGGAAATTGTTCGATCACCTTCAACATCTTGACTACGCTGACGACATTTGCCTTCTATCAACAAACACGGATGATGTCGCTCAAATGACAGAAGCTCTAAATTGCGCTAGTCGTAATGCGGGGCTGAAAATCAATGCTGCCAAGACTAAGTTCTTGAGCACATATCCAGGTGGGCAAAGCTAAATTTGTATTTCAGGACAGGCAGTCGAAAAAGTTGATGAATTTTTCTATCTCGGAAGTGTAGTTATAGCAGATGGTGGAGCGGATGCTGATGTAAAATCACGGGTAAACAAGGCTAGGGCGGCTTTCTTCAATTTGACTCCTTTCTGGCTAAACAACAATATTTCCAGACGCACCAAAATACGTGTCTTCAATTCTAATGTGAAATCCATTCTGCTATATGGCTGTTCAACCTGGAAGGTGACTAAAGAGATCACTGATAAGTTGCAAACTTTTGTTAATCAGTGTCTACGGCGCATCCTAAATATTCGTTGGTCGGAGATCATTTCTAACGAGGATCTCCTTACTATAACTGGTCAGGAAAGGATAGGCACTTCGATCAAAAGACTTAAGTGGCAATGGATAGGTCACACCTTCCGAAGAGGGCCCAAAAACGTCGCAAAAAAGGCTCTAAACTGGAATCCACAGGACTCCGGAGCAAGACGCCGTGTTGGGCGGCCAAGGAACACATGGAGAAGATCGGTAACTAGCGAAGCGAAAACGCTAAGTCTTACATGGTCGCAGCTAGCGCCGTTGGCGCAAAACAGAACGAGGTGGAGAGTAGGCGTGGTTAATGCCCTATGCCCCACAAGGGGTTGACAGAAACTAGAGAGACTCAGCGGATTGTCTACGATTTTAATTTTTTTAGATCCTTTTAAAATGAAGGCCGAATCTATTGTGTGATGAATAGAAGATTACGTTCTGCTGGTCTTGCGGTCTTGTGGATTTTTGATTAATTGTGTATTAAAATTTATTACGAATTTCTGCCATCACAGAACTTAGTCGCCACCTCATACAGGATTGGAAAGAGGTCTGTCTCTCAGTATTCCAGAGCTTGCTTTCATCTATGTTTATGCTTAAATTTTTGAGATGGGCGCCTTTATTTGCCAAAAATGCTTGAAATTACCTTATTGAAGCTCGATAAGCAGAAATGCAAATACATATTTTGGAAACGAGCACTTGGTCAGAGATTGTTGACAATGAATGCTCCGGGACAAAACGTAATTTTAAAGTTGGGTTTTCGTATTGGAGAAAATTGCCTACTTATTTATAGGCAAATTTTGAGATTTGTGACCATATTTCTGTTGTTTTTGATCCGACAAACAACGGTTCCATACAAGTTCTATTGAGAATTAATTTATCTCTCTAACGATACGTAGAACATATCAGGTCATATGTAGTCTCCGTTTAAAAGGTCAAACTTTGGCTTTAGATTGACGAAAAACCACTTGTTTCAAAAACGTGTTCGAGTAAAATACAAATAAAAATACTGATCCTGAAAGCTGTTGAAGTAGGTTAGCAAGTGTCCTTTTCTGGGCCTATTGAATTTCTCTTTCACTAAAACTGGAGTATCGAAACACCTTAATCAGCCTGCAAGCTCCAACAACCTGAAGGCAAATTTTGTATGTACTTTATTGCAAAATCACTCGTGTTGAACAAACTATGTAAGGAAGTTGGTGCGTGACACACTATGGGTTAAGATGAATTAGGACATGCAAATAGAATGGAGCAACGTGTCAGTTTCCAGACACCTAAGTACGCCGGGATATACTCGATCAAATGTGACGAATTCGGAATGGAGCAAATATGAAAAGAATTTTGCAAAATCCTAATGCAAAGGACTGGTCATATTCATATCACCACTATTAATTCGGCCGCCGAATTGGCAAACATGCAACATGCTTGATTGATCATATCCATTAAGCACATATTTACACTTGCTTCCCGAGATGCCATACGATCCTTAAAATTCCACCACCTTCACCGTAAACACATTTGCGAAAAAAGGAAATTTTACAGGTGCACTATTTCTTTTTTGCTCTATACTCACATTGACTGAGAAGGCTGTCTCGCGTCCTTGCCACTCATCTTGATTTCACTTGCTGTAGATGCAGATATCGTTGAATCAGGATGCCTGTTGGTACGATAGCGGTCCACGACGTCGTTCAAGAAATGTAATGCAGAGATTAAAGCAATTAGCATTAGTCGACCGGCATCAGTTATTGCAGAAATTTCAGTACGCGGCTACACTAGTGGAGATTTGCGGCAAGTTTTGTCTATTTGTACGTCAAAAACTTCTTTTGCTCGGTGACATTAGAGCCAGCAATAATCTAATGGGAGTGAAAGAGAGGGCAAATTGGCAATATGCATCGGGTAACATTGGTATTTTGACGGTGAGTGCAATTTCGAAATTTGTTTCGAAAATAGACCGGGAAAGAGCATTTTAAATAAAATATGGCTTTGAATTGAATTTTGAAAAACTAAAAATTATTATTATTTTTTTTTTCAACGGCAAACCGGTAACAAAACTTCATATAAATCCTGCTGACCTTTCTATTTTTCGTCCGTATATCCGTCTATTCACTAAATAACTCGGGAGCGGTTCAACCGATATCGTCATGAAATTTGGTAGGAATGTGTAGAATACAGTGGCCGAGCATGAGCGCTCGCAGGGCCCGCACGTGGTGACGACAGCCGGTTCTTCGATATAAATCGTCCCGGAGCTACCCGTTAAAACGGCCAAGAGCTGCCAAGACCCCCTTCGATTCAAGAGAAAAGAAAAAAAAACTCTGGAATCGCTACAACAACAACCAATGACTTTGAAAAATCACATTTTATCCAGTAATAAAAGACTTCTGAATGGATGAAAAACTGGCAGAAATCCTTTGTTTCTGGAAAAGCTAACCCAAAAACCAACTACGACTTCCACGGGTCTAAATGAGGAAATTATCGGCACGACCTTTCGGTGTTATTTTATGATGAATCTGAGAACGTGTTCAGAATTTCTTGCAAAATTGAAGAATAGTCAGGGCCGGATTTCCCATATGGGCAACCCGGGCAGCTGCCCGGGGTTGCAGATTTTAAGGGGCGGCAAATTTTTGAAACTTGCTTTCTCGCGAAAATATTAGCATTCACAACTCGAAAAAGTGGAGAATTGGAGATATCATTAGCGACGTCTTTTTCGTATCGCGTGTAAGTCTGACTCGAAAAAAAACGATCGCGGGTAACATCCCGGTTAAGGCCCAACAGCTGACATTTGACAGTTTTTGTGCATCTTTGACTCGCCTTCGTCGGCTTATTTTTTAGATGTGGTGTATTTTATCACAAAAGATGATTATTTCTTTGCAAAATCTTTTCTCGTGATTAGAAAAACTCTCACATTTGGTTTGAAAACACAAATTCCCTCATATTTCCCCTATGCGTCCGCCTCCCCCGTAGGGGGGAGGATAAAGGTTGAAAGGCTCTGCCGATTCCTATATCCTCTTCAGTTGTGGCATAACTGCGGACCCTTAGCTATGCAGGAGGAGCTTCATAGGGTGAACGGCTCCAGCCAATTCCTATGTTTCTCTACGGGGCGTTACTTTCCCGCATTATCCGAGTAACCGCTGCGCCTGAGTGCTGTATTAACAACTTCAGCGTCTCAGGTTACTAAACGTAATAGGGTGACAAAAACCGAACAGTCAAACACCGAAGCAGCACCTTCCGTAGGGGGGAGGGTAAAGGTGGAAAGGCTCCGGCCGATTTCTATATCCTTTTCAGTTGTGGCATAACTGCGGACCCTTAGCTATGCAGGAGGAGTTTCATAGGGTGAACGGCTCCGGCCAATTCCTATGTTTCTCTACGGGGCGTTATGTTACTTCCCCGCATTATCCGAGTAACCGCTGCGCCTGAGTGCTGTATTAACAACTTCAGCGTCTCAGGTTACTAAACGTAATAGGGTGACAAAAACCGAATAGTCAATCACCGAAGCAGCACCTCCGAGGCCCCTCCATGATGGACCTCTTTCGTTTACGAATACTATCATGGTTAAGCGATGGGCCGACACCTCATCCTTGTAAAAAAAATTTCGACGTCAAGAAACCTGGAACGAAAGCCTCGGATTGGACGGATACAACTCAACGACGACCTCGCAAACAAACAACGGATTACTCTTTCGGAACCTGGAATGTACGCTCCCTGAATAGGGCAGGGGCCTTAAGGGCCCTCTTGGATCAGGTTGAAAAATATAAGCTGAGCATAGTTGCACTCCAGGAAACAAAATGGCTTAGTAGCGAGATAGATGACCGAAACTCGTACACAATTTTCACAAGTGGAAAACCTTCGGGCCACAGGGAGTTTGGAGTGGCGTTCATTGTAAACAATCAACTTAAGCCGCATGTTATCGACTTCAAACCCATAAACGAGCGGCTGTGTGCGATTCGCATTAAAACTCGGTTCTTCAATCTCTGGCTCATAAACGCGCATGCCCCCACCGAAGTCAGTGAAGACGCGGCCAAAGACGAGTTCTACCACCGCCTAGAAAATCTCTTCGACTCACTTCAATCAAACGATGTCAAATTGCTGCTGGGGGACTTCAACGCCAAAGTCGGAAACGAAAGTTGGCATAGGGGGATTACTGGAGGTTACAGCCTCCATGAAGAATGTAACGACAACGGCCAACGACTAATAGACTTCGCGACCAGCAGAAACATGGTCATTAGCTCAACGTGTTTTCCGCATCGTCGTATTCACAGACAGACCTGGAGATCTCCAGATCAACATACCGTCAACCAAATTGACCACGTCCTTATCTGCAAGAGATGGGCATCGAGCATGATGGATGTTCGGTCCTATCGTGGAGCAAATATTGACTCTGACCACTATATGGTGAAGGCGACTTATAGGTGCAGAATTTCTTCGGTGCATCATTCGAGATTCAACCCGGCAAAAATTTTTGCGGTTGACAAATTGTTGGATGATGCCACGGGGGTCACTTATACGACTGCCCTTGAGGGGAAGCTGACGCCCTTGCTAAATAACATCAGCAACAAAGGCGCCCTTGAGATTTGGGATACACTCAAAGACACCATCAAAGGGGTCGCAGAGGAGGTTGTGGGATACAAAGCCCGGCGAGCCCGAAATGATTGGTTTGACGAGGAATGTCAAAATGCGGTAGATGCGAAAAACGAGGCATATCGCCAATGGACCGAACGCGCAACTAGAGCCAAAAAAACAAATTATGACGAGCTTCGACGATTTTCGAATAGGTTAATTAGACGTAAGAAACGTAAGCATCTTGACGAGCAGTTGATGCAAATAAACCAAAGACTACACTGAGAAAAAAAATTAGAATGGTTATCTAAAGAAATAGTCGAATTTATCTAAAGTTAGCGTTGATTTTCAGCTTATGATTCTATGTAGTTGAAACAGCTACGAAGATATGGATAATTTTTCTATTCGCCATTAGTTGAAACATCTACTATATTTGCAGATTCAATTAATTCATTTGTAAAGACAGCTATTCATTATCTACAAATTGTTAAATCTTGAATAAGTAAATTGTGTTGAAGAAAAAAGAACGATTGTTTGTAGTTAAATTTTATATTTGAATAGTACAATCAACAACTTTTGTGGAAGAATTGACTAAACTTTTTCTTCTAATCTTGCGTGGTTAAATGAACGAATTTTTGGTAAAACTATCTAAATTTAAGTCAACTACTTCACTTTAGATAAAAAGTCTAAACCATTTTTTTCGGTGTAGCTAGTAGGAACAGTAGACAAGCGTACAAGCTAATTAATTCAATTAAAAGTGGATACCAACCCAGGACCTGCCTCTGTAAGGATAAGGATGGCAATATAATTAGCGACACCGATAGCGTTGATAAACGCTGGGCCTCACATTTTGAAGAGCTTCTTAATGTTCAACCGAACAACCCCACACAAGAAGCGCTGGAGCTGACGGCTGAAACAGGCCCTCCCATTCAACCCCCAACAATAGAAGAAGTTGATCTCGTCATGCAATCACTGAAACATAATAAAGCCCCGGGCGCTGACGAGATTCCAGCTGAACTGCTAAAGCATGGTGGGGAGAGCCTTGTTACGGCTATACACACACTTATCGTTAAAATATGGAACGACGAAATAATCCCGGAAGATTGGCGCAAAAGTATAATTTGCCCAATCCACAAAAAAGGGGACAAGTTAAAATGTGAGAACTACAGATAGAGGCATCTCATTAGTTTGTACGACTTATAAGATTTTATCTAAAATTCTAGAAAATAGAATTAATCCGTACGCAGAAGAAATCATTGGCGAGTACCAAGGCGGCTTTAGACCTGGTCGTTCGACGACAGATCAGCTTTTTACAGCGAAGCTTTTACTCCAGAAGTGCTGGGAATATCGATGTTCGACGTATACCAAATATTTGTCGACTTCAAGCAGGCATACGACAGTATAGATCGAAGTGTACTGTACAACATTCTGCTGCATTTTGGTATACCAGCTAAGCTAGTGCGACTCATAAGGATGACGATGACTAATACCGTCTCGCAGGTCAGAGTACAGAACAGACTCACTGACCTATTTGAAACTCGTACTGGACTCAAGCAGGGCGACGGGCTGGCGCCGACGCTCTTCAACCTGGCTCTGGAGTATGTAATTCGAGCCATGAATTTGGACAGCAGCGGAACGCTACTCATTAAGTCGACTCAACTAGTAGCTTACGCCGACGACATCAACATCATGTCTAGAAGATTGGGTGATGCAGAAATCCTACTGCATAATCTCAATAACGCCGCCAAAGAAGTTGGACTACATATCAACGAATCTAAAACCAAGGTCATGATGCAATCAAAAACTAGAACGCCAGTAAATTCAAGCATCACAGTGGGGGACCTCAATATAGAGTATATAGACAACTTCACTTACCTGGGTTGCAATTTGTCAAAGGACGCCAACGAAACAGATGAGATAAAGCGACGGATACAACTAGCTAATAAGTGTTATTTTGCGGTCCTCCAAATTATGAATTCGAAGCTGGTGCACAGGAAGACGAAGCTCCACGTATATAAAACCATAATCCGACCTGTGCTATGCTATGGCTGAGGCATGGACCCTAATCCAAAACTCTGAACCTGTTGGACACATTCGAGCGAAAGGTTCTCCGAAGAATCTTCGGGGCCGTTCGTGAACGAGGTGAATGGCGCATCGGGTACAACCTTGAGTTGTATCACCTGTATGATGAGCTACAGGTGTCGAAGATCGTGAAATTGCAGCGACTGCAATGGGCGGGACATGTACAAAGGATGAACGACGATCGCATGCCCAAAAAGGTGATGAACGCGCAACGAGTGGACGGAGCCAGATTGCGTGGACGACCGAGAGCCCGATGGGAGCATTCTGTATGTGAGGACGCCCACCAGATGCTAGGCTTTCGGAACTGGAGGACAAGGTCGCGTGACCGCGACAATTGGAAGTCTTCAATCCAGGCGGCCAAGGCCCGACGTCGGGCTATCGTGCCATAAAGAAGAAGAAGTCCGCCATCTTAGATTCATCTAAGCTCTATCCCGTGTAGAGAAGTTGCACGCGTGAACTTTACCCGGGTAAGTGTCATTTTTTTATATGAAGTTCTACCCAAACCTGCACGGGATAAACACAATAAAACGTGCCTATAGTTGGCAGTGAAAATGTTATTTGGATCTTTTATTTCTATACTACTTTGTCTTATCTTATGATGAGATATCACGCATCCCAGGACCGGATTTCCCATATTCCCCCAATATTAAAGGCGGCATATTTGTGAAACTTTCATCCATTGAATTAATGTTGTGTGAAATATGCACATTTCGATATTTTAGGAGGCAGATTAAATCAATTAGAAAAAAAGTAAAGAAAACACTGCAAAAGTCGTTCCGTTGGTCAGTATGGCGGACTTACATATCGTTTCGAATTCCGCCGCCCTACCGACCTTGTCCCTTATTTTTACAATCCAACGATTGATCGATTGATCCTCGACTCAAAAATTATATCAATTAGGTGGGCTAATGAATTAAGCAAACACTTCTAAAATTGGAATAATGTCTGATCACTAAACTATTTTTTTAATCTCTGCACGGGGCGTTAAAAATGCCGCCATAGGCTTCAGCCTGCCAGTTCACCACTATCTTCTTGTTTGTACCGAAACCCCTTGTGGGGCATCGTGCGTTCACTCAGCCGTTTATAGTCTACTTCGAGCAGTGGCGCAACCAGGATCTTGTCCTGGAGGGGGCTAAGGCTAGCTACTGAACATTTGTCATGTTCGTGATTTTTGCGGATTTTCAAGTCCTAGTACCATCATTCGATTCCGCAATCATCGCTCTGAAGAATACCGTTAGAGCGAATGGTTTTCCATAATTTTGGCTTACATTTTTGTTTCCCATTTTGATCTTCCTACGTTGGTGAGTTCAGTGCAGAAAGAGTGAAATCACCGTGAATCTGGATTATCTAAGGATGTAAATTCCAGGGGTTCAGCAGGGTATTGGAAGAAATTGCCACCGCAAACAGAGTAGAATTTGTGAATGCTCGCGGTACTACACAAGATAAAAATTGAATTAATAGGCACAACGCACAAACAAAAACCGAACCAAAGTTGGGCTAGTATCGTTCTAATGGGTTCAGGCACCGATAACTGTTCTTTATGTTACTCTTGTATCTAGCTCAATTTTCGTTTACTATAAAATATTTGTATAGCAATGATAATATATTTTTGCGAAATTTCCTACAGAAATAAGTTTTACCGATGCCTTCTACTTTTTACCTTAATTACGTACAGCAAGCTACCTACTAATTATGAACAAGTAAAATGCATTTTTCGTCTAGATACCTATATCCTCTTTTGAAGCGCAAAGTATCAAAAACTTATCACTGAAAAATTAAAATCTTCAGTTGATTTGCTTTTTTGCAATGTCTGCGGTGAAAAATATTTAGAGCTCGGTGAAAATGATTAAAGAAGCAGGCGGCGACAATTTTTTTTAATCACCTCAAACCAGTGCGCTTGTTTGTATACGGAGAGGTTTCTAAGATTCTGGTAATGATGTTGTAACCGGCACAGACCATCGACAACACTGGTGAAGAGCCAAGAACACAATTTTTTTGGAAACCTGCAACGAAATGCCTGGCCTCATTTTAGAGTTTTTTCTTTCATAATTTCTTGGTATGGGAGGGGCTTTACATTGCATATAAAGGAGTGTATATAATGTTGCAAGCACTATATATTTCCTGGACCACGCCGAGATTCGATTTCCGGAACTCTAGATTACTAGCATCGTAGAGTGGGACTCAACCAAGTGAGCCACAGAGCGTGGGAGAAGTAACATACACTCGAAACCAAGAACACAGGACACTTTTACTTTTTTTTAAATCTACCCTATTATAACGAAAGGTCTTGACCACCTTGACCACCAATAAACGGATCTGTTCCCTGGATCCACTTTCTTTTTCCTAGTATAGCATATCCCACCTCCTGCTCCCGGAAACTGCAATTTCGGGCTAGTTTCATTAAGTATTTAAAACGGCCATTTCTGGGGCTACAGCTGGAGAATGGTCGTGACTAAGAGAAAAAGGACTTAATATCCATTATTTGGGAGTCGAGACCTTTCGATTGACTTTAATTTCACTAAACATTACGGAAACTCATCCCGTACTGAAAACAATCAATTTAGTGGGCTGTAGCGGGAGAACGGACTCCATCAAGGACTATCCGCTCCTCCATGAGCATATACGAGTATACAGGGTGTCCGGAAACTGCCGCATAAACGCACCGGATTGTGATTCCTCATATGATTTCCAGCAAAAAAGTTGTACCGAACATACCCCCTCAGTTTAACCCTTTAGCTGCTACATGCATTGAAAGATTTTTGAAAAAATCATTTTCTTGCATGACTTAAAGCCTAATATCTCCAAAGCTAGACCAGCTAGAATAGTGAAATAAAATGATTATTATAGCCAACAAATTTACCTATAAAACAAAACTAACCACACTAAAATCGGATAAGAGGTTTGGTTTTTACAGAGCTTCAAAGTCAAATTTGCGTGATTTGACACAAAATCAATATTTTTTTCCATCTCAATTTTCTCCAACTTCTGCCAAGGTGAGGTGCTTGTACGATTCTTTTAAAAATTGGCGCATAGTCTTACAATCATATCTTTCTTACATCATTTTAATCTAGCTCCATTACTTCTAACAGTTTTTATACGTTAAGTGTAGAAAACTAGGGTTTATTTTAGCTCGAATTCAATACAATTCAATTCACACTGCCCCTAAAGATCTGCAAGGGTTCTATACAAAATTCAAAAATACAAAATCCAAAAAGACAAAATCCAAAAAAATTGAAAAATCCACAAAGTCAAAATCCACAAAGACAAAATTCACAAAGACAAAATCCATAAAGTCATAATTCACAAAGTCAAAATCCAAAAAGACGAAATCCATAAATTTAAATTTACATCAGTTTGCTTATTACAATTGAATATTGAGAATATTTATGTACGTTATTACGTTAACTAGACAATTACCAAATCCCGGAGCATATGCGCTTTACCTGAAGACACGGAAAAGGATTCATCCGTGGCATATACGATTTAGCCGATGACACGGAGAGGAATGCACCGGACCATAAGCGCTACAGGTAAAGACAGAGACACCTAAGGCGCCTATGCTCCGGGTGCATCCTTTTCCGTGTCTTCAGGTAAAGCGCATATGCTCCGGGGTTTGGTAATTGTCTAGTGCCCACGCAATAAGCATTATGACTCTCTTCATACAAAAATTTATGGATTTTGTCTTGATCGATTTTGACTTTGTGGATTTTGACTTTATGGATTTTGTCTTTATGGATTTTGTCTTTGTGGATTATGACTTTTGGATTTTGACTTGTGGATTTTGACTTTGTGGATTTTGTATAGAACCCATCTGCAATATTGGTAAAATCTATTCAAAGTATGTCGAAATCGAGCCAAAATTAACCCTAGTTTTCTGCACTTAAGGTACTAAAACTGTTAAAAATAATTGAGCTAGAATAAAATGATGTAAGAAAGATATGATCGTAAGACTATGCGCCAATTTTTAAAAGAATCGTACAAGCACCTCACCTTGGCAGAAGTTGGAGAAAATTGAGATGAAAAAAAAAGATTGCTTTTGGGTCAAATCACGCAAATTAGACTTTGAAGCTCTGTAAAAACCAAACCTCTTATCCGATTTTAGTGTGGTTAGTTTTATTTTATAGGTAGATTTGTTGGCTGAAATAATCATTTTGTTTTGCTTCTCTAGTTGGTCTAGCTTTGGAGATATTAGGCTTTAAGTCAAGCAGGAAAATTATTTTTCCAAAAATCTTTAAATGCCTGTGGCAGCTAAAGGGTTAAGCTGAGGGGGTATGTTCAGTACAACTTTTTTGCTGGAAATCAACTGAGGAATCATAATCCGGTGCGTTTATGCGGCAGTTTCCGGACACCCTGTATATACTTCTGAACATTAGCTTTGATTAGAAGTTCAATCCAAATACCTTTCTAAGTATTAAATTAACTGCAATTTTTACTGAAGTTACCGAACGTACTTTAAACAAAATTGTACAACTCCCATGAATGCGACTGATCTATTTTCAGTTTAAACTAGTGACGAAGGGCGGCAACTTGACTACTGCTCGTTAAATATTTGTCGCGGCTTTGGTCAGAACGGGTAAATGATAAATTCTTACATCAATAATATGAATAGATGATGAGTTGTTAATATTTAACATTCGCAATGTTGTTGTTGTAGCGATTCAAGAGATTTTTTTTCTCTTGAATCGAAGGGGGTCTTGGCAGCTCTTGGCCGTTTTTAGCAACGGGTAGCTCCGGGACGATTTAAATCGAAGAACCGGCTGCCGTAGGAGCATTTTATGGACAACACAAACATCCATGGGTCACAGTGGGATTCGAACCCACGCACCGGCAACTCAGAGATAGACATCTCTGCCACTGAGCTACCGAATGCCCATTCGCAATCGCGTTCAAGAATGAATGCGTTTCTTCAATAATGCAGACATCTGAAGTTTCAACTGTCAAAATGATGAAAACGAACGAAAATTGTTATATTACGCTTTCAGGTCCCCAAGGGAAATTTTTCTTGTTCTTCTTATCGACACTAGCGACACTTATCTTACCGTCCGCCATATAGCGGACACATAGCGGAAAATATCGGAAACATCAACAATCTCCCTTGGGGACCTGAAAGCGTATGTACCCTGAACGAACATTATGCTTCTTTTTAATTTGAGTTCATGATTTGAATGGGGACCGATTGAGGAAAATAATGTTTAGCGAAATTACAGCATTGACATTTTCAATAGGTATACATTTGTGCAGTTAAATTTCGCCGCATTTTTCATCGAATCACTGGGATCCGAAGAATTTAAGTTCGAAATATTTATTGTGCCTGTCTAGACACTTTCAATTTTCGGGTACATTACGCTTTCAGGTCCCCAAGGGAAATTTTTGATGTTTCCGATATTTTCCGCCATAACGCGGACACATAGCTTTATGGCGGACGGTGTCGCTAGTGTCGATAAGAAGAACAAGAAAAATTTCCCTTGGGGACCTAAAAGCGTAATATACCAGATAAGTGTCGCTAGTGTCGATAAGAAGAACAAGAAAAATTTCCCTTGGGGACCTGAAAGCGTAATGTACCGTAATTTCTAAATGTACTGCAATAGGAATAGGCACTGGCCAGCCGATCCTGGGACAAGGACAAAAAAAAAACAATGCTGGTCACTTAGGTCAGGTAAACCCTGACTATGTAGCACCGGCGGCGCGGCGTGGTCACAAGTCGTATGTGACACAAACTGGAACAACATCGAGGCATGCCAAAATGCTGCTCTACGTATCGCTACAGGTTGCCTGTCGTCCCAGCATGTTATCAGTGCGAGATCATAATTTACCTGATCTCAACAATATCTGGTCGGTTGTTTCGAGAGATCACCCAAACCATAATCTCTTGGACAATGAGGGGGATTCCTCCACGACAAGGCAGGAATGGGCTCAGAGATCTCCAAACTGAAGCCCAGAGATACAAACTGCTACATACGGATTGTTTTGATGACACAGCATACCACGCGACCATCGCAGATGTTCACACAACCATTCTGAATCTGCACTTGAGGAGACTAGGATTCAGAGAGCCATAAGAGCGAAACTGGCTCAGCTTAGGTTAGGCTAGTGTCCGCGCCTAAATTTTCACCTATCTAGAATAGGCCCGGGCATCCAGAACATTTGTCCGAGCTGCGGTGGTGCGCCTCATGATGTCGACCACCCCACCCTAACCTAACTCCGGAGCATTATGGGACAACCCGATTGCTTGAGTTTTAGGAATTCGGAGACATTCAGTTGTAGGTATTAATACAATATACATATATTAAATATGTCATCAAATTTTATTACGCTTTTCACACAACTTGATATTGGAACTGATATCCAGTATTGGCATTTGGTCCACTTTGGTATTTGCCTGCCTTAAAAACGAACGAGAACACACCGAACATGGTAGCTGTAAAGCAGAAGAGGTTACCAATTAAGCCAGGAAAAATGAAGAAAAAACCAATTAAACTTACATTCAAGAGTCTTTCGCTGTATGCTATTACCACAGTAGTATTCGGCTTGTACTCCGTTATCTACTATTTTCGAGTAAGGAACGTATATGTAATCACTTGAAACTCCAGGCGTTGCTTCGTACAAATCATAACAAGCGCCGTTAGTGTTAGCCTCATTGGCTGCTAACGTGAAGCCGACACCAAATAATCTAACGAAAAATGAATATAATCGTCGTTATTAAATAAATGAAGATAAAAAGCGAAAGATCATAAAATAATAAATGATAAAACCAATTGATTCGTCAAACGTCGACAAAAATATAATAACACACGTAGAGGCGTAAATTTTCTTCTTCGTTGCTCCTTCATGGCGTCGCGTTACTCGGCCTGTGGTTTAGGCACGTCGCCCGTTCTGGCGATAATATCTCAGCCTATTTATACAAGCAGCTTCATCTTAGATCGTGTCATCGCCCAAACCAATGCATTGTTGTTGCTTTTTCATTTGATACATCCAGGTGTTCATCGGTCTGCCCATGGGTTAATCAAGTGGTCTAGGCGTAAAAGGCAATTCACACTTGGACGCAAAATCTATGTAGATTATGAAATCTCGCATTCACACTATGGTCCTAATCTTGTTCCACGACTTAACACTACAGTAGAGTCCGTCTAAATTGCAACTCCGACAATTTCATGGACGACTGAAACTGCTATTTATATTAATTTGTTACAACAAGATGTATAATCTATCTTATAGAAACCTATGCGAATGATTTATGTTTGTCAAAAAGTGAAAAAATCACAGTTATGTGTACAAAACCGTGCTCAGAGCGAACAATGGGTTAGAGGGCATCAGACTGTAGTATTGAAATTTTTTGTCAAAGGCTCCGCACACTTCAACACGATTTTGCTTGGGTATAATCTCGGAACAAATTCTATGAAAATGTATGGAAAATTTTTAAGATTTTTGCCCAGATTTTGTAATCTCAAGATTTTGCAAAATCTTCTGAAGTCTGTAGAGAGCTTAACTATAAACAACCGTCATTAATAAGTTCAAATGTTCCTTTCAATATTTCGCCGTAAAAGTAGGTACTATAACATCGTCAGTTCACGTGAAATCCATGCAAATACTGTCAAAATTTTGATGATCATGAAATCGAATTCGATTGGTGGTACTCACTTCACATGAAAGTCTCCTTTAAGGTATGTACTGAGTTCACCGAGCGAAAAAACTTGCATATATGTCTCCCGTGAAAACGGTGCCGTGGAGACTTGCTTTTTATTCACTAAATGTAAGATAAATGTTCACTCGCGTTCTGATTGTTTGTCGATGACATCTTTTCATTGTGAAATAAAGTGCAACTGCATAATTTTCGCTGGCGAAATGTCAAAAACCGGTGTGGAGACTTTCATGTGAAGTGAGTACCACCAAGCGAATTCGATCTCACGATCATAAAAATTTTGACAGTATTTGCATGGATTTCACGTGAACTGACAATGTTAGTACCTACTTTAAAGTTTCATAAACTTCTTTCTTTCAGTATCTACTATCGGGTAGATAAAAAAAGGCATGGAACGATTAGATACGAGTATTACTCCCTCCCAGCCATCTTTAAACATCTATGCCATCATTTTCTTAACGACACCATATACCAGACCTTGGGGAATTCCCTTCCGAAAAATGTTTTGTTAAGAGGTCTGGCTTCGAATAGCCGAACGTTGGTGTTGATAATTTCATTTCATTTGGAATTCGGCCAGAAGTTACCACACTCCACACCCATCTCGAATTCTTTAAGCATTCCCAGTCTATGTTGAGCTTTACCCATACCGTTAAACTTGCACTCAAATGACAAATTATATCCAATATCCCTTAGTATGGAATACTTACTTCAATTTTTGCGAATTCGTGTACGTTTTGAAGCATACTTGATACTGCATTTCTCCTGGATATTGTCCTGCTCCATTATTATAGTTGAAGGATTCAATTACTCCTGCCGAATCGGTAAAATACTGATCACATCCGCGAGGTGCAATTAGATTTGTGTCGTACACTGTTAATGGGTTGATGAGTGCGTGCTTCAAGAAGCGGGCGAAAGGCTGGACAACTGGACTAGTTCGCTCATGAATGGTTTTCCTGGTACCAGGTGGGCACAATAGTTGAGTTACTTTAATTGAATACAATCCACCATTGGGACTTGTTGTGATCGTTATACGATTTCCCGAACCGGAGCCGGCAAAGCTCAAATATACTTAAAAAAGAATTAGAAAAATATAATTGAGAATTTATAGGTTTGTGCATATAAAGCAATAAATCAATTACAATGCTGATTAGTATTGCGTCCGCAAATTTTGAAATTTCCAATCTGAATATAGCCCTGCCGACATGTAGCGCTGCTGATATTATCCGGTGATGTTGGTCCATTGATGTTCGTTGAAAATTCCACTTTAACTTGACACGCGTATGCGTTGTAAGGAGCTATATAATAATTGCACGTTTGTAAGGTGTTGGCTGGCTGCACGAGATTAATCCATTTATATTGCGAGGTTCCTTGGCAGGCAAGATTCACTGAAAAAAAAGTTAATCATCTTATCTAAAAAAAACTTGGGATTCATAGTGAATTTCTCAAGACTACCTGGAATCGTTCTTTCTGCGAAGATTGAGTGCTTCAACGCACGAATTTGTACCGCCGAACTAAATAGCAGAACTATCAGTAGCAAATTTAGTTGGAACATTTTTTGGGTTAGTTCTATAATTGAAATTGAAAGTACAAACTAAGCCGATTTTATGATGTTCTGAGGCTTTTATAATGAACTTCTCAGCAAAAAGAAAAGAACTGTGTCCCGATAAGAGTATCAAAATGTGAGTTTGTTTTATCTTTGAATGTCAACTATAGAGCCCCCTAAAATGCGAAACAAACAGATGTGTATTATTCGTATTAAAAAAGTAAGTGTTGTTTATTATTTTATTACAGAATTATTACAAAGTCGATGTATTGTTTTATTTTTCTTCAGTACATAATATAAATTTGTATGGAAACATATACTAGATTACTAATCAATTTCCGTCTCTTCGTTTTACGTTTATTTTTTTAATCAATGCATTTGAATCATTCTCTTTCCAGTTAAAAATACGAAAAAACTATTCTTAAACATTTTCGGAAAATTAACGACTGTCGTCAATGCAATTATCCTTGTTCTGTGGATAAAACAAGTCCCTGTACTATTGGAAATATATAACATATTTCCCGCATCTACATTATGTGGAAAACTAAAGATTTCCTCCTGTATAAATCTGAGCTTGTCACACATAATTGATATGTCAATATGTAATATATACAGCGTGTAGACAGGCCCAATGAATGGGCGTTTTTGTTCCCCGTGTACTTTCTCCCACTGGGAACAAAAACGCGAGATTTTGTTGGTTTTTATATGAAAATTTAATTTTTCCTTGCCTTTTGCTCGTCACGAATCTCTTCTAAAAAAAACGGTTTTTGATGTTGTTCTTGCTCCGCGTGTAGAAATTCACCCATTAAGGCGATGTGCGACAGTCAATGGCGCATCCACGGAATGGGCTAAGGGGGCTAACGCCACTCCCAATCCCAGAAATTAGGAAATGAAAATTTTCAAAATGAAATATGAAGAGATGCATTTAACCCGCGTAATCGGTGTCAGGGTAAATTAGCCCATATTCAAACGTTTGGAAAAGTATTCAGATGCACCGAAAATTGGGTTTATCCCTTATCAATGTCGTAAATTACATCCTCATATTTCATTTTTAGCAACATTTTAACTGAAAGTAGCATTTTGTTTGTTTTATAAGATAGAAGTTGAAAAACAAAAATAATGGGTTCAAAACGACCACAATTGTCAAAACTCCCACTTTTTCGAAAAACCACCAACTTTTTGAAACAATTCAGCCAATACGATTTCAATCTTCTCGCATTATCAAACTAACTTAATTTAATAGCAAAATTCATTTTATAAAGTGCCGAGAAAAAGTTAATATCATTTTGGTTAGCTGACGTAACCCACGACCGCGATTAATTTATAAAATGGTCACGACACGACAAAACATGAATTCTTGTTTTTGGAACATATACACTGCTCGTTATCAGATTAGTACACCGCTTCGCATGAATAGTTTATTACTGTTTGAACAAAAGATAGGCTCGCCTTAATGTCAAAATTTACCCTAATCCTTGCGAACGAGTCATGAGGGCTAGATGTCTCTCTCAAAATTACTCTCTCATAAGGATTAACATGTACTCAATTCTTATCGCCTCTATTATTTTTACCTTAACGCTACTTATTACACACGAATTCGGATTCAACTTATCAACTTTTATAAATTTTTTTCGAAATTTCACTTTTTGACGGCCTTGATTCCTTGTATGCCTTAAATTTTGGTCCCTCTTCCGCAGATAATGAATATTCCTTATTCATATTAAAGTCAATATCTTACTCAAACAACCACAAAAAATTGGGGGTCCTACGTCTTTAATTGTGGAAGATAGACAAAAAAGAAATTGCATGTGCTATCCTGATGACAAATTTTAAATGGCTAT
Organism: Microchrysa polita; assembly: GCA_949715475.1. NCBI lineage: Eukaryota > Metazoa > Arthropoda > Insecta > Diptera > Stratiomyidae > Microchrysa > Microchrysa polita. The sequence goes on along the minus strand of OX454418.1, from coordinate 79,682,263 downwards.
TTTGGGTGTTCTTTTTCGGAAAACAATTATAAAACAATATTTAAAAATGTATAAACACAATACTTGTTGTGTTAATTAACTCAGAATTGAATAGACTATTAACAGTTATAATTTTGAAATTTTAGCTCTTTTAGTTTGGTTGGAAATCACCCGAAACTATTCATGCGAAGGGGTGTGCTAATCTGATGACAAGCACTGTATATTTATGCCTTTCGCAGCTATACTGGAATATCCATAATATTGGTTATCCATGAGAGATATAATTATATCTGTTTAATTTATATTGAAAATTAGTATGCATGTATTATAGCTGCAGGGGTATAATATCGTATTGGTTTTAAATTGTCTTTTTAAGCCACAAATATTACAAATTTATTTTTATATTTAAATTTGTTGTTTATTAATAAAATAATTTGTACTCAAAATGACCGCTGTATTCAGTGGAGTATTTACAGGGGGGCCACAGGGGGCACGTGCCCCCCTGTGAGCATATCAAACTTTTTTCACACCATACTAAAAATAGTGGTACCAAATGTTCCCTTTTTATTTTGAGCGTTTCTATTGCTAAACTTTGTAAATCTTTTTTAGAAACATTATCATCACATCATCTTCTCAATTCGCCAGATCTCCTCGTTGAGTTTATTTTCATAGACTCGTGGTTTCAAGAACAAGAACTCTCAGAGAATAAGTACAACCTATGATTATGTCGAGGCAACGAGGTAGTCATGAAACGTTGCCCAATATCGACATGAATCTGTTCGGAGACAAGGACTGCTATTGAAAGTCTCGCCATGTGTGAAGTGACCCCATCTTATGTTGATATATGTAAGTTGAGGAGATGTTGTTGCGGTATCGATGTCTTGGAAGCCGCTGGATTGATAAATATTTGAAAAAATCGGTCTGATTTTTCGATCGGGCTTGTGTATTTTAATTTGGCCGTAAATTCGTGTTGGGCGGCTGCAAAGGTCTTAAAACCAGACGCTTTCTGTTAAAATGCTAAAAATTGAAGTGTTTTGGTGGGAAAGCATTTTTAGCATACATTTTCGAATTCCTACGGTTCGGTGTCTTTGATGCAGTGCCTGGGGTACTTTCTTCAATGCTTCAATTTTCACAAAGTAAACATCATCGTAGCCATTCCTTCTCATTTCTATTTCGCAATTGATTTGTTAAAGCATGTTGCTTCAGTTTACCATCTAGGACTCGTTTTAAAAGGTATTGCAGATACTATAGATTTGAAGCTAGTGTAGTACATATGGAAATAACAAACAATCATACCTTCCTGCTTACTTTTGTTTCTTCATTTTAATTAATCGATTGATCACTTCCCGGCTCTATGCCACGGATAGTTCCTACACGGCTAAAAATTTTGGTGTAATTTTTATAAAAAAAATATATTCATACATTTCCATATAAAAACTTTATCAAAAGTATAATTTAACTATATTAAAAGTATAAGTATTCTTGACAAAAATTTTACTCTTCAATATAATAAAATTGATAAGCAAATTTATGCAAACCGCTCGAAAAAATAAAAATTGTAATACGAGTGCAGTCGGCTTCGAATCCACAATTCTGTGATTTGTAGGCAAGCGCGCTGCTCACTGAACCAGACAGACTACAAATCAATAGATTTCTAGGTTGAATGGGTTTCTTGCGATGATAGTGTAGATTTGATAACATAGTAGGATTGATTCTACCCTTTTATGTTATACCAACATTCAATTCAATTTATTCTATCCCGAACGGTGTAAAATGTATAATAGTAAAAGGGTATTTGGATAGTTTTATTCTGTAGCGGTTATAATTAATGTAATTTTTGAATAAACTAAAATTATAAGTTACAAAGGATCAAATTTGATTCAAGTTTTGGAATAGACAGGAGTTATACTATTTTATTTATAAAATTTACTCCCGGCTTACACCAAAATTTACAACCGTGTAGTATTCTGGATTGTACTTGTAAAATATTATTCGGCACTTGTTACGATTTTACGGAATCTGTTACTAGATTTTTGACAAAACATACAAAGACCTCTTTTTCAGTATATCCTAATTTTGCATTTAAATTCGCTTAAACTTGCCATGGAATTCAAGACCGCAATGTCAGCCAAAATTTGTTGTATAATCTTTTCATCTGTTTCTTTCAAAAGTAAGCAGAACCACTTTTCGGTGGAATTTGGCCGAAATTTGGCAGAATTTCGGACGATGTATGAAATTTCTCTTCCAAAGAAAAGTGTTCCGTCTGGAATCCGTTTTGTCATATGGAAATAGTCTCTTTGGTCATTGCATTAATTCCATAGCCAATTGAGTAGGTACATATTCGTAAAATTCCTCTCCGGGTTCAGGCTCCTTCGAACTACTACGCAAACTTTTTTTAAGCCCTCCGTATTTTGGTTTAGGAAAAGCCAAAAGCAGTTAATGAGTGTTATTCTAAGATCTGTCAGGAAAACTAAACTTTTGGTGTAATAAACCTGAAATGCAAAGGACTCTCAGGCCCGTATTTATAAACATACCTTAACTCAAGGAGACCTTGAGTCAAGGATGCCAAAATTAAAATAAATGTCATTTTTTATACTTTTTCATAGAAGTCACTTATATTCACGAGTCAATGCATCCTTGATTTAAGGAGAAACTCAAGGAGACCTTGAAATTGTTTATAGTCAACCTCACTTGAAGTCAAGGTAGCTACCCACCTACCTGGAAATATTATATTTCAAGTCTATTGAAAACTTAAGGTCTCCTTGAGCTTCGCCTTAAATCAAGGATCAAGGATCCATCAGTCTTGCCAATGTTTTTCCTATGTAGCTACTCTCGGGTATCCCCACACCAAAACTTTATGTAATGTAACAAATTAGCCCCGTACGCTGTGCCCCCCCCTTCCCCCCCCCCTTTGAGAATTTTCTAAATACGCTACTGGCTGTATTCACAAAATGTGTTTTGGTGTGCTTTAAGAAAAATAGAATACTTAAATGGATATCTTACAAATTGTACATCTTACATATTGTACAGTTTGAGTTTAACATGTTCAATTTGTTTGACAGTGTTTCGACTATAGTTGATGGACGGTCGTACTGTGCCGTTATTTTAAATATTTCTTTTTATACAAAATGCCATACGTGTTGACATTCTAATGGATATTGCAAATGCAATGCTAAAAAGAATTTGAGGCATGTCTCAAATGCGGCCAGCGGATTGTAGAACGTACATATGTTTTCTCAATAATTTCAACATACGCGGTGGGGTTGTTTAAACCAACCAGATAGATCTTCGGCTGTGCTGGATTATTTTCCAATTTAAACATGCTTGCATCGAATTGATTCTAAAAAAATAATGGAATTGTTAGAAAAAGAAAGAATAACTTCTTAGTTCTTACCTGGAAATGTGGCATAAAACTGTTAGCCAGTTCTAATTTGACGAAATGAAAGTTTATGCATTAATTTATTTCACAGCTTACTTAGTTATTTGTACTTACATTATGCTTCAACAAAGATTCTAACCGACACAGATATAATATAACTAAGGGCTCCATTACACAGTCATATTTATATTATAATATGTATGCCATATGCCTAAGCCTACTCGATTCATTCAGTATAATTTTTTAGACGTGCAGGAAGCGAAATCAAGTAGGCTTAGGGATATGATAATATCTATTATAATATATATTACCAATATATGACTATAGGGACGTTTTATTGTGTTTATCCCGTGCAGGTTTGGGTAGAACTTCATATAAACAAAATGACACTTACCCAGGTAAAGTTAACCCGTGCAACTACCCTACACGGGATAGAGCTCAAATGTAGATGGCGGATGCATAGGGGAAATATGAGGGAATTGGTTTTTTCAAACCAAATGTGAGAGTTTTTCTAATCACGAGAAAAGATTTTGCAAAGAAATAATCATCTTTTGTGATAAAATCCACCACATCTAAAAAATAAGCCGACGAAAGCGAGTCAAAGATGCACAAAAACTGTCAAATGTCAGCTGTTTGGTCTTAACCGGGATGTTACCCGCGATCGTTTTTTTCGAGTCAGACTTACACGCGATACGAAAAAAACGTCGCTTATGTAATAGCGGCCTAAGATAGATAAATAAATGAAATAGTACCTATAGATATAATTTAGCTTGGCCACAGCAATTTACGTCTGTGAAGGATATTTTTTAGTTGTCTGGAAATTGTACTAGCTTCGGCAACAATAACTTTATTTTGTGAGCTACAATTAATTTCATATGTGATATATTTTTGTTGCCTTAGAAATCATATTTCCATAGCAGAATTAGTTGGCTGAAATAGCATTTTATTAGCCACATTAGGTAGAAATGTAACTACTCGAGCTATTTTGGATGAATTATTTTTTTCGGTGTAAGTTGTTCTTTTTCCCGCAATTTCAATATTCTGCTATACTTAACAATCCCACTCAATTGAAACCCCGTCTAATCAAAATCCCGCCAACTTAATAAACCGCCACTTCAATATCCCGCAAATTCAAAATATGTATACATACCGCATTTCAATATCCTGCCTTTTAATATCCCGTGATAGAAGGTAAGTATTTTTTCTTAAATCGCGCGCGCAATTTTTTTTTAAATAATACTTACCTTCTATCATGGGATATTAAAAAGCACCACCACGTTTATCACTAAAATAATGGGTCTCCTCACATTAGGATACTTAAGTCTCGGAGACCCAAGACCATGTGACTTAACTTGAAAAATATGTGGCCTGATCTTTCGGTAGTCGAGACTTAAGCATCGCTTGTCTTGTTCTGTAGTGTTAGTTATCATCTTTATTGAAAAAATAAACCAAAAATTCCGACGGATTTGGATTTGAAGGGGAAAGTTATGCATCAACTGCTGAGAATCACATAACATAACTTTGCATTTATTTTTTCTTAACAATGAAAGTCGATACATATGTATAAAAAATAAATTAAGAAATAAAATAATTTTTGGCGGTATTTTGACGGGATTATCTCACTATCCATTAGCGGGATTTTAAAACGGCGGGGTTTTGTGGTGGCGGGATTTTGTAATGGCGGGATTATGTAATGTCGGGACTATGTAAAGCGGGATTATGTAAAGCGAAGGTTATGAACGAGCGGGATTTTGTTTTTCCGGTATAGGTATCCCGTTAAAATCTCGTTACAAAATCTATGAATATGTATAGGAAACCTTGCAAATTTAATCTAGATTATTCCTAAGCTCGATATTTGGGTAAGTGTGTAGCTGCCATAGGTCAAAATAGTAAGCATTAAAACGAAAAGCTATTTCGATTTAGCATGAACGTTCATTTCTTTGAATTTGTGTTGTAATTCTTGGGTACATAGTTAGATTTGGCAACGAAATTAAATAAATACATTACTCGTAAACGTTTCGAGATGGGGTCGAAAGTCCGAAAACATCTGTCTGTGGCAGATATTACTATACATATCAGCATTCTTCACCTTATAGTCATAGTTGATTCTTTCCTTCCTAATCTTTATGTACATATATGATAGCAAAATGATATAAAACATTCGAATTATGTATGTATTTTAATTGATTTAAACTTTATACACATGATATTGTATCGACGTGAACTTGAAATTAACTTTTTCTGTGTTTTTTATAACATCATATTCTTGGATTATTCTTTTATGTAGTTAGTAATTTCGGAAGAATATAAGACGAAATTATTACGACGCGTGTCATAAGTAAGTTATGAATTTTATTATAGCTTTTGTTAGGCTTGAATGTAAGTAGTTATGAGCTTATTACTAATTTGATATCAACTTTTTTTATCAAGTAAATTTTATGTAGTAGTTTATTATATTATATTGGGTTATTTTCATGAAATTCAATATTAGGAAGCTGGAGCAGATTAATTATTTTAAATTTTTTTTTTTAAATTTTATGTACAGTTGTGCACAATTTTTATAATTTTGCCTTGTCAACGCGCTCTTAAATGTTGCCTGCGAATTGCAGCCGAGATAGTAATCTAGATAGAAGGTTCACTGAAAAAATTGGGCTATCTAAAATTAAGAAACTCTTTTCTCATTTGCAAAATTCCCGAATTTAGACAAAATTTCTCAAAATGTGAAAATTTCTTCTTGAATCGATCCTATTTTCAAGGCCTTCTTTTGAGAAATAGGAAGTAGATTCAAGCCTAAACCATTATTCCCAATTCAAGCAAACAAATTCTTGATAATAATTTTTTTTTGATATTTCCTATGTGAAGCTCCTGGAAAAGCTTTATTTTAGCTTATATTGGAGCGTTGTAGGACATTAGACAGAAGTGTCTCTGGTTCAGTGGGTAACGCGTTTGACTGGGAAGAATGGGGTTATGGGTTCGATGTTGGTTGGACGCAAGTTTCTTTTTTTTATTTTTGGTCAGAATCTCGTGTCTTTTTCATAAGAAAAGTTTGCTTGATTCAAGGTTACTTTTCTTTAAAGCGCTGCTATTGGCATTTCACTTGGATCAGTGTGACTAATTCTCAAATGAAGACAAATATTTCTTGACTGTTTTTTGTTGTCTTTTTTTCTTGATTTGAGTCATATTTTCTTTACTTTAGCAGGCGATTTGGTTCAGTGTTCTAAAGAAATTGTAGAATAGAGGTTACGCTGAATAAATGACATTTGTTTAAAAAAAAAATACATACTGTGGTGATCAGAGAGAGAGAGAGAGAGTACTCAAAAGCGGAAACCTGTTAACATTCGACAAAACAGTCACCTAGCCTTTGGTTGGTGGTAATGATGATTGGGGATTAGAATTGAAAGGCTAGCGTCTTTAATTCTATAACGATTTTAGTAAGACCAATCCAAAACGAGACCGAGTTCTAATCGTGCGAATAGCACGATGAGTGTATACCCTATACCCATGTACAGACCTAGAAGGCACGCAAAACCCAAAATATTCAATTTCATATTTTTTGTGGGGGAGGGAGGGCTAGATGGGTCGGACCGGACACGCATCTTTATTACCTTATCAAGGCATCCAACGACTACCATTTGATACTAATTTGAAGTTTTTCGTGACATTCTATCAAAAGATATGGCTGAATATAACTTTGTAGGGGAAGTAGGGGTAGGGGTAGTTGGACCCACTTTCGATCAACTCAAAGTATATGTGAGAATGAGACATTAATAAAAGTTTCAAGTCGAAAGCGATATTCTACCGAAAGTTATGGCCGAATTAAAATTTCAAGGAGGGGTAGTTTGTATGGGAGGTAGGGGTACCCGTGGTCCGATTTGGCCCATTTTCAATACCGTCCAAGATTTTAGCAGAACAAACATTTGACCAAAATTTCAAACCGCTAGCTTCATTAATTCGGGAGTTATCGTGCTAACAGACAGACACACGGACAGACAGACATGGCTTATTCGATTCAGGGACCGACCCTGATCATTTATATATATACTTTGCCATACCTCCGGTGGCTCCTTTGAGGTGTTACATAATATCGGCGTAACAAAAACAGTATACCCTATACACCATCTTATGGGTATAAATATGACTTGCCCCTACTAACTTTAAAACTATTCGCTTGGAAAATGGAATTTCCATTTTATGCATTTCTACTAAATTTCGTGTCGATCGGTTGAGCCAATAACGAGATATTTAGTAAACAGGTTGGAAAGTCACTAGCCTGGCAATGTGAAACGCTCTTACCAAATACTCGTATTAAGGTCCATCTAGATTGACACGGACAAATTTGCTATGTCTGGCAACAACCGAGATCCAATGATCCAATGTCTGGCAACCAGGGACGTAGCTAAGGGGGGGGGGGGTATGGGGGTGTCTCACCCCCCTAAGATTTTAAATTCTCATCTTCAGTCGGCAAATTTGAACTCAATGGGAATATGTATGATTGCGATTTTCATTAATTAATTTAATTTAATTAATAAATTTACAAAAGAATGTAATTGAATGTACATACTCGCGGCATAAAAACATAAAACTAATGTTTAAATTGAAAAATTTAACTGAAAATTAACATTATTGACGCCGTGAAACTCATTCGCAGTACACAAGTCTTCAACGACAGCGAAATCAATACGTTAGTGCAAAGCTCCATGATTTTCGTAAGAAAATTAGACCGAACACCGAACTCGTCATGCTCCGGAAAAAAGGGACGAATCATCTCAAACTACAGCCGAATTTGCAACATTTTACCGAAAAAAGTCCAAAATCCTTCTTGACGAATTGGAAAAAAATAGCCAAAATGCTCCAACCATTTCAAGACATATTTAAAATTTCGGCCGTTAGGAATGCCTTCATGCTGAAATTAAAATTTTTTTCTCGTAATTGCTCCGAGTGTCAAACATTTTAGGAGATGGCGAGAGAGGCTTTCAAACTAAGGATCAAAAGCTTACAAGATTATTCAGCTTAGTTTGACATGTGGTAAGGAATTGTGGAGCGATGGTCCAAAATTAAGTTATGGTGGGTCACAACTTAACTGGTTGAATATTTCAACAATCCCTCGTGTTTCTGTCTTTGTATTTTTCCATGTTTACATCAGTGGCGTAGATAATGGGGGATCAAGGGGATTAATCCCCCTGCCCGCTCTTTTGGTCCAAGGTTTTTCATCTTCTCTTTATGTAAAACAAAGCAATTACGAAATTTTTTTCCGAAATTATTTAACGTGTGTAATAATTTATAAAACTAAGTGAATCCATTTTCACAACTGCAATGTAAAATGTACTCAAATTTCAATTTTAAAAGCATGTCGATAAAAATACTACAGCACAGGGCCCCCATTGCGATTCTGGTTCATTCACATTATTAATTGTTTGAGTTTGTTATCATTCTTTTCTTAAAATTCAAAATTAGATAAATGGATATTATTAAGTTTTTTACGAACAACTACTACAAGACTAATCGAGGTAATTTTTTAAGCTAGATTTCATATAAAAAACAAAATTGTGGAAATTTCCAAAGTTGAAAAATATGTCGACAGTAGCTTGAACGCCAATCAAAATTTTTATGCGTATGAATATGAAGCTCCAATTGTTCCCTGACATTAGCAAACATTGGGTGAGGTTATAAAACACAACGTTCGCGCAACGTTCGCGCAGCGTTTCCTTTAATTTCAAATCAATCAGCCGTTACGGATCAGAAACTTCTCCCTACAAACAGATCCCCTAAGCGCTTAGGAGATCTGTTTGTAGGGAGAAGTTTCTGATCCGTAACGGCCGGTTGATTTGAAATTAAAGGTAACGTTGCGCGAACGTTGCGCGAACGTTGTGTTTTATAACCTCACCCATTGTGTACAAAAACTGGAATGCTTTGAATTTCTCACCGTAATAAAGAGTCCAAAATGATCGATGTAGTTACACAGTTTTTGCGGAGCGTTCAATATTTGCAGGATTTTTTTTTTAATTCTTTTCTTTTTTGCATCAAAATTTGCACATTAGTGTTGCTATTTTGAAATGAATTAGATACAGAAAGTTTCGTTCTGAAATTCCAAATCTTATAACCGAAAAAGTAAACAGACACCCCCTGCGAACAAGGAGGTATGAATGCGGAGTGTCGTATCGCAGAGGGCGAACGGTGGGTTGGTGAGTGTAGCGAGCAGGGGCGAAGTGTTTTATAAAAAAAAAAAAAAAACAAAACGAGACCGAGGCTAATTTCGGGCGCGGCCGAAATTTGAATACCCTTCACTCTCCTCGGGCGGAAAGGTTTTTGGGGCAAACCTATGACTTGTATTTAATCCTTCCCCATTCTTTTCCTTCTGTTTTCGCATAATATTTGATATTGACAAATTCTGTGGTGTCGATAAAACAATATTTGTGTGAGGTTTGGTTGGAATAAGTAGTAAAATAAAAAAAAATATCTCAGAAAACTTTATTGGGGGGATGCGGGAGCATGGCCCCTTAGTACGATTCCATTTGTTTTACTTTTTTTTTGTTTTGATAAAGACGCATTGAGGTTTTTTTAAATTGGTGTAGAAAAAATGTTTCTTAGAAGATCCAAAATGGGGAGGTTGGGCTTGTATGGTAGCCCCATGACTCCATAGTCCGATTATTTATGGCATCAATTGAAGTGCACTCTTACGAGTTTTGGTTGAAAGTGGTGCACAAATAAAAAAGTTATTCGTAGAAGAACTCAATTTAGGGGGTTGGCTTTGTATGATAATCCCATGACCCCATCGTCCGATTCCATTCATTTTTACACATGTTTTGTGGCATCAAATGAAATGCACTTTTATGAGGTTTGATTGAAATTGGTGGACAAATAAAAAAGTTTTTCTTAGAAAAACTCAGTTTGGGGGCTGGGTTTGTATGACAGCCCCATGACCCCACAGTCTGATTCCATTTATTCTTACATATATTTTGTGGCATCAATAGAAACACATTTGTGTGAAATTTGGTTCAAATTGGTGCACAAATGAAAAAGTTTTTCTTAGAAGAACCTAATTTGGGGGGTTAGGTTTGTATGGCAGCCCCATGACCCCATGGTCCGATTTGATCCATTCTTACATATGTTTTGTGTTATCAATAGAAACACATTTGTGTGAAATTTCGTTGAAATTAGTAAGCACATGAAAAAGTTTTTCTTAGAAAAACCAAATTGGGGGGTTAGGTTTGTATGGCAGCCCCATGACCCCACGGTCCGATTTTAGCGATTCAAACATACAAACTGCCTGCAATGAAAAGAAACATGTGTGCAAAATTTCAGCTCGATAGCTTTTAAACTGGCCGAGTAAAACGCGTAGCAACAGACGGACAGACGGACAGACAGACAGACGGACATCGCCCAATCGACTCAGCTCGTCATGCTGATCATATATATACATATTTTATATGTTCGGAGATGCTTCCTTCAATGCGTTACAAACTTCATGACAAAGTTAATATACCCTTTACTCTACGAGTGAAGGGTATAAAAAAGTTAAAGCAAAAGTATCAACAATACGAACTGAAAATTACAAGTACTGTACGAAGTGCCCTCCTCCATATTCTGCCGTAACGAATTTAGTCGTTCCGTGTTTCGACATATTCTGGAAACTGAAGTCGGGCCCAAATTCCTAGATGATATCCCATTAGCTCTACTATTTGGTTGCAAATGAACGGATTCCCGGCTCACAACGGGAGACTTGTTATACGGAATTCTTGAATATTGAATTACATGACAAATGGATTGGACGACACGGGCCTGTCGCATGGCCTGCTACCAGGACCAGATTTAATGCCAATTGATTTCCATGTATGACCAAAAAATTAAGTTTACGATGAACCTATTGTGTCCGGGATCACCTACCACAAAAAATTGAAACGGCTTGCAACAATTTGCGAGAAAAAAAAGTGCTTCAGGCGGTTTCTTCTGTAGGTAAAAGGTGCCGAATTTGTGTACGATATGGAGGAGGACACTTCGAATAGTACTGTGTAATCCCTTTTTTTCGTTTTTTATTAAAAAAAAATCTTGTTTACTTAATAAAGCTCGTACAAAAATTGCGGAAACGTTTACTTTGGTTTTCTCTAAGGACCACGTTTTTTTTCTCTTTACCACGTAAGATTAGCAATTTTCCAAATTTTTATATATTGTTCGAAAGCTAACATAATGAGGCAACTTTTGTCAACTTTGTACATTTGTCAGTTTAAAGTACCGTTACAATTTTACAATTTGAATTTAAATGAATAATCCATTTTCGAATTTCTTTAAAGTTTGAATGGTAGTATCTGGGAAGGTTTTTAAGTTATTTAATTAGGAAAAGAGTATTTTCTGTAGAATTTTGTGCAGTTTCAGGAAGTGAAGTCAAATCTCGGATTAAATATTTGGGAGTGTGGCAAATAGTGATTTTGCTCGGCAAGTCGAGGTTTTTGATACTACATTTACAAAAAATGCTAAAATTTGATAACGGTTAAAGATAGAGAGGTCATGTAGAGCATTAATTCTACCCAAGTGAGCTATACTATCATGCACTATTGTATGTCCCATGGGTCGTGAGACATCCTGTATAGATACAAAAAAGTTACCAAAGCAGTGGCAGTTTAGTGCATACGCGTACGTATGGCTTTGGAAAGATTCAGATGTTAAATTGAAGATATCGAAAGTTTTTCATTAACTTACATCGTTGAGGGTCCTTGCAACAGTAAACAAACACCGGATATGTAATGTGCTCGACATCGTCTTTCATATGACAACCCGCATGCCCACCTCTGACTAAGGATTGATTATATATTGTGTCCTTTTTGGGACTTTCCGATCCAATTTTTTCTTAGCAAAATGAGTTGTAGACTCCTGGCACCCTACTGAATCCAAAATAGCAAAGATTAGCCATATTCAATTTTTTTCTAATTGGGGCCCTGAATTGGGTTATTTTACTGTACTATCAATCCCTTTCATCTTTTAAAGCAAACATGAGCAAATTTCATGAATGTACTGCCACTATAGCATCGTCCCGACAAATTCTCTCCGTTAATAGAATGCTTCCATTATTCCCGCCACTTATCATCAAATTTGTAAAAGCTAAGTGTATACAAACAATCTATACATTACATCAGCTTTCCAGGAATACTCACAGGAACTCCAGCCGTTATTAGAATGCTCCAAAAAGCTAGAAAAGCTTTAGTTCCATACTTGTTCCACAAGCAGGATGCGAGTGAATGCAGTACAACGTTCGAGTCAGTTGAGTTTTTGCAGCCTTACGGTTAACGGTCTTCTGAATTTTAAAGCGAATTGAACCATACCGTGTGTAGTGCTTAGTGTATAGTGCTGGGTTGGTGTGGTCTTGATATCCTTACAGTTTTGTATATAGCCATAAATCTATCCTGTGCACTTCCCTTCCGTGTTAGTGCGGTCAGTGAACGTATAGTTCGCCCAGTGTGGCTGCGTGAAACCGTATAGAGTTTTTGCTTTCGTGAAAAAAGTAGATTCAAGGTAATTTTTTCCAAAACGGATATGTATAGTGTTTGGACAAATATTGTCTTTTGGGGTTTTGCACGGCATGTCCTGTTATACCACTAATTGATTGCCTCTCTGTGAAATTTAACCTGTGCTATTCGCCAGAGACATATAATACCCTAATCGGCTAATGGTCATTACATTAGGGACGAGATTATGTAAACAGCCACCATGGTGCCAAATAATGTAACAAATAGAATAAGAAACGGTTAAGTGATTATATTATTAATCAAGTAATTAATTAAATAAAAAAATCGCGGAACGAATTAATTGATTAGGAAATAGAGAAGAATGACTAGTACGATGAATCGGGCGTAGAAATTGAATGTCGGCGTACAAATATCTAACGAAATTGTTTACATTAACTCGTGTTTGTTCCAAAAATAAACCGCGCCTCTCATTCGCAATCCCATCAACCATCGAAAACGAGCGAAACTTTCTCACCTCGTCATTTTTTCGTGTTTTTGTAGCTGCACAAATGGAGCGATGGCAAAATTCCGGAAACAGGAGGTAAGTCATTCAAAACATCTTCGTGTACTAATTATTCCCGCTTTATCGGCATGTGCGAGTATGTTTGCATGTAGCACTTTCACTATGCCCAGCCTCCTTTTGTTTATCTGGGGCACCACAGCAGAGCCATCTCTTCAATTCGTTTGCATTGCATTCAATTTATTAGGTCAGTCCTCGTACGTCGTACAAGACAGTCGTGTGCTCACAATGCACTTTTGGGTTAGTGACACCGTTCTTGTTGCTAAAAGCATATCATACTCGTAGATAGACAATACATACAGTCATCGTGGCCACTAGCTGCTCCTGTTGTTGATGATGATAACTCTCTATGGCGATATACACAGGACACAGCAAGTGTGCATGCAACCTACAACCATGAAATAGCGAGATGCGGAAGTATACACACTCTTGTACAAGACTCAGGTGGTGCATCAAACTTGCACAGATTTTCAGGTGGGTTCTTAAGCCAAGAGTGGATATCCTTTATCGATTGACCTAAAAACGAGGTGAAATTGTTCCGAAGAAGCAGTCGTCCTTCTGTGGCAATGCTGCTGAATGGGGTGACTGAATTCATTCAAAGTGGAGCACGTTTTAAAGGCGGCAGGCGGCACTATGCGGCCGATTAAGGACTTTTTTATTGTGGTGAATGGAAGAGGCGGAAATGCTTAGTTTGTGCACGACAGTATGAACATGCAATTGCCTTTTGTATGCAACCAGAGCGACGACACGGTTGTAGAAAAGGTGTACTATATGTATGCACGAAGGTTGTGCATACATACAGATGCATTTTGTATGGCTGGAACGGTTGTATGAATTTGTCCTAATTTTGATGAAAATTCAATTAAGGTCGGCCAGAGGTAAAACGTAGATACAATGACTTTTTATTGAATTTTTATGAATGTTGATTGTTAGGTTACGAGATTGCAATATACGAGTGTAAAAACATAAAATATTTTTTTTTTATTGAATCAAAATTACTTACGGTTTGATTTAAAAAATGTTTATTACGTGTAGCGTGCTTATTATTTTGCGTCTACATATTTATGTTTACGACATTATAAAATTTAACTAGACCTTTCCTGTCAGAAAGTATCAAGCAGATTGTAGAATCGATTCAAAGGATTTTTTCCTCTTCAATCGAGTGCCTGTGGCAGCTGAAGGTAGTTGCTCCGAAACGATTAACATATTGAAACCAGCTACCGTGGAGCATTCTTTAGAGACAACACAATAATTCACGATCACAGTGGAACCAAGGTTCAGCGCAATTCACCACATTTCAGCAAGGCCTTATAGAGTTTGTTTGGAGTTTCAAAATTAAATCTTGTAAAGCTTAATATTCCACTAAAACAATCAACGCATTTTTAGAAAATTCTGCTCTCAAAAATGTTGTATCAAAAAACGGTGCTCGTTTTTATTACTAACCTCCTGCAGTTTGTTTCCATAAATTCCTTAAAAAACTTCAATTAGCCAGATTTCTTCAGGCTTATTTTCATAAATGCATCATCTCGAGAATTTTAATATATAGAGAACATGCTGTGAGATGAAAAGTGATTGAAACAGGTGACTCTCATACAAAACGGTATTTCCATAAGGTTTTTAAAATTTTCTCGTTCTTTAAACCTTTTACAGCGTAAGACGGATTAAACAAAGAAAGAATCATCCAAATCGATCCAGCGGTTTTCAAGTTTATGAAAGACAAAGAAATCACGATATATTTTTATACAGGGTGTCCCGCAACTCGTTAGCCACAGACCAATGGTAGACTCTACAGGATGTTTTACGAAAAATGTAGCCAAAAATTATTTCTCTGGCTTTTACCGTTAAGGAGTAATTGCCTTTTTTGTGATTCTTGTAAAAAACACGAAAAACTTATATTCTTCTGAAAGTACACAAAATTTCCAATAAAAAGACATATCAAACGTTTCGAACGGTTTCGTATCTTCCGAGATACGACGGTTTGAATTTTGCAGAAATGTCAATTTCAACTTTTAATGTCAAAATTAAACCCGAATTTCGTTACATTGTAGTGGCAAATCTGCAAAGTTGACAAAAGTTGGCCTAATATCTGAGCTTTCGAATGGCATATAAGAATAAAGCACAGAGTCATCCGGTTTCTGAATAATATGTGTAAAAAGTAAAAAAAACATAGTCCGCAAGTGGAAAAAATCTTGCTTTCACGTGGGAATGAAATTGACACTCTCATACATGAACGAAGTGGTTTTAATAGTTATTACGTTTTATTATTATAGTAAGCAAAAGTGAACAAAATTACCTTTTTATAAAAAAAAAAAATGAAATTCAATAAATCATTACGAGAAATTTTAAGCCTTAGAAAAAGCATAGTAACCCATGCCATGCGTTAGTCCAGAATGGGTATGTGATCACACAACCCATATGTGTTTGACTCCAAATTTTTTACACTACACTCCACGAAATAATTCAAACGTCAAAATATTGTCGATGCAATTATTAACCCTTCTGTCGCCGCCTACCAGCTATAATGCCTGAGGTGTAGCTGAATCCTCTCTGAAATCAATCTTATTTTTTGAAGAGGTCTAATTTTGGTTCTAGAAACAGTTTACATACTATGTCTTACGATGATGCGCCGTTTTTTCGTTTCTTTAGACATAGTTTACATTTCGCCGAACGTTTGATCACATTTGTGGCCGTCGGTTACTTTGAAATATATATGGAAAGGGTGGAAAATATTGTTGAACGATATTTTTCATCAAGATATAGTACCAATGGTCTGTCTGGATCTATACGCCAACAGAAGGGTTAAATATCACGTTGGCATAAGAGAGTAATAAATAAAAAATTGACGTTTGAATAAAATTTTCACGCATACTATGAACTGCAATAGTGTTAAAACGGTGCCTTTTTTATTTTCTGATGGCCATTCTGGACTAACGCATGGCATGGGTTACTATGCTTTTTCTTAGTTTTAAACTAATCAGTTAGGCTTGAAAATATTAGATGGTGTGGTTATTCATCAAATTTACCCTACAGATATTGTTCAAAATCAGTTCCATCGTGCTGGACGCATAATTGGCATCTTTTAGACGTTGATGTAACTGCTGCAAGGATTTGTTGGTGGTTCATTTTCAAATTATTACACGCCGTTTGAATTCGTTCTATTAGTTGCTCTCGAGACAAAATCGGTTGGGTGTAAACTTCGCTTTTGATTTTTCCCCATACATAAAAATCTAGAGGTGTTAAGTCTGGACTCCTTGGTGGCCATGCGACTGGTCCGAATCTTCCTATTCATTTTTCTCCAAATCCTGTATTTAAAAAGTCCGCGTAACTACCCTCCCATTGTGGGCTGGGCAACCATCCATCTGCCACCAAATATTGATTTGTTGGGCAATAGGTAAATTGTCCACAATCGAAGATACTATTTGGTCCTCTAAAATATGGAGAAATGCTGCAGAATTAAACCGATGAGGGAGAAAAATCGGACCGATCAACTTATCTCCTAACCCCCAATCATTTACGCTAAACTCATGCTGGTAGCAAGATGTCTGTACTGTATAGCATGGAGATTGTCAGAACTCCAAATGTGACTATTTGGGCTGTTGAAAACAGGGGCGAACCCAAGGGGGGATTTGGGGGATGAAACACCACCCGAAATTTTAAAATGAAAATGATAGGTATGAATAAAATTCACACAAAATATTTTTATTGATAAATCAAATACCTAAGTGATGATTTTCACTATGCCCGACGTCAGACTATCGTTTTAAAGTGCCCATAGACCGATTGAAGCAATTTTTTGATTGCCCGGTAAATTGGAAGGTGTATGTTACCATCTAATCCATTTTTTTTTTAATGGACGTTCCACACTTGCCATAGAAGTTTTCATACAATCTGTCATGATAATCATGTGTTTTCAGTTGCTGATTTATTGACATAAACCAGTGGTCATTCTTCATGTTGTGGTTGTGGCGGTCATTGGCTATATCCACACATGCGCGCTTTTGTCTTCCTTATCGTCTTCAAGCTGCGTTTCCACTTTCAACATTGAACTGATTGCGTCAAGTAATCAGAAGAGATGAATGCTTCATTCTATCCACATCTGTTCATTATTAATGATTAATGATCAATTCTTTCGTTAATAGTATAAGTAGATGGTGAGATGTTGACATATTCAACATTTGCAATCGCGTTCAAGAATTAATACCTTTCTTAAATAGCGCAGACCTCCCAAGTTTCAATTGTCAAAATGACGAAGACGAACGAAAATTGAGTGTCTAGACATTCTCCATCGAAAATAGCAATGGATATTCCATCGCCACAAAATATATAATTTTCGCTATGTTGTGTTGTCTCATGTGAACCGCGAGATTGTCATTTCAGATTGCGCGATAAATTGCATAGTGTATGTGCTGTACGGGCGTCAGATCGATTGGTCAATCGATCGGACAGTATATGGGCATTCTTAAGCCTAAGGTCTAAGAACATTTAAAGCGTTGGATTTCATGAGCCACTTTGCAAATACAAATCACCCCCCGAAATAAAGAAGAAAAATTAAAGCGTTGGATTTCATGAGCCACTTTGCAAATACAAATCACCCCCCCGAAATAAATTCCTGGGTTCGCCCCTGGTTGAAAACACCACTTCGAGTACAACTGGTCTCGTCCGAAAAGAAAGTTAATTTTTCTCTGATAATCTGCTGGGTGCAGTTTAACAAATTTGTTTATACTTACCGTTATAATCAGCAAAGTAGCATCTACAACAGTAGCGAAAAGTATTTTTCCATAATGCATAACAACCAAGTCTATGCTTGATGTAAAAATGTTACTCCTTTTCAAGATTGAAGTCGGTTTGGTACATTTGCAGACTATGGTTTTTTTTTTTCATTTATACGATTATTCAGAAACTGGATGACTCTGTACTTTATTCTTATATGCCGTTCAAAAGCAAAGATACTACGCCATCGCCAACTTTTGTCAACTTTGCAGATTTGCCACTACAATGTACCGTTACGAAATTCGGGTTTAATGTTGACATTAAAAGTTGAAATTGACATTTCTGCAAAATTCAAAACGTCGTATCTCGGAAGATACGAAACCGTTCGAAACGTTCGATATGTCCTTTTATTGAAAATTTTGTGTACTTTCAGAAGAATATGAAAAACATTGATTTGGATAAAGTGGAAGCTAGAAAATATGAGTTTTTCGAAAAAAGTCGTGTTTGGCAATTACTCCTTAACGGTAAAAGCTAGAGAAATAATTTTGGCGACATTTTTCCTAAAACATCCTGTAGAGTCTACCATTGGTCTATGGCTAACCAGTTGCGGGACACCCTGTATAGAGAAAAGAAGAAGGTAAGGTCAGAGCTAGTTAAGTTGGGGGAACCTAGCCAAATTCTGATATAAGCATGTCCGAACACAAATTAGGTAGCTCAGACAATGTGTTCTGTGGTTCGATCCATCAGTATGCCGGGACTTAAAACACCTTGTCCTCCAATGCTAGATGAATCAATGCAATTGAAACCAACTGAAGAAATCTATCCACGCGAAGGTTTAGCGAATTGAAGTTTAATTATGATGCGAAATGTCACTGGAAATTATGGAACATTACTCCAAAAAATTAATGATGAAAATAATGCCTTTGGGGATAACATTTCCTAGGGAAGAGTCTGGATTAAACGCCTTTATGTGCGCCTAGCGTTTATGATTCTCCCTATTTCTCATTTCATATGATTTCTTCGGGCGTTCAATACTTATTAAGTGAACGTTATCTCCTGTTACCCAACTAAACAAAAACTTTAGATTTCATCTTCCGGGAATTAAATCGCATATGAATGAAACAATAAAATTACGTGCTGTAATTTCGTCCTCTATTTTGAAATTGGGCAAAAATTCGGAATCATGCAAGGTCCTTAATTCTGGTGAAAAGAAGAGAAACTAATTGTTCAATTGTAGGACGAAATTAGCACATATGAGTAATTCTCTAATTAGCATATTTTTTGAAAGAATAATTTAATTAGCACATAACTTAGCGAATAGTTCTTGATTTTGGAAAGTAGGACGGGTCCTACCATGACAGACGTAAAATTTATGCAGCTCTTACTTAGCACTTAGGATTCTAAATGCGGCACTTTATATTAACCGCGGGCTTTTTATAGCCTCATAAGTAGAGCCTGAATTCTCGTGCCATTGCACGTTAATGCACGAAATTGCATTTTACAGGGTATATTGCACGAAATCCAGAAATCCAGAAATATGGAAATGTGCAGATTTTTTCGATAGACAGAGAAGAGAATAAAGTCAATTAGAAAGAAACGAAAAGTTTAAAACAATAAATCTAAACAATATCCATCTCCATATGGAAATTTCGTCAAACGCCAGCCAGTTGATTTTCAGACAATTTTGCAGCTGTTGTTTGTGGAGTGCATGCTAATTAACTTGTGGTTAACTAAACTTCAATACAAATAGGAACATTCGCCCATTAGAAAACGATTCTTTCACGAATTAGATAAAGACAAAGACTGTGCGATGCATCCTAAACTAACAAACCTAATTGAAATGAGCTAATCCAGAGAGCATTTTATGGGGAGAAGATTACGTTAGATTAAAATATTGAATATGTATTTAAGTAAAAATTATTTAATTTTTAGAGCTGGTCCTCTTAAAGTATACTATTCCTTCGTCGACTGCTCCAAAGTCTGAGCTTCTAAAAGCCTATAAAACACATTTTTTTATATTACACGCTAAATGTACATTTCGGAATTTATATTGCATGATTTTGCACGTTTCGGGAGTTTTACTGCACGTTTTAATTTTTACTGCACGAAAATCCGGGCTCTACTCATAAGGAATAATAATAGGTGTGTTTTTTTGGTTATCCCGTGCAGGTTTGGGTAACGAAACTCCATTTAAAAAAATGCCAGCTGACCCACCTGTTATTTTTTTATATGAAGTTTCGTTACCCAAACCTATACGGGATAACCAAAGAAACATACCTAATCTTCACACAACGTTAAACTTAATAAACACGTTTTCACTCTTATTCTTTTTTTTTCGCCCCTTTTTATTTGATCTGTAGAAAGGAAACCGTAGTTCTGTCCACTAAATCAAATTTGATATTGATTATTTTTTGCCGGTTTTTTCAATCTGCCTGTTTTATTCGAGTGCTAGGCAAAAAGCCGCCTCTAAAATTTAATCTTTGATTGCTACTACTATTGTTATTACTACTTGTAAAAAAGTTTATCATCAAAATAAACGGTATCCCAAAAACAATGCAAATAATTAAAACACATTTTTTTTTATTGAACAATAAAGGATATTCCTTAGGGTTTTGTATGGTAATGACTCCTTTTTTTCCTGACCGTTGTGCGTTACAGTTAATTCGACTGAATTTCGTGCACGTGTACCCACTTCTTACTCCATAAATTGGATGATAATGATAAGAACGGCAATTTTTTTTCAACCAGATGGTGCTGGTGCCATATATCATATAGCCCTTGAAATAATTAAATAAAGCCACGGTGTATTAAATAGCTTGTCGGAGGGGCAGAGGGATCAGTGATCAGGACCATATTTTCAACCCCGGGGAATGCATAAAATTTGGGGAGAAGCAGCCCTACTGAAAAAAGTATTTTTTTTTTGCATTGACAAATGGCCCTGGTTCAAGAAATGGTTTGAATAATGGAAAACTATTCTTATTTCATTATTTGGATTTAGGGCGGAATTCATAGTCTTAAGGAAACCCTTAAGAAAAATCTACTTAATTCTGCAATTTATAGTCGATCATATTTTAAAAATAAATTTGAATTTCGCTTCTACTAGATAACTTGTATTGGATTTGTACTTTAAATTAAGGTGACCAGACTCCCGAAGGCCCAATGCTGTACACATACTTGCGGAATTCGGCTTTCAAGCAAATCCTCAGCCATACTACCATGGTATAGTCCAATAATATCGTATTTTCGTCAGGAAAAAATACAGAAGTTTATTTCTCAATTTTGTTATATGTATTTTGGGGCGCTGATTCCGAATATCAACTTTGCACCCTAAAAAACGTGCCGCAACCTTTAAAAAAGGGGGGAAAGGGGGGCATTTTTTCGGTTTTTTGCGATTATTTCAAAAACGGTAAGAGATACAGAAAAATGGTCTGAGGACGAAAAAAACTACATAAATTATCTTTTCAACGATATATAACACATTAGAGTTTAATTGCATATTTCGGCGTTAGAATAGAACATAAATTAGAATATTTTCATTTTAGACCTTTTTTAAAAGCCCCATAACTTTTCAAACAATGTTAGTTCAGCCGTAAAATTTTGTACAAGTATTAACAGCAAGTTTAAGATAATTTTAACGTAAACGCTGAGTCGCTCCGGTCAAGGACCCCCAATATCCCCCCATTTAAATTTGTCAAAACGGCATGTCCATACCTCCCCCCAAAATTGGAGCAAAGTGCTAAATTTTGGTTTGTTGCGATTGGAGGTCATAGTCACCCCACCCACCAAAAATCAGCTCATTTGGATAAAAACTAAGGGTACCTCCCATACAAAGTGACCCATGACAACTTTGTTCTACAGTTTATAAAATGAGTAGTACGTTGTTGTACGTAGAATAAACTCCTGATGGGTCACTTTGTATGGGAGATACCCTTAGTTTTTATCCGAATGAGCTGGTTTTTGGTGGGTGGGGTGACTATGACCTCCAATCGCAACAAACCAATTTTTAGCACTCTGCTCCAATTTTGGGGGGAATTATGGATATGCAGTTTTGAAAATTTAAATGGGGGGATAATGGAGGTCCTTGACCGGAGCGACTCAATGTTTACGTTAAAATTATCTTAAACTTGTTGTGAATACTTATATAAAATTATACGGATGAACCGGCGTTCTTTCAAAAGTTATGGAGCTTTTAAAAAAGGTCTAAAATGAAAATATTCTAATTTATGTTCTATTCTAACGCCGAAATATTCAATTAAACTCTAATGTGTTATATATCATTGCAAAGATAATTTTATGTAGATTTTTTCGTCCTCAGACCATTTTTCTGTATCTCTTACCGATTTTGAAATAATTGCAAAAAACCGAAAAAATGCCCCCCTTTCCCCCCTTTTTTAAAGGTTGCGGCACTTTTTTTAGGGTGCAGAGTTCATAATCGGAATCAGCGCCCCATAATACATAAAGAAAGAGTGAGAAAAAAACTTCTGTATTTTTTTCACGGATTGGTACTAAATCGACACGATATTACTGAACTAGTACGGTAATTTCATGAGTTACGCTTGGTACTAGAACTTAGGTTTCCATACAAAAGGAGCTTAAGGTAAAAATCTATGTATGTCTGTGCAGCTTACTACAGAGATTTTCACTCTCTAACTAACTTCCAAGTAAACTAAGTTTGTGAGTTTAGAGAAATGACTTTTAGGCAGTATTTTTACAGAAACCGTAATACAACCCAGGAATCTCTCTGATTGCTGCTTACGCATGGTGAGTCATATTGCTTGCATTTAGCCGTGTTTTAAAACCATTTCCTAATCAATCTCCAAGCACTATTTCGGAAATGCGAAGGAACATTCTTTCCGCATTATTTTTTTACTTATTACGGAAAAACATGCCAGATAAATCAATTAAATTATTATTGGTAATGGTGAGGGCCAAGACAATTTTGATGAACCTCTCGCTAATTAAACGTTAATCAAAGTTCAGAGGCATGTACGGTGTAAAGTATAATACCAAAAATATAGCTCTTGGCAACTACCTTTACTATGACAAAATGTAAATTATAGAAAGATGTCAAAGAACGGGGGTTCCCTGCTTAAGTTGGTGGTGGCTTTCTAGGCACCGTTTCAATGTAGCTATGGAGTGGAGTCCGAGGAGCTGGAAGTTCTCCTCGGAGTGGTGGAAGGGTGGCTTATACTGGTTGCGATATTTCTGGAGGAGAGTATACATTCCTCCATGATTACATTAGTGATGTCATGCTGAGCTCTTAACCCGATTTTAACGGATTTGAACTTTAAAAAGCCTTGCAGAGGGAATCAGATGAAGTACAGTGGCTGATTTTACATCGTTTTGTGATAGGAAAAATAAATAAAAATTGACTCTTTCGACGGCTGTAACTTTAGAACCTAGAGCTAGAGCCTTGAAATGTTCCCCAAATATGGACAGTGTAATACTATGTACAAGTCTGCAAATTTTAATATTTCGCTCAAGAATTTTCAAGTTATGAACAATTTTCGATTAAAAAACAGAAAAGTGCGATTTGGGCAGCTGTAACTTCCGAACGCGAAGAGGTAGGACTTTCAAACTTGGAGGAAATGTGTGCCAAGTAGGTCTACATGTATCCCAAATTGCAGAAATTTCGGTCGGGTTCCGAGTTTACGAAAATGAACGATTGGCAAACAGAAAAACGTTATATCTCTCTGAATAATATCGATCGTCCATGGGTCAAACTTTGCACCTTAAATCGCAACTTCTGAACCTTGCGATAGCTAGAGCCTTCAAATTTTCACCAAATGTGGCCGTGGGTAGTAGAGGATGCGATGTACGCCCAAGTAACAATTTCATAGAATATTTTCTTCTAACGATAATAGGGGCACTTTACAGGGTGTAAACTCTGAATAATAGTCCAATAATGGCGTTTGGCGCCGTTTTTTGATCCAATTGCACCTTATTGTAGCACTGAACTAAGCTTTGAAAAAGACATACATCAATGTGTTATGTCATCATTTTCTGTCATTTTCTCGTGAAAAAAAGAAAAAAAAATTCCCCCAGCCAGCGTGGAATAGGGATGTAACGGATGTGGTTTAGCGGATGCGGATGCGGATCAATAAAAATGTAAATTTGCGGATGCGGATGCGAATGCGGATGTCATAAAATTCGCAAATGCGGATGCGGATGCGGATTAGTTAAAAAATATATGAAATGAATTTTACTAATACCGAAAATCAGATACTATTCAGTTTTCAGGAATATTCGTCATGTTAGAAAAAAAAGTACAAGGAAGGGCCAGCTTAGCAAAATGTGCAATCCTTTTGAGTGCTGGACAAAGTCACTAGCTTCATTAAAAAGCAGTGTCATAGTCGAAAGCCTTTTTTTAATTTTTTTCATTTTGGACCTTTTTTAAATAAGCTCCATAACTTTTTAAAGAATACTATTTCAGCCGTAAAATTTTGTATACGTATTCACAATAAGTTCAAGATCATTTTAAGGTAAACATTGAGTCGCTCCGGTCAAGGACACCCATTATCCCCCCATTTGTATTTGTCAAAGCGGCATGTCCATAACTCCCCCTAAAATTGGAGCAGAGTGCTAAGTTTTGGTTTGTTGCGATTGGTGGTCATAGTCACCCCACCCACCAAAAATCAGCTCATTTGGATAAAAACTGAGGGTATCTCCCATACAAAGTGACCCATCAGCAGTTTGTTCTACGTACTACTCATTTTTTAATCTGTAGACAAAGTTGTCTTGGGTCACTAGTAATTTGATGTAGTTTTTTTCGTCCTAGGACCATTTTTCTGTATCTATTTTGAAATAATCGCAAAAAAAAACGAAAAAATGCCCCCCTTTCACCACTTTTTTCAAGGTTAAAGACCCCCTATCGGTTGGGACTTTTAATGCCATAATATGGGGACCATCCACAACCATAATCAAAAAGAAATTTCCGATGTAGGATTTTTGCCGTTCGATGGCCATATTTTGGCTCAATTTTCTTAGACTAATATCTACATGCATTAGATTTGGTTTCTTGCAATCGCTATCAATTCTCTATTCTATGAGTGGTTTAGAATGTAGATGATTAGATGGGAAATTTGTTTTTTATTGATATCCGCATCATATCCGCATAAAAAATGCGGATTGCGGATGCGGATGCGGATGAGGATGTCAACATGAGGATGCGGATGCGGATGTAGAATTTGATGCGGATTATCCGCAGTTGCGGTGCGGATGCGGATATCCGCAACATCCCTAGCGTGGAACCAGCGACTGTCGTACGCCAGTCCGACGCCCTATCCACTCGGCCAACCTCACATATAGTTAACATTGCTCGTAAACACTACAAGTGCTCAACACTTCTTTATCGACTCTTCTCCATTGCACCTTCTTCTTTATATGTCATTCAATTGAAGTTGAATAAATCCACACATTCATCAATAAAATGCAGACATTTTCTGCGCTGAGATTATCTTAATTGATTCATAAGTTAACAAGGAGTGAGGAAATGTTAGTTTCATGCAATATTCGAATGAATTCAATTCAAGAAACGTGGTATTCCAGAGCACTACATAAGTGTCAATTCTTAAAATATCACAAAGTCCATCATTCTATAAAACTACGCTGAACAATTTATTGGATGACCATACGAATGTCACACGATAAAAATGACACCGACTGTGCTATAGAAGAATATATGCATGTGTGTGAGTAAACTTGGAGAGACTATTGCATGTGTGTGCTATATCATCCATTAAACACAAGAGTGGAGTATTTAAAGGAGTGTCTTTTTTAGGTTGACGTTTAGAGACAGTTTTATCGAAGTTTTATACCACAATCTTTGAATTTATTCCATAATGATGACAGAAGCTTCCCGGAAAATACTTTAACGATGGTTTTTCGGATCAAAATATTACTTTAAGCGATGTCACACGATAAATGAATTCCGTGGTACTATATGGTTGCTACAGTGTGAAGTGCTTCTTTAAAGCAAACGAATTGTTGCTTGGGCGCAACTGTCCAAAATTTACAGGAGCTCGACATTAACTAGCACTGGATCAGATGGAATAACATAAGGCCACGGAGCCTTTTAGGTTTAATGAATCAATTCAATCCTAAGAGAATCCTTAAAGGGCTGAATAAATGGGGGAACCCCCGCGTAAGCCCTAGCAAACCGCGTTAGTCGATGACTAGAAGTAGCCGTTCCGGGGAAGTAATACCAGAAAGGCTACCCCTAAAGGCTAAAAGTGACAGAAGAGGAGTTTAAGATTGATAGGTAGAAATATGGCATAACTACCATGAATCGTGGATTATCTTTAGAAAATTTACCCATATACAAAATCTATAACTGCATTTGGGACAGAAAAGGAACTGCGTTTTGGATATCTACCGAGGGCCCGGCATATTTTTCATAAGCCCTCAATACCTTCTTTTTCGAACAGGTGGTAGCCCTAAAAAAATTTATCAGATCGGATCTTCCGAAATAGTCATGTTTTTGATCATCCATAAACAGCCCGCGCCGGAACAGTCAAGACAAAAACCTACATACCTACAAGTATGTATATGGGAAAATTTATACACACTGTGGCAGGTGAATATCAGAATAAAATCCTGCCGATACGATATGTAACAGTATGAACACGAACAATAAGACGTCAGACGTTCACTTATTTATAAAATAATAATCTGAAACAATCAAATAAGGAAGATTTCATTGCGAAAAATTTTTTTATGCGAATATGAGTACGTATGTATATGAAAAAGGAAATTGAAAAGCTAGATTGAGTCATGCTATTGTCGCCGGGTCATAAAAACCACTCAGTCATGCTTTTTCAACTGTATAATGCATTCAATTAGAAGGACTATAAATAGAGTCAATTTAAAGCCCATAAAACAGTGGTAGTGTCATAAAAATGTTAGTACGGCATTAAAAGTATCATATATGAGTTTCACAAGTCTTATGGACACCGAATAGAAACTATACGCAAGATACGAACTCAAAGAGCGTAGATTCACAATTCTGTCAACTACGATCCTTGTATTTCAAGTATTTCGTCTATACTATTCAGTTCGTTAATATTAATTATTTTAAGAGAATCCTTGCACGATAATAAATTAACATACATGACGAATAACTAAACAGATATTATCCAACGCGAACACTTCTAATCCGCATAAAATTCGTATTTTAGTTTCTGTCCACTCATGCATACTATCAATGGATATCCTCATTATGAAACCTGCCAGCATTTATAATATATGCTCGTACTCGTTTCTCGTTGTGTCATCATCTCCACCCACTGCAAATTCCCATCTACTCATTGTTCACGCTGGCATGTTTATCGTCTGTACTCTTGTTGTACTTATCACTAAAGCGTTAAGCAACACAACCATGTCCTTTTCCATATTTGTCCTTATCACTGCGTCGATGAAGTCCTCATTAGTGCAAATTGTATGTGGCCACTAAAGCTATGCCTACACGCATCATCATACGAGTATACATCGTCGTCGTCGTCGCGCCATGTGTGTTAATATATTGTAAATATTTGTTCAAATTGTATATCACAATTAAAGCAGCAGGAATACACTTCGAGTATGTTTACATGAAAATAGAAAAGGAGAATAACACACAGTGCGTTTGATCCTAAACGGATGAATTGGCCGCTATTATATTGTTCAACGAAAACAACATTATTTCAGACTATTGACGAAAATATGTTTTATTTGCACCAATTAATTATAAGAATAATGGAACTTTTGGACGTTTTTAGTTTTCTTAGCACAAAACGCTGACGATGGAAATCGTTTTATTTCACAGCAGGATTTAATCAATCGACAATATTAATGGACAGATATATTTCCCCTTCTTTTAAACAGAAAAAAATATTTATTTGAATGGTTGTTTGGGGAAAATATTGATGAGAATTGCGTGTGGATTTTTAGTATTTTAGAATGAAATATGTATAAATCGTACATGCGTATTAATTTAATTAAGAAATAATTGTAACTTTTAGTTAAGACGATGAAAGTCACATATTTTGAGAAAAAAAGGATAAAATCAGGCTATTTGAAATCTGAAAAAAAAACTTTTAAATCAATATCGCCAGGAATAATTAGTTGAAGTTGTTTATCATATACTATTTTTAAGAGTAAGAGTACAACCGTTTTTCAACTGATCTCAAAAATGCTTAACGATATTGCTATGTAATCTAAAGAAATCCAAAGAGTGCCTCACTCAACCGTAAATTTAACTATAAAGCATTGAATAGTGTATATAGGAAATGGATTTCTGCCAACAACATAGAACACTGCATCCTTCATCTATTCATGCTGATGTAGTACTTGTACGAGTAGGTCCCATATCCCAAAGGACTTAAAGCAATCAGGAGGAAGCTTTAATGCAGTCATTACCTATTAAAATTGTTGGTTCTTCTACGTTTTTGCAGTCCATTGCAGCGAAATTTTATGTCTACTTACTCAAGAGTATTCTCACAGCGCAGAGGATGTTGGTGATGTGAATTGAGATAGTAAAAGAATCTGCTTGATGTTGTTTACTCTTCCATAGTTTAAAGTTGACTTATAACAACCGGAAATTGATTTTTATGCGGGAAATTCTATATTTACCACAGACACGAAAGTTTCAGAAAGACATTGAAGAGGTTTGGTTTTTACAGAACTTCGAAGTCAAATCTTTGTGATTTGACCCAAAAACAATATGTTTTTTCATCTCAATTTTCTCCAACTTCGGCCAAGGTGAGGTGCTCGTACGATTCTTTTAAAAATTGGCGCATGGTTTAACGATAATTTCTTTTTTACATCATTTTATTCTAGCTTCGTTATTTCTAACAGTTTTAATGCCTTAAGTGCAGAAAACTAGGTGTTAAGCAAAAAAGCAAATTTAGTCTATAAGTAGGCAATTTGCTATAACAACCCCCTTCCATAAATACGAAAACTCAGATATAGATTTAGGACGTATCCCTTAACATCTGCACCAAATTTCAGTCATTACGTGTTTTACTCCTACTTAAGCAACATATTCTCATTATTTGTGTTATTTTGCCCTTTAACCGGTCATTATAACGGAACTATTTGGCTCACGATATATATTGACTTAGGTACCGTTGAATAGACAATTCGATTAGAAACAAAACTTCTACACATCACTTTACTGTTGGTACACCAGTAAGAATGATATTAAGGAAAAACACAAAATTCCCCTATAAGTAGGCAAATTACTATAACTTCCCTCACTCCCACAAATACGAAAACTCTGATTTAGACTAAGGGCACGTTTCTTAACATCTCCACCAAATTTCAGCCATTACGTATTTTTTTAAGTAAAATATACCCGTTTAGTGTACTATTTGACAAATTCATGTAAGATACACGACGGTGTTACTCTTTGTTACTGCACCAGCAACATAGGAACAAGATCTAAATGGCCAACCAAAATCTAAGTCGAAACTATAGAAAATAATCCACCCTGACGATATTCTGTGTAGCAACGATTACGAAACTTTTACCATGTCATGAAAGTCCTTAAGAATCAGGAAGTGTAATAACTTCTTCTCGTCTATAGAAGTCGTGTTGATCAGCTTTTATTTTATAAAGTCTCCAATTACAATGCTGAACAAGGGATTCAGAATTGGGTTTACATAAAAGCAAAAAAAAGGAACGTGCTGATTGCATTCACGTTTTTGCCAGTAATATTAATAGTCTTAGTAGCCCCTTCCACGACAAGCTTAAAGCTTCGGAATGGTCCTATTTGGTTTACATCCCAGATTCGCAACTTGATTCTAAAAAAAAGCGTCTTCACACTCGCTTAAAACGTTATGGACGCCAATCCGACCACATAACGTTCCGTTGCCTTAGATCCAGGATCAAAAGGCTAATTTCACTTGCACGGTCTGTCTATATTAAGACTGTTGAGGACAGTCTGAGGAACAATGAGAGTAAAATTTTTTGGTCCTATGTAAAAAACTTGAGATCCTCTTCAAATCAACTTTCCACACTTTCGTTCAACAATATAAGTGCAGACAATCCTTCTGAAATGTGTGAGCTCTTTGCTACATTTTTCGCAAGTACATTTAAAACATCATCTTTAACTTGTCCTTCTGTTGTACCTCAAGAAATGCACAATTTACACTTACCACCCCTCATTTTACCGTCATACGTTGAATTGCTTATATCCTCAATTAAAACCAATTCTTCTTCTGGAGCTGATGGAATCCCAAATTCGTTTTTAAAAGAAACAAACTTTTCCTCATCTAAACCTCTTGCAATTTTATTTACTCAGAGTCTACATGAAGGTGTTTTCCCAATTCAGTGGAAATCGTCGTATGTGGTTCCCATTCCGAAAAAGGGCGATTCTAGCTCTGTGTCTAACTATAGACCTATCTCTCTTCTGTCATCCTTTTCGAAACTTCTTGAAAAGATTGTTTATAACTTCATTCATGAACATTTTAGTTATCTTATTAAGGATGAACAACATGCGGGTTCTCCAAAAACAAATCCGTTGTCACCAACTTAGTTGAACTTGTAAATTTTGTATCAAAATCTTTCAATAAGCACTTTGACGTGCATGTAATCTATACTGACTTTGCAAAAGCATTTGACACCGTTAATCACCAAATTCTTCTTAATAAATGAATTGCAATGGGATTCCCTTCATATCTTATTGTATGGCTCTTCTCTTATCTTAATGATAGTTCTTCTAGAGTTGTTTTCCAAAATTTTGCCTTTTCCGAATTTTGACCAACATTGTGTGCCACAAGGATCCATTTTAGGTCCCCTTATTTTTTTTACTTTTCTTAAACGATCTACCATCTTATCTTAACTGTAACTCTCTCTTTTACGCCGATGATAGCAAATTTTGTTCAGCTGTCTCATCTATTTCTGATTGTATAGCTTTGCAATCCGATTTAGGCCCATATTTATGAACATTCCTTAACTCAAGGACACCTTGAGTCAAGGATGCCGAAATTCAATAAATTAAATGTAATTTTCCATACTTTTTTATAGAAATCACTTATATTCACGAGTCAATGCATCCTTGATTTAAGGAGAAACTCAAGGAGACCATGAAATTTTCTATAGTCAACCTGACTTGAAGTTAAGGTAGCTACCCCCTTGAAATATAGTATTGGTGTATTCATTAAAATCTACTCCTTTCTCTTTTCAGTATCAAATAAACTCTATTCCTCTCCAATGTGTTTCTACGATTACAGATCTAGGGGTTTGTTTTTGATTCTAAATTACGTTTTATTGATCACTACTCGTCGATTATCAGCAAATCGTCGAAACTTGCTGGGTTCGTTTTACGATTCTCCTTTAGTTTTCAATCTATTAATACTTGTGTGAATTTATTCGTGACGCTAGTACGCAGCATATTTGAATTCGCCTCGGTCTCCATATTTCTGTTTCTCGTGATGCTTTAGAAAAAGTTCAGAGAAAGTTCTCTAGAACCTTGATGTTTAAATATAACTTTGCTTATAGGCCTTATCAAAATCGACTAAATTTCCTAAACCTACCATCACTAAACAAAAGCAGAGACTATCTTGACCAGTGTTTCCTCTATAGGCTATGCAAGGGTCTTACTAATTCATCTCTCATAGAAGATATAAAATATCGGTTTCCGTCTTACAACACTCGATCCGTTGCCATTTTTAACCCTCCACAATCTTCACTTTCTATTTATAAAAATTCTCCGTTACTTAGAGCTATGAGAAACTATGACGGATTGGAGATTTTTCTTATTACTCTTTAAAAAAAATCGTATTACAAAAACTTTAATTGTTTTTTATTTAACTTTTTGAATTTTAACTTGATCTATTTTTTTTTAATATTTTTTTTCCTTTTCTTTTTATCATTAGTCATTCATTACCTTTCCGAAATTAGCCTCGGTCTCGTTTTAATATGTAACGAGACCGAGTTCTAATCGTGCGAATAGCACGATGAGTGTATACCCTATACCCATGTACAGACCTAGAAGGCACGCAAAACCCAAAATATTCAATTTCATATTTTTTGTGGGGAGGGAGGGGTAGATGGGTCGGACTTGACACATCTTTATTACCTTGTCGAGGCATCCAACGGCTACCATTTGATACTAATTTGAAGTTTTTCGTTACATTCTATCAAAAGATATGGCTGAATATAACTTTGTAGGGGAAGTAGGGGTAGGGGCAGTCGGACCTACTCCACTTTCCACCAACTCAGAGTATATGTCAGAATGAGACATTGATTAAAATTTCAAGTCGATAGCGATATCCTACCGAAAGTTATGTCTGAATTAAAATATCAAGGAGGGGTAGTTTGTATGGGAGGTAGGAGAACCCGTGGTCCGATTTGGCCCATTTTCAATACCGTCCAAGATTTTAGCAAAATAAACATTTGACCAAAATTTCAAACCGCTAGCTTCATTATTTCGGGAGTTATCGTGCTAACAGACATACACAAGGACAGACAGACAGACAGACATGGCTTATTCGATTCAGGGACCGACCCTGATCATTTATATATATACTTTGCCATACCTCCGGTGGCTCCTTTGACGTGTTACATAATATCGGCCTAACAAAAACAATATACCCTATACCATCTTATGGGTAATAGGGTATAATGAAAAATTTCATTGATTTAATGAAAAATATTCACTTTACCTATATGATGGTTTCTTAGTATTTTTTTTTTATTTATTTTCAAATATAAAAAAGCTTCTGGAGCTCAGCATTGAATTTAGGCCGATACAAGTTTTGTACACATTTGTTTTGCCTGTAAACGCATCATAAAGCATAAAGCAACATAAATTGTACCTACCTATAGCTACAATGGGATTCCATCCCGGGACCCTATGATTTCAAGACCTACACCCTACCTACTACACCAAGGTGATGAAGGTTTCTAGACACACATAAAGTATTAGTCAGAGTTAAGAATAGCGTTCATTAATGTTATGAAAAATTCATTAATATGGATAAATTATTGCGCTTTGGTGGAAACTTCAGAATAGGAAATAAAAAAAATCTAAATATGTACAAGATTGAAAGATCATTGGTCGTATTTTCATTGATATGAGAGGCTATAGAAATCAGTGATTTAAAGCAAATTTGATTGTTCATTTTTTGTATTTTATTTCTTATGCTTGAAATAGAATACAAGTTGTACAAAACGGTTGTACGTCCCGCACTCATGTATGGATCAGAATGCTGGACCATGTATGAAGGTTACGCGAAAGAAATGACAGCGACTGAAATGAAAATGTTACGCATGTCAGTTGGTGTAACCAAAAGGGACCACATCAAGAGTAGCTACATCCGAGGCAGCTTGTCCATAGACCAACCAATCACCGAAAAGCTCGAAGACCGACGAATGGATTGGTATTGTCATGTTCAAAGGCGTCCGCCTGAGAACCCCGCAAAGAGAGCGATATCAATGGAAGTTCCACTTGATGGACCCAAGGCCAGAGGCAGACCGAAGAACACCTGGATGTGTCAAATGAAAAAGCAACAACAACGCATTGGTCTCGGCGATGACACGATCCAAGATAGAGCTGCCTGTAGAAATATGCTGAGAAATTATCGCCAAAACGGGCGATGTGCCTACACCGCAGGTCGAGCAACGCGGAACCATGGAGCGGTATAAAGAACGAGGCAAGGAAGAAGAAGATGCTTGAAATAGAATACCGGCAGCAGCATTGCATGGCTGCCAAATATACATTTGTCAGCAATATAAAATGCAAATTCCTTGACATTTCGCCCTGCTGCTGTTGCTGCGGACATTCTTTTTCCAGCATTTCAAAAGTTAAATGGACTTTTAATTTTAGTTCATTAATAGGACAAAGCTTACATTGACCTTGGGCATGTGTATGTAACTTTACGAAATCTTAATTACAAGTAGGAACTCATTGTTTTTAGCAAATATATTTCATTTAAATAATTTCATCTAGGTACATTGTTTTACGAATTATATGGATATTTCACCAGAAATATGGAAAGTTGAAACCAATGAATCTCTTTCATTAAATATAAGCCATGCCGAAAATCTCAATGAAATATCAATGATTTCTGCATACATACAATGATTATTAAATAATGAAATTCATTAATATTATGAAGAGCCATTTCAGCCTGTGATGGCCTTGCCTTTTATTTCGAATTCGTATCCTAGATAGATAATCTCTTTACAAACATAATTTCAGAACTTTTCTTTGAACTTGGTGAAATAAAACAAAGCTGTAATACTGACCGCATAATTTACATTCATTTTCAGACGAAGAAAAAAATTTACATTTCACAAGTACGGCAAGACGTAAATCGATGCTGGCACCAATTCTGTCCAAGCTGAAAGGCAACGTTGATTCCTATGATTATGAGAAAAATGACGGATCTTTGTCCATTTCAATGGAAAAGTTTCCCGCCCGAAAAGTTAAAGTAAGTTTTAGTGCCGCGGCGGACAGTATGCAAATGATATCTCTTTGTTAATATCTCGTTTGTATGCAATTTATATTTTCTGTGTGTCAGAGACATAGCATTCATGGAATGATGGAAGAAGAGAATATTGTTCGGCCACATCAAGAGATCCAGCAGCTAACGCTCGATGAGAAGAAGTTCCTTTTGGCCGTGGAACGAGGCGATATGGCCGGAACAAGGAGGTATATAGAGTATAATGCGTACTTGTAACATATATAAAGTGTTAATTCTTTTCCAATGACATTCTTTTGTATAATATCATATTACAGGATGCTGCAGCAAGTACAAGAGACGGGCTACTTCAATATAAATTGTGTTGATCCGTTGGGAAGGACGGCCCTGCTCATGGCTATAGACAACGAAAATCTGGAAATGGTTGAGCTTCTTATAAATTATAATGTCGACACAAAAGATGCTCTTTTGCATGCTATATCGGAAGAATTTGTCGAAGCTGTTGAAGTACTTCTTGACCATGAAGACATTAATTTACAAGCCACTAGCGCAAATGTAAGACAACATCATAATCATGCGAAAAGAAAAATCCTTGAAAATTTAAAAATTTACATTTCAGAACTGGGAACCCTCTCCCGAAGATACGTCCACTTTTACTCCTGATATAACCCCTTTAATATTAGCAGCCCATCGTGATAATTACGAAATTATTAAGATTTTACTTGATCGCGGTTCAGTTCTACCAATGCCACATGACGTGAGGTGAGAAAAATTCCATGCATTTATATAATTCATTGATTTTTGCTAAATCACTAATAAATACACCTTCTTGTCCATTAATCCATCCAAAGATGTGGTTGCGATGAATGTGTGCTGTCTCGTCTTGAAGACTCCCTGCGGCATTCCAGATCTAGAATTAATGCATATCGTGCCTTGGCTAGTCCCAGTCTAATAGCTTTATCGTCAAAGGACCCAATACTTACAGCATTTGAGCTCTCGTGGGAGTTACGTAGGTTAAGTTTTCTAGAACACGAATTTAAGGTAAAACAACAATAAAATGAACAAGGGCACATTGCGCCATTGCGAAACGGCTCTTCGGAAAATAATTAATTTTATTTTTAGAACGAATATCAAGAACTACGAAAGCAATGTCAAGACTTTGCTACAGCACTTTTAGATCATACACGTACATCAAATGAATTAGAAATTATGCTTAATCATGATCCCACCGCTCCAGTATATGAACACGGCCAGAGAATGCATTTGAATCGTTTGAAACTTGCCATTAAATTAAGACAAAAGAAGGTAATTGTTTAGTTGTTGAATTGATTTATTGTTTGTACAGTAAGTAGAATCTCGATAAAATCGGGGAATCGTTTTGCTGCCTCTAGTCGGATTAGCAAGAATGCCGGATTGTAGAGTATTCGGATCAATTAAAAAACTTTCGATTGAACAATCGAATCAGTCGTTTTTCTATTTTTTTTCCCCTAAGGGAAGCTAGAGTAAGGTGACCAGACGTACAGCATTTTGCTGTACTGTACACCTTTTGGAACTGCCGCACAGCATCAAGAAGCGTACAGCAAAATATGCAGCATTCTCGTTTTCACACAATAAATCCCCATCTATTTCGAATTGTTTCCCACACACACCCACCTCTGGCATTTTGTAAGGCGATAATAATCTGGGTATTTTCTAATGCAAAATCTATCAATATAATGACCCTGGGTTGGTATTTCATTATATTTTCATCATTAGGGTAATGTTACTTCACCAATAGAAAGAAATTACTTAGTACTGCCGCTTTATAATAAGAAATTTTTAAAAATATATTTAAATTAAAATCGTTATTTGCGATAGAGATAGACAAAGCACTATATAATTTTGGATCGGTGTTGACGCGACAGGAGTCGGTGGTACGTCTGTGATGCTGGAATTACCACTTTCAAAAATCAAAGTGGGACATATCCCATAATTATGTGCTACTTGTGTGCTAATTTCGTCCAACTTTAAAAAATTTTGTGGTCGTCCCCCCTCCCTAGAATTAAGGTTTATAATTGGTTGTGCTAGCATCACGTGATGCTAGCACAACCATTAAGTAAATATAACCCAATCGAAACGAAACCCATCGCATAATTATGTGCTAATTATGTGCTCTCCACTTTTCCAATAATAAAATTTTGTACTCATCCCCCTCCCCCAGAATCAAGGACACTCCTCTTGGGATATGCTAACAACACACCATGGAAAGCCAAAATCTGAAAATTTCATCCGATCGGAATCAAACCAATTGCATAATTATGTGCTAATTATGTGCTCTCCACTTTTCTAATGAATTTTTTTCGGATGAAATTTTCAGATTTTGGCTTTCCATGGTGTGTTGTTAGCATATCCCAAGAGGAGTGTCCTTGATTCTGGGGGAGGGGGATGAGTACAAAATTTGATTATTGGAAAAGTGGAGAGCACATAATTAGCACATAATTATGCAATTGGTTTAATTCCGATCGGGTGAAATTTACAGATGTTAGCTTTTCCATGGTGTGATGCTAGCACAACCATGGAATGTCCTTGATTCTGGGGAAGGGGGAGGAGCACAAAATTTTTTTATTGAAAAAGTGGAGAGCACATAATTAGCACATAATTATGCAATTGGTTTCATTCCGATCGGGTGAAATTTACAGATTTTGGCTTTTCCATGGTGTGATGCTAGCACAACCAAGGCATGTCCTTGATTCTGGGGAAGGGGAAGAGCACAAATTTTTTTTATTGGAAAAGTGGAGAGC
The DNA here is from genome assembly GCA_949715475.1 of Microchrysa polita. Lineage (NCBI taxonomy): Eukaryota > Metazoa > Arthropoda > Insecta > Diptera > Stratiomyidae > Microchrysa > Microchrysa polita. The sequence continues at coordinate 79,644,992 of OX454418.1, read as the reverse complement.
ACATAATTATGCAATTGGGTTCTTTCCGATCGGGTGAAATTTACAGATTTTAGCTTTTCCATGGTGTGATGCTAGCACAACCATGGAAAGTCCTTGATTCTGGGGAAGGGGGAGGAGCACAATTTTTTTTTATTGGAAAAGTGGAGAGCACATAATTAGCGCATAATTATGCAATTGGTTTGATTCCGATCGGATGAAATTTTCAGATTTTGGCTTTCCATGGTGTGTTGTTAGCATATCCCAAGAGGAGTATCCTTGATTCTGGGGGAGGGGGATGAGTACAAAATTGTATTATTGGAAAAGTGGAGAGCACATAATGAGCACATAATTATGCGATGGGTTTCGTTTCGATTGGGTTATATTTACTTAATGGTTGTGCTAGCATCACGTGATGCTAGCACAACCAATTATAAACCTTAATTCTAGGGAGGGGGGACGACCACAAAATTTTTTAAAGTTGGACGAAATTAGCACATAATTATGGGATATGTCCCACTTTGATTTTTGAAAGTGGTAATTCCAGCATCAAAGACGTGTCGGTGGTTATGCTTTGTAACCGAATATTATAAAAAAAACCTCCAAAAGAAATTCGGTGAAAAAATTGGAAATATTTAAACATCTGCCATCATTTTGATGAAATCGGAACATGGGTGTCTTTTTAAAAGAAAATCAAGACAAATCATGCATTTATTTAAGAACTAGGACATTATTTTGCTTTTAACAAACAACTGCGTTGATTTATTCTTAGTTAATAAATAAATTTCGTTTCGTATTGGTAATTTTGACGTACTTACCAACTGTTGAATATCTACTAGCCCTGGAACCAACACCCCAAAGGTGCACAATGCATTTTAAATGGGTGACTTTATGTTGATGGTTTGCCGTTGATGTTTAACAGCAGCTGCAAAATGACGTCACACATTTCCATTTCGCCCGCTGTTTTGCTGCATTTGATCTATGTCAAGCATGATACTTTCTACTTTGGAACGGATGGATCACTCGATATTGATGTTTTCGATAAGATCGTCCCTATTCATGAAATCTAAGAGCACCGGAGTGTCTTGGATTATTAGCAAACATCTATTGGAAAGTACTCAGGACTACAACGATTTTCCGAAATGTTTGCCATAGTGAATTTGGTTTGTCTCGACCGAACTGAATCCCACTAATAGGTAGTGCATGTACAGCATTAACGATTCAGGCATCTGGTTACCTTAAGCTAGAGCCCTAATGAGCCCGATTTTCGCGTCTTCTGTGAAGAGGCCGATCTCTCAATAATTAGATGCAGTTTAAAGTATAAGGGAACTTCATACAAAAATTGGTAACTTACCCAGCTATAGTTATTGAAGTTACCCAAAACTTCACGTGAGGCAAAGAATCAACCTTATTGTTGAATGATCTTGGCTTCTGTCAAAAAAGCAGGTCTGCTACTCACAATAATAAGCAGAGTTTATGAATAACTTCATAAACTATCTCTTATTCCAAAAATGTATGTAGGCGCGTAGGCATTTTCCACCATGGCCAGTTAGGAAGCCGAAGGAGGATCACACCTGCTATTGGTATGCCCAGGGGACCATGGTCCCTGCCCATCAAGGAGTTGGACTCGAGGTGGTTGTCGGTTGTTACCCAAGTCAACCAGCTAGCTGTTGCAGTCCCGAAGTTGGGCTTCTGAAGGTGAGTGCATTCACTGGATTCAGAAATTCCCATTTGACAATAAGACCTTGTCAATAAAACGCCGAAGATCCAAAACATCCGAAGGACAGGGAGGTAAGAGCGTATAGCTCAGGCACTCCCATGACGGTAACCCTGTAGATGTACAATAACCGCAACAAGTGTCATTCGGTACAAGACTTCATGATTTTAATAGCTCTCCACACTTTTCTATAGTTTGGTGGTCCGCGGCAACTTACAGATTTTATCAAGTGATCCCTCATGTACAAAAAGCCAAGAATCACTCGTTCAAGCAAATCATACTCATGTCGGACTATGGGGGCTCCCGGTTAGAAAAATGTCGGACTACTGAGACTGAGCCGATTCAATAATGGCGCCGGACTATGAGGTATCCTAACTCTATCGCATTGTTTATCATATAAATGAATTAGATCGGGGCCGGATTACTGAGATTCTACTGTAATTGCAATTACTAAATTTGTTTACAATTTAATTGATATTGTGGTGTACTGAAAACTAAAATATTTTTATTCTCTCAGTTCGTTGCACATCCCAACGTTCAACAACTTTTGGCTAGTATTTGGTACGAGGGATTGCCGGGTTTCCGGAGAAAAAACATGGTTCTACAAGCACTTGAAATCATTCGAATTGGTATAAAACTTGTTTTATTATTAATAAATGAAATTAATTACCCAATAATGACGGCATTGGTTTAGGCTCCAGAACAGGACAGGATGATAAAACTTCCATATCCTTACCAGGAGTTATGCGGAAAGTTTAGTTATCCTGTCCTGCCCTGAAACCATGGGAAACGCAACTATTATTTGCAGAAATTTGTCTCTTCGTTTATAGGTATATTGTGCCCATTATTTTCGTTTGCCTATATAATTGCACCGTACTCATCAGTTGGACAAACAATGAGGAAGCCGTTCATCAAATTTATTTGTCATAGTTCATCATACTTCACATTTTTATGTAATTATACACTTGAAGACAGAAGATATGAATTTTAAGGTAAATTTAATTTTTTTTATCTCAAGTCCTCTTAATGCTTGCCTCACAACGCATAGAGACATTTATCGGAGGCTGGTTGTGGGATTCGTCGGCAATCATCCAGGACGAAGTCCCTACCAAACGTGGGGCGAAACCAACATTTATTGAATGGATGATATTGGCATGGGTTAGCGGTTAGTATTTTAGGGCTTCAAAACAAATTGAATAAGTTTCCAAAAAAAGATTTTCTCCATTATTTCAGGTCTGGTTTGGAGTGAAGTTAAACAACTATGGGATGTCGGTTTGCAAGAATACCTAAATGATATGTGGAATGTCATTGACTTTGTGACGAATTCACTGTATGTTGCCACCTTTGCATTAAGAGTGGTATCATTTGTCCAGGTACAGGTTTTACAATTTTTGTTTCGCGTAGGTTTTATGAAATCATTTATTTTTTGTTCATAGGTTCGAAGAGAGATGATAACACATCGAAATGCTGCTGATTTACCGCGCGAAAAATGGGATACGTGGGATCCAATGTTAATATCGGAAGGACTTTTTAGCGCGGCTAACATTTTCAGTTCACTAAAGTTGGTCTATATTTTCTCGGTCAATCCATATTTGGGTCCTCTACAGGTTTCCTTGTCACGTATGATCATGGATATTATGAAGTTCTTTTTCCTCTATGTTTTGGTGCTGTTTGCATTTAGCAGTGGATTAAATCAGCTCCTGTGGTATGTATGGATTTTTTTCTAAAAATTTAAAATGTTCACTATAGACCTAGCGCCGTTGTTCTGGTTATACAATATAAGTCACGCCAATGGAAACGACACCATTGGGACAAGCTTAGATTAGATTGATGCTTGATCTGATCATTGCTATATGCACTCTAGAAAGTGTCCACCTCCAGTTTCTCAACGTAGGAAGAAAATCCCCTTAAAACGAGTTAAAAAATGCATAGTTACCCAGAACAACAATCGTTACCATAGTTTTAGCGAACAGTTGTACGGAAGTGGACGAGGAGTCAGTTGAAGTTGGGACAAATTGTGGACGTGATGGAGTTCACAAAAGAGCGGGTCTGAAATATACATAATACGTATAATAGAGCTAGGAAGCAGCAATAGTGAGATGTAACTAGAATTCTGTATTATTGAAAAAAAAGAGTCAGTCAGTTATCGGATATCATTGTGTTAAGTTCCTTGTTTGCTTCATATCAAGTTTATTAACTGAACATCTCCAATTGTAAAGGCGTAGATACCCGATGGCACTCTACGAATTTGTGGAGATTTCGAGGAAGCCGTGCATTCCCAGATCGATATCGAGCAGTATCCTTTACATTTCCCGGAATTGGACATTAAAGATGCAAATTTCAATTGGAGCGGGATGAAGCTTCCAAGAAAATTTTAGTGGTGAATACGCCACTGGGACTTTTTCAATAACAGCCTCTTCCTTATGGCATTCCAAGTGCGCCAGCAATATTTCAGCCTTATCTGGAACAACTGCTGAATGACATCGAAGACTGTGGTGATTATTTGGATGATATAATCATCACAGCACCTTAAGTTGAACAACACATTAATCGTGTTGAAGCAGGTTCAAAATTTTTTCAAGAGAATGGCATGAGATGTAAGAAGCAGAAATTCCATTTCAAGAGATGAAATTGAAAAAGCGAAAATGGCGCGTTCTTCCCAAAAGAATGGGTCTTCACGCAGTGAATGAGCTAAACTTTTCATCAAGTAGAGGCGTTGAAGGGCAAGGTAAATTGCTATTGCAACTTACTTACTTCCACTTTTTACAACCGGCCGCTTAAACAACTTCCAAGGAAAAAAACGTTAAATTCAAATAGAGCGCAGAGTAACATAAAGCGTTTTCTGAACTAAAATCTTACATCATAAATGCGAAACAATTAGCATATTTCAATGAAAACTTGCAACGGATGCTTCGTCCTTCGGAATTGGCGCAGTGTTGTCCCATATTTATTTTTTTCACAGTTAAAGACCTAATGTATCAAAAACCCTCGGCAAACATCAAGTTAAATATAGCCAGATTGAGAAAGAGGGTCTTGCCATTATATTCTGAGTTCCGCGCTTTCATCAATATATGTATGTAAATTTATCCTCATTACTAACTACAAGCAACTTGTGTCAATTTTCAACCATTTTAAGCATTTACCGATCATTATATCAAACAAAAAGCAGATAAGATCTTGGAAATAGGATGTAACTAACACATCCTGCGGCCTTAGTCCAATGCTGGATTGTCGCGCCTGTTATTTATTTATTTATATCAAACAGGCTGCAACGCTGGGCGATTATACTGATGACCTATACTTACACTATCAAATACGCTCATGGAAATGCAGACGCGTTATCACGCTTGTCTTTGGGAATGGATGTTATTTTCGACATAGAAGAAGTTTGCCACAACATTATTGAAATTTCATCACCTAGAGCATTCGTGAAAACAGTGAAAAGGTTTTGAAAATGGTTTTCAAATATGTTCGGAATGGTTGGCAGCCAAAAAAAAACTTCTGATATGTAATGAAGACCTGAAACCGTAGGTTTAACCGCAAATTTTCCTTAACTATTTATAAATACATCCTCTGTTTAAACACAGTCCTAAATCGTATAGCATTTCCTTGTTCCCTGAGAAATAAAATAGTTAAATTTCTTCATGACGGTCATTGGGGAATCGTTAGGATGAAACAGTTGGCTGTTTGGTGGCCCGGAATAGATGACGACAACGACATCGCTGAATTGGCCACTAATGGCGCCGCCGTACGCAAAACAAATAAACAATAAAACCGCGCCAGTTAAGGAGTTTCACAACTGGCCAAAACCTGGATCTGCTTGGGAGAGGATACACATTGATTTTTCTGGATCCTTCCTTAATTCAATGTGGTTAATCGTCGTCGACGCATATTCTCGACTCCCATTTATTACTCAATTGGCTTCTACTGTAACGGTAAACACTATCGACTCTCTTTCAGCAATTTATGCCAAAAAAGGTTCGCTCGCCAACCCCCGGGGCCGAGGCTAATTTCGGGCGCGGCCGAAATTTGGATACCCTTCGCTTGGGCTAAAAGTTTTTTCGGGCGTACCTATGACTTCCATTTAATCCCCCTCCTCATTCTTTTTCTTCCGTCTTGACAAAAGTTTTGGGCTTGGTTGAAATAAGTGGGCAAATAAAAATATTTACTTGAAAAATGTTATTGGGGTTGCCGGAGGATGACCCCACAGTAGGATTCCATTCGTTTTGAACTTTTTAGTTGCTTTGATAAAGACACATTAATTCAAGGTTTTGTGAAATTGGTGCAAAAAATGTTTCTTAGAAGAACCAAAATGGGGGTTGGGTTTGTATGGCCACCCCATGACCCCATGGTCAGATTTGATTAGTTCTTAGATATGTTTTGTGTCATCAAGAGAAAAACGTTTGTGTGAAATTTGGTTGAAATCGATGCACAAACAAAAAAGTTTTTCTCAGAAGAACCTAATTTGGGGGGTAGGGGTTTGTATGGCAGCCCCATGACCCCATGCTCCGATTTAATCCATTCTTACATATATTTTGTGTTATCTATAGAAACACATTTGTGTGAAATTTGGTTGAAATTGGGGCACAAATAAAAAAGTTTTTCTTAGAAGAACCTAATTTGGGGGGTTAGGTTTGTATGGCAGCCCCATGACCCCATGGTCCGATTTGATCCATTCTTCCATATATTTTGTGTTATTCATAGAAACACAATTGTGTGAAATTTGGTTGAAATTGGTACACAAATAAAAAAGTTTTTCTTAGAAGAACTCAAATTGGGGGGCTAGGTTTGTATGGCAGCCCCATGACCCAGTGATCCAATTTGGGTGAATCAAACATACAAACAGCCTGCAACAATAAGAAGCACGTGTGCAAAATTTCAGCTTGCTAGCTTCAATGCCCGCCGAGTAAAACGCGTCGCAACAGACAGACAGACAGACAGACAGACAGACGGACATCGCCCAATCGACTCCCCAAGTCATGCTGATCATATATGTATACTTTTTATATGGTCGGAGATGCTTCCTTCAATGCGTTACAAACTTCATGACAAAGTTAATATACCCTTTCACTCTATGAGCGAAGGGTATAAAAACTATCGAGGGTAGCATCCAGGTTAACTTTCAAATTGTCACGTAGGCATTGCCATTAATTTCAAAACATTGCTCATAAATATTAAAGCCCCTTTTTCACTTTACAAACGCAAAAGTTCAAATGTATTTTTTTAAATTAAAACATACTCGTATTTTATGTATGAATCATAATTTCGTTAGAATAAGAATTCGACGAACAACATTTTTAACATGAATTTACAAACAAAAACTATTTTTTTGCACACAATTGTGTGTTGCATGTAAACTATGTATACCTTAGAGAACTTTTAATTTTAAAATTTAATTTTAGCTAGTCATTGGAAAACGTATTAGAAAACAATTGGGATTTCATACATTTAGGCGAGTTTTGGAAAGCTCATTAAAATTGGATAGCAATATAATTTCTAACCTGAATAAAGTCACAGGTTAGCGTTTGTATGAAAATTACCCCGTATATTCTAGGTTAGCTGTTTAAAAAACACGGCCGGAGTTATTGTTCATTCTAGTCAAAATATAATGTTCTTGGTATCCACCGCTTATGCTTCCTGGAAGCGTCATCCTAATCGGCTCAGGCCGTGATCAAGCTCCAGCAACTTTAACCATCATCCTGATGAATTCTCGTGGTCAATCGGCACGCCTATCAATGGAGATGCACAACAAATATCACCCTCCATCGTTTTGAATGATTCGGAACAAATCGAATGCAATACTCCATCTTCACAACAACCTCTGGAGGAACCCCAACAACCCTATGCCTATTCGTAGAAACAGTAGCATCGGGCATAATGTAGAATGTTTCAATTATCCTGACTTCAGATGATTAAATGGTTTCAACAAGTCTATCGTCATCATCAATGTGGAACGATAGCCCGACGTCGGGCTTTGGCCGCCTGAATCGTCGACCTCCAATTGTCGCGGTTACGTGATCTTATCCTCCAGTTTCGGAAGCCCAGCAGCTGGTGGGCGTCTTTACCAACAGTGTGCTCCTAGCAAGCTTTCGGTCGTCCACGCAACCTTGGTCCGTCGATTCGTTGTGTGTCCATCACCTTTTTGGCATGCGATTATCGTTCATTCGTTGTACATACCCCGTCCATTACAAACGTAGAAGCTTCGATACTTGCAGCTCATTGTACAATTGGTACAACTCATGGTTGCACCGGATACGCCATTGATCTCGCTCGCGAACGGCCCTGAAAATTCGCCGAAGGACCTTTCGTTCGAATCTGCCATATTTCGGAGGCTTGGGTGAGGGTCCATATTTCGCAGCCATAGCATAGCACGGGTCGGATTATCGTTTTATCCACGCAGAGCTTCGTGCTCCTGTGCGCATGCTTCGAGTTAACAATTGGGAGGACCGAGAAATACGTCTAATTGGCTAGTTGTATCCGTCGCTTAATTCCGTCGGTTTCGTTGGCGTCATTTGATAAGTTATAACCTAGCTAGTTGCAGTTATCTACATTCTCGATATTGAGCCCCCCTCCCCACCATGATGCTTGAATTTATTGGCGTCCTTGTTTTTGATTGCATCATGGTCTTTGTTTTGGTTTCGTTGATATGTAGTCCAACTTCTTTTGCGGCGTTATTGAGATTATGCAGAAGGCTTTCTGCATCACTCAATACTCGAGACATAATGTTGATGTCGTCGGCGTACGCTACTAAATGTCGACTTGGTGAGTAGCGTTCCACTGTTGTCCATATTCATGGTTCGAATTACATACTCCAGAGCCAGGTTGAAGAGCGCAACCAATTTTGTATGTACTTTCTTACTCGATTTCTAGAACCATAATGAACGTGAACGTGAAATTGATACACATCGACTAAGATTAAATACATTTTGTGGAACACATCTATTCGAAGCCCGATATCGATACATGTTTAACCCAGTTTTCAGCCCTTCGGCTGCCAAATATTGAGTTAAGCTCTTCATGATTTGATTGACTCAGAAAATTCTTACTGTCTTTGTTTAAATTTGAACAAGAGGACGTTAAAAAAAATTTTCTATCGTTCAATTTTGCGCTAAATACTGAAAATCGAAAAAGTGACACGTTGCGCAGCCAGCAAATGGACCATCTTCAATATGGTAAGACTGCCCTTTGTCTGGATAAAAATGGCCATTAAATCGCATAAAATTAAAAATGCACTCCATCGACCAATAATAATTTATAAAAGCATTATGGCATTGTGATTAGGGTGTGATCAACCAATCTAACGCCGCACACCTACGGTCAATCCGAATCCTTTTTTTTAGATTTTCGTTTTGCCAAAATCGAAGAAAATGTATGAACTTGACAAAACGAAGAACCCAAAAAATGGATTCGGACGCCCTAAAAAGTACCTGTCTGCATTGAGTTTTGAACCCCACCACCCTGTACGACTTCGAGCACACTAACCACTTCACTAGACCGCCTACATTTTCGATCGTACTTTTTCTATTTTTAGGTATTACGCCGACTTGGAAAAGAAACGTTGTCCTGAAGTATCAGCCAATTTTCCAATAAACGGAACCGCAGATCCTAATGCATGTATTGTCTGGAGGCGTTTTGCTAAGTGAGTGGCGCACATTGAAAACCTCAATTTGTTATATAGAATTCCTAAATTGTGCGTATTTATATTTTCAGTTTATTCGAAACAATACAGACGCTCTTTTGGGCCGTTTTCGGCCTTATTGATTTAGATAGCTTCGAATTGGATGGTATTAAGGTTTTCACACGTTTTTGGGGAATGTTAATGTTCGGGACGTATTCTGTTATAAATATTGTGGTTTTGCTGAACCTGTTAATTGCCATGATGAATCATTCATATCAACTTATTTCGGTAAAGTAAATTCCAAATAGAAGTGGCTTCTTTTCTGATGCGGCTTAGTAAGTTTGGCATCAACCAATCTGCAGATATGTATTAAGCTAATATTCAGAGGAATGCCTAATACACATATTTCAATTAAGTTATAACTAAAATCAAACCTTTCAGGAACGAGCTGACGTCGAATGGAAATTTGCACGTTCCAGACTCTGGATAAGTTACTTTGAAGAAGGAGGCACTTGTCCGCCACCATTTAACATAATTCCATCACCCAAATCAATTTGGTATGGCGTCAAATGGTTGCGTCGTATATTCTGTAGTACTTCGTCCGCTGCCCGTCGAGAACACTTGAAGACGATAAGGGTGAGTAATAAGGAGCTCATTTATTAGGCTGAAAATTTGATTATTTGAGATTCTCGATGCGGAGTTGATGTGTTGAGACAAAGGATACTGAACGGCTGCTAAGATGTGTTCATAGTTACTACCAACATCAATTCCTCGTCTGATATATCGCGTAAGGGTTGAAAAAAAAATAAATTTCTAGACAAGTGCTAATCGCAGCCAATTTTAAAGTTCTCCTAAAATTTATTCCTAATAATAGGCGTGTTTTTTGTACTTCGGTGTAGGTTAATTTAATGTAACTACATGGGATTACAATAACAACATAACCTGTTTGGGTCATGTTGTTATTGTTAACCCATGTAGTTACACTAAATTAACCTACACCGGAGTGCAAAAAAAACGCCTATTATCATTGTTTAGTCCAGTAACTTTAGCATATTTCAAATAAAAAAAACATAAGGCTAATTGCCATTGTTTTGAAATGAGCAGGGTGCGAGGACCGAGGAGTTTAAAACTAATTTTTGCTAAGAAGAGAAAATATCGAAACCTTTCCGATCAAAATTAGCCTTATTCTATTTTTTCTATTTGGAACCCTGATTTTGGTATATTTTTAGGCGTATTTTATGTACTCCGATGTTAGTGTAGTGTTATTCCATAAATGGAATTACAATAACAGCCTAATGCAAACAAGTTATGTTATTGCAGTCCCATGTAGTTACTCGTACACTAAACTAACCTAGACCGGAGTACAAAATGAACACGCCTTTTATTGTACTAGCTGAGACTATTAATTTAATCGAACACACCATGGATTCCCGAATGAATTCTGAAACTGTTTTTAATCTCCTTTGTGATATTATGAGATCACTGACCGCTTATTCGGGAATGTATGAGCCGTTCCCTTTACCAAATATAGAGAAAGTGAGGTCTTTGATTTGGTTTTCAGAAGAAGGCGCAACAAGCAAACGATCGGGATTTCAAGTATCAGGTATACAAAATCAGCATAATTAATCCATTAATTCAATTCTAAGTCTTCCGAATCATTCACAGCAAATTATGCGAAATCTTGTTCGTCGTTACGTAACCGTTGAGCAACGTAAAGCCGAATCTCAAGGCGTGACCGAGGACGACGTGAACGAAATCAAACAAGACATATCGGCATTCCGATGCGAATTGGTTGAAATTCTCAAAAATAGCGGAATGGACACAAACGTTTCAGCTAACCAAGGTTTGGATTTCGGTTTAAGCGAGAGTAATAATATTAAACAATTACTAAACAATAAAAAAAAAATCATTTATATACTTACCAAATACAGGCACCGGTGGCAAGAAAAATCGTCAAAAGGAGCGACGCCTAATGAAAGGTTTCAACATAGCACCGCCCGGATCGTCCAACTCGCTGGCGCCCGTGTCCGAATTTGCAACATCTTTAGATCAATTTGACAATAATCAAGACATGCTCGGTTCGACTTTTTCCAATATTTTCAATCCACACATTTTGCATCGTAAACCGTGCTGTGTAAATCCATCGTGTGGCATGATGCTGCTGAAAGAGAACTCTTTGAATAATCACGGATCGAATACGAAAATAAATAAGTGCGGTGCTAAGACCTATACAAAGAGAATTGCTAATCACAAGAAACGATGGGGTGAGCAACAACATTTTTATATGCTAAGTGAAATAATCTAAACTTGTACTTTTTTAGGTACGCTTATTGAAGCTGCCAAGGCCGGCAACGTTTCAAGAATTCTGGGCAGATCACGTTCCGAGGACTCGGTATATGGCGTAATAAATCCCAAACTCAATGCACAACATGCGACCCCAGATTCTGGAATCTCGGAAACAAGTCAACCTAAAGCAGGTACAACAACTGTGCTACGATTGGATACTTTTTACAAATTTATAAAATATATACATCATCACCATCTTCTATTTAATCTTAGGTCTAAATGCAATGGCTGCTTTAAAGCGGAAAAGAAAGAAATTTTCTTCGAGTAAAAATTCTAGTCCAGTACTTGATTCCATATCGATTAACCCTGACCCCTCTAAAGAAAGGGTAACAAGCATAAAGTCTATTCTCTGTATGCATGATTTATGCACTTACACACACGAATCTGTATATATATAATTTGCTAGTCGCTATATAAATATTCCAGATTAGGTAGTACACGTTTAATTGATTGATTTGTATACCAACTGTTTTTTTTTTATTTTGTTAAATGCACAAAGGTCAAAATCTTGACGACAACACCCCTATATATCCTCTTTCAATTTATTGCTACTATTCTCTAATCTAAATAATAATTGAATTTTGCGGAACTGAAATCAAATATTTGTCCAACGCCAGGTGCACTTTTTTAATTTTTGCACTTGAATTTCATATATTTATTTATCTATCTGTCGATACGATTAATTTTTGACGAATTAAGTAAGATTATATTATTACTATATATTTTTTTTTAGTATATTTGGTTTCTCATCAAATGAAATAGAATTTTATTTAATCTTCCCCGCTTCAAATGAGAATATAATGAACTCGTTTTTTGGCCTCCATAGTACCAGACAGGATAGCCTAACTTTCATACAAATTTCATAGAAGCCGTCATAGGATAGCCGAGGATACGATTTGCATGAAAGCTATGTTTATCGTGTCCAGTACTGGAGTCAAAGAAACAGAGCTATGAATTCATAGGTTTTGGCTTCTTAAAAATATTGAACCCCGTTTTGAAAATTAATACGTATGCACATTTGCAATAATTCCGATTGTCGTCCTTCCTTTATATTAATTTATATATTTTTAGGCTATCAAGCGAGTATCTAGTTTTCCGGCATGTCCTACATCGGAGTGTGGTGTTGCCAAGCCTCGACGTCATGAGCACACTCAAAGCCAACATGAATCGGAAGAGTTACCACCCGAATATTCGGCACCGGACGGTGCACCATTGGAGCCAATAAATACAGCTGGAAACTCGCGGGAACCATTACTTAATGCCTCGGTGACGTCAAGTGTTACCAATTAATTGTGCAGAATAATTTATTTATTATACATCTACATATATATATGCGTACTATATGCCATGTAAGCAAGATACATATGGAGAAAAATATGGCAAAACATTTATATCAATGGTAGTTTTAGCCAATGTACACTGTTTTAATTATTTTACTAGAAAATATAGAAATATTATAATGTGAAAAGCAAAAACGTACGAACAATGGCTTTTATTCTCTCTCTTGATTGTTGCCTGTTCCATGTATTTTTGGATCGTACCACGACGGCTTGCATTGGTTCTCTGCGGGCTCCAAAGGGGACCTCTTTTGCAATGTGCTTTTTGGCTCTTTTCAAAGAGTACGACCTATTCACTGCCATTTTCACCTTTTGATATCGGTGCCTATCCTATTTTGGCCAGTAATTGCGAGGAGGTCAGCGAATTCGTGAGATGCACGATGCCGTAGGCACTGATTTACGAAAGTTTGCAGTTTAGCTGTAATGTTACTAGTCACCTTCCACGTGGAACGCCCAATGTACAGATCCGGAGTTTTGTATTTCTGGAGATGTTGTGGTTTTGCCACTGAGGAGACAAATCGAAAAAAACTGCTCGGGCTTTATTTATGCGCGACTCTACATCGGCATCAGCTCCACCATCCGCTGTCACTACGATTCTAATGCCTTGGTTACACAGTGCGAGCTATCGTGCGAGTTGGCCTAGACCATAGATATACATAGCCTAGACAGCTACTGCAGAGTAGCTACTTGCACCATGTGACCCCATCACGTATGATGCGGTCACATGGTGCATTAACGTGATGCGGTCACATGGTGCAAGTAGCTACTCTGCAGTAGCTGTCTAGGCCAACTCGCACGATAGCTCGCACTGTGTAACCAAGGCATAAGGTACGTTAAATTTTCAACTTTTCCTATCGGTAGTGCTTTGCCCTCCAGGTGTCAAGGTCAAGTATTTAGTCCTAGCAGCATTAATTTTTAAAGCAGCACTTAGACTTTCGTCGTTTGAGCCAGATGATCTGGCGTGTTTGAGAGAAGGCAAATGTTGTCTGCGTAGTACAGTTGCTGAAGGTAATCAAATAATTTCCATCTGATGCCCTTTCCTTTGTGGTCGCCTAGAGCGTCGCAAATAAGGAGAGGGTGTTAATGTGATCGCTACATGAAAAACACCTCATGGAAACTGGCCGACCGATTTTCTTGGCCATCAGTTTGGAGACGGCTGGAAGTAGACACGCGAATTATTACAATCCTTGAGATTTCCTTTCATGGGCATTTTATTAATAACGCACTTTTTCCATTCTTGAAAGAGAGTCTCGGTTGCCCGGGACCATGACCTCCATGATCCATATCTTCTATCGGTTAAATTATTTTTCATTCAGCCCCCAAAGTAGACCAGAACCCCATCGGACAAAAGACTGACATTTTAGCAAATTTCTGAAACCGAAATGTCTGCTTGTTAAAATCTTCTTTTTTTTCAGGGTTGAAACAATACAAACAAGAAGTACATAATTTGAATGCTGATATGTACTAATAATTTATTGAAAGGTATGGAGGGTTCGCGAAGACTGTTACCTAATATGAAAATCTGATCAACGAACAGACGTATGTAGTTAATTTTTCCTAACGAAACCGGTAGAAACACTTCACGATTGAAGTTACCATTTATATTCTCTGGTTGCTGTCAACCCCTTGTGGGACATTTACATATACTCTATGTCTACCTCGTTCTATTCTGTGCCATCGTCTTTAGGTGTGACCACCTCTTGTTTAATGAAGCAGCCTCGCTATCAACTGATCTTCTCCACGTGTTTCTTGGTCGTCCAACACGGCGCGCCTCCTGCATTGGCTCCTTTTATGTTTGAACCTAGGGCCTCATGAATATAGAAAATGGGTGGGGTTCCAAAACGGAACAGTTGCGTATGTTCCACAAAATTTGCCATTCTGATGCCATTTTGCGGATCAGGAATAATCTTCGGCTCTTTTCCTTAGTCTGCCTTCGTGAAATATGTTAACGAAAAGAACTGGAGATGATTTCTGATCCGCAAAATGGCAGTTAGGGGATGAGAATGGCAAACATGTTTGCGGAACATACGCAACTGTTCCGTTTTGGAACCCTGCCCAATTTCTCTTAGTGTGCTAGATTCAATCGACGGTCGAATGTCATCTCTTTTATTTGCATTATCGCAACTGCGACAGTGTGGGTTGTGGGGAATGCGCACCCTGGCTGCATGGTCCTCTATTGGCCAATGTCCAGTAAATCCCGCTGTAAGTCTAGCAATATCTTCACACGGTCTGGTCAGAATCTCAGACGTTCTTTTCCGGTCATAGGATGGCCATAGCTTCCTTGATATTACACAAGTTCTAATGTTCCGCCAATTACGGTTAACATTCGCGAGATAATGAGAGGAGCTCTCCCTGTTTTATATATAATTGATATACATATGTAAGTAGTCGTTGAATATACTTGAATTGTAGTAGTCTTAATAAATACGGAATTAATATTATTGTCATTGAATAGATATGTTTGAATAATATAAAAAAATATAAATAAAAATATAAAACATGGCGCAGTCGAGAAGGACCTCCGTGTAACATTTACAGGAGAGAGTTAAAGAAAAGAATTAAACCATAGAATGGTGAAAACAAGAAAACAAAAAAATAAAGAAAGAGAAAAAATTACAAAACAAAAAGATATAGCAACGAAACAAGATATTGCAACCCAACAAGAAGATATTTCAAAAGAACAAAATATAATAACGAAACAACAGAGGAAATTTAACATGGATTTCAAGCACCCAGAAAACTTACAATTTGAGGGAAATATGGCTCTTAATTTTAAGAGCTTCAAGCAAAAATTCCTAATATATATGAAAGCGTCGGAACTGGAAACCAAAAAGAATGAGGTTCAAGTGGCAATCCTCTTAAATATTATTGGCGATGAAGCATTAAAAATATATAATACAATGGAAATAAGCAAGAATCCTGAAGTAAAGATGGGAGAAATTCTAGATGAATTCGAAGCGTTTCGCAATCCGAAAAAAGATGAAGTCTATGAAAGATTCAAATTTTATAACCGCATACAAGAAGCCGGAGAAAATTTTGATCAATTTTTAACAGATGTAAAAGAAATGGCTTCTCATTGCGAGTTTGCAAAAGAAGAATTTGATAAGGCGATACGTGATCGAATTATTTTTGGCATAAGTTCAAAAAAGTGTCAAGAAAAATTGATTGAAGTTGGAAATATTAATATGGATGAAACTATAAAAAAATGTAGGCTATACGAATTGGATAAAGCCAGGGTTCAAGAGGTCCAAAAAGATGTACAAGTCAGGGTTCAAGAGGTTCAAATAGATGCACAAGCCAGGGTTCAAGAGGTTCAAAAAGATACACAAGATGTTTGTGTTATAAAAAATAACAAAAAATATTATAATAATAATCAATATAAGAAATCATTTAATCATAATACAAATAACCAAAATTTTAATTACAGATATTGTAATGGTGACGATGACAACAGACGATGTAGCAATTGCAATACGAAGCATTTATGTATATAGACAATGCCCTGCTTGGGGTAAATTATGTACAAAGTGTAACAGGTTGAATCATTTTGCTGTTGCTTGCAAAAGAAAAGAAGTTCATGAATTACATGAAGGTGAGCCAAATTATTTCGTTTTCAATATAAATAAAAATACTTCACACGGTTGGATAGAACGAATTCAAATTGAAGAGAAAATATATGTTGATTTTAAACTAGATTCCGGTTCAGACGTAAACGTTTTGCCAAAATATATTTTTGAAAAACTTAACAAATATCATAATTCAGAAATTGTTTTAAGACATGAATTATCACGTATAGAAGCATTCGGTGGTCAAAAGATTTTACCTGTTGGTAACACTTTCCTAAAATGTAAATTTAGAGATATAGTTACGACTGAGAAATTTTTAATTGTTGATATGATGGTTAGTCCCATATTGGGTAGAGAAACATGTTCTAAACTGGGTTTAATTATTAGAGTACATAATATAACTGATGAAAAAAATGAAATAATATCTAAGAACATAGATATATTTCAAGGTATTGGTAAATTTCCTACAAAATGTAAACTAAATGTTCATAAAGAAATCACTCCGATCGTGAAACCTCCTAGACGTATACCAAATGCCTTGGTAGAACCAGTTAAAAATACTCTGAGTGAAATGGAACAATTAGGGATAATACAAAAGGTTCAAAATCCTAAAGGATGGGTTAGCAATTTAGTAATTGTAGAAAAAAGTGATAAATCGATTCGATTATGTATGGACCCGAGAGAATTAAATAAGGCTTTAGTTCACGAACCTTTCCTTATTCCAACTATTGAAGAATTAAAAGTAAAATTATGTGGTATGAAATTTTTCACTGTCTTGGATCTTAAAAGTGGCTTTTGGCAAGTTGAACTTGACTCAAAATCAAGTGATTAGTTCTCCAATGGGTTACTATAAATTTTGCAGATTGCCTTTTGGAATTAGTGTTGCTCCTGAAATTTTTCAAAGATACACTCAAACAAATTTTACTGATATACCTGGAACTTTTGTTTATATAGACGATTTAATAGTCGCAGGCAAAACAGAATCTGAACATGATACAAATTTACAAAAAGTTTTCGAGAGAACAAGAAACTTAAATATAAAATTTAACAGAGAAAAAGTTCAATATAAACAAAAGAAAGTAAATTACCTCGGACATGTCTTTTCTGAAGAAGGCGTCTCAATAGATCCGAAAAAAAATTGAAGCGATTTTAAATATTCAACCGCCAAAAAATAAAAAAGAACTACAATGTACATTAGGTATGATTAATTATTTACGTAGTTTTGTTCCAAATTTATCTGAAATTTCAAGTCAATTGAGCAATTTATTGAAATCAAATGTACAATTTACTTGGCTTGATTCCCATAACGATATTTTAAATGAAATTAAAAAATTAATTAAAGAAGCTCCTACTTTACATCATTTTGATGAAACAAAACCAATTGTCTTACAGTGTGACGCATCACAATATGGAATTGGATGTTGCTTGATGCAAAATAAAAAGCCAGTTTCATTTGCTTCGCGCACACTAACTACTGCGGAGCAAAATTACGCTCAAGTAGAAAAAGAATTGCTCGCAATAACATTTGCTTGCAATAAGTTTCATTTTTATATTTATGGTAGATCCATAATGGTTGAGACAGATCATAAACCTTTAATATCTATAATTAAACGAGATAAAATCTATGCGACTAGAGTTCAAAGGATGAAACTGAAACTAATGAAATATAATTTAAAAGTAGAATTTACTCCTGGGAAATATTTACATACAGCAGACTGGTTATCAAGAAATCCTTTAGATAGTCAAATAAATCCCGAAGAAGAAAATTTCAATGAGATTGTGCATAGTTTAAATATTAGTGATAATAGAAAAAATGAACTTGTTCGGGAGATAAAAAAAGATCCGATTTTCACAAAAATTATTGATAAAATAAAAAATGGTTGGCCGAGTCATTGTTCAAAACTTGACAATGATATTAAGTTTTATTATAAAATTCGGAACGAATTGTTTTTAGAAGAAGATATATTGTTTTATGACAACAGGCTCCTGATACCAAATTCTTTAGTAAATGAGTATTTGAAAATATTACATATAGATCATTTAGGTATAAATAAAACTATGGAAAAAGCCAAAAACTTAGTATTTTGGAAAAATATAAACCAAGATATTGAAAGCATGATACAGACTTGCTCAATTTGCCAACGAAATAGATGCTCAAATACAAAAGAGCCTATTATATTTCATGAAATACCGGATCTACCTTTCATGAAAATTGCATTAGATATTTTTGATTTTGCAAGAAAAAACTATCTAGTTTTAGTTAATTACTATTCACGATGGCTTGAAATATTACCATTAAAAAATAAAAGTGGTAAAGAAATAATAAGTCGGTTAAAAAATATATTTGCCACTCATGGATATCCAAAAGAAATAGTAGCTGATAATTCTCCATTCAACTGCTTTGAATGTAAGCAATATGCACAGAGTATTGGTGCACATTTCACTTTTAGTAGTCCTTACTATCCAAAATCAAATGGACTTGCAGAAAGATATGTAGGTATAAGTAAATCGTTTTTAATAAAAGCCCAAAATTCAAAATCGGATATAAATACTGTTTTATTAGAATACCGAAATTCACCACTTTCAGGAATAGGATACACACCATCTCAATTATTATTTAGTAGGAGATGTAGAACTTTGATACCAATACATGATAATTTACTTAAACCTAAGTTAAATGAAAATGTAATGGAAAAAAATTTAAATTTAAAAGAAAAGGTGAGGGTAAATTATGATAGAACATCAAAGTGGAGAGAAACATTTGAAAAGGGAGATGAAGTCTGGTTTCAGAAAACAGATAGAAAGTGGTACCCAGGTAAAATTATAGAAAAAGAATCAGCTCCTCGTTCTTATTTAATTCAACTATATGATGGCAGTGTTTACCGAAGAAACCAAATTAATTTAAGAAAAAGGAAATCTTTAAATTGAATATCATCGCAAAGCAACATCGAAATGATTTAAGTTTGTAACACTAATTCAAGTTTATAATGCTGCTGTCATCGTACCAGTTAAAAAAAAAAAATAAAGGAGAGAAATGTTTTATATATAATTGATATACATATGTAAGTAGTCGTTGAATATACTTGAATTGTAGTAGTCTTAATAAATACGGAATTAATATTATTGTCATTGAATAAATATGTTTGAATAATATAAAAAAATATAAATAAAAATATAAAACACTCCCAAGTGGCCAACTCATCTGCAACATCATTTCCCTGTACTCGTATGTTCCTATGTGCCTTCCTCCATGGTTGTTTAGTGTTTCATTACAGCTTTTCACAAGCTTAGAGGATATCCCTACGGATTTCCGTGCCATGATAGCAGCCTGACTATCTGAACAGATGCCTATGTTGTTGTTGTATTGTATGTTCCCGAGTGCGTGACATGATTTCATTATTGTAAATTTTTTTGTATTGAAGGCTGTAGGGGAGACTGAGGCTGGTTCTAACAAATTTTAAACAAAACTTCCTAGCTACCCAACCTTTTGCGTTAGAGACATGACTGTCTGCCATATAATGCGTCATTAATAGGACTTTAAATAGAAATTATTAAAATTATTGTAAACGTATTACATTCTGAATAATAAGGCCTTTTTCCTAAGAAACTCACATGTTAAAACTTACCCCAGCCTGGGGTTGGTTCTAACAGCCCTGGGGTAAGTTTTAACAGGAAGGATAATCATCGAATTTGAACTTTTTGCAAATAATTAAACACCAGTTAATCTACAAAATCAAGCTTTATTTTTTTTCAGTCTCATATTAATTAAATACAACGATCAGTATCATCATATTCAGTACTGAGTGATATTTTAATGCTAAAGATAATTAAATAACAAAACTTTAGCTTTTATAGCAGTTTTCTTAAACTCAAAAAATTTAATAAACATCTTCTTTGAAAAATAATCACAGGTAATTAAAAAAAATAGAACTCTAGCCTTAATATCCTAACACAGGAACTTAACTCGCGATTTGGGTAAGTGTTAACATGTTAGAACTTACCCCGTGTGTTCTGTTAAAACTAACCCCAAAGCCCAATTTTTCAGAAATCACATTGCACTATAATAAGTACGTAATTTAGCAGCAAGAAATTAGAGTGCATCTATAGCTGAATAAACACTTTTTATATAAGTTAAAGTTTCACATCTTTGAAATTTATATTAAGATTGAAAATCAAGAAAATAAAAACGCAAAAAGATCGTTTACCTGTTCATATGGGCACACCACACACAACTCGTTACTGCGACGGCGCAGACTAAACTGACGAGTCTCGACACGTTTAGCATTGTGTACAAACAGGACAATCATTATTTGTTTGTCTCTCAGTCTGATAGTTTGGCGTCTATCAGCCTGTTAATACCTGCCCCTGTTAGAACCAGCCCCGGTCTCCCCTACTCGATACTACGCACCACTTCATGTCGGGCCGTTTGTGTGAATTGATCCCTGATGTATGCGTGCTGTGACCTAGAGAGTTCTGAATTCTCTAGACTTTGCCGGATATGGAGGTCTACGATACTCTCCAATGTTTTTAATACAAAGGAGGATAAACTAATAGGCCTGAAATCCTTCGCGGTTTTATGCCCATGTTTCGGTATGAAAACGACTGAAACTCGTCGCCACGACTACGTTCCCCAGTCGAGTTGAGGATTAGAAAACTCCTGAAGAGTGATAAAAGCATTGGAACTACAAGATCCTGCATGTTCTGCACCATGATCGGTGGTATGTCGTCTGGCTTAGGAGATTTAAATGGTGAGAAGCTGTTACTAGCCTAAGAAACCTTCTCCTTGGTAATGTTAGAGTCTACAAAGCCACCCAGTCTATTGTCAGCATTATGCTTTTGCAGGGAAGTGCGTACTCAGACGAAGCTCGAGAGACTCATCCGTGAATTCCGTCCAGGTTCCATCTTCTTTCTTTATTAATGACGGACATGAATGTGCTTTTGACAGGATTTTACTTATCCTTGCCGAGTCCTTGACATGATCCGAGGATTGGCAGAACTCGTCCCAGCCTTGGGCTTATGCAGTCCTGATGGCTTTCTTGTAGATTTTCAAACCATCTTAATATGGCTGCCAGAAATTGTGTTTGTTGCAGATATTGAAAATGTCACGAGTAAGTTTTCTGAGCTTGGATAGGTTCTCATTCCACCATGGAGGAAGAACCTTGGGCATGAACCTTTGAAGTCCATGGCCTTTTCTAACTCCCTTGTCCAACTCTTTTGCGGAGCCTGTCGAGTGGAGGACTTGGGAGTTTGTTAAAAATGTGTCTAAAATTCTTTAAGTTGATTGTTTTAGGGTTTCTGTAAGGATTGGGAATCTCCCTGGAGACGTATTTTAAACTATTTATGGTCTGAGAAAGATTTCAGAAAGATTTTATCCAAGTGTAACGTCTAGTACCCTTCCCACACTGCGCTGTTTGTCGAGCATGGAAAAACCAAAGTTGAGCAGTTTCCCGTATTGCACACTGTAAGGTTAGTATTTAGTATGAAACAAAACAGGTACTCACCTCTTTCGTTTATTTCGGTGCTTTCCCACAAGGTGTTTCGAGCGTTGGCACTGCACCCTGTCAGAAGGGTTGAATTCCTCGAAGCATTGAATGTAGCCAGGAGTTCCAGCTCCTGTTAAGGCGCCGGACTTCCGTGGGCCAGGTAGGCGGAGGAGATAAACTGCTCATCCATCCCTGGAACCTTCATTCTAACAACTGTTATATCCGATGAGCTAAATTACGGGCAAAGGAAGGTATTAACGCATTTTTTGACTAAAATACAAGTCCTTGATTTACCTTGGTCCATGTTCTTACTATTGTAGAAGAGAATGTACTGCTTTTCCACAAGCCCTCTGATGGATTCATCGCGAACCCTGAATAAGTCCTATGTCGATGTCTTCCTCCCATAGGAAGACAAGTCGATTATCCGAGGCATGCTTAGAGTGCTGTAGGTTAATATGCACTACCTTCATGCTGGTCCACTGCCTCCGCTGCCCCAATGCATATTTCTTCCAGTAGAGCATTGGTCATTGGATCATCCATCGTATCCTGCTCGTCCTCCGAATTTGACCGGAAAACCTTTAACTTGGCAAAACGTAATATATGGTGTACCTCCTCAAGATCGGGCAGACACTCTTCGTTGATAAGAAGCTTATTGGACTGGCTTTGTCCTTGCGGTTCCTCGGCTTTAAGTATTACCCAGTCGTCCATTCCTTCCTTTGAGTTTGTAAACGTAGGGCTAGCAGGAGCTTCGGCCCCTCGATTGACATGATCGGCAGCCAAATACGAGCTTTGGGCCTCTTAGGAATATCCTTGGTGGAGATTAGTTCGATTTTCGGTTATATGTTAGTTATATATTAGACGGTTATATATTAGTTCACCGTGAATTTAGTAGTCGGCTGCATAGAGGTCGAGCTATATCATGGACTTGTTGTGTCTCTCCTGACGATGCGAGGTGCAAACGAGCAACTGAAGAGATGCAAATCACTCGCAGAATCAAAAAAAGCCAGTGAAACAATCAGCTGTTTATAGGAGTTATAGGAGAGCATAAAACACGATTCCATCCAGTCAAACAAAAAGTATGTACCGAAAAATAGTAGATGACATGAAGCAATATTTTGTTTGTATTGTGCTTCACATTGTGTTACCGCCCTCCAAGCTTTTAGGGTTCAAGTGAACATATCTTTCAACACAAACTTCTTCTTTCCCAAACTGGCCACAATGAAGAGCTTCTAAATTCGAAGAAAATACATTTACCCACCTCTACAACACGTCGAAAAAATAGGAAATACTCTAAAAATATAGGAGCAACTATAGGAAGAGTACGAGGAAGACTCATTAAGAACAGAAATATCCGAGAGGGTTTAACGTCCGTACCTGTCGTAAGACTTACCAGACGGGCCACGAATAGAATTTGTGACGTCAATCAGGCGCCCACTCCAGCAGTGTGGAGGTAACAGTAACATACTGCTAGATGCGAGGGCTGCCTCTGCCGTTCTAGGGTCCCGACACCCGGTTGAATAGAGCGCAACTCCACGCTATTCGCGAAACCACAGCCAGCACGATACTCCCATAAAGGGCCGTTCCCATTTGTCGCTCGGGAGACTCATTAAGAACAGTAGAAATTTTTGAAACACCGAATGCAGAAAGACTGGGGAACGCCGCCTTTCGACGTCATTTTCCACGAAGGGTTCAAATCAAAGTAGTCTGGCTGGTCTAGCGGTTAGTGCGCGCACCTTCGGTGCACAGGGTCATGAGTTCGAATCTCACCGTGGATCATGGTGTTTTTCGAACTCACGACTTCGACTATGATCTCACTCAGATGTTAAACGAGTACCCATTTATGGGCATAAATAACACTGCTGAGCCTGATGCTGATCTCATTACCTCAACAAAAAGCAGATAAGATCTTGGAAATAGGATGTCACAACACATCCTGCGGCCTTAGTCCAATGCTGGATTGTCGCGCCTGTTATTTTTTTTTTCAAATCAAAGGATAAGCCACATTTTTGAGTTTCCCTTATTGCTGTCGATGCTGTTGCAGCTCCAAAAAATATTTTGAGTCAACTAATTGTCATTACTAAACGTACAGCATACTAAAGTGAAATCAAAATAATAAAACAAAACACTGTTATTTTTTCAAAACATTAATTTTTATTTATTTTTGTTTCTTCTTACGCAAATAAAAAAAAAATATTGATATATGCCATACTATATCGTACATATACAAAAATTCAAACTTAATATCCTATTCGTGATCTGGAGGATTTTGAAAAATTGTATTGTTTGTCACGTTCAAATTTATCGTGCGATCGCTCCTTGCTTTCTCTCGAATGTGGTGATTTTTCCTGTTGAGAACATTTATACAACGTAAGCTTGATATTACTTGACATTTGAAAGAGTTTTGGGATGATCAACAATTTCGATAAATTGCCCACCTCAAATCTATGGTACTTACCCTTAAATGATATTTGTCCCGAACATCATCGTCTCCGTTTTGATTGACTGTTGATAGAATATGATAAAAAAATATTTAGTTTTTGCTCGGAAACGCAAATTTGGAAATTTTTGAAACAAAACTGACCTTCTCTGCGTCTCTTGTGATCGTTTGATGAAGTTTCTTCTAGACGATCCTATATAATTAAGAATTTATGTGTTATCTCTCGTTGAATATAGGTCGATCCACACTTTTCAGTCATCAGTCACAGTGTCGGTCATTTTCCATACAAGTTGACAGATTGCCACTTAATTGATTGACTGACAATCTGTCAACTTGTATAGAAAATGACTGTGACTGATGACTGAAAAGAGTGGATCGACCCAAATACCTGTTATTCGACTAAAGTTTCTTACCCGCTTGCGACCTAATTTTCGTTCTTTTCGAGCATCCTTCTCTTCGTCCGAGAGCTTATCTTTTCGTTCCTTGGTCTTGGAACTTCTTTCTTTTTTGATATCAGCCGTTGTCTCCTCCACCACCTTCTGCAAATATAAGATACGCACAAAAGTTTAGCCCTGCTTTTGTTAGAATGTGGTCAGCTTGTTTTCCTTGTGTGATCCATTACTTCATCAATATACTTTCTGAATACTGTCAAATGGTGACATCGGTCGGCAGCAACTTTTATAATTTAAAATCAATATTAAAGTAGGTCTTCTTCATATCTAGTATCATATTGTATCACTCCATGGCGTCGGGTGTTTTGTCGACCGGTAATTTCTCAACGTATTCTTACAGCTCTAGCTAGACCGTATCATCGCCATGCACATATTTTCGTTCATTTGATTCCGATTTAAGAGGGATATCGATTAATAAATCAAACAATACTTACCTGAATAGCAACAAATGGGCTGCAGTTGTTTTCGCTTAAGTCTAACTTATCAAATTTTAAATTGTATTAAATTTTTCGGGAGAGTGTTTTCGTCCAAGAGCCAAAAATTCTACATGATGCATAAAATCAGCAACAATTAAGCACCTGAATCCTTCCTGTTCTTCTTAGTTCTATAATGATGAGTGTTCTAAATCCGTATTGTGGAGCACACTACAGTTGACTGCTTCGTTCACGTCAAGTGAACATGCAAAATGAAAAGTCTGATGACATCTACCCTCCTAACATTGATCCAATTATTTTTGTAGTATGTATAACCCATTGCGTCTCGTTTCATATGTCCCACGTATTGATTGATTAAGGATCGCACAAGTATCATTTCATGTTGGCGTGATCGTTACAGCATAATACTAACCTTGGAACTACTCGAATCCACTTTACGTCGCTTTACATCTACTGCAATATGAAGAAAACAGACGCATTATAACTACGTTCTGATTTGGTACAAAATGTGTAGGAGATCAAACCTTTTTCATATTCGATTATATCCTGATTACGACGTTGTAACGATCCGGTGCTTGAATTCGAAACTGAACTCAAATCACGATCACGATCGGGCTCTTTGTCGTAGTCATAGTAGTCAGCACCGAAATGTTTATCGGATAGGGAACTCTCGACATTGGGCGACTCGTGACGGTAGTCCTTCCGTTTGTCCTTTTTCCGAACATCTTCCTCACGTTCACGTTCCTTTTCGCGTGCTCGCTCCTCTTTTTTAATCTCCTTGGCGGTTTTCTCTTTTTCCAGCGGTTCATCTTTGATTTCGATTCGAACATCCTTTTCGACACTACTGGCCAGTTTTATTGGTTTCTTTTCGATTTTCTCCTTTTCGCGCTTTTCTGTAAGGGTGGAATAGAATAATATATTTTATGAATTTAATCCAAATCAAATAATTTTTCTTAGAACTATTCCAATCCCAACAAATCGGGTAATTCCAAAATCTCACCTGGCTTCACATCTCCATTTGTCACTGACTTAATTTCTGTTGTTTCCTTGCTCGGCTTCTCGGACACTTGATGAAAATCACTTTCTCTGATCATCTGCGGCGACCTCGTTTTCAATTGACCTATATAACTTGATGCGAGAACAAATAAATCCGGTCGGTGATTCTTCTCTTCTTCTCGAACCTAGAAAAGATACGAATCCAATTTGAGTCTATCTCTTGGATCAACTTGACACGAACTACTCACCTTCTCCACCTTGCGTTCAATGATCTGAGCCAATTTCGTAAGAACCGGGAAATGGGGAAGGATTCGCATCAATATAATCAGAGCGTTACGAATTTGCATGTAATCTTTCGAATCCAGACAGAATAAAATGGCTTTGGTGATTTTATAGTGCCACTTGTGACAAACGTGACGATAGTTTTCGTATCCAACGTGATCGTTAGCTTCTGAGAACTGGGAACAGGAAAGCAATGTTGATACAACCTTTTACATGATTACGAATAATTCAAATTTCTAACTTACCTGATTGCTTACACGGAACTTTGTCACAAATCCTGGATAATTTGCACATTCTCTGTTGAAGGTGGTCTGATCGGCATGCCATTTCATCACAGTTTCAAGCATAGCACACAAAAATCGACCATAACGGGTCGCCTCATTTTCAGTGCACGATGTAACGGAATATGTGATGTCACAAAATATCTAAGCGAAATGTGAGAATTAATTTAAATTATAAGTAAAGCAAAGAACTTGTAAAAATAAGTCTTACACATTAGTTATGTTTTATTTAAGATAAGATGACCAGATTCCCGAAGGCCCTATACTTTACACATTGCGGAATTCGGTTTTCAGGCAAACCTTCAATCATACTATCTCTTGCCGACAAAACATCATCAGCATACGAAGTACAAATGTATGTTTTAACACGCAAAGCTATAACAAGCATGGGAGTAGCATAGCCAAGATCTCGTATAGAAGGGGTAAACCCAATTATTTTTTAACACAATGGTTAGGTAGGTATGTAATTCAAATCTACGACAAAAATTGGGATTTCCTGTCAGTTTAAATTTTGTTAGAAAAGATGTTAGACATTTTAAAACCATACCTATTTTAAGAAAGGACAATTGACAATCTAATTTGTTCCAATTCAGATACAATTTCCACTTTCTATACAGTCTAACTTAACTCAACCACTTAAGCAGCATTTTCGAGGCATGCCCATGATGGCCTTTACTCAACGAGTAAACCCTATCATGGTTTAGCGATGTGCCGACAACTCATCCTAAGAAAAACTTCAAGTCAAGAAACCTGAAACACAAGCCTCGGATTGGACGGATACAAAACAACGACGACCCCGCAAACGGACAACTGATTACTCTTTCGGATCCTGGAATGTACGCTCCCTGAATAGACCGGGGGCCTTAAGGGTCCTCCTGGATCAGGTAGAACAATACAAGCTGAACATAGTTGCAATCCAGGAAACTAAATGACTCAAAAGCGAGATTAACGACCTCAATTCGCACACTACTTTTACGAGTGGTAAAGAGGAGGGCAACAAGGAGTTTGGAGTAGCTTTCATCGTGAATAAGCAGCTCAAGGACCACGTAATCGGCTTCAAACCCATCAACGAGCGGCTATGTGCGATCCGCATTAAGACCCGTTTCGCTAATCTCTGGCTCATTAATGCGCATGCCCCTACAGAAGTAAAATAAGACGCGATAAAGGACGAGTTCTACAACGACCTAGAAACACTCTTCGACTCACTTCCATTAAACGACGTCAAGCTGCTGCTAGGAGACTTTAACGCCAAAGTCGGAAACGAAAGCCGGCATAGGGGAACTACTGGAGGTCATAGCCTCCACGACGAAAACAACAACAACGGTCAGCGACTTATCGACTTCGCGAGCGGCAGAAACTTGGTCATAAGCTCTACATGCTTCCCTCATCGACGAATCCATAAGCAGACCTGGAAGTCTCCAGATGAATACACCGTAAACCAGATCGACCACGTACTGATCAGCAAGAGATGGGCTTCTAATGTCTTAGATGTTCGATCCTATCGAGGAGCCAACTGCAACACCGATGACTATTTGGTGAAGACGACCTACAGATGCAGAATCTCTTCGGTGCACCTAACGAGAATCAACCCTGCCAAGATCTTCGAGGTTGACAATTTGATTGATGATGCCACGGCGGTTGCGTATACTACAGCACTTGAGGAAAAACTGT
Source organism: Microchrysa polita (assembly GCA_949715475.1). Taxonomy (NCBI): domain Eukaryota; kingdom Metazoa; phylum Arthropoda; class Insecta; order Diptera; family Stratiomyidae; genus Microchrysa; species Microchrysa polita. Next base: position 79,616,396 of record OX454418.1, on the reverse strand, counting down.
CGCCCATGCTTGATAACATCAATAATCTAGGCATCCATGAGTTCTGGGAGGAGCTCAAAGACAGCATCAAGGGGGTTGCAGAAGAGGTCGTGGGCTATAAAGGCCGGCGCAGACGAGCAGACTGGTTCGACGACGAATGCAGGGCCTCGATTGAGGCGAAAAATGAAGCCTATCGCCAATACACACAACGCGCATCCCGAGCCAAGAAAGAAAGATACAACAAACAAACGGCGAGTATCTAATAGGTTAATTAGACGTAAGAAACGCAAGCATTTTGACGAGCAGTTACAGCAAATAAACCAAAGATTAGCCAGTAAGAACATTAGACAGGCGTACAAACTTATAAATAATATCAAGAACGGATATCAACCCAGGACAAGCCTATGTAAGGACAAGGTTGGTAACATCATCAGCGACATCGAAAGCGTCAACAAACGATCGGCCTCGCATTTCGAAGAGATCCTCAATGCACCATCAACATCCCCCGCGGAGCCAGCTCTTGAGCAGTTAGCCGAGCCAGGCCCTCCCGTTCTACCCCCAACAGTAGAGGAGGTGAGTCTTGCCATACAGTCGCTTTAAAATAATAAAGCGCCCGGCGCTGACGAGATCCCAGCAGAACTACTGAAGCATGGTGGAACGTGAATGACCAACGCTGTACATGTGCTACTGCTGAAAATATGGAACGACGAGGTAATCCCCGAAGATTGGCGCAAAAGCATAATCTGCCCAATCCACAAAAAGCAGAAGTGTGAGAATTACAGGGGCATATCATTAGTTTGTTCGGCCTATAAGATATTAACGAAAATTCTTTAAAAGAGAATTAATCCGTACGCAGAACGAATCATTGGCGAGTATCAAGGCGGCTTCAGACCTGGTCGCTCAACGACCGATCAGCTTTTCACAGTGAAGCTACTACTCCAAAAGTGCTGGGAATATAACAGGCATACGACATTATCGATCGAAGTGTACTGTACAACATTATGCTGAATTTTGGTATACTGGCAAAGTTAGTGCGACTCACAAGGATGACGATGACTAATACCGTCTCGCAGGTCAAAGTGCAGAACCGACTCACTGACCTATTTGAAACTCATACTGGACTCAAGCTGGGCGACGGGCTGACGCCGACGCTCTTCAACCTGGCTTTGGAGTATGTAATTCGAGCCATGAATATGGACAGCAGCGGAACGCTACTCATCAAGTCGACTCAATTAGTAGCGTACGCCGACGATATCAACATCATGTCTCGCAGGTTGGGTGATGCAGAAAGCCTTCTGCATAACCTCAATAACGCCGCAAAGGAAGTTGCACTACATATCAACGAAAGCAAAACAAAGGCCATGATGCAATCGAAAACAAGGACGCCAGCAAATTCAAGCATCACAGTGGGGGACCTTAATATCGAGTATCTAGACAACTTAAACTATCTGGGTTGTAACTTATCAAAGGACGCCAACGAAACCGACGGAATTAAGCGACAGATACAACTAGCCAATAAGACATATTTCTCGGTCCTCCCTATAATTAATTCAAAGCTTGCGCACAGGAACACGAAGCTCCGCGTGTACAAAACGATCATCCGACCCGTGCTATGTTATGGCTGCGAAACATGGACCCTTACCCAAGCCTCCGAAATTTTGCTAGACCGATTCGAACGAAAGGTCCTTCGGCGAATTTTCGGGGCCGTTCGCGAGCGAGGCCAATGGCGTATCCGATACAACCATGAGTTGTATCAATTGTACGATGAGCTGGAAGTATCGAAAATCGTGAAGCTTCAACGTCTGCAATGGGCGCCCATGTACAACGGATGGACGATTATCGCATGCCAACGAAAGTTATGAACGCACAACGAATTGACGGAGCGAGGTTGCGTGGACGACCGAGAGCTCGCTGGGAGAACTCCGTAGGTGAAGACGCCCACCAGCTGCTGGGCTTCCGAAACTGGAGGACAAGGTCACGCGACAATTGGAGGTCAACGATTTAGGGCTCTCTTCCACTGCAAGCGTAAACTTGAGCGGCGCAGCGCTCCAGCGGCAAAGCTTTCACAAAATGTGCGAAAAAAAGCTTTTACTAGTAAAAGGTATAAGCACACACAATATTCACAAAGCTTTTCCATTGTATTGAATGGAATTTTTGTTTATTTTGCATAGTTACGCCATATTTTGCTTGGTTACGCCATTAAAATTCGGAAAAGCTTTAAACGCGGGAGCGCCGCGCCGCTCGAAGCAGGTAATGGACGGCAGGCGTCAGGCGGCCAAGGCCCGACGTCGGGCTATCGTGCCACATTGATGATGATGATGATACAGTCGATACTCAGTGATTTTTAAACTTTTGAATTTCAGTGTTCGAAACTCCAGTCTCGATAGCATTGTACGGATGATGATGGCTTTTTCCGTCTCTGACTATCCATGATCTTGAGACAAAAATCATGCTGTTTATATGAAGTACAAAAAATACCCCTCCTTGTACCTACAAATTTAAAAGTTTCGTTTATTACAAAAGATAAACTGATACCTCATTGGGTAGAGAATTTTTAAGCGGATGGCGATCCTCTGGAAATTTAGCGCCACTTCATTAGATTTGATGGACATATTGGGGAAATCCTTGCAGAGTCCTTTAGTTTACATTTTATTTTTCCTAAAGAGGTTGAAAGGGGAATCGGATGGAGTACAGGGATTTATCCATCGTTTTGTGAAAAATTAAAATCGTATTTTTACACGGCTGTTACTTCTGAACTAATATGAGCAGTCAAATTTCAAAATTTTCGGCTGAAAAATTTCCAAATTATGGACAATTTTTGATTGATTCGATTGAAATCCCCAAAGGCGCGGATAGGTATGACCTTGAAATTTGGAGGAAATGTGAGCGATGAGCGCCAAGTAGCTCTACAAGCTACGATTGTGAGCTAGATCCTTGAAATTTTCACCAAATATGGACAGTGCGATGCTCCACAAGTCTGCCAATTTTCAAATTTATTGGACAAATTTTATTGAGAATTTTCGACTAGAAAAGACCAAAGTGCGATTTGGGTAGCTGTAACTGTCGAACGCGGATAGGGATCACTTTCATCAAGAGACAAAATTGATGCCAATACGTGACCACAATCTCCTACTGTCTAAACTCTTGTTGGCTGCTACCGTGAGGATCATCCTAACCACAGTCTCATGGACCGAGAGGACCCTTACGACGATGATGCATACCGAGCTGCCATCGCTGAGATTCACACTGCAGAAGTGAGTCGGTCTATTGCGAGATTAGGTGCGAATAGAGTCCTGTCAGTGCGCCCTCCACCCATTTCGAGGATATTAGGCTCCCGAGAGCCACCAGAGTGACATTAGCTCAACTTCGGTCGGGCTTTTGTTCGCGCCTCAAATCGTACCTTTCTCGCATAAACCCGGGCATTCAAAACATCTGTCTAAACTGCGCTGGCGCTCCACACGATGTGGGTCCCTCGTTTCAATGCCCAGCTGCGCCCACTGACTTAACCCCAATCTCACTGTGGGAAAACCCTATCGCAGCAGCTATGTTTCTGTCCCTTGACACCACGGACGAAAGCATCGACGAACCATAACTCGAATCCCCATAGATGCACAGCGGTTCACACCTTTCTGCACCGCTAAAAGAAGAAGAATAACGCGGATAGGGGGGGGACCCTAAAATATGGAGGAATGTAAGTAAATCTAAGCGCCAGATAGCTCTACAAGTGTGTTAAATTTCAGAATGAAATGAACGTTTGCCTTTTTATGTACCGAAAAGTGTTTTTTTTTGTGTAGCATTGGGGAATGCTTTACATTTTGCAAGTAAAAGAAGAAGAAGCTTAATTTAAGAGAAAAAAATCTCCTAGACCCCAGATAAATTTTGGGGATTCTGTCTTTCAGGAAGGCATCTCTGTGACATTAACGCCAGAACGACCAGAGTGCCTACACCGCACGATCAACGCGACGCTATGGAGTTGTATAGTAAGAGGAGGAAACAGAAGAAGAGTACAAAGAGCGCTATGATAAATGCTGGCCACGGAATGGCGCAGCCGCAAAACAAATAGGCTTAACGTGTTTCCTCAACTTGGTATTCAGCCGTTTGAATCATAGGGGCAAAAACAACTTCGAAAAGGGCAACTGGAGATCTCATAGTTGCCAGTGCAAGCTTCCAGGCAGGCACATTCAGTAAACTGGTGCGTAATTGAACATCACACGCAGAGCATAGCGACCACGGGAAAACGGAAGAAGAATATATTGAGCCACAATAAAATCCTTAATAATTGGATGTTCCACTAAACTATTTCACGAGGCCAATTTCAAGGACATTCTTCTCTACGGCTGTCATATTGATAGATGGACGGACTAGCGAACCATATAGCAACGGCATGCGATGCCGCTAGGCTAGTCCAAGGAGAACGTCAAACGACAGTCAAAATTGCTAGCCTGAGCAGTGTTGCTTATTAAAGACAAAAGTCCTTATATTTAGTTGACCAGGCGAACAGTATTTTGCTATACAGTGCAGCATTTTGACGTACCGTAGAACATTCAGATACTTACAGCAAATGTACAGCCTTCTCGATTTCACCAAGCATGATCTCCGCCTGAAGTAAAACACTTAGCGCCACCCTGGACACTGAGTTTTATGAAGAGTTTTGTAGAATTTATTGCTGGAAAACCCCTTACCGGCAAATTTTGTAAAAAAAACCTTCAAAATTACACAAAAATTTCAATGCTTTTTGTAGAAAAAAATCCCTTATACAAAAGTGGAAAATTTTGAAGGTTAATTTTTAGTACAAAAATTTGCTAGAGTGAGTTGTTTAGGGCCGCACACCCACGGCGAATCTTCGGATTGGAATCCATGGATTTTCGTTCTGTCCAAATACAAATACACGGTTTCGATTTTGGTATATTTAGCGTCCATTTCTGAATTGAAACGATTGGGAACGTTTTTTATTGCATAGCCTTTAAAAGATAGACCTCTCCTACCTGGTAAAAAAAAATCAAGTGCAACTGCTTCGCAGCTCGCAAGCATGAGTCGTCGCTGCTTCCCATTATAAGCCAATGTATTTTGACGTCTCGAACTTGCAAGCCCGTGTCGGTTGATGGGTATAGTTAGTTTAATCTAGTTCTGAGTTCATAGGCTCCTCTCTGCCAACCCATCTTAGGGCTATGCGATAATGAGCCTACCTCAACCTCATTTTTTTATGATCTTCACGAAGGGTTGTAGCCAATATTTTTCATCATGGTGATGATAGTCATGGGGCTTCAGTTTGGATGATCAATTTTAAATCGTCAGAGTATAGAAGGTCACCATCGAGGCGTTTGAGCTAGCGGTCGCTAAATCTAAACTTTCCCTGGAGAGCCCTACAGAGCTATATCGAGCACAGTCTGAAGAGAAATCTTCTTCTTTTAGCGGTGCAGAAAGGTGTGAAACCTCTGTGCATCTATGTGGGTACGATTTATGGTTCGTCAATGTTTGAGTCCGTGAGGTCTAAGGACAAAAACATAGCTGCTGCGATAGGGTTTTCCCACAGCGATACAGGGGTAAGATCAGTGGGCGCAGCGGGGCATTGAAACAAATGGCCCACATCATGAGGAGTACCATCGCAGTTTGGACAGATGTTTTAGATGTCCGGGTTTATGCGAGAAAGGTACGAATTAAGGCGTGAACAAAAGCCCGACCGAAGTTGGGCTAGAGTTACTCTAGTGGCTCTCGGGAGCCTAATCTCCTCAGGCGAAATTGGTGGTGGGCGCTCTGAGAGGACTCTATTCGCACCTAAGCTCGCAATAGACCGACTCACTTCTTCAGTGTGGAACGCTGCGATGGCGGCCCGGTATGTAACTTCATCGTAAGGGTCCCGTTTGTATCCCTGAACGTCTCTCTCAAGGTCTCGTAAACCACGCCTGACATGTCGTGGTGGAGGAATTCAGTCCATGAGATGATTATTGGGATGATCCTCACGATAGCAACCAACAAGATACTGTTTTGAGAGTAGGAGATTGTGGTCACGTATTGGCATCAATTCTGTCTCCTGATGTAAGTATTCCTGGGCAGACATCAGAAGGCAACCTGTCGCGATGCGTAGAGCGGCATTTTGGCAGACCTGAACTTTGGACCAGTTTGTGTCACATGGACTATGTGTCCAAACTGGGGCGGCATAATCAGCGGCCGCTCGACCCACCGCTTTATAAGTAGCTAGCATGGTTTCTTTATCTTTGCCTCAGGTGCTACCAGCTAGAGCTTTTAGGATTTTATTGCTACTGCGCATTTTTTTCACAAACTGCAGCTGCATGATTCGCAGATGTCATCATGTTCTCTAGGTGAAGCCCGAGAATTTTGGGGTTTTTTACAGTAGGAACAGAATTGTTGCCAATACTTACATCAATCTCCCATCTCATGTCCTCCCACCAAGTGGTTAGAGAAGTCGCAGAAGATTTGGACGCAGAGATGATGAAGTTTCGGCTTTGGAAAAATGCCTGTAATCGTCCTAGATAGTGATTAATTTGGAGGCGCATTTCATCCTTATCACCCCATGTGGCGAATACGGTGCAATCGTCAGCATAGGAAATCACCTCGATTCCTTCAGGTGGTGTGGGAAGGCCGGACATGTAGATGTTGAACAGAGTGGGGGAGAGTACCCCTCCCTGTGGAACACCTAATTTGATTTTCCTAAGCTTAGAACGTTTGCCTCGAAACTCGGTGAAGGAGTGCCGACCAGCTAGATAATTGGCAATCCAACCAATCTCTTGTGCAGGAAGATGCATATTCAACAGGTTTGAAGAGAAATCGATGGCTATGTCATTCACCTTCACCCACATCAACTACACCTGTTTTCCACCTCGTGCTGTCAGTGCCAACAATTATAGTTCTTCACACATTTTTTTATGATGCTACTTCTCTGTCCATCCATCTTTTCGGCCGTCCAACACGACGCGATTTGCATAGGTTTGTTAGATATTCCAATCAAGGGCTTTATAGTAATGTTTCTGGGCGCCTTTTCAAAAAGTGTAATCAATCCATACAATTTTTCATCTGATACCTTTGTTCTGTTGGAGCGCGGCACCTAATATCTCATTAAAGCCGATAAGGAACAGAACAGTTGACGAAATACACACTCACTTCTTGCCCTTTGCACAAAAACTTTTGATGATGGAGATTATTTTATCAGAAATACCGCGTCCACTTAGTGGCGCATAAGATGGACTACCTTTACCGCCACGCAGCTGTTTCAGGTTCATTATCTTGCCAAATTTAGCGTTAGACAATACAAAAAAAAATTAAATGACATTCAAAAATCATCATCATCAATGTGGCACGATAGCCCGACATCGGGCCTTGGCCGCCTGAATCGTTGACCTCCAATTGTCGCGGTTACGTGACCTTGTCCTCCAGTTTCGGAAGCCCAGCAGCTGGTGGGCGTCTTCACCTACGGAGTTCTCCCAGCGAGCTGTCGGTTGTGCACGCAACCTCGATCCGTCAATTCGTTGTGCGTTCATCACTTTCGCCTGACAAAGAACGATGTCCGGAATTAATGCTCCTGCAACCTGTTTGGCAAAGAAGACCACCGATATCCTGGCCAAAATAGGATCTAATTCCGAAATTAAATAAAGCGTTACACTTGCATCTCAGACCCCGCACTAACTAGAACATTGATGGACCAATGAGTACATAATAACTACAAGAGCTCCACGGGAATGGGTTCCTGGTCCTCTGCTCTGAAATAGCACGTACGAGAGGCGTTTGAAAAGTCTCCGTTCTGATGATGATAGAGTGCACCAATGGCAAAATGATTTCAGGTGGAGACACTTATCCTAGTTATACCCCAGGTCTTTCATGCTTTCAGAATTATAGCATTTTGGAACCAATGCAAAACGAGAGACGTTGACCTCAACAGTTAACGTGAACCGCTTTCCCTGATCCAAGATTTCATGTTTGGGGTGACGCGGAAGCAAGTTATCAAAGTACGAGTATGCGGCACCACCTCGTAGCTCAATTCTAGCAATTGAGCCGAGCTAACTCGGGATGATTGGGCCTAGGTATTCTCGTTACGGAAGAGCTCTGGGCGAGACCGTGTCCCCTTAAATGCAGCTTCGAATTAAGCCATCAAATGACTACACAATTAACTTGTAATCGTTCTTCCATTCTGGAAGAAAATCTATGTGCATCACCCCTCCAAATTGCCTAAAATGCAGGCCTCTCCGAACCATGGGATCGTCCTTTTCTCCTTTTGAGCATATTTACCTTGACTCGGAATACAGCTTCGGTTGCTGCTTGTTGATTTTTTCGCAATTACAAATCGACGTAAAAATTCTACTTCAGCATGACCAAATACTCGTTCGAAGTGGTCAGATAAGTTAGCAAATGCGCAAACTATCACGCAGACAACTTCTTCATGCCACAATCGTCGTGACCAATGTTTGGCACATGTTCATATGATATTCTCTTGGGATCTCCTATTTGGCCCAACTCCATTCGTTAATCGGCTACTATAGACTGAGCCGATCATTTTCTCATTAAAGTGGCTTGACTTGCTTGTGCCAGTTAAACAAAAACTATGCAACGCATCTTTTCCAAAATTCGGTAGCCTTCATGGTTCTGACAAAAATTATGCATACCAAATCTAAGTTTCAGCACGATTGGGGGCCTGCGCCGAAAATTGTAACTTACAGCCATCCATTATCCACACGGTCAACCGAATTTGTCGCACTTTTAACGGAAAATTCTTTATGATATGTCTAAAAATAAAATGATACTTACCCTGTCGTAGCACAATAAAGTTGAAAAATTAGCTGCCTTCAAATTATGGATGGTATAAACAAATTTCGCACAATAAATTGCATCCAACGCGGTAAATGTGCATCTGGAAAAATAAAACAAAAATACCCACTCGATTTGCAAATTTTTCAAACAAAACTAAGTCACAACAACGCTTACCGTGGAAAGAGACAAAGCTGCAAAAACTGTGAAATTGTTTCATTCTTAGCCGACTTGGCGGATCGCGACAAAAACCAACTGTCCTTCTCCTGATTCAGACGTTGTATCATTTTATCGACATGCTCTTGATGCTTTTTGCGTTCATCCTGCAGTTTCTCCATTAAAGCCACATAGCGTTCTTGTTCCTTTTTGCCCTTGGAAATGTTCTGTGAAAACGTAACAACAAATCAAAATCAGTTCATTTTTTTTTAACCTACAAAAGTAGAACTATCCTTACCGCATCCTTGGACTCCAATACAGACAAAGAAAGTTGCTTCAACTTGGCGATTTCTTTTTGATAACTTTCGGTAGGAACTTGCAAATCATACATGCTTAGCGACCAGAAAGTCACCAAAAATTGCGGACTGATATCCTCCCACACTTTGAGACCATGCAATGGTCTCACAGACTCAACAATAGGATCCATTATGGCGGCGGTGGCTTCAAGGTATTTTTGTAATTTTTGATTTGTCGTCAGTTTTTTGGCATTCGGATCAGATTTTCGTAATTGATCGTATTTTTGCTATAAATTTGATTTTTTATTATTGGAACAAAACTGTTGCTATATTGGACTTACATTGATCTGATGCGAAAACATAGGCCGAGCAAGGAAAAACGCTACGTCCGAATGAATGTGATACTCTTGCAGCATTGAATGAATTGACGGCAATCGTTCAACATATTCGTCCACGGAATAGGTGGATCCGAGGAAAGTGCCAAACTGCACAAGCGTGTCCTGACATTGATCGTATAATTTACCGACCAATTTCAAGTGATTTTGAGCAGTTTCACGATATATCACACAGTGCTTTTGTTGTGCCATCAGCAGGCATAAGGCAACGGCCAGATCGTTACTTGCTAGTGCTTCTTTCAGTCGTTGCGATGACTTTTTCGTGTTACGCACTTGACTGAAATAGCCCGCCTGAAAGTTCAAACGTCAGCTTGTTCCCATAAAATTAGATGAATAGATGAAAACTTACCTCGCCGCGTAACAATTCACCGCCCGACATTGCACTCAACTGTTCGTTGGTCATTTCTTCGGCCGCCTCGATACCAGTCATCTTTTGGACGACTTCTTTCAAAATGAGTAAATCCAAACTTTTATGTGACTTGAGCTGATTCGCAACATACTGCAACAATCCACTCAGCTCAATGTTGTACTTTTTATAAATAGCTCCGCAGAAATTTGCTAAACTCTGAAGCCACATTGACAATGATGTTCCGTCATGCTTAAATCGGTCCCGGTCCGCTACAGCCAGTGATTCAATCAAACAATATCCCAACATATCATAGGACAGTGAAGTTAGGTATTTCAGTGAATCAACAACTGGTGTTATGAGATTATCATAAATTTGAATTTGAAGAAGGATCTAAACGTTGAAAATGCATAAAAAGATTTAAATACATAACAAACATCATTAAAATTTTACTTACATAGTCAAAAAGAAATCCAGGCGCCGAGTGACTAAGTTTACCAATTAGTCTTCCCACCGGCTTCACATTCTCCTTGCTAACACGTTTCATCAATGATTTAATGTTCTTTTGTACTATGCCTCGACGTCGAATCAACATCGGATGACTTAAGTAAGTTTCATTTTTCCAGCGACTGTACAAGCTATACCTAAACTGATACGGATAGTATTTGACGACAGTCCATATTTCTTCGGCCACACAACAGTTACAATCCAAATAGGAAAGAGCCGGCAATATGGACGAGTCCAGCAGCGACAATATATCAAAGTACATAACTTCAGCACTTGTACCAGTCTGCGGCGTATTTAAATGATCTATATTCATTTCGGAGAGAATTGTTCGCATGATCCGAATAAGTTTTTGTAGAAGTATCGAATCGTAGTGCAAAGAAGGACCGAGAGCGGCAACCATTGGAAATGCCTTCTCGCGAAGCTCGCTGAAATCGTTCACCTGTTCAAAAACCATGAGAAGACATTTAAATACAAAACATTTTTGACAATCGAGTCTTAAATCCTACCTGCAGCTCTTCAACCAGATCAAATTCCGAATTATTGGTCCCTGGCTTCAAAATTCCCGGCAAGAAACAACGCTTCCGATACAAATTGTCTATACTTATGTTAACATAATTTGCAAGTGCTTTGGCAATAGGCTCGTTGACGACAACGCATTGATCGGGCAGTTTGCGCATTAAATTCTGAGAGTTTGGCCAATCGCCGACTTTCAGGAGGGCCTCGCATAGACCCCATTTCTGATTGACAGCATATTTAATCTAAACAAAAAAATTAGAAAATTAGAAAATTACGGGAATAACAACTTCCTTCGACGTCTATATCATGTGATTAACCCATACCATGGGATCTTCTCTTTCAGGCTCTTGCTCCGGTTCTTTATCTTTGTTGGTCAAAATTATATTCATTTTGCGAACAAAATCTTTTGCATCGTTCAATTCTTTTTCCCAATCTTGGCTAATTGATTTGTCGGAGGGGCTTAACTGTAAAAAAAACATACAACGTAAAATTTGTTATTCCTTTTTAAAATTTTAACAATTATGCTATTTTTTCATTAACAATGACACTGGCGTTTGATACTCAATTCATAATTAGCTAAACTTAAGATGAACATACATATTTAAAAGCTTAGCTCGTTGCGTTTTTATTTAAACCTCTGAAATTATGTGCGATAAGAGCAGTTGAAACTTGGAAAAGCTCAAAACACTTTTATGTCAATGAGGAAGTAAATGATAGTAATGATTATAGCCACCAGGGCAAAGGCGAAGGCAGCTGAGAAATTCTACCAAGAATTAGAAACTCAGACTGCGACCGAAGGACCGTCTTTGCGCGAGACACCTAAGCACGACGACAGGATATTTAGGGTCGCAGCTCAAAAGAGAAGGAACGCTCGGGAAATACAGGCGCCAAAGTACGTGGAGGACTCGCAAGCAATGTTGCTGATTGACGATACGGCGATTTGTAGCAGGATGCGAGAGTATTTTGACGAACTTCTAAAAGAAGAATTTCCTCGAGCAGCTTTTCGAGATGTTGAGCCGAATACCACAAATATTGAAGATATCTCAGAGGAAGAGGTGATGGAGGCAATGCATCAGATGAAACGCGGAAAGGCAGTCGGACCGGACAAAATCCCCGCGGAATTTTGGTTGAAAATGGAAAATGTCGGGTTTAGTTGGCTCACAGTTCTCTTCAACAAAATCAAAGGTGGGCAACCGATGCCTGATGCTTTCAGGGAAAGTTTTCTTCTTCCTTTCTATAAGAACAAGGGAGACTCACGCAAACTCAACAACTATAGGGCTATAAAGTTAACACCTCATACACTTAAGATCTACGAGCGAGTTGTCTGCAACCGATTGCGAAAGATTGTGCGGTTGAATGACAATCAATGCGGCTTTGTTGAAGGTCGATCTACAGTCGATGCGATTCAGTGCATTCGTATTGCGATGAAAAAGTATAGAGCAGCACGAAAGGACTTGCACTTTGTGTTCATCGATTTGGAAAAGGCATTCGATAGAGTACCTCGTAATTTGATATGGTTGGCCTTGAGAGCACTTAATGTCCCTGAGGCATACGGCAGGATGATACGAGACATGTATGATGGAGCTACGACTACGACGGTTAGATGCACAGCCGGTAAATCAGAAGAATTTCCGGTGAATGTCAGATTACACCAGGGCAGTGTATTGAGTCCGTTGCTCTTCAACATCATCATGTGCTACTTATTAACACGTATCTCCGACTGCCTAGAAATATCTCTTCTTTTTGCCGATGATATAGTCCTCAGTAGCCCAAACATCGTTGCCTTGCAAGCTGCACTTACAAAATGGTGTGACATTCTGGAGGAGCATGTATAACAAAGACTGAGTTCTTATGCTGCCCATTCTCAGACCCAGATGCACCGATACCAGATATGTACGTCAAAGGAGAGCAGCTTAAGTCTTGTACCAAGTTCAAGTACCTTGGCTCGATGGTGAACAACGGAGCTACATGCGATGATGACATCAAACATCACACAAAGGTTGGGTGGATGACGTGGCGAGAAAACTCTGGAGTTTTCTGCGATAAGAAAATGCCACTGAAGCTAAAGGGCAAGTTGTAGAAAACGGTTGTACGTCCCGCACTCATGTATGGATCAAAATGCTGGACCATGTATGAAGGTTACGCGAAACAAATGACAGCGACTGAAATGAAAATGTTACGCATGTCAGCTGGTGTAACGAAAAGGGACCACATCAAGAGTAGCTACATCCGAGGCAGCTTGTCCATAGACCAACCAATCACCGAAAAGCTCGAAGACCGACAAATGGATTGGTATTGCCATGTTCAACGGCGTCCGCCTGAGAACCCCGCAAAGAAAGCGATATCAATGGAAGTTCCCCATGATGGACCCAAGGCCAGAGGCAGACCGAAGAACACCTGGACGTGTCAAATGAAAAAGCAACAACAACGCATTGGTCTCGGCGATGACTCGATCCAAGATAGAGCTGCCTGTAGAAATATGCTGAGATATTATCGCCAAAACGGGCGATGTGCCTACACCGCGGGTCGAGCAACGCGAAGCCATGGAGCGGTATACAGAACGAGGCAAGGAAGAAGAAGATTATAGCCAAGAACCTCACCAGCACGGCTTCAGGAAAATGCATAGTACCACCACAGCCCTCGATGTGATCACTACACGCATCCGTAATGGGCTAAACCACAGACGTCCTTGCCACAGAACGATTCTTGTGGCAATTGACCTAACGAGTGCTTTTGACAATGTCAATCACTCGATGCTTCTCGCTAACTTACTGAATATGCATATCCCTGCTCAAGAGATCCGTTGGATTGCAAACTATCTAGCTGGTCGGCATTCCTTCACTGAGTTTCGTGGCAAACGTTCTAAGCTTAGGAAAATCAAATTAGGTGTTCCACAGGGAGATGTACTCTCCCCCACTCTGTTCAACATCTACATGTCCGGCCTTCCTACACCACCGGAAGGAATCGAGGTGATTTCCTACGCAGACGATTGCACCGTACTCGCCACCGGGGAGGATAAGGATGAAATGCGCCTCCAAATTAATCGCTATCTCGGACGATTACAGGCTTTCTTCCAAAGCCGAAACCTCACCATCTCCGCGTCTAAATCTTCTGCGACATTTCTTACCACCTGGTCGGTGGATTGTCGGTGGGAGGTTGATGTACGTATTGGCAACAATCCAATTCCTACTGTTCCAAATCCTAAAATTCTCGGGCTCCATTTAGAGAACATGATGACGTCAGCTCATCACGCAGCATCCGTTTGTGAAAAGATGCGCAGTAGGAATAAAATCCTAAAAGCACTAGCTGGTAGCACCTGGGGCAAGGATAAAGAAACCATGCTAGTCACATACAAAGCGGTGGGTCGAGCAGTTGCTGATTATGCAGCCCCAGTTTGGTCACATAGTTTATGTGATACAAACTGGACCAAAATTCAGGTCTGCCAAAATGCTGCTCTACGCACAGCCACAGGTTGCCTCTTGATGTCTGCCCAGGATCACTTACATCAAGAGACAAAATTAATGCCAATACGTGACCACAATCTCCTACTGTCCAAACAATATCTTGTTGGTTGCTACCGTGAGAATCATCCCAACAACAGTCTCATGGACCGAATTCCTCCACCACGACATGTCAGGCGTGATTTGCGAGACCTAGAGAGAGAGGTCCAGGGATACAAGAGGGACCCTTACGACGATGATGCATACCGAGCTGCCATCGCTGAGATTCACACTGCAGAAGTGAGTCGGTCTATTGCGAGATTAGGTGCGAACAGAGTCCTCTCAGTGCGCCCTCCACCCATTTCGCCTGAGGAGATTAGGCTCCCGAGAGCCACCAGAGTGACATTAGCTCAACTTCGGTCGGGCTTTTGTTCACGCCTCAATTCGTACCTTTCTCGCATTAACCCGGACATTCGAAACATCTGTCCAAACTGCGCTGGCGCTCCACACGATGTGGGTCACTTGTTTCAATGCCCAGCTGCGCCCACTGACTTAACCCCTATCTCACTGTGGGAAAACCCTATCGCAGCAGCTATGTTTTTGTCCCTTGACATAACGGACGAAAGCATCGACGAACCATAACTCGAATCCACATAGATGCACAGCGGTTGCACACCTTTCTGCACCGCTAAAAGAAGAAGAAGATTATAGCCACCAGGGCCACATTGCGGCCCGCAGGTGAAGCAGAATATCCGCTATAGCATCAGAATCCCCTTTAGAGAATTCAACCGGGGACTCACCGTATATTACCGGTAATTAATTGTGAAACGGCTTCCTCTGCCGATGAAGGAGCACTTGACGGTGGAAAATTATTGGATACGACCTCAAAAAAGGGTTATTTCCATCTCTTCAGCTGCTGTTCTTCGGTAAATAGCAAGAATCCTTATTATCTTTAACCGGGTAGTGTTTGTCACCACGGTATGCTGCACCATCTGACTCCTTTGCTAAATCGTTGAGTACGCTTGTCACGCCTCACACCTCTCTGCACACCTTTTAAGAGAATGGTATTCATTTCTGAATGGATTTTTGCATAATTATAAAATAATCTGTAAGAAGATAACTTGTCTTCCTTGACAAGGCATAAGCTTCCAACTTGAATAATAGTGTTCGAACGAAACCATTTTGACCTTTGTTGAAGTCTCGTCAGATATTCTCCTTTCCATCTTCGCCAAAAATCTTGGGCCAGCCTCTGGGTTACTGCCATCTATCTAAACGATAAATCTTCTCGTTCATAAGGTTCGTCTCTGGTAATGAGAGAAATGGATCATTTACGAGAAAATGCGGTGGCGTGAGAGGAGTCAAATCGGTAGGATCGTCGCTTATCGGGCACAACGGATATGAATTCAGACAAGCTTCAATCTAAATGAGTGCAGTTGTGAACTCTTCGAATGTCAACTGTCCGATGCCGACAACACGTCGAAATGGGGCGATGCTGGAGGGTTGAAATACCATTTCACTCCTTCATTCGCCATTAACTCTCCAGTTTTTCTGTTTTCGTCTACAATATTTCGAAGTGCGGCATCTGCACCGATGAAATTTGTTCCACAGTCGGAATAAATGTCACTGCATAGTCCTACCAGTGAAACGATGAAAAGCCGCCAGAAATGCGCTCGTGGTCATATCGCTAACCAATTCAATATGAATAGCCTTTACGGCTAGACAGATAAATATAGCGATAAATCCTTTAGTGGTTCGGCATCCTCCTCGACGATCCTTGATTTCAAATGGACGGCAATAATCGGCCATGTTGTGTAGCCATATGAGTTTTTCGTAGTATGAGCTCTGTAAGTCTGCCTCTTTTAGGTATGATAATGGGATGCGTCTCATCATACGTCATACAAGCGTTCGCAAGCCTCTCACCGACACGCAATACACCATCAGCAAGTTTGGGTTGGAGGTTTCTAATTTTACTCATATTCGACACGGGTTTGTTCAAACTCAAGTCTTGAATTTCGGATTTAAATTCCTGATTTTGAGCGATACGTAACCAAAATTTAAAAGCCATATTTAGTTCTGTTGTTGTAAGATAATCTCTGTTGCTATCACGTTTAGAGACAAGTCGGCGAAATCGGGAACAGTATGCAGTAACTCTAATCAGGCGTGTTAATGTTGAGAAGCGTTCAATGATGTCGTTCAAATCTCTTGACTGAAATTTACAATACATAATGCATTTCTTTCTTTCTTCCTCCGTATTTTCGACGTCAACTATGCACGGCCATCTGCCGGACTTCAATTCCGGCCAAGACGGTCCGGTCCACCAGACGGCATTATTTGTCAGTGCGTCCGGATCTACTCCACGTACTCCACAAAAGCAGCATCTTCGAGGCATGCCCATGATGGGCTTTACTCAACGATTAAACCGTATCATGGTCTAGCGATGTGCCGACAACTCATCCTAAGAAAAATGTTCAAGTCAAAAAACCTGAAACAAAAGCCTCAGATTGGGCGGATACAAAACAACGACGACCCCGCAAACGAACAACTGATTACTCTTTCGGATCCTGGAATGTACGTTCCCTGAATTGACCGGGGGCCTTAAGGGCCCTCCTGGATCAGGTAGAACAATACAAGCTGAGCATAGTTGCAATCCAGGAAACTAAGTGGCTCAAAAGCGAGATTAACGACCTCAATTCGCACACAATTTTTACGAGTGGTAAAGAGCAGGGCAACAAGGAGTTTGGGAGTAGCTTTTATCGTGAGTAAGCAGCTCAAGGACCACGTTATCGGCTTCAAACCCATCAACGGGCGGCTATGTGCGATCCGCATTAAGACCCGTTTCGCTCATCTCTGGCTCATTAATGCACATGCCCCTACAGAAGTAAAAGAAGACGCGATTAAGGACAACCACCTAGAAACACTCTTCGACTCACTTCCATCAAACGACGTCAAGCAGCTGCTAGGAGACTTTAACGCCAAAGTCGGAAACGAAAGCTGGCATAGGGGAACTACTGGAGGTCATAGCCTCCGCGACGAAAACAACAACAACGGTCAGCGACTTATCGACTTCGCGAGCGGCAGAAACCTGGTCATAAGCTCTACGTGTTTCCCTCATCGACGAATCCATAAGCAGACCTGGAAGTCTCCAGATGAATACACCGTGAACCAGATCGACCACGTACTGATCAGCAAGAGATGGGCTTCTAAAGTCTTAGATGTTCGATCCTATCGAGAAGCCAACTGCGACTCCGATCACTATTTGGTAAAGACGACCTACAGGTGCAGAATCTCTTCGGTGCACCTAACAAAAATCAACCCTGCCAAGATCTTCGAGGTTGACAATTTGATTGATGATGCCACGGCGGCTGCGTATACTACAGCGCTAGAGGAAAAACTGTCGCCCATACTTGATAGCATCAACAATTTAGGCAAACATATAAAAAGCATCTTAATTCTTTCAAAAAAGAGATAAGAGGAGCCAAGCGCAGCGCTTGGAGAAGTTTCTGCGGAAACATCATGCAAACATGCATATTGGAAAGGGAGATCCGTAGACACAGCCTTACACTCACTGGTTAGTTTTATTGAAACATCCCTTTATCACAAGGAATACACAATGGTAGCTTTCCTGGATATTAAAGTCATCGCTTATGCTGACGACGTTGCGATCGCTGTTAGAGGTAAGTTTCCGGATGCCCTTAGCGGGCTTCTGGAGCAGGCCCTAACTATTCTAACTGGTTGGGCTGATCTCAGCGGTGTTGGAGTTAATCCAGGCAAAACGGAATTGGTTCTCTTTACGAGAAAGCGCACGATTCCAACTATTATCCCCCCTAGGATAGGGGATTGTCAACTTGTGTTTTCTGATAGGGCCAAATTTCTTGGCCTTATCTTGGACAAAGAACTAAAATGGAAACCCAACATTGAAGAAAGGGTGAAGAAGGCCACCACGGCCCTGTATTTATGCAAGAGGGCTGTTGGTAAAACTTGGGGCTTACAGCCAAAAGTTGTATATTGGATGTATACCACTATTGTGCGGCCCATACTACTCTACGGAGTTAGTGTATGGTGGGCGGCACTAAGTAGAATTACTAATTTCAATCTGCTTGTAAAAGTACAGAGGCTGGCATCTCAGATTATAACTGGTGCCTTTCGTACCACCCCTTCAGCCGGATTGGATATGTTATTGGGTCTAATCCCGCTTGACATCTTCGGTCAGCGAATGGCTGCTTTTACGGCTCTGCGCCTGTGTGAAACAGGCTTGTGGCGCATGTTGGACTATGGACACTCAGCGATACTTCGCAACTTTATCCTGCCAACAGCGACTGACTACACTGTTCCTAGGTACTCTTTTGGTAGGAACCATTATAGCTTAATTCCGTCGAGGGAAGCTTGGGATGATACCATGGCCCCGGACAGTGGGTCGTGTGCTATCTACACTGATGGACCCAAGACAGAAACAGGAGTCGGTATTGGAATCTACTCGGAGGAGTTGGGCATTCGGTTGTCGCTCCGTTTTCCTAATGTCTGTACCATTCTCCAAGCGGAAGCCTTAGTTTGGTTAGGTAGTCACGTCATCTCTAAAAGAGATATTGTTCTGTACACCGACAGCCAAGCTGCAATTCGATCGCTAGAATCTGTACTGACGACATCTAGAACTGTTGAAAAATGTCGGGCACTACTCAGAGAGTTAGGCTGCTTTTTCAATATAACCATATGTTGGATACCAGGCCATCGAGGGTTTATAGGGAACTGCTGCGCGGACAGCTTAGTCCGCGATGCGGCAACTGAAAACGAAGCAGTTGATCGAGTTGACCGAGATGGCATTAAAGCGCCAATTTCCGCGTGCGCTGTGATTATTGAAGGTGCTGCAAAACGCAGGACCAATGCTAGATGGATCAACGGTAACACTTGTGCTACAACGAGATTAATATGGCCAAAACTGGACGCCATTCGCTCCGCCCAACTACTGTCCCTGGACAGGAAACACATACGGAGTGTGGTCGGAGTTATCACTGGACACTGTCCTATTGGAGAGCTCGCAAGGAGACTCCGAATTCCTCATAACGACTTTTGTAGGAGTTGCGATGACGAAGAAGAGGAAGAAAGTGTACATCACTTCCCCTGTGACTGTCTTGCCTTAGCGGAGAAACGGAAGCGTTATCTGGGCTCAAGGTTCTTTTTCGATACAGACGATCTTCGGGATATAAGCCCAGTACTACTCAATAAATACATTGTTAGTACGGGCTGGTTTTAAGCTTGGGGCAAAGCTTCTCGCGTTTATGAAAGGTTTTTTCTCGGTGGTATCACAACGGACCCAAATATGTGGTCTAAGTGCGCTGGGTTCTCTTGTACCTGGCGGCCCCTGTACCTAACCTAACCTAGGCATCCATGAGTTCTGGGAACCCTTGAGCAGTTAGCCAAACCAGGCCCTCCCGTTCTACCCCCAACAGTAGAGGAGGTGAGTCTTGCCATACAGTCGCTTCAAAGTAATAAAGCGCTGACGAGATCCCAGCAGAACTGCTGAAGAATGGTGGAACGTTCCTGACAAACGCTATACATGTACTACTGCTAAAAATATGGAACGACGAAGTAATCTCCGAAGATTGGCGCAAAAGCATAATCTGCCCAATCCACAAAAAGGGTGACAAGCTGAAGTGTGAGAATTACAGAGGCAGGAGTTTGTACGGCCTATAAGATTTTAGCAATAATTCTTGAAAAGAGAATCAATCCGTACGCAGAACAAATCATTGGCGGCTTCAGACCTGGTCGCTCAACGACCGATCGATCAGCTTTTCACAGTGAAGCTACTACTCCAAAAGTGCTGGGAATATAACATCGACGTATACCAAATCTTTGTCGACTTCAAGCAGGCATACGACAGTATCGAACGAAGTGTACTGTACAACATTATGCTGAATTTTGGTATACCGGCAAAGTTAGTACGACTCACAAGGATGACGATGACTAATACCGTCTCGCAGGTCAAAGTGGAGAACCGACTCACTGACCTATTTGAAACTCGTACTGGACTCAAGCAGGGCGACGGGCTGGCGCCGACGCTCTTCAACCTGGCTTTGGAGTATGTAATTCGAGCCATGAATACGGACAGCAGCGGAACGCTACTCATCAAGTCGACTCAATTAGTAGCGTACGCCGACGATATCAACATCATGTCTCGAAGGTTGGGTGATGCAGAAAGCCTCCTGCATAACCTCAATAACGCCGCAAAGGAAGTTGGACTAAATATCAACGAAAGCAAAACAAAGGCCATGATGCAATCGAAAACAAGGACGCCAGCAAATTCAAGCATCACAGTGGGGGACCCTAATATCGAGTATGTAGACAACTTCAACTATCTGGGTTGTAACTTATCAAAGGACGCCAACGAAACCGACGAAATTAAGCAACGTGTGAAGTCTTTTGACATTGAATATCTGGAGAACCTTTACGATTTCACGAAAAAAGATTGCAGATTCGGTCGTTTCAGGCCAATATTAATGAAATGGCACCATCAAAATTTGGCGCCGCAGATACTGAAATCGTGACATCAGGTTTTCTAGCCATGGAAACAAATCGTATCGCTCAGCCCGACGTCGCATTGAGTTTGCACACATCGCATCGCATCGCCCGGCTCGGAAAAGCTCGGCGTCGCACTGTATGTGTACGCGCTCTAACTTATCTCCCTGCTCAAATTATATCACTTAGTTCAGACACATCCACTCACACCTCAGTCATATTTCTCCATCAATCGATCTACAAACACGGAAAGTCAGCGGCATTCAACCGTTGCCTTTTTTTCTCGATTATCGACTCGAAAAACTTTAATTTACTGCACTCAAACGACACGCAACCACTGAACATTTTTAACAACGTCAGCGCACCCAACAGAAACTTACCCACGCATAAATGTCATCCAGATTAATAACCGAATACTTGAGCAACAAGGCGGTAATTTTGTAAAGGGACTCAGGTGTTGCTCCTTCACTGAAATATCTAAATTTATAGCCCAGAACTTCACATATGATGTTCCCGTTGCGCATATATGATCGCAACAATGGAATAAAGACAGGATGCCGTTCCGGGCGTGTTTCAAACGATTCCAGGATAATGTCCAGAACACGATTAGGGTCCAAATTAAAACAACCTGTAATTGCAAATAAAAAATCAGAATCAAATTAACTAAATAGAAAGTTTTTTGTCTAGAGCAGGTTGTCCGGATTAAACTTATTCCGGACGGTACTTGAATGGATCGGGATCAAAAACAAACTTATTAATAATATTTGCGTTTCTATCGATCTACACCGTGTCCCGAATAAATTTATTCAGGATAACTGTTCAATTTAAAAGAAAATTTGGTTATCCTGTTTTGTTTTGGATTTGGGTAGATTCACTTGCAGAAATACTAAAACTACATTTTGATATTACCTATCAAAGATTTGATTATATCCAATATATCTACAGACGAACTTCCCCCAAATTCTTGATTCAGTTCTGTGATCAGTTTGGCATATCCTTCCGACTCCTCTCTGAACAAATTGAAGCGCCGCTGCTTATAACTATGGAAATTGTTTCATTAGAGCAAAACATATGCAAATATGCATCGATTCAACTTACTATAGTTTGGTCTTGATTTTGATGAATTTCGTGTAGAAAATCTTATTCTTTACAGTGCCGGCATCTTGTAAAGTGTCAATCTCCAGTCGCTCTTTCAACAACTTGTCGGGAATCACTTTCTCAATATCTTTCACGAGCTGGCAGAATATCTGTCGCTCATCGGTTAAACCGTCCGACAGCAGAGATGTTTCGGCATCAATGATATTAACAACATCAAGGACATGTGAGGCAAGATCCCAATGAAGATTCTGCAAATAGAAACGTACATACGTGTACAGCGGAAGCTGGCCGGAACTAGGAAGACGCAACTCTTACCATAATATCATTAAGTGCCGATAAAACCGAATCGCGACGCAAACGTCCCTTCAAACATTGCCAAAACAGATCGTATATCGGTCGGGAAAGTTTCCCTTTGAGCAATTCATTTCGCGATAAGTTTGAACTGTCCTCATCGCGCAAAGCATGTCTGAAAAGTTTCACACTAATAAACGAGAATTAGTCACTTGCGCAAAAGGCGAATCTAATTTAATACTTACTAATCGCTTCTACCATGTTTCTCCCAATGCTTCCAACCATCAAACGTTGTATTTAATGCCATTGTACAATAGAAAAATGCGTGCGAAATGTATGCATTAAAATTCCCAAACAACTACAATGGCTGTCCAATTTGGTTCCGTTGACAGCTGTCAGTTGCAGTAAGCGTACTAGATTAGACGGTGGAAGAGGGATTCTGCATTTGGGTGATGTTTGTATTGTACTAAGTACATGTTCGTTTGTATTTGAATAGGAATAAAATTAGATTAATATAAAAGAGAAAATTGAGTATTTGTTTTTAAACTACCAAAATTAAACTGCAGAACGGGATCTTTGAAAATAAAGTTGAACACGGAGATGTCCTCATAACTTCTCTGGAATTTAAAGCAGTGTTATTTTTCTACTCTCATGGATTGTTAACATTAGGTGTGTTTTTTTGGTATCCCGTGTACACCCTAGACGAAGTTAAGACTGATGTTGGCCAGTAAAAATTACATTTAATTCGTAGTAACTTACCGATACCTTTCAGTTAAATTATTGATTTTTACACGAATTTCATTAGCCGAAAATTGTGTTCCCAAGGACCTCAGTTTTACTGAGATCCTTTCAAACACATGGCTATTTCTTTTGGCCATTCTAAGATCATCCATATGTTCAGCCACATCCACATCCTTCCAAACGATACGTTTTTTAGAATCAGCTAAAATAAAAAACATATTATTGAGCGATAATTTAAGCAAAAGTTGTTTTTACCTTTTTTCGAAATGAATCCGTCGCCACTCATTTTGAATTTGAATTATGCCTATGACAGATATCCAAATCATTATGACGATAATCCGTCATAATGATGAAAGTTCGAAATTGAGGTGACACATATGTTTTCGTCATTAGGATTCGTCATTTACTTTTGGCGGTTGTGTAAACGATGAAAATGTCCCTTACAACAGCGATATTTGGATGAATATTCTGTTCAATAATTTAAAGACACACTTTTCTTGAAGAATTTGAATAGAAATGTGTAAAGATTGATAACAAATTTAATATTTTTGGACAAATGCTTGTTCTTCAATTTTGCAACAGATGGCGTGACCTGTCATTATTGAGCAAATGATGGTCCAAATGTGTAATTTTGAATTCGTGATAATGATGGTAAATTTTCGTCATAATGACGTATTTGCGTCATTCGAAGTTAAGTGTGTCAAGCTTGTAAATCTGTCATTTCAAAAACAGCTATTTTTCCAATAATTTGAATGTAAACGAGACCGGAGTACACGACGAGCAAACATAATCAAATTGACGTAGAGTTACAAGCTTGACACACTTAACTTCGAATGACGCAAATACGTCATTATGACGAAAATTTAGCATCATTATGACGAATTCAAAATTACACATTTGGACCATCATTTGCTCAATAATGACAGGTGACGCCATCTGTTGAAGAATAAGAATTTGTGCAAAAATATTAAATTTGTTATCAATGGGTGAGGTTATAAAACACAACGTTGCGCAACGTTTCGCGCAACGTTTCAAATCAACAGGCCGTTACGGATCAGAAACTTCTCCCTACAAACAGATCCTCTAAGCGCCCCCTTGCGAGGCATAGCTTGATTGATTGGCAGAAATTTACAATCTGCCGTCGAACCGTGCATTTCCGCCCTCATTTATTTATTAAACTATTTATAATCAAAATAAAATGTATCTGCATCTCGTTTAAAACTGGAAATTTTAATTTTCGAGCAAAACGTATCAGCTGTGATGTGTCAATTGTCACATTTGTCACTTTCCGAGAGATGGCGATGGGAACACCAAGTCTGATCCGGATCTATGCGTTTACAGAACACAATAGGAAACGTTTCGGAAAACGCGAAACGTTACGCGAACGTTGTGTTTTATAACCTCACCCATACTTTACACATTTCTATTCAAAATCTTCAAGAAAAGTGTGTCTTGAAATTATTGAACAGAATATTCATCAAAATATCGCTGTTGTAAGGGACATTTTCATCGTTTACACAAACGTCAAAAGTAAATGACGAATCCTATTGACGAAAACATATGTGTCACCTCAATTTCGAACTTTCATCATTATGACGGATTATCGTCATAATGATTTGGATATCTGTCATAGGCATTAATGATGTTTAAATTAAATTTTTCGAGTATCATCAAGTCAACGAGCACATGAGATACAAATAAGTTAAACATAATCAAGAGTTAATTATGTTTAACTGGTGTCGTCTGTCTCCATATAAAAAAAAATGTCAACAACATTCCACGGTAATGCGTCAATAATAAAATAGGTCCGGCACCAGCTTCTGGCATACCATCAAGCTTACTCTAAAAAGGGAGACGGCTGCGATCCATGGCGGAATCTGGGAGAACATAGATTCCTGCCGACTGACTAAAACCTTCATCGCCACACTCATGCGACACGTGGCGTTCTTCCTGCTCATCTCAGGAAAGGGGACATAAAGACCCTCACAGATCTAGTGACTGGTCATTGCTCTCTAAATTACCACCTACACAAAATTAAGGTAGTACAATCGGCTATGTGTGGTCAGTGTGAGAAAGAGGATGCAGATGTCCTGCCTTTTGGCATGTTCTGCTATCCGCTCTAATAGGGGGAACTTTTGTGCTTCCGATATTTTCCGCTATATGTCCGCTATATGGCGGACGGTAAGATAAGTGTCGCTAGTGTCGATAACAAGAACACGAAAATTCTTCTTGCGAAGCTGATGGCGTAATGTTCCATCGGACCAAAATTTCAAAGTGCAAGCTTCAGTATTTCCTTTACCATTTTATATGGGCAAACATTTGTGTACAAACATCAGATTGACTTTAGCCCCTACAATAAGGTGATCAGGTCCTTGAGTGATCAATACTGTACAGACCAAGCTACATAAAACATTTTGATATTTTACAAAAAAAGGAGGGGGGGGGGGGGGTAAAGTTCTTAAGGTTTTGCTGCTTTGGATTGAGGATTCTGAAGAAAGATAAAGTCTGGCGGTTCACTTGTCAAGACGGCCGGCCTTCCAAAGTCTCTCAGTATTTGGAGGCTCTGCCAAGTTTACTTTTTTGAAAGTTATCTTTGGTGAACCAAGCGTCTGCTTGAAATATTGCTTTTGACTTTATGGGTCCAGTTCCTTACACCTAGCTCTTATAGCCGAGATAAAGAACGTTTCACAATATTTGGGGATGATCTCTCTCTCCAGTACTTGCAGCGTCCACCAAGGGGAGACGTATCTGCTCAACGCTTGTATTTCGCTTTCGCCTATGTTCAACTTTACGAAGGACATGCTGACAAAAATGCAATTCAAATGACTGACTTTGTGTCATGTGACGGTTATCTTTATGATGTACAGTAAAAGCTCCCGTGGACGGACACTGACGGTTCCAGCATTTTCGTCCGGCCACGGGAGATGTCCGCTTGCGGGAGATGGTTAAAACATATTGCTTCTATGTGTGCATTAATTTATACACACGTAATTCAAAAGGAACATTAAAACAATAAAAGTGTTGTGTCTATGTGCATGTGTTTTAGTTCATTTTTGGTTTACAAACCTCCACGTACAATGCGCAAATGGACGTTTACCAAAAAAAATTTCCAAGCTTTCATAGGGAAAACAAGTAGAAAAATATTAGTTTTAATTAGGTAATCCAAAAACCGGTGAGATGATCCTTCCAAAGTTGTGTCTTTCCCAGAGCGACCACTTGACCCAGTCTAGCATTGTTACTTGAAAGTCGTAGGACACTCGAGCGTTCGCAATAATGACTTCTTTCCACTGACTTAATCATCGGAGCGCTAAGTAAAGCTTCTTCAAATTGACGGTGTCGCCTGGTGTAGAGAACCTCGACTAAGTAAGTCTACACCAACGCGTGAGTTCCGTGAGAACCACAGGAAGGGGATAACTCATTCTAAAGGAAAATCACGAATAGCTTCAGCAGGGTATTTAATTTTGCCTAACTTTAATTTGGAGTATATGGCTCGTACAATAGGATCCCATGCAATGCATGCCCTGCTCCAGAAGCATTTCTTCCCGTATAGGCAAAACTACCCTACCAGATGATCACTCTCGGTATCAAAATTAGCGTGGAATTTCTGATGGGCCTATACGATCAACAAGGAATCGACCATAAACCAATCGAATTATATTTATGTAATCTCCAGATGGTGATAAGTCCTTTAGTGGAAAATTGTGTTTTTGTCAATAAACTGTTTTATGATGAACAGCTTTTTCTAGTAGGCAGAACAGTTGAGACTTTGTCCGCAAATATAAAAGGAGATTCAAATTCCGGTTAACTCAAAAGTTGAATAGCCGACCGGGTTAAAAACCGGAAGACAAAAAAGCTGATCGGGTTGGTCGTCCGTTGTGGAAGTTTGGGTTTTGTGTCTAACTATCCTGTTTCTGTATCCCTATTTCAATACATAAATGCATAGTATCCGTGGAGCCAAAAATCTTCAAAAACAAAACCTAAATGCACTTTTGTGATCGTATCCAGTTTTCATTACTTTCAGCAAGTCGACTAAAAATTCCTACCCTCCATAACCCTCTCTTCTAGGTGGCTCATCTAGGGCCAGGGTGCTTAGTTCAAAACCCCCCACGACCCCGCTGGTCTGGCCGGGACCGGTGCCACCGAGCTTAAGCATCCTGGTCAAATAAAAACGAGACCGAGTTCTAATCGTGCGAATAGCACGATGAGTGTATACCCTATACCCATGTACAGACCTAGAAGGCACGCAAAACCCAAAAAATCAATTTCATCTTTTTTGTAGGGGAGGGAAGGGTAGATGGTTCGGACCTGGCACATATTTAATATTATATGAAGGCATCCAACAGCTACCGTTTGATACTAATTAGAAGTTTTTCGCGACATTCCAGCAAAAGATTTGGCTGAATATAACTTTGTAGGGGAGGTAGGGGTAGGGGTAGTCGGACGTTCTCTACTTTCCACCAACTTCAAGCATATATCACAATTAGGCATTCATGAAAATTTCAGGTCGCTAGCGATATTCGGTTGGAAAATATGGGCGAATTAAACTATCACGGAGGGGTAATTTGTATGGGAGGTAGGGGAACCCTTGGTCCGATTTTGCCCATTTTCAATACCATCCAAGCTTTTATCAAAGCAATCATCTGACCTAAATTTCAAAACGCTAGCTTCATTATTTCGGGAGTTATCGTGCGAACTGACAGACACACGGACGGACAGCTTATTCGAATCAGGGACCGACCCTGATCATTTATATATATACTTTGCCATACCTCCGGTGGCTCCTTTGAGGTGTTACATAAATCGTCGTAACAAAAACAATATACCCTATACCATCTTATGGGTATAGGGTATAAAAAAAAATCTTGTTGCAATGACGGCCGGCGGCTCGAACATTGAGCCGTGATCCCTTACGGGAGATGATTTATGAGAAATGTATAAAGGAATAGTGTCCGTGTCCGGCAAGTAGAGCGTCCGGCTAGTAGAATGAATTTTATTCTAAAATATGAGGGAAAAAATGGGACTAAGAAAATTGTCCGGCTACGGGAGATGTCCGCCTGCGGGAGCTGTCCGCGAACATCTATAAAGGAAAGCATCTATAAAGGAAAGATACGTATATTTACAATTTTATCGCATTGGCAGCAAAGGTTGCTTCCCTGGCGTATTTTCAGAAATTGCGGGGGTTATTAACTCGTCGGCATATGTATTTTGACATCTCATACTCTCGAGCCCCGACACTGGTTTTGTTTACCTGAAGCAAATAACGGTAAATTTATTTTATCGAAGTTAAAGTACATATCAACAGCAGTAAATATGTTCAATATTTTTCCTGTCTTCTTTCGGACTCTCATGCTATAGAAAAGAGAAAAGATGGGGGCGTAATTCTGGTGCGGCATAAGTATTTTGACTATATTTAAGTCTTTGATTGCACCTATTTGTTTCGCAAGGATTGTTGTAGAAAACATATTCTTATTAATTTTTGAGTTCCCCATATTAACTTTCAAATAAAAAATATCATCAGTGGCTCGAAACATAGCGAAAATCAGAATTTAGGAGATTGGTTTGAGCATCATTTGATGCAAGCCTTAGTCCTGGTTTACACATTGAATACGCTACTATTGAATTTTATTTTATACGGTAAACTGTTTATTATTAAACAAAAAATGTTTTAAAACAAAATAAAAACAAATCTTGGCGCTGTCTGAAAGAAAGCGAATGTGAACCCCGAGTGATGAGTAAGCCACGATGAAGAACTCTAAGAAAGAAGTGAAATTTAAATCAAATTTTGCTGCAAAAAAACCAATGCAACTTCGGACGATTCAATGACGACCAAATGAAGCTTTGGCCATGGAAACAGTGATTTGAACTTAAGCGGCGTAGGCCATTGTAAACAATATATTCCTGCATCATGAGAGAGGCTCCACTGTGGTATTCATTTTGATAACCAGGTAGCCGTTTTTTTTATATAAACTAGGCATTTTCTTTAAATATTGATTTTTTTCTGTAAAAATGTAGTAAAATAACGAATATTAGCCGAAAAAACTTTTTCCGAAAGTTGCAGTAGCTTGAACCTTTTCCTCAGTAACAGAGGTTTGTTTTTGGTATGGTTTTTAAATCTTTCTTTGGTTTCACTTTATCTGCGTATGCATGCAATTTGCCTTCTTTAGTTCTAGGCCGAAGGTGGTCGTTATTATCTGTGGCTCCGATGGCACATTCTTCATATTCAGTATATCCTTTGCCTCAATTAGGACATTTTCCATATATATTTGGAAGATTTTTCGGTAATTATTCGATATACACATCCCATTTCTGTGATGCATGGAATAGTTTTCTATTCTCTCTCTATTTCTTATCTCTTATTCAATTTTGGTGTTTAATAATGAACAGTCTACCTTATGAAATTAAATTCAATTGCAGCGTCTCCAACCTTTAAAGCAGGGCTGAAGTTTGTATCTACGGAGGCTTAAACCAAACTTCGAATTTCTGATTTTTCTCCAATGTTTTCAGGCCACTGGACACATTTTGTGCTTGGAATTCAAACATAAATCATTAATAAAATATTATGTTTTGTCCATTTTTTTCTAGAGGAATTGGTGTACAATCAAAGATTTAAATATTAGTATCAAAATACTTATGTCGCACCAGAATTTTTCACCAATCTGTTCTCTTCTTTATAGCAAGAGAGTGCAAAAACGGACAGGAAAAATATTGAGCATATTTATTGCTGATGATATGTACTTTGATTTCCTTATAAGAAATTTACCGTTATGCGCTTTAGTTAAACAAAATCAGTATCTGGGCTCGAGAGTACCAGATGTCAAAATACATATGCCGGCTAGTGTATGTATTCTACTCGTGCCACTTCCCAGCATTCACCCTGGGAAAACCCCGTGAAGTCCTACTTCTAGAGGACAGCTGCTCAAGTCTTCAATATTTTGAAAAATGCACAAATGCAGTTGCTGTACACTTAATTATATTAGGTGTACAACCGTTTTCAAAAGATGCCTCAAGGCGCTATTAACTGTTAAATCCAACAGCTGATTTTTGCTGTATCGTGAAGTGTAAACATATGTGAACCAAATATTGTTTACAAGCATTTGAATTTTGCACAACGAGTTCGACATTCACCGGGTTTTTTCTCTGTATTTGGTGGGATCATTGATTTTGTGATCCACTATGAGATGGTAAATCCAGGCCAAAAATTCACAAGAGGCTTCTACAGGCAACAATTGATCCTTTTATAGACCATACGACTACCATTTGTTTCGATGCTGAATGGGTTAATTCCTGCGTTTCACTTGAATAGCACACTCTATACATTAAATTTATTTTCTTAATATCTTTTTAAAAAATGAGGACAACAGATATTTTGTATTTGTTATTTGATCAATTAGCTTTAATTTGAAATAAAAAGAATTCGAATTTTTCCAACAAGTAATTTTAGAAAAAAAAAATGTAAAACACCAATGAAAAAGGACATAAATTCTGTTTCACTTGAATAGCACACTTTTTTTTAAAACTTATTTTAATTAACTTTTTATGCAGTGAGGATAACTTATTATTGCTCAGAATACAATTTGAGATCAATTTGAATTAAAATCAGCAATTTTAGTAATGAGTTGAGCCTCCCCCGTTTGAAATAACCTCCTAGATCCTATTAGGCAAAGAATCGTACAAAATTTTTATGTAAGCAAGGGATATTGTAGCCCATGATTGCTGAATGGCTTCAATTAGTTCAGTCTTTGTTGAAAACTGTTTACCAGACTCATAAACTTTTCTGACCAGCCATCCCCAAACATTTTCTATTGTGTTTAAATCCGGCGAATATGTTGGCCAGTTCAAAAGAGTAACATTTTTGGACTCGATAAACTACTTTATGGCACGGGCAGTGTGTATTGGTGCATTCTCGTGTTGGAAAGTTCACGGCAATGGGCCAAAGAGACTTTCGAATGTCGCAAAAGCCTTTTCTAAAATACCTTGATACGACTTAGCTTTCATAGTGGTGTCTAGGAATTGGAGTTCACGAGTGCCGTAGTAGGATATGGCTCCCCAAACCATAACGCCGCCAACTCGATTGTGCAAACGATCCAACTGCTGAGTCTCCTTCCTTAAATCATAAAAATAACAGTTATATCCGTCGGGCCCTTCCAAATTAAATTTCTTCTCATCAGAAAAAACAACGCGATACCACTCTTTGGTCCATGACATGTTGGTACGACAAAAAGTCAACCGAGCTTGTTTACGAGCGGGGTTAAGTGGTGTTTTTTTTTTTTGAATTTTAGACGCTTAAGGTGTTTAGTTTTTGAATTAGCACGCCATACAGTTGTTTTACTCGCACTGAAACCAACTTTTAACCGAATTTCGTCCACAGAATCATGCGAATTCGATGCTTCACGCAAAATAGATCGCTTATCTGCATGAGATAGTACACTGCTTATTCGACCTTTCATATTTTTTCATAATTTTCACCATTTTTAATAAAATTGTAAATCACGTTTCTGCTTTTTCCAGTTTTTTTTTCGATATTTTAGTCACTGAAAGGTCACAATCCCTGTAAGTTTTTATTTTAACTTGTTCTTAGCTTGTTAAGGCTTTACCACGACCCAACATTTTTTTAAATCAACGAATCGTATTTAAAATACTCAAAACGACTATAGATTGTGATATTGTGACCACGTGAACCCCGTATGTGAAGCTTAAACCCAACTGTGCTATTCTAGTGAAACAAAAAATCTGCTCTCTTTTGAAGCAAATTGGTGAAAAAAGGTAACGGTAAATTTCGAGAGCACAATTTATCTTTCGGGGAGCCCACACAAAGAAGACAAAAAAAAAAACTACTAGCAAAGTCATAAGAATATTGACATATATGCAAATTACAATGAAAAAACCGAATGTGCTATTCAAGTGAAACGCAGTGTACCATCACTGAACGTCACATTCTTGGAAAAACTTTTTACATGAATTTGTGTTGTACACCGAACAATTTATTTCAGACATTTTTTATTTTTAAAGTGTTTTTTGTTTTTCTCAACATTGAATGCAGATAGTAAATATAATTAACAATAAATATGTGAAACGTTACAATAAATAATAAATTAAATGGAACTAAAGAAAATTACAAATTTAGTTTTATTCATAAATTTGCCCCAGAAGAGTACACGTTAACTTAATTTTTATACACATTTGGCAGGAGTCTATCGTCCTGTATAGAATTATCCGGGACACTATTTGACTGGAAAGTTGGGTTATCCTGTCCTGTTTGTTGGCCAGAGGCGCAGTTATTCTTTTAGATATGAATACAACTCAAGTATTATTTATTTTACGAACAACTTATATTTAAATATTCTTTTGTTAAGTTTAATTAATTTATATGCGAGCATTGTTTTTGTATATTGTTTAGTGAAAGTAATCTAAACTATTATATTGGCATATCAAGAAGAATACCAACAAATATTATAATTGTCTTTTATCGTTCTTATTCATTTTTGAATTTATTATTCTTAATTATAGATATGTATTCATAAAAATATTTACACACAGATTTCTAGTAAAATTTAAATAATAATAACAAAAAAAAAGACAATAACTAAATTAACATAAACAAAAATAATTATTCAACCTACAACCTTGTTTACAAAAGTGTGTGAAAATTGATATAATTTGGAGTATATTATTTTATGTTTTCTCTTTCTTTCCTGAATTGCTCTTTTTTCTAAATCACATTTAAATTTAATCTAATGGCAATGGTCCAAACAGATAGATACCTTGATGATTATCGGCTGGATTTCCTAGAAACATACTGTACAAGTCTTGGTATCGCGACAAGGTCAGGCCACCACGTTTTCGATCATCATCCTGCAAAATTCGAAATGATATTTTAATATGGTGATTATGATTCTAAAATGTATACGCATCCTTACCGATAACATATTGTCAAATGCTTCGTCAACTTCGGTGATGTCATCAATAGCAACGCGTGTGATGCAATTGTAGCGAAATTCTTCCTTTGTTATAACACCATCACCATTGAGATCCATCATCTTGAAGTTTGTCTCAATGAATGCTTTCATTGCCTGGAAGTGCGAAAAGTAGTTACCTACATAATTTTTACGTTTGAAAGAGAATGGAAGCAGCTTAACCGCGACGAAAGGAGCACAATACATTTTAAATGGGTGTTGTAATTTTGTTGCTTCTCAGCAGCAACAGCATAGATGACGTTACCCATTCAAAATGTATCGCGTGCTGCTTTTTCGTCCCTGTTAGGTGGCACACATACGGAGAATCCATGGATTTCGAATACAACGAAACTCCAAATAAAAAAAAAATTACAGCCGGGCAAGTTATCATTTTTTTATATCAAGTTTCGTTGGATTCGGAATCCATATACCCTCCGTGTGCGTGCGCGACCTTATGCTGATTCCATTCTCTTTCAAGCAATAGTCAATTGGAAAATGGTGTTATGTCATTGTATAGGTTCAATTTCTAACCTGGGGAAACTCATCATATTTCTTTTGCATGCACGTTCTTTTCACAGCATCACGAAATTCTCCCGTGGTGATTCTCCCATCCTACAAATACATAAGAAGTAATTAAAGTTTTCCGTCAAAACAAAATTGTAGTAATTTTGTATTTTTTCATCTTAATGGAAAATGTTTCGTGTTATTTAAAAAAAATAAGAAAAACGTCATATTACTTTATCAAAATCCGCCAATTCAGAAATTTCCTCCCATAAGCTTCTCATAATATGCAAATATTCATCGAGTCGTGATGCACTGCAGTCACCCTTTCCTTCTATCACACACGCTCGTAATGCCATACAATCAAAGTCATTTTGATCCAAATAGCCATTGTTATCAATATCTAAAATAAAAAATCATAAAGAATTTATTTAGTATTATTTATTTAATACATAATTACGAAATGCATTACATTTTATTATAGCTATGTGTGTAATAGGAGGTAATAGCTATATGCTCATATGTCTATGTGGTTTTTAATTTATGACCATCGTAACGTACAATTTTACTGGCACTAGCCCAGAACTGAAATGTATTCATACGTGAAACAAATGGTTATAATAAAGACAAGGCGTGCATTGCGTTGTGTCAATATTTATTAAATTGGGAGAGATTCATTTTTCAACGTTCACATACACAGTTTAAGCCTCGGTGCTATAAATTGTAGCTTCAAATTAGATTCTACATATGATTTATTATTAGTTCGTTTTTTTAAAAGGCTATTTATAATATCAGAGACACAAATTTATCAATAAATTTTTGTTGCATAGTGCTCTTACCGATTTCAATTTCCAAAGACCACAGAATGGATGGATTTCGAATCTCTCTACCATACCTAATTAAAACACACCTAAAACAGCTAACCTACACTATACTTGCAATTTTCATAGAAATGCTAACCCGAATCCACATACAGGTTAGCAATTCAAACCCGAATAGCAAACCATTGAGTTTTAATGAGCTTTTCGAATTCCGCCTAAATGTATGCAATTTCAATCACTTCCATTTTTCCTATGACTAGATAAAATGAAATTTGTTTCTAAGGTGTAGTTTCCACGCAAGTTTGTACAAAAAAAGTAGTTTTTGTTGTAAATTCATGTCAAAAACAAATTATTAAATATAAAAAAATGTGGTTCTAGCATAAAAATATGTTTTTAGTGAAAAAATTACATTGAAACTTTTGGAGTGGTATGTTGAGGACTTCCGTACAATTATTCTAATTGAACTCCTCTGAATTTATCCACTGGATTTTTGGCTTAGACTCATTTTTTGAACTCGTTCTAAACGTCCTCAAATTTCTCTCCCCAAAGAGCTGCTAAGTGAGATTTTATGAATACTAACGAACATCAAAATGATCTTCGGACCAATTACTGCTGTACAAGGGAACGACAAGAGCACAAAGAATATCCAAAAAGTAGCGATTAGCCCCAGTCATTCCTCCTCGTTATCAGAGCAACTAGGGTTTTTCCTCCAAGAGAGTGCTAGAATGCATAATCCAGGAACAGACCCAGCATGTTACAATTGTGCCGAATTAGCAAATAGCTCACCTGAACGTTAATTAACTAGGCATGATGTTTCACAGCATAAAATGTTCAATATGGGCTCATTAGTTGAGAATATTAAGTACCATTGTGTGAGGCTTTACTTCTGTAGCTTTTAAAGTTACGAAGACTGGCTATGTGAGCCCCATGGCTAATTTCGAAACCGGCGTAGGCCCTCTTAAGTTGGAAGTATCTGTATATGTATACTAATCCATTTACTACTATAGCAAGATATATCTTGCTGACCAAGCGGTTTGGTACAATAGCGCCCAAACTTAAGCCCCTTGATGATGTATGGTATTCATTGCTAACAAAATTGTGGTTGCCATTTATTTAATTTTATGTAAGTAAACTTCTTAAATGCAAATTACGATTCAAAATCGAATTCAGTTTCATTTACACGGGTAATTTACCTAGTCATGACCGTTTCACAGATTCCCATTTATCCTTTTTGGTATCTTCTCAAGTACTCAGTAAATGTTGATAAAACTGGTATCAAATTAAAGGTGAGACATCAAACTTTGACATGACATGCAATCTGAATGAGAAAACTCTGTACTTTTCAAAACATATGTACATATACGCGCGCCTTTACTTTGATTCAGTATTTTACTTGCAGTTGTAAATTCTCTTCTTCTCTGTATCGCGTAACCCCTTGTGGGGCATGGGTGCGTTCACTCAGCCGTTTATAGGCTATTTCGAGTCAACGTTTAATTGAATATAATTTCGGAGTGTATATAAAGTTGCAAGCACTATACAGGGTGTCCGGAAACTGCCGCATAAACGCACCGGATTATGATTCCTCAGTTGATTTCCAGCAAAAAAGTTGTACGGAACATACCCCCCAGCTTAACCCTTTAGGTGCCACAGGCATTTAAAGATTTTTGAAAAAATCATTTTCTTGCACAATTTAATGCCTAATATCTCCAAAGCTAGACCAACTAGAATAGTGAAATAAAATGATTATTACAACCAACAAATTTACCTGTAAAATAAAACTAACTACACTAAAATCGGATTGAGGTTTGGTTCTTACAGAGCTTCAAAGTCAAATTTGCGTGATTTGACCCAAAAACAATCTTTTTTTTTTCATCTCAATTTTCTCCAACTCTTGCAAAAGTGAGGTGCTTGTACGATTCTTTTAAAAATTGGCGCATAGATTTTAAAGAATTTGATTGAAGAAACTGGGTATTCTGGAGCACTTCCTAAGTTTAAATTCTTTAAAAAATCACAAAGTCCATCCTTCTATAAAACTACGGTGAATAATTTATCGGATGACAATACGGATGTCATACTACGAGTATTAAGATTAAACCGACTGTGCTATATAAGAATATTGCATGTGTGAGATGTGAGTGAATGTAGGGAGACACTATTGCATGTTTGTGTTATAAACACAATAGAAAAGTATTTAATGGAGTATCTTTTTATGTTAACGTTTAGAGAGAGTGTTGTCGAAGTTTTATACTACCATCTTTAAATTGATTCGAAAAGTATGTTAGAAGCATTCTGGAAAATGTTTTAAGGGTTATTATTCATCGGATTAAAATACTTTACTTCTTTAAGCGATGTCACACGATAAACTGATTTTGTGTTACTATATGATTGCTACAGGGTGAAGTGCTTCTTTAAAGCATACGAATTGTTACTTGGGCTATTAATTTTAGTAGTGCCTCGAGGCGAATCAAATTCGTAACCCTTATGATAGAAATTATTTTTGGTTTACTAGTGAAATCAATTATTATTTATTCAATGCACAAAGAAATTATCTTTCTCGAATTCGATATAACTCGATAAAATTCATCGGATTGATGAAAACCAAAAAATCTTAAATTAAAATAATATCTTACCATATAAATGCCGGACTACAAAATCCACACGCTGTTCCCACGAATACTTCATAATGATTTTGAAAAGTTTTTTTTTTCTTAGTTAAAGTAGAGATGTATCGAGAAATCCTTTTTAGAGATAGCCGATTACGAATGCTTCGTTCCGTGTCTACAAGATACCCATACAAAATGAAAAGAGCACTGTAAATTTAAGATTATAAAATAAATTGGTTGAATAAAATGATAATATCTAAAAAAAAATATTAGGTGCGTTTTTAACTATCTGGTATAGTACAACTTCCATACAAATTTGACAACTGGGCAAGTTGTAATTTCTTTATATGAAGTTTCTTTGGATTCTACGTGTATGTGTGACCTTAGAGCTTAGAACATCAACAAGTGTCCACTTTCAATTTTCGTCAATTGAAACTTGAGATATCTGCGCTATTGAAGAAAGGCATTCATTCCTGAACGCGATTGCCAATGTTGAATCAGTCAACAACTCACCATCTATTCATACTACATATTAATGAAAGAGTGTATCATTTACCCGTCCTGACCAAATCCGCGACACATATTTAACGATAAATAATGAACAGATGCGTATAGAATGAGGAATTCATCTCTTCTGATCCTTTGACGCCATCAATGACAAGTTCAATGTCAATTTTACAATTGAAACATGGGATGTCTGCACTTTTGAAAAGAGGAATTCAATATTGAGTGTATTTACCAATGTTGAATATATCAAAATCGAAGAGAATATCGTCTCCTCTTTCAACATTTTTGTAATTAGCTGTGTGCGAGGATTGTGAACTAAACTTTATCAGCCTTTGTGTGTCTGCGACTTGAGAAAAGGGTGTATTAATTTCTTAACGGTTGGGTGAGTGGAGAAATTTGTTGATACAGTAGAGCGTCGATTATCCGAACTAATGGCGACAAGGGTGGTTCGGATAAACGAAAGTTCGGTTAATCGAAATCCATACAAAAATTGAAAAATAGCCGAAATGTGAAATCAAACAAAAAACCGAAAACGTGTTAAACGACTAGAACTGAACAAAAATAGAAAAATCTAGGTAATTGAGCGATGCAGATGAGAGGTTGCTTCCTTCAGACACTTGCTTTTTTATTTGTTTCGATGTTTTTCACAAGAAAAGAAGCTGGGTGCCCGGTTCGGTTAATCGAATGTTCGGATAATCGACGTTCGGATAATCGACGCTCTACTGTATTTAATTTAAAATTTGAAAAATGAACACCAGTCTTGCAGTATCTACTTTCGATCATACAAAACACACAATCTTTTCATAATATGTATTAACAATAGAAGACATTATTTACGCGTTCTGACTCAAGCGACAAATAACTTACGACCAATTATGAACAAATGTGGACAGAATGAGGCATTCATCTCTTCTGTTCACTTGAAGGAATTAATAACAAGTTCAATGTTGAAAGAGGAAACGAAACTTGATACTCCCAAACAGCAAATTATATGACAAATTGTTGAAAGCAAAGACGATAACAAACCCGACTTAAGTGGGTTGCAATTTTCCATCTATCCCCTCGATTTCGATTTTCGCGGCCCAATGAATGGATCTGAAGTTGTTTTCTCTAAAAATCCCCCGTTCCCCAGTCCGTTTCAGTACTGGATGACAATT
Organism: Microchrysa polita; assembly: GCA_949715475.1. Classification (NCBI taxonomy): domain Eukaryota; kingdom Metazoa; phylum Arthropoda; class Insecta; order Diptera; family Stratiomyidae; genus Microchrysa; species Microchrysa polita. Next base: position 79,577,822 of record OX454418.1, on the reverse strand, counting down.
TTTTGATAAAGCATCGAAAGATGATTTTTAAAACGATTGCTGATTCTTTTTTATCAACGTAAATCGTATGAACGACGGGCTACGTAGCAGAAATTATGCATTCATCGAAGGAATCATTCAAGCAATTAATTTCTATCCTCCGCTGTACATATGTAAAATAAACTACAGTGGAACCTCCCTAAGTTGACCACTCTAGGGCGGAAAAATGTTGGTCAACTTAAGGAGTTTGTTTGGAATAGAGATTTTGGGTAAACAAAACATACTATGCATGAAAAAATCAAGTAACATATATATCTTCTCGTGCATAATTCCTGTCAACATAAAAATACATTCAAACAATAAATTCGATAAAAGTGGCCATGTCATAAGTATTATTAGGGAGGCCAGGAAGCACAACATCTAGGCATCTTCGTCGTTTTCGTAAATTTTTGTTTTGTCTGCGTCTGAAACATTGTTGGATGGAAATCTCAGACACCTTTTTCCAAGCAGAACTTATCCTTAATACAGCATCCAAAACGTTGATAGACATTTTGTTAGGAACTTGGGCTTCAACATTTTTGAATATGAATGCTTCCAATAATGTCTTGAGATAGAAGGTTTTAAACATCACGGTTTTAAATTTTTACAGCTTTCAGAGTAGGCAATTGGTTGCCAACTTTCAGAGTTGTAAATTTACAACACGAAATTTACGTTAAATAAAGCATTTAAAATTACATCAATATATTTAACCCATTTCCAACAAAGATTTAATTTTAAATTCATAGAGGGAAACAAGTCCCATACCCATGTGTAAAATTAAATTTTTTATTTAAAATTAACTTAACGTTAACTCAGCCGTTTATAGGCAATTTCGAGTCAACGTTACAATGCATATAATTTCGGAGTGTATATAATGTTGCAAGCACTATATATTTCCTATCCTCACATGTTCGAAAATTTCGGACCACGCCGAGATTCGATCTACGGACCTCTAGATTACTAGCATCGTAGAGTGGCGATTCAACCAAGTGCGCCACACAGCGTAGCAGAATACTGTCGACAAGATTTACGAAGTGTAAAAATTAAATGATGAAAAATTACATTCATTTGATTTAATTTTACATTAAATGATGAAAAATCACATTCACTTGATTTAATTTTACATTTTTTGTTTGTAAAATTACAGTAGCAATGTGATTTCACAATATTTTATTTAAAATTTAATAGTTTTCATTTATTTTAACCTTTTGCTAAAGAAATGTGTAAGATTAAATTTCAAATTTTTTTTAGCTTTTTTTTGTAGTAATTTTTACTACACTTTGTGTGGGAAATTCAATAAACTTTTTACTGTGCAGTTTTATCACGCCTTGGTCAAGTGGTTGAAGGATAGACGTGGCATTTGGCATTTGAGAGGCCTTTTACATGCGGGTGTGCCGGCCAATTATCAACAAACAATAAAAAGTTTCGCTTGTGTACTACAACTTAAATTTCGGCAATAAAAATTTATCTAGAGTTGTCAAGAGTTCAAAGGCCCATGAGATGAATGAAGCCACATTCATTTGGTTTAAAAGAATGCGTTCTATTAGTACTAAAATTTCAGGGCCAATGTTGCAGGAAGCAGCCCTTCAATTTGCTGCGAAATAAAACGTGACAGATCTAAAGCCTCAAGTGGTTGGCTTGAAAAATTCAAAAACAGGCATGAGATATCACAAAAATTTCTTTGTGGAGACTCGAATGAAGTTTCGCGAGAAGTTTAAACGATATTTTTAATGCAGACGAGTGTGGCTTTTTTTTTACAGAATATTACCAAATCGTAGTTTAGTGGCAAAGGGCGATGTGTGTGAAAGCGGAAAACTTTTAAAAGAAAGATTGACCGTATTGCAGCTGCTAGTGCCAGGCGTAAAAAAGTGGCTCCACTGTTAATAGCAAAATCTAAATCGTAGACGTAAAGGCTCTTGGTGATTTAGATTTTCCTATTACCAGTGGAGCCAGTTTTTCACCGCTGGCACTAGCAGGTAGCAATACGGATATTGAGATAAGAAATGAATATTTAAAGCATCAGCACAAAAGTATTCGATGTGTAATTTCAGATAATGCAGCATGCATTATTTTTTTAGAATGTGGAAAAGTTAAGCTTTTAGATGCACTGGTCGTACGCACTAGGCTATTTGCCCATAATCGTAATTAGAGAAAATTGTCAGAAAATTATATTTCAAATGAATATAATTTCATAAATGTTGAAGTCATTCTTTATTTTCATTCAAAATTTTATGGTTAAAAAAACTCCCTTTAGATCAGTGGTTCCCAACTCGCAAATGACTGCGGACCACTTTGCTTGAACATGAGTCACTACGGACCACCATATTTTTTAATAAAGGGAATTTCGCGATTTTTTTACAAGGTTTATGACAAAAATGGCTCGAAACATCAGAAGAAAACACCACATTCCTCCTCTGTAACCGCCTCGTATTGAAATAATTTGAAGCAGACTCTACATAGGCTTTGTCGAAACATACACAAAAAAATTCGTTCGAACCACGCGCAACAGTTCAGTCGAACCACACTCAAAAGATCAACGAACCGTCAGCGGGTTTAATTCACTGAACCACCCAAATGACGATAAAATTCGATTCCTCTGTTTTTCTTTTGTGTGGTACGGCGAACATTGCGCTAAGTTAGGCCGGCTTTAGAAAAACTGAAAACCTGCAATGTGTCGAGTAACTCAGTATGTACCGACTTTTGTCCATCTTTTATGAGCACTCTTATACCTTCGACAAAATGAATTTGGGTGAAGAGTTTACCGTAGTAACTACCAAAATTAAAGTATAGGCACAGGCAGTAACGTCGGCAGTTCTTTAGGTTCTTCAGAACAGGACAGAGACACCTAACTTTCAGAGTTAAAGGTGTCTAACTTTGTCCGATAATAATTCATTGGATGCGGTTTTACCGGATTAAGGAGGATTGAAGTGGTTAGATTACTCTAACATGGTTTGTCTTCAAATGATACTGTGGCAAAATTTGGACACTGTGCCAATTAACTTAAGAAGTAAAAACAATTAGGTACAGACAATAGTGTCACATTATGCGAGGAAAAATCCACTGCTTCCCGAAAATCACCGGTACAATGTAGACTGAGATCACCTTGTTTGGTTGCTTTTCGCCGCTTATCTTAAGGTCTGCACATCGCATTTTCAGATCAACCACATACCTAGTGACGAAAGTATTCAGTTCTTTATTTATATATACTATAAAACATTTCAAAGCTCATGCCTGTTATTTCAATTAATCACGATTAAAACTGCTTTTTCAGAAGTAGTCCCCATAGTACCTCGCGGACCACTTTGGGGTCTCTCACGGACCACCTTCGGTCCGCGGACCACCTGTTGGGAAACAGTGCTTTAGATCGATGAAAAATATTGAAATTTATAGTTCCAAGTATTTTAAAATCTTATGGTATTGTAAATATCCAACTTAATTTTTGAAACCATTCCATCTATTAACCAAATTAAATAAAAAAAATAAATAACAGGCGCGACAATCCAACATTGGACTAAGGCCGCAGGATGTGTTAGTGACATCCTATTTCCAAGATCTTATCTGCTTTTTGATGAGGTAATGAGATCAGCATCACGCTCAGCAGTGTTATTTATCCCCAAAAATGGGTACTCGTTTAACATCTGAGTGAGATCATAGTCTGTCACAAGCTCGTGAGTTCGAAAAACACAATGGAACACGGTGAGATTCGAACTCATGAGCCTGTGCACCGAAGGTGCGCGCACTAACCGCTCGACCAGCCAGACTTCAAACCAAATTAGGTGCATGCTTTTGATTTAATGTGAAGGTTTTCGATCGATTGAGTCCTTAATAGAGCTTCCAAAATTCAACCACTTAAGTTACTGAATAGGCTTGCTTACAACGTTATTCGGGTTGTATGGGAAAAATTCATTTTTCCTTGCCTTGCTCATCACTGTATTTTTCCGGAAAAAAAAACTGGTATTTTTGGGAACAACTTGCTTTCAGTAAAAGGACGAAAAAAAATTGTCAAAATTCCTTCTAATAAAAAAATCCCATTCACTGGTAAAAACCTTCACACTTTCCAAAACAACTATGTAATAGGTAAATCCTACATAAGAAGTCATATCAATCTACAAAAAAACTGAAGGGATTGAAACACTATTCATTAACTGTTAAACTATTTAGCATTAGTTTGAATTTGAATATCACTCTGTTTTTTTTTTTCAAAAGACTTTTCACTCCATTTAATTTTCAACTTTTAAATTAAATCACTATTCTTAGAATAACAAGTAAAGGAACTTTGCACTTTCACGTTTGTTTAAAGACAATAAAGTTAATTCAGCTTTTATAATCAAATATAAAATTTTAAATTATAAATGTTCTATAAAAATTCACTTACAACACACTGAATAAATTTTTCAAAGACTCGCGAGCACCACCGTTCAATATCGACTGAATACTGAATGTACGACGATGGTGTTTCAAAAATTTTAAATAAGACCACCACTAGACTGATTGGATCTTAAGGTGTGCCAAACGTGCGAAAAAAACGAAAAGCTCAAGGAGCGCAATCGCACTCCACATTAGATGGCCAATAGCCTAGCCTAGCTTCCCTCGGGGTCCGGCAAAATTCTTCCCATGATGATAGTGTCTGATGTGATGTGTGTGGTGACATCACAATGATAGAGGAGGCTTGCGATTTATTTTTCCCCACTGACGAGAGCATGCTACATACGGTCTATGAATCAGTCAATTAATGGAAAGTTAGAATATTTTTTTTGTTAGAATGGTTTTTTTCGCATTTTTTTCAGCCTACATGTTTTTATATAAATCTGTTAAATGTATACATGTATGTATGTAAGTAAGTATATTTCTCTAGCAAAATATTGATTAGAAGCAGAAATGAACCGGTGAATTATTGTGTATTTTTTTAGAAGGAGAGTAATCACGAAAAAACATTTACTTTCAGTTGAAATGGAAATCCGGACCAAGTGCAGTGTAAATTTGAAATGTGTGTTTATTTGAAAAATACGAAAATGAATCCTTAAATTAAATTTTAACAATATTTGTTTAATGCTTTTCTTGCTAAAGTCTTATTTTCGCAGAATGAATGATGATGAAAAGCATGTAGGTACTGCTTCTTTCTATAAATTCTTTTTTTTTATTTGTACTTACAATTTTCGACGATTGACCCTTTCCATTGCATTTATTACATTTTAATACTCGAAATAGATAGTTATTATTCATATACTACAATGCCCAGGGACCCGAAAAAGAAAATGGCCCTCCCCTATTTTCTCGCAGTCCCGGCCAGTGTAAACTTTGAAGTTGATAATGAGCATGACCAAAATAATGAGTACACCATCGTTTTTTACTTTTTTCACAACAGGTTCGGACTTTTTATAAGGATTTGTTTTTATTCCTTTTGGTATGCAACTAACGTCAAATTAAAACGAATAATAAAGGCGAAAAACGGATACTAGGCCTGAGGAATGGTGTTTGGGGGCCAACAGTTTAAAATGGCGGTTAAACTACTCGCTCAATCTGGAAATAAATCCGCTGACAATTGCATCTATTGTATAACTCATTAAAAACTAATGAAAAACAGGCGGAAGTACAAGGGCCACAAGCGGACCTGACAATCACATATTTTCGAAAGCATAAAGTAACTTTGGCGAAAAGCTTCGAAGTGTCCTTTGTGATCATAAAAAAATATTGACGGTGCGACCAAATGTCAACAAGAATAGTCCGGAATATTTTCTTTTAGTGATCAGATCATAATAGATTTGCATGTAAAGGACTCATATCGAAATATTCTTAGTCTGAGAGAAAAATAATTTGATCTACGCTACTTCAAAGGACTACATATTTCCCATGGAGGCGAAAATTGCATTGTCTATGGGTTTGCTTTCATAGGTTGGTTTCTTTCAAATATATCTATAACAACCGTTACTGTGAGACAATTCCAGTATAAGAAATGTTTGTTAAGAAACATATCGTATTATGCTTAAGAATCTATACCAGTTTGGTGGGATTTTAGCAGGACAATAACCGTAGCCACACCTCGTCAGCTGGCCAAGGATTAGTTTAAAAAAAATGGGGTGTAATTTTCTGATTGGTGTAGTCGTTTACCGAGCTTGAATTCGTATGCAAAAATGTAAAATGTTGTAAAATTACAACTTAGAATTTACATTAAATATCGCATTTAAAATTACAACAAAGTATTTAAATCATTTTCGACATACATTTAATTTTACATTGATGAAATGGAATGAGAACCCGTTCGATATGTAAAGTTAAATGTTTTATGGAAGTGATTTATGTTTTTGTAGTTATAAATCCAATATTTAAGCGTAAATATGCTGATATATTATAAAAAGCGATTGCGAATCCACAAATCCTTAAAAAGTGAAAAGTTACCACATACATATAAAAATGTTAGGAGGAGTGAGGGGGGCGTGAATGGTCGGATATATGTATAATGAAAACACTTAATGGCGCAATTGACTTACATTGAGCATTGACACACGTCGGGCTTCCAATTGTCACAGATAGCGGCGTTCTCTTCCATTCAGGGAAACAAAAGCACATCGTTGATCGCTGTCAGCGCACTTTAAAAAATGAGCTCCGACAAGGCGGAGTAAAAACTACCGATACTCTCAAAATTTAAGATGCGAACTGCAACTGAGTACAAACCCTTGCGGGAAAATTTCGATATAAGTCGGTAATTTTACACATTTTCTGTTGACTTACATTCAATTTACTTGATTTTAAATTTTTTGTTTTGGATATTACGAAACCAATGTGATTTTACAATATTTTATCTAATTTTCCTAAAGTTTTACTCATTACCGTAGAAATGTGTAGAATCCCCTGTCTTATTTATTTCAATTGTAAATTTTACTACATTTTAAATGGGAAATTCAACAAACTTTTTACAGTGAAGTAACTTCCCAAGTAACAATTTCATCCCTATAATAATTTGTAAAATATTCTCTTCTCACAATAATAGTGGCACTTTACATGGTATAAACACTGAATAATAGTACAATAATGGCATTTGGCGCCGTTTTTTGATTCAATAGAACCTTATTGTAGGACTAACTTATGCTTCAATAAAGGTGTACTCTATTTGCCTTATATCATCACTGTCTGTCATTAAACGCATATGCAAAAAAAATAGAAAAAAAAAACAAAATTTCCGCAGCCAGCATCGAACCAATGTCGGTTGATTGCCCGTCCTACACGCTACCACTCAGTCAACCTCACATATAGTAAACATTGCTCGTAAACACTTGAAATGCCTAGTTGCTTCTATAGAAATGCTTGACAATTCTTTATCGACTCTTCTGCAAAGCATACTAAATCTATACATTTATCAATAAAATAGAGTGAATTTCTGCGCAGAGATCACCTTAATTAGTTTCAAAGATAGCAATGAGTGCGTACGTTTGGATTTCATGCAAGGATTTCTAATGCAGAAATTATGTGTTTCAGAGCACTTCATAAGTTTCAATTTTTTTTTTAAATCCAGTCCTTCTATAAAACCACAATGAACAATTTATTGGATGACCATACGAATGTCACACTATAAAAATGAAACCGACTGTGCTATAGAAGAATATATGCATGTGTGTGAGTTAACTGAGAGAGACTATTGCATGTGTGTGCTGTATCATCCAATAAACACAAGAGTGAAGTACTTAAAGGAGTATCTTTTTAGGTTAACGTTTAGAGACAGTTTTATCGAAGTCTTATACATACCACCATCTTCAAATTTATTCCATAATGATGATAAAGGGTTTTCCAATAGGGACGCTTGATCTTTGAAATGAAAAAAAAAATACATGTAGGAGAGATATTTGCGAATTTTTTTTTTTATTTGAAAGGTCCATCGACCCCATTACATATGGAATATGACATCATTCAAATGACCGCCACGGCTTCGGTTGGTGGCGCGCACACGAAAGGTCCAATTTTCGATGACTCTGGCGCACAAATCGGGCTGTATACCGGTCGATGATAACCAACTTCTTTTGGCCTGAAATCGAGAATATGGATCTGCACAACATGTGGTTTCAACAGGACGGCGCTACGTGCCACACAGCACACGCTACGATGGATGTTCTGCACGAGCAATTTACGGGCATGGTCATCTCGCGCGGAGGCGACGTGAACTGGCCACCGAGATCGTGCGATTTGACCCCGCTGGACTTTTTCTTGTGGGGTTTTCTTAAGTCGCAGGTCTATGCCAACAAACCGCAAACCACCGATGCCCTCAAAGTTAACATACGCCACGCCATCGATCAAATACAGCCCGATTTGTGCGCCAGAGTCATCGAAAATTGGACCTTTCGTGTGCGCGCCACCAACCGAAGCCGTGGCGGTCATTTGAATGATGTCATATTCCATATGTAATGGGGTCGATGGACCTTTCAAATAAAAAAAAAAATTCGCAAATATCTCTCCTACATGTATTTTTTTTTTCATTTCAAAGATCAAGCGTCCCTATTGGAAAACCCTTTAGAAGCTTATGCTTTAAGGATGTTTTATCGGATCAAAATATTTCTTTAGCGATGAAACACGATAAATTGCTTTCGTGGTACTATATGATTGCTACAGTTCACACTGTGCTTCTTTAAAGCAAATGAATTGTTGCTTGGGTTGGCATACCGTACCATTTGGCCCATACCGTCAAATAATAATGATCACCACTAAGTCAAAAACAACGGATTTTTTCTGGAAATAATAATGAATGATGAACAATGCGATGAGAAATAATAAAATAATTCAAATTCGTTTTATATTAAAATATTTCCAAAAATATAAGGATACTATTTACGAAATTGATAATAGTATAGTAACTAGGTGATTTCAGATTGCAAAGTGAAGTGGAGAAATTTTTTTTTTTCTTATGTTTTTTGGGGTGCTGAGCTAGAGTCCGGAGCTTCCCACCAAAATTTCGTTGCAAAACAGGGTCAAAACCGCGAAAAAACCCAAAATTTTCGGAGTTTTCCCGTTCTTTTGTTTATAACTCCGAAAGTGTACATTTCTCAGAAAACCTGTCCATGAAAATATTAGAGAAAACATAATTGCGGGTCTAACGCGCCATTAATCATTAAAATGTGTTAAGCAATATTGCTACAATTCAGAGTCATTTTTTTTTGACGTTTTTGCAATTTTGACCCTGTTTTGCAACGAAATTTTGGTGGGAAGTTACGGATTCAGGGTCTGCACCCCAAAATACATAATTTACAAGAAAAATGCAATTGTTACGACCAAAAATGAAAAACTGTTCAATCTCAAAATTTTATACATAATATGTAACTATGTTAAAAATGGAAAATTTAAATTCTCAATTGTAATAATACCGCTCAACGGATCTATAATATTTATGTCTCTTTAGACGCGCAATTATGTGCTATCTAACATATTCATGGAGAGTTTTTCGCAGAAATAAATATTTTCAGAGTTAGAGGCCAAATAACGGAAAACAGCAAAAATTTTAGGGTTTTTCGCGATTTTGACCCTGTTCCGCAACGAAATTTTTGGTGGGAAGCTCCTGATTCGTGCTCAGCACCCCAATAAACATAAGAAACAAAAAAAAATTTGTCTCCACCACATTTTGCAATCTGATGTACTAGGTTTATCACCTGGATACTACACTATAAGGGATAAATCAAAATTTCGCTTCATCTGAATACTTTCACAATGTTTGAATTTGGGTACATTTTTAAAATTTGTATAGACAACCGACTACAACCTTACCATTTTTGAGCAGAGCTACTGTGTTACTCGAAGTGATTTTCACTTCCTGAGACATTCTTGCACTAGAAAAATGTGTTTCGGATCGCCAATTCGTGATACGGCAAAATTGCACTAATTTCTCAGAAAGACGGCAGCCGAACTGAAATTAAGGTTTTGGCTGGATTCACCTATTGGTGTGATAACCCGGGACACCGATTACCGGTGTTATGTTTCGATTTGAGAATTCGGGTTTAAAAAACCGAATTTGAATTGAATTAATGAAAAGGTTTTGGAGACTTGAAGTCAATCATGAATCTGGCCGAGTCTGGTGCGAAATCGGACTTCAAATAAGGAACCCTTCTTAAGCAAAGGGACGTTTAAAATGATGGGCCTAAATGATAATTTAAACTTATGTAGGTATATTTGAGTTATTTTTTCTTTCCATATTTAAAATAACAAATTTAAGTTCCTGGTTAGAACGAACTTTGATTAACCGAGCAAGAAGTGTCTAAATTGCGGAATGCACGCAGCACGCACACACTAATCGACTATACGGATAGTGCATGCTTAAAAATCGCTCGTAGTTCTGTCATCAAGGAAGTCGATGATTCTTCATTGGAATATGACATTGAGACCTTTTATTGACACTACAACTACTATAGCTACATAGCACTCTACTTTTTAGACATTCAGATGTCATAAAAGCAGGAAAGTATGGTAATAGTGCTTTTCGACTTACTGGATCATTTCCACATTTATTGGAAATCCCATACAAAATGATGATGCTGGAAATTGTTCCAGGGTATGACTTGGATCATCTGCCAAACTAATCTCCCAGATGTCTCCGCGAACAATTTCCCTGAAATTTCCCGTATGTCATTTTGTTATTTAGTATTTTTGGTTTGTAATCTCTATTCAGAGTTAATCATTTTAATATTACTTGAGAATTTTCCTTTTAATTGTATCTGTTACCGAATTGGGAAATTTTGATCCGAGTATACATTCGACTTGGACAGGATCAGTATCCGTTGCAGTCGAAAACCACTAATATGTAATTCTGACAGTCAATTAACCACATAAGCAAGGAGTGGGGCATCAGAAAATAAAAATGGCACCGTTTTCACACTATTGCAGTTCATAGTATGTGTGAACATTTTATTCAAATGTCAATTTTTTGTTTACAATTGAGAATATAAAATCCGCGTAATATTTATTACTCTCTCAAAAAGCCAACGGGATTATTAACCCTTCTATTGGCACATAGACCTAGACAGACCATTGGTACTATATCTTGATGAAAAATATCGTTCAACAATATTTTCCACCCCATGCCATATATTTCAAAGGGACTGACGGCGACAAATGCGACAAATGCGACAAATGTCTAGAACTAAAATTATACCTCTTCAAAAAATAAAATTAATTTTACAGAAGATTCAGCTAAACCTCAGGCATAATAGCTCGTAGGCGGCGTCAGAAGGGTTAATAATTGCATCGACAATATTTTGACGTTTGAATTATTTCGTGAAGTGTAGTGTAATAAATTTGGAGTCAAACACATATGGGTTGTGTGATCACATAGCCACTCTGGACTAGCGCATGGCATGGGTTGCTATGCTTTCTCTAAGGTTCCAAGTGCGGCTATAGTTATGAAACACGCGGAGCTTAGTTTTTTTTTCGCCTGATCTAATATCGGTTCGCATAAGGGGAGCTTTTGTGTTTCCGATATTTTCCACTAAATGGCGGATGGTATTTGCAAGCTTATACCGTAATATTCAGTTTTTTGTCTATAGAAGAATAACGGCGCGAAAATGAAAGAAAACTTTTCTTTAAGTCATGACTTAAGTTTTTAGTATGGGGAATTACTGCGCTCAATTTAAATTTCAAAGGATCGGTCCACGATATACAGAATATAAGGTAGCGACAAGTGGGAGAGTCAGAGAAACGAATGACGTATACTTTCCTGTGACGTCATTTCTCTTAACGCTCTTACTAGGCACAACCCTGTGCACAACTACACACAATGACGACATAATTGGCGTGTCACCGGATTGAATTTAGTGTAATTAAAAATGTTTGTTTATTTTCAGTAGTTACGCCATATTTTGCATAGCTACGCCATCGTATTAAAGGCGAATCAAAGTATGTATTAATTTTATTAAAAAATACATATACAGTAGAATCTCCATATATGGCGGAAGCGAGTACATATGTTATGTACACTGAAAAAAATGGTTTAGACTTTTTATCTAAAGTGAAGTAGTTGACTTAAATTTAGATAGTTTTACCAAAGAAATAGCTGATTTCTCTAATCTTCGTAGCTGAAAATACTATTAAATTCGTTCATTTAACCACGCAAGATTAGAAGAAAAAGTTTAGTCAATTCTTCCACAAAAGTTGTTGATTGTACTATTCAAATATAAAATTTAACTACAAACAATCGTTCTTTTTTCTTCAACACAATTTAGCTATCCATAAATAATGAATAGCGGTCTTTGCAAATGAATTAATTGAATTTGCAAATATAGTAGATGTTTCAACTAATGACGAATAGAAAAATTATCCATATCTTCGTAACTGTTTCAACTACATAGAATCATAAGCTGAAAATCAACGCGAACTTTAGATGAATTCGACTATTTCTTTAGATAACCATTCTAATTTTTTTTCTCTGTGTATGTATCGTGCGAATATAAACGAACATGATAAGAAAGACCATTCTCATAAAAATGAAATATTGTGATGTATATTTCATAGTATACGTTCTCTTTCGATTGATGACGTCGTAGGAAAGAGTGAAAGTGCTTATGAGCATACCTGTATACCATGGGATCGGTCTATTTTATGGTGCGGCTATAATTACGACAGGCAGTGTATCTCTATTTTTGATCTCACTGACAATAATAATTATTATCAATAATTTTTAATAAAATATATAACGATGCTTAAACAAACATTGACAGTTCAATGCAATGTCTTGCATGAATGAAGAATTATTCAGGCGGTAGTTTAATTTAACCTGGCCGAAGGAGGTGGACTATGGGCATATGGCACATATGTATGCACATGCATCAGAAATATTTTATTCGCACCTTGTCGTGCAGACACGCTTCTTACAACTCAATAAAAAAAAACAGCAGCTAAAAAAATCAGTGCACTAAATAAATTTTATGCGTAAAAATAGAGGCGTGAAGTCTCGACGCCTATAGTTTTTGATTCTTGTAGCTTTGCCAAAAATCCACAGAGGGAATACAATAATTCGAACCTAATTCCACAAGTGGTTGTTCAAATTTATTTTTAACGTTTCTCTATGTTTTATTCACAATAAAAATTTGCAATAATGTACCTACTGTGTCTGTGCGACACATGTGTGCACACAGAGCGCGGGTGGACTCAGAGATTGGAATAAAGTGATGCAAATGTCGAGAAGTTCAAATGTAATATTTTGGACCATATGGAAATCTAAGCGTATGGAACATAAACTAGCGGGGTCATTAAAAAAGGTAATGAAATGCTTTCTAATTTCTTTTTCGTACTGCCTTAATTTTGCATGCGATATTAAACTAAAACGAAGCAAGCCCATACAATAATAGCGCATCTCTAATGCGCCCACCGAAATTATCCTCGCGCTTATGCATCTGGGAAGCGCATTGGGAAGTAAGTATTGTAGATAGATACAATATTGTATGCATTTCAAAGGAATTACTAGCATGTAATGAAGTGCATGATGAATATGATTTCCGGATCTTATTTTTGAAAATGCGATGGGTGCTATTTGTGGAGAATATAGCATGTTGGGCGCTATTTACTCGCACAGTCGAAGAGAGTGGCCAATTTTCTACGGCCCAACAATGTCCCCAGGGAGCTTGATCCGATATGATGGTGCCTATAATGAGGTCTTTCCAAACTCATGTGGCGTATAATTTTTTATTAATATGATATGAGCTAAAAATTTTGCTTGTGGATGACATCATCGATCTTCACCAAATTTGGCATGCATGTCCCTTTGATGGCCCTAACAAAGAATCGGAGACCACAATTTTGATTAGTGACTGGAAAAGCGGCCCCTTAGCCCCCAGCTTTTCGAACACTTGCTTCTGTGCAAAGTAGAGTCAGGATTATTTGCTAATTTCTATCTTGGGGAAAGGCTAAACCTAAGCACACGTCCAGGACGTCTCATTTGGCTAGCAAAGAGATTTCTTGATTAATTGAATAGTTTAGCACAAACTGAATAGAGAAATATTCACCGACTAAAGGTAAAATATCTAACGAATATTGCATGCAAATTGAACAAAAACTCTGTTCTACGTGTTAAAGGTCTTAGAACTTGTATGCAGCAATTCATATTTGACTTCGGAGTAGAAAGGTTAATATAGATATCATATTGTATCATATGATGTATGTGGTATGGAGACAGGATAATCCTCAGTATTCCTGGGTTGTCGTATAAGGCGACTCAAGGGGTGGGATGTGTATCAGCAACTAGTTAGGGTTAAGGTTAACGGCGACACTTCATTACCGTTAAAACAGCCTTATTTCTTGTTACAGAACGTACGTAATTGAAAATAAAAATTAAAGCCATTGCTGAAAACTGGGATATGTAGGTAATAAATTACACTATGACTCAAGATTGTCTACAAATGATAAAGAAATTGCTATTGAATCTATTGTTGTTCCTTCGTAGATTTATTTCATTTAAATCCAAGCTATTATTCAAAATTTCATTTTCAGAGCCAAACTTGAAAATATTTTGCACATTTAAATAATTTCAAACTATTTATTGCCAGAATTATTTGGCAACTTTATTACTTATTGTGTACTTCGCAAGCATTAGCAAATTTACATTTGTAGATAGGCATTGATAAGTACACAACAAACAAAGGAATTTTACACTATTGGCCATTCTGTGTAGGTGCAGGGAGAATACTGTATACATTTATTTAAAAAATATGTATTCTGTATTATAGCGAATAAATAGACTAAGAAATGTACAAGGAAATTTAATCAATTCTTATAGGAAAGCTAGCGAACATCATACATTATTTACATTTTCTTTGGCACCTAGCAATTTGGTAACAAACGATGAAAATACCGGGACATGAGGGAACCTTCAAAATTAATGCTCTATTAATTTTCTATGTATGATCTAAATAGATAATTATACATAAATGTTTACGTGGTTCCGTAGAAAACTATTGTATTTTATTTTCAAGGAATATGTGTGTTTTGTTTTAAATAAATTAATGGGTTGCATTGATTTTTAAAGTAACTGGCTCGTATCGGATTGTAAGGAATTTTGATTTTGAATTTATTTTTGCCCCTTTCTAAAATAGATGAAAATAGTTTCTGCACATTGCAGAGTATTTCTTAAGCTCGAAGAACCCAGAAATATACGATACAAATTTACAATAATTCAATTTCTATACAATGTCGGTCCAAATGGCCAACTGCATCGAACACAAACGTAAAATTACTAATCTTATAAACCGCAACGACACAGAAAGGCTTCGGTATTCATAAGTAGCCCCACATGCCCGTTCCTATAATTATTTGTTTCAGATTAATCGAACATTCTCAGGCATTTTTTCAAGCCCATTTTCGAAAAGAATTTATATGGCTTAGATGTCCTGATAGGCTAAATTGTTTGGCGGAAGGTTAGAAATTCGTTTTGATACAAAAGTTGTGTATCATTTGTGGGCCATGCGGGAAACCTACATGACTCCACAATCATGCAGCTAGTTGGATCAAAGATGGCATATTTTGGGGCACCTTTAGATGGCTGTATCTTTGAAACGGTGATAGTTAGGACTCTGAACTTCTCGGCAAATTTGCACAGCGATGTGCGCTACATCGACTTTTGAAACACCCAATGGATGTATAGCGCATAGGTGTGGTTGCGAAATTTTGGGAAAATTTGGGGCACTTTAAGACGGCTGTATCTTTGAAACGGTGATAGCTACCGTTTCAAAGATACAGCCGTCTTAAAGTGCCCCAAATTTTCCCAAAATTTCGCAACTCTTTTCTGTTTTCAAATGGAAATTCTCAAAAATGGTAGTTCCGAGAGTCCATGTAGAACGCATCTGGGCTCACATTTTGCCGAAAAGTTCAGAGTCCTAGCTTTACAACTGTATGCGCCTAAAACACAAATTTCACCACGAAAAACACGACAAGTGGAATAGAAACAGGAACTGATCAAAAACAAACTGAGGAACTGAGCAAAACCAAACTGCATTTGAATACATTCTGCTCTTTCCAGAGAATGTGAAACTGTGTACCAAACAGATACTGGGACGTAGCCAGGATTTTGTCTCGGGAGGGGTCCAATAATGTTCGATCTTAGGAATTTCTGTGGACATTATTAAAAAAATTTTTTTGTGGATTATGAAGACTATAGGCTAGCAGTTCATAGCTACACTACTATACACCATATCCGATGTTAGAAAAGCCAGAACCGTGCTAAGGTTCTGACGCCAGGGACGAAAGCAAAACGCCATTTTCATTCATATTAACAAATATTAAATAATCAAGTGATAAAAAAAAGTATTTGCATATGCATTCCTTTTGGGTCTCATGGGGATCAGGCAGCTAAGAAAAATATTTGTGTCAAAGAGTTTATCTCATCGATAATGCGACTCTGGATACTATGTAGTACCTACGCGCCCCATTTTCAATTTAGATAGCGACATACTGGATGACAGTTGACAGCGAACATTTCCACTTAAATCTTTAAATCAAGGGATTTCTCATGAATTTTAAAGAAGGTTTAAACTAATCATCTAGCGTGTATAATGCTGAAACCTACTGAATTACCTACAATCGTCTGATCATCATTTTCAGTAAGTGATCTAACATGGAGGTTACAGTGAAGGATTTGCAGCAATATACATGCTAGATTTAGGTAAAATCTTCGTTATAATTCATGATATATCCCTTGATTTTGAACTTTGACAGAATAAAAACTTGTCCTGATCGTAGTAGACAGCATAGTGCAGCAATTCCCTTTCCATGCAAATGTCTAAAAGCCTCCGGTTATTTGCTTCTTACAAAGGGACACTGCTTTAATAGTAGTGAGCTAAATACCAAATCCCTTCATCAAAATTTAAAACCGACGGCGGAATTAACATCTACAAAGTTTGTTAATGGAAGAGATTCAACCGCTGTGTACAGCTCATAGTTGGGATAAAAACGTCTATGGAGAGCTGTAGATTCTTTATAGGGTAAATCGAGATCGGCCGGCGCATGAACATAACATGACTTGCCTTGCCACTCCTATAGCAACGCTTAGAAAAGGCATAATTTCGTCAATCAACCGTCTCTCCATTACAGCATAGGCTACTGCTTCTGCAGCGATCCCGATTCTCCTTTATTGCTTAACGAGGCTGCCTCATACCTAGTGGGCACTCAACGTAATTAGACTATGAACTGTACTTTATTCTGCTTTGATTTCATTCATTTGTACATGAATACAGTTCGGTGATGACCCCAATATTTTAGACCTATCCGTGCCGGTTTGATTTAACCCCAATAACGTCTACCTTGCTAAAAATATTATTATGAATTTCAGAAATATAGTTTTTAGCGATGCACTATGACAACGAGATTTTTTCTTCCATGGAATACGGTAAAATCGTTTTAGCTAGGATACAGCAGCAGAAATAATGCTTTTTTGTGGGTTAACATTTATGCCTTCACTTTCCGCTCAATATGTATGGTAGCTCCTAAAGAGTAGAGTCCATTAGGCAACCAAACCACACTCTCGGAAATGTATGCCATAAGGGCAATTATTTTGAAGAAAACCTTGGCTAAATATCTAAACAACTCTTCCGACAAAATTCGGTGTACGGTTCGATAAAATCAGAAGAAATGTATAATAATAGCATATACATCGTTATTGGGCGGCCCGCCAGAACCTTCTAGGCTCGCCACTGCCAGGCGTGATCCGAGCAAGTGGTAACCCAAGTGATATTACTGAAATTTCAAAGCCCATCCAAATTATTTTGCCCCTGGACCCCTCTCCTGGCTACGTCCTTGAAACAGATCAAAACAAATACGAGTATTGTACATGATGAGGGTATTTGGATTTTGAAAGTTCATTAATATCCGATTATGATACCTAAATTCGTCGAAAATTGAGTTCGCTATATACGAAAGTTCGTTATATCCGAGTTCAGTATAATAGATAATTTTTGTATGAAAAATATGAAAGTTTAAACGGGAATTTTCGAATGGTTCGTTATAACCGAGTGTTCGTTATAGCCGAGGTTGACTGTAATTAATTTTATATTAGTTTTGAGAAATAGGACCCCTGGATGGACTTTCGATATTTGATAACGCTTAGTTAATGAGCCTAGCGGACATTGTCTGGTATGATACAAATTTCTTATCTATACTCTTCAACGAGCCAGCAGCGGCATGCTGTAGCTCTGAGTGGGAGGGTTGGGCTATTTTTATATGGTGGCAGCCTTCAGCAGCTTCCTTAAACCTTATTTGATTTTTTTTATTTCAATCGGACAAATGTCCTTGGAAAACTAACAAATGGAGCGGCTTCACAATCTAGGGCAGGGCTCTCCAACCTCATGTGGTCCACCGAACCTGTTAATGCGGCCCGTCAAGATATCAGCATTATAACGACTTTAGTAACTATTTGGAATAGACAAGGGCATCTTTTATATAAGAATGAAAACTATTTTTTTAAAACACATGAACTGAATTTTATCCTTCAGTTGCAAGAACAGACACACACACTGCTTTGCTGGCAGTGCAAATAGTTTTCAGAAGGCACTGAACAGCACAATGCAGCAATGCAAATAGTTTTGAAAAGACACTGAACAGCACAAAACTAGCCCTTAAAATGGATGGCGCTCAAGTTGTATACCTATACATTACGACTAAAACATATGATTTATTACATTTATTTAATACATTTTTGAACTTTTAGTAAGTAGGAGGGTGCAATGGTGTGCAGTGAAGCGTTTGGCGTGAGCCTCCATGGAGCCGCCATTGGCACAGATTTTGGTGGTATTTTCCATCCATTTCAATATATTTTTGAGAAGATATCGAAAACAATTCGCCAGTAGGTATGTAACCTAAATCATCAGCAAAAATTAAGGTCTCCCGTCAGTTTAATTTGTCGGGAATGACACTGTTTACTTTCAATGATAAATCGTAGGTGCGTATGTTTTACCTAGGCTAGATTAAACGCGGGATTTCAAGATATCGTGTCTGATATCAGGGGCCCGGATATTAAATAACGACACCCAGGGGTTTGGGACTGAAAAGTAAGAGCATAAATTTAGCTTTCGAGACCGGAGTCTCAGCAACAATGTCCTGATGACAGTTTCTTAGTTTCCCGGTATCGGAATATCCGAGTCCCCAAAACTGAGATCTTCTGATTCGAAGAAAACCTAAAATCAGACTAGAGGCCAACTGATCACCTCGTACACGCAGTTATTGAATTGTAGTACGGATATTTCCGTAAGCCGTTGCGGGAGTCAAACCCGTATTTTTACGCTCTGAAACAGCGTAATGCATAGTGATTTTTTTTAATATTTTCTTATAGTACAGTAGTATGTAAAAATATACCATGATTCTTTGCCCAGGGGGGACAAGCGATTCTCTCTGCCTCTCAGCGCCCGCTCCAAGGGGGGGGGGGGGGGGGGCAAGCCGGGCGGTCGCCCGGGGCGCCTAATTTTGGAGGCTGCTTTTCGGCTAGCAGTCGAATAAAGAATAAAGAAAATATCTAAAAAGCCGGAAGGAAAAATTTAATATCAATTTCAATTTAATGGAAAGTAAACCATAGACAGATTAAATGATAAAGAGGCAAAATAAAATACCGTAAAGCATAGAAAATTGACACCTACAAAAACATTCCTCAACCGCTGAGGCAATTTTTTCCGGGGACGGCGGATTAAGTTTTTTGGTAAAGAATTTGCGTTAAAGCGTATTTAATTTATGTATCATTCGTTAAAATTGCTTTTTAAGACGCAAAGTCCTTGCCTAACTTTGAAGAACCCACGATTGATACAGGCAGTGGATTTAGAATCCTAAAATGCTTAGTAAAGGTTGCTTAAATTTTGCTAGCACCCGGTTCTCTTGCAAAATGAATAGTAGGACAATTGTCCACTAATGAGGTTCTAAAATTTTTTATTCTGTTGAATGACAAAGAATAATGAATCGCACTAAACATTCAGCACATTAAAAGAACTCTTCTACGAGAAATTTCATGGCCAAAGGCACCATTTTAATTACTATTTTTTTGATAGCTTTCATCGGCCTTGGGGAGCCGTTGTACTTCAATTCGCCCGATATCTTCGCAATTGCATTGATTCATCTAGCCTTCAGAGGACTAATTTTTAGCTAGGTAATCCGTTTCAACAAAATGGATGGAGCCACAGGACACAGTGACAGAGCCGCAATAACAACTTTCCATAATTTGTTTCCGGACATGTTTTTATCAAGATTTGGCTAGGTTGCTCAATTGAACTAGCTCTGAATTTATTCTCCAAGAATTCTCCAATTTGCCTATTTATGAAAAACATACACAAATCCATCCGTGAAAAGATTCGGCTAATTGAAGTTATTCTGTTGCGCAGTGTGTGAGAAAGTTACCGAGAACTCATCAAAAAGTTACCGAAAACTACTCCAAACGGGTTTCTTGTGAAAATGTAATTTTTTTTCGAAGCTACTCGCTGATACATCGACCAAGCAGTGGCGTAGATAACTATTCTTCCCGGCAGATGGAAAATTAATTAAATAGCGAAAAGCGCTTCCCAAAAAATTTTTCTTTTTAATTCGTATTTTAGTAATAATAGCAAATAATACAGTTTAAATGAATGCTTAAAAAAACGTGCTGACTTAAAAATGACGTTATTTCGATATTTGGATTAAATGCAGTAAAATCGTAGAGAAGTAAACCTTTTGTCACCACCATTCATGCATTTCCGCTGAAATGAGAAATTCCTTCGGTCGATTGAGGTCTTCCGACACAGAGCGAAAATATACTTTCTTGTAACAGAAGCTTTTCAACTCCCTTCATCCAATAGAAGCTTCTAGTTTCTACTGACAAAAGTGAAGTTATGCGATGAGGTAATGCTCAGAGTATAGATGATTAATCGAGTTAAAGGATTCCCAGGAATACCGAGAGACGAGCGCAAATGTCCAGATTTGTTTTTAGAGCTAGAATTGGATGCTGAAAGAATGAGTGTGTTTGTTTGTGTGAAAATTACAGTATCCACAATTTTCTGCGGAGCAAGTCTTCAAATCGTCAGAGTGCTTTCTAAATACCCGAAGCCATCCCACCGAAAGACTGCTTCGGCAGGCCGAAGCCTTTGAAGATAAATGAAAATAGGTCCCCGCATTTAGTTCCGGGAGCAAACAGGTAGTTTAAGAAACGATCAATGGCAGCCAATATCGTATTGTCTTGTAAAATGTGATGTGACATAAATTTCCCTGGAAATTATATGACAGATTCTTGGTTTAAAAGAGTTAGTTGAGCATATGCCACGATGCCACTAAGGTATGTTGAACTCTTTGTAATGGCTTGATCCCACAACGTTGGTCTTAGCTTTATAATGTCAAATTAACTAATTTTTTAACGGGACAAGAAATTTTAAGTTTTTAAATTTAAAGTTTTAAGGCCAGTATATGCTAGCAGTTACCCAAATTCTAGCCAAGGTATAGTAACATACACTCTAAAACACGTCTGTAACTTTACACTCATTTTGCACATAATAATATAGTAAACTTACGTAATATTTTACTCATAATTATTTCGTTGGAGTATATTTATACCCTTATAGAACATGCACTGTACTATTTTACATACTTCTACGCAAAAATACATAGCCTCTCTTCCAAAACACGTATAACATAATCACATCTTTACATATCAAATGTCCATATTTACACATCGATGTCGCATTTACCAAAATTTACACAGAAATGTGTAATTTTCAGCATTATGCGCATTTGTTGTGCATTTATGTTGCGAAATTCATTCGAATCGTGTAGAACAATTTAGCATTGAATTTCATTCTTTCATTTGTAGTCCGTGTGTGTACCGTGCAGTTGCAAATTTTCAAACGTGTTTAGTGAGTGTCAATAGTATAGTGTATGTGTGTAGTGTATATGAATTAAAAAAAAAACTTCAAACTAAAACTGAATTATTACCCAAAATAATTTGACAAATATCGATATAAGAATTTGTTATATGTCAATAAATATACGTTCCAGTTACTATTGAAAATGCAACTAAATAAACCTTGTTTTCTATTACTTATGTTTTCATCAATAATAATAATACATAATGTAGTTTAAATTGGATTTTATATCGTTTTATTACCAAAACTGAACACCATTTTCAGCAATATTCAACAAAAAAAAAATCAGTATCGTATTCTGTTCAATATGCCCATATACGTATTATTTGGTCAGTACTGAGAATGTTGAAATCTCCGCATTGCATAACCGCAAATTGCTGATTTGGTTAGTTTTCACACTAGTTTTTTTTTAATCGTTCTTACCTTAAAAAATCATCGAATATGTATATGTATTTGAAAAAAAATTAGTGCGAATTTAAACTAAATTAATCTTTACGCGTTAAATAGGCGGGAATTTCAACCCGTTATGTGAAAACAATATATTGAAAAGTACATATTCTGATCGAATATTGCATGCTTGAAAGTACTATATTCACGACATAATTAGTGTAAAAATACACATTCAAGGCGCAATGGTACATATACTATGTTTAAAATTACATCTTTTCGTATAAATTTCACTTCATATTCCTCATAAATTTAAACAAACTGAAGTTAAAAATTACACAATTACGATGTACTTATTTTACGACAAAAAGGTGTAAAATGCAACGTTCCGCCTGTTGTGTAAATTTAAAGCAACGAAAATAGGAAACTAGTTTCCTAGTATAATGTATGTAAAATTCAACTAAATTGTCTTAGAGTGTAGCACAAGGCAAATACTGTAGAAGGATCATTGGATCGCTTTGATATTTTTTCTACAAAATGTGTTTAATTAAATAGTAGAGAGCCTAATTGAGATATCTTATTATAAAAATACTCGTACAAAATGTCTGGCAACAGATGAGGGGGGTAATCCCCTTTATGCCCCCTTGTCTATCCCAATGCGACCAAGAGCTGCCAAAAGCACCCGATTCAATCTAATCTACTATAAATCTGTCTAGTATAGAACCAAAGGGGCGGCAAATTGTCCTCTTGCGCGGGGCGCCGTAAACGCTAGAGCGGGCGCTGTGCCTCTTCTTGGCTACATCCATGATAACTAAGGAGGACTTGTACAGACCTAGCCTAGGTTTATGTCATTCATCCTCGTCGAAAGCTGCCCCTCGACTCGCATCAAAATCGCCAATCAGCAACAATTTTAATTTTAAACGTGACTTTTCCAAATGGTGTAAACACAAATTGAAATTAATGAAATCAAATATATTTCTGATGGAAAACGAATTCAAAAATTGACACCTGTGTCTAAATGTTCCCCTTCATAAAAATGTTTGGCCCGCCATCGCTTTTCAAACCAAAAATGTGGCCTGCATAGAAATTAAGTTGGATACCCCTGATATCTATGCCACTGGTACACTCGTCTACTAGTATTGTTTAAAAGAGTACTTGGAAATTTTTAATGCAAATAAATACCTCAAATTTACTATTCAGAGGTGAGTTTCAAGCTGCCCATTTGCTTGTTTGTTAGTACGTATACAAATCGTACATCATACGTGTTCAATAAAAATAATAATTAATATTTTTCAATTTCAATTACCCGGCCATACACAATAAATTTGGCCGGTGTACGTCTTAAAAAAAGCCAACATCACAGCCAAAAGAAACACGGAATTAATTATGTTCATTTTGTAGACGCGAAATGGTGGGCGGGTGAAAATTACAAATTTATTTAGAGGAAAATTTAATTGTGTATTTATAATTATTGTTTTCTTAAGATTTTCAGAAAAACGAATAATTGATTCACACGTTGATTGCTTTAGATTGCCAAATACAGGATTGCAAAGATAGTGAACAATTTCAAACGAAGTATTTGTGCAAACATCAATCTAATCAATAAAGTACTCAATCTGATGTATGTAAATGCAAACAACGAAAAATGAAATACATAAATTTTAAAGGAAAAAATCAATCTATCCACTAAATTAGTCAGTCTCACGTGAATTAAGATAAATTTACGAAAATGTAATATTGTGATAAAATGCAAGTTTTTATACCCTTCGCTGATAGAGTGAAAGGGTATATTAACTTTGTCATGAAGTTTGTAACGCATTAAAGGAAGCATCTCCGACCATATAAAAAGTATACATATGTATGTATATGATCAGCATGACTTGGGGAGTCGATTGGAGCATGTCCGTCTGTCTGTCTGTTGCGACGCGTTTTACTCGGTGGGTATTTAAGCTAGCAAGCTGAAAACACACGTGCTTCTTATTGTTTCAGGCTGTTTGTATGTTTGATTCACCCAAATTGGATCACTGGGTCATGGAGCTGCCATACAAACCTAGCTCCCCAATTTGAGTTCTTCTAAGAAAAACTTTTTTATTTATGAATCAATCTTAACCAAACTTCGAATAAAAGGATCCCTATAAATGCCAAAAAAAAATATGTGAAAATGGATGGAATCAACCGATGGGGTCGTGGGGCTGCCATACAAACCTAACCCCCCAAATTAGGTTCTTCTTAGAAAAACTTTTTTATTTGGGCACCGATGTCAACCAAACTTCATGCAAATATATTTCTAACTATCCCCTAAAACGCATGCAAAAATCAATGGAATCCAATAATGGGATCATGGGGCTACCATACAAACACAACCCCCAAATTTGGTTTTTCTAAGAAAAACTTTTTTATTTGGACACCAATTTACACCAAACCTCATGAAAATGTATTTCTATTGATGACACAAAACATTATGTAAGAATGGATCAAATCGGACAATGGGGTCATGGGGCTGCCATACAAACCCTAGCCCCCATTTTGGTTCTTCTGAGAAACATTTTTAACACAAATTTCACAAAACCTTGAATTAATGTGTCTTTATCAAAGCAACTAAAAAGGTATAAAAACATGGGGCTCCCGCATCCCCCAAGAATTTTTTTTTATTTGCCCATACTTATTTAGGCCAGTCAATAAACCGAATATAGGTCGCAAAAAATTGCGTATTGTGTACCACCAAGTTTGCAACTTCGTGACCCTCAAAAAACCTCAACATTTTTGGGACTTTTTTCATATTTTGGTTTGTAATTTTTAAAAGGTGCTTCCTACAAGAAAGTCACTGCACTTTTAAAGCTAACAAAATCTTCTTTATTTTGAGTACAACCCCAGCTTTCTAGGTACAAAGGATCCCAAGATACAGCATTTTAAAAGATGTTTTTTTTTTGTAAAAAAGTCCGAAATTGTAATACGACGTGTATGACGTGTTACGTTTCCATCTGTTCCTGGATGCGTTGAGGCTAATCCAGGAACACAGTTGGATGAATTTTGGTTATTAAATATTAAAAAGAAAAAAAAGTTTTTCTTACAAGAACCTAATATATAGGGGTTGGTTTGTATGACTGCCCTATGACGTAATGTTCCGTTTCCATCCATTCCTAGATATGTTTTGAGACTTAACTAGGAACACATTTGGGTGAGGTTTGATTAAGATTGGCTCATACAGAAAAAAGTTTTTCTTAGAAGAACCTAATTTCCAGGTGTTGGTTTGTATGACAGCCCTTTGACGTAGTGTTCCGATTTCATCCGTTCCTAGATATATTTTGGGGATTAGCCTGGAACACACTTGGGTGAAGTTTGGTTAATATTGATACATAAAGAAAAAAAATATTTCTTAGAAGAACCTAATTTTCAGGGGCAGCCCTATGACCCCATGGTCCGATTCCATTCGTCCCGACATATATACAGCTAAGTATGTAACTGGTTTATAACACATGTCACATGACTTTCTCCATAGAATGCGCATTTAAGCCGATTTTTAGTTCGGAAGATGACTAAAATTATAATTTCGAATTTTTTTACCAAACACAATGTTTAAAGTACTGTATCTTGGGATCCTTTGTACCTACAAAGCTGCAGGTTGACTCAAATTAAAGAAGGTTTTGTTAGCTTTAAAAATCCAGTAGACGACTTTCATTTAGGAATTACCTTTTGGAACAGTGTTGCCAATTTAGCCGTTTTCCGGCCAAATTTAGCCGGAAACCGTGCTGTTTAGCCGGAAGAAATTTATAATTCCGGCCGGCCGGATTTTTAGCCGGTATTGATTTTCTTCGGCCGTTTTTCCGACTAAAATTATTTTATGAATTTTTGTTTACTTTGAAACTAAAATCCATTTTTCAATATTCACAAACAAAATAATATTCATCGCCGTGAAATGATTTCTACATACACTTATTATAGTGTATAGTGTATTAGGGTAAGTACCTACTATGTCCACCTAGAGGAAAACTTGCATTTACGTCTCCTGGGAAAAATTTGCCGCGGAGACTTGCCTTTTTTCAATAAATTTGGGTAATGGGTTTCACGCAAACTGACGATATTAGTACCTAGTCTAAGCATGTCATTTCCTAACCACCAATATGCTGAATAATTTGCAAAATGGAAGACAGTTCCTTAGATAAAATTCTCTGCTGAGCAATTCTTGGAACATGGGGGTACCTGAACATTTTACCATTTTTCAAAGTGTTAATTCTTTACCACAGATAACGTCATCATGCCAGATTAAGTACAAGGGTGAAAACCTTTTAGCGCGAATCATAGATAGTGATAATATCTCCGGAACTTTGTAGTGTTCAACACTAACGGTGTGCAAGTAGCTTGCCCAGTAGACTACAAAAATTAAATTTAAGTGTGTATGTATTTCGGGGGCAACTTACCAGCACAAAAGCTAAGTGCTGAAGAAGGGGGTAAGTTGCCCCCGAAATAATATACTCACTTGAATCTAATTTTTGTAGTCTAATGGGCAAGCTACTTGTACAACGTCTGACATTATATTTTGTTTCTGGGTTTGTAGCAACAAATTTATCAAAAACTTATACCATTTCCCGCCAAGTTCAAATTTTGGAACATCAATTTCGTATCTTTGGAGCATCGTAATTCCGGAATTGGAGAGCTCAAATTCGAAAATGAATGACAAGCTTGACACACATATTTTCGAATGACGCAAATTTATCATCATTAAGGTAAGTACTGAGTTCACCTAGCGAAAAACTTGCATATACATATGTCTCCCGTAAAAAACGGTGCCGTGGAGACTTGCTTGTTATTCACTCAATTTAAGGTAAATATTCACTCGCGTTCTGATTGATTGTCGATGACATCTTTCCACTGCGAATTTAAGTGCAACTGCATTTGTTTCGCCGGCGAAATGTCAAAAACAAATGTGGAGACTTTCGTGTGAAGTGAGTACCACCAAGCGAATTCGATTTCACGAACATCAAAATTTTGACAGTATTTGCATGGATTTCACGTGAACTGACGATGTTAGTACCTACTCTTAGCACGAGTTCCAAATTACGCAATTGGACAATCATTTGCTCAATAATGACTGGGGACGCCATCTGTTGTAAAATTTAAGCACCAGAATGTTTACAAAAATATTAAATTTGTTATCAATTTTTACACATTTCTATTCAAATTCTTTAAGAAAAGTGTGTCCTCATATTATTTAATTGAATATTCATCAAAATATCGCATTTGTGAGGGACATTTTCACCATTTACACAAACGTCAAAAGTAAATGACGAATTCTAATGACGAAAGCATATGTGTCACTCCAATTTCGAACTTTCATCATCATGATGGATTATCGTCATGATGATTTGGATATGTGTCTTGGATCTAAAATGGTTAACTTTTAATCAAAATATCCATACATAAATGCGGATGCCTTTGCCCATAGTTACGTATTGGACGTCCCTTTTACGAATTTTATGTTCCACAATTTCGAACCTAATGTGGTTATGGACTTGACCGAGAAATTGTACCTGTATACAACAATTTTCACTAGTTGAGCTATCTAACTCCGAACAAATTAAATGTTGACTCTAATGCCAGCGATTGGAGCATATACCTATGTAATAAAACTAAGAAATCTGCCTAAGGCATAGCTTACGGGTAGTTCTCCAGAAAAGAAATGAAATTATTAAAATCAGTTTTTTACTATATTTTTACATTTAGCCGGTTTTTTGGCCGTTTTTCTCGCTGAAATTTATTTAGCCGGATTTTGAGTCGTTTTTGAAAAAATATAGCCGGTTTTGTTTTTTTTTCGACGCAACGGAACTTTTGCGAAGACAGAAAAAAAAGAATGGGGGGAGGGATTAAATACGAATCGTAAGTACGCTCGAAAAAAGCTTTAAGCCCGAGGGGAGCGAAGGGTATCTAAATTTCGGCCGCGCCCGAAATTAGCCTCGGTCTCGTTTTTATTCATGTATGGAAAGAACAACGTTACTTACCTTGTCGAAGGTCCATGCTTAGTTGCTTATTGCGAGAAACCAAACGTGCGACGTTCATATTTCATTTGAATCGTTTTCTGCATAACAATATGTACGGTATTTATCATTGAATTAATATACACTGTAAAGGAACCACGAAAAACGAAATAAAAAAATTTGGCTTGCAAAATAAAGGATAATATCAAGGACTTTATAAATAAATAAAATAAAAACTTGTTTTGACTAGAAAAATGCTTAGTATGTTAAATTGAAAAAAGCGCACAAACAACGAAAAAGAATTATACATTTCGATTATACCACTCGAATGCACAGAACCTGAAATGCCTATAAATATTTAAAAAATTATTAAATCATACAGTTACATAATATTATTAATTGATTGATTTTAAATTTCGTTGCAGTTAAACACTTTTTTCATCATAAAAACGTTTGTATTTTAAAATAGTGGTTTAGTCGTCTTAAAGAGTATACATTGCATTGACTAATAATATACATATGTATTTACATTTCAAGTATTTAATCGGATCTTTAAGATTCTGTTTACTTTTTTCTTAACTAATCAATAAATGTAGAAAATATACATATTAAAATATATCACGGTTAACGTAAAATAAATTTCATAAATGACATTAGTCACATTTCTGATTTTCAACTTTTACAAAAACGTGAATTGAAGTTGAATGTTTCCGTTATTTTAATTTAATATAATAAAAAGATTTACGTGGAAGAATATGTAGTTTAGGTAAGTATCAATTTACCAACCTGTTAGCTGCTTTTGTTCTTGCAACCCCTTAATTTAGGCATCAATTAAAATTAATATTCAGAACAAACATAATAGCACAAATTCATCTAACTAGACGTAAAAATAAAATGTACACAATATTCTTAAAATTACCATGGACACGAATTTGTAATTTTTGTTTTCAATTACTCGTCAAAGGCACACCGAACAATTTCTCCCACGATTGACTGATGGCATCCAAACAACTATCGGCATTCTCGGCCGTTTCAAAATAACATTTCCACAATTCACACTTATCTTGATCCTCGTCGAGAAAATTTAATGTAAACATATTTCTATCAGGACGCTCGACTTCGATTAAATTACTCATTAATTGTACATGGCCCAGATCCGGGTTCGTGTCACAGTTGCTAACAAGCCATGCGAAATTCGATGTTGTCAAATAGAGATGAGTATCGGTAGCAAAGAATCCGGTAGGTTTTAGATTTGTCTGCAGAGCATCCGATTGAATATCACACTGGTTGAGTATTGAAGTCATACGAAGTTGTTGTTCGTTTGTAAAATGAGCAATCTTTTTGAGGAGTTTTTGAGAAGTTTGATACTCGAGCGGGCAGTGATCGGGAAGAGGATTGTCTGAAAAAGTAGAAATGCATAAAACAAGAGAATTGAAAATCCGTCAACGATTTCAACAGTGCATTAATGAAAGCGGATACCATGATGGATGTGATTTTGCATAGATAATCAGTTATCATAGTACATATAAGAACGAAATACTATGGATGGGGACATATCATAAAAACCTACGAACCCCACAACCCTAAAAGCAGTTTCTCCAAAGAAAAACATTTTTATTTATACATAGATTTTCATCAAATTTCTCATAAATCCCATTGCCATTATAAAACATACGTAAGAACCGGCAAAATACGACACTGAAGTCATGGGGCTGCCATAGAAACCCCACTCCAAAAACATGTCCTTTTGAGAAAATATTTTTTTTTATTTATGGATCAATCTTCGCCCGATCACACATATATATGTTTATATCGAAGAAGATAGAAGACATACACGAGAATGGATGAAGTCGGACAAAGGAGCCATAGAAGACTGAATTTCCAAATCAAGTTTTTGTAAGATTTTTTGTTATTAATCTTTACCAAACCTCACAAAAATGCGCTCATATCGGATTTACAGCACATATGTTGCAATAGATCAAATCAGACTAAATGGGGTCTTGGAGTGCCATAGAAAGCCCCCTCCCTTATAAGTGGGTTCATCTAAGGGAAATTTTATTGTCAAACAAACCTCTAGTATACGCCTCCCTATCGGAGCCACAAAGTACAGTAGAAATCAAACCATGTGCGTTCATGGGGCTGGCATGGACGGAGTTCGGACACAAGTAGTAGATGTGCTCGAGCAACTATGTATTAGCCTGAAAAAAGTGAAAGGCGTCCAAATTTCAGGTGCGTCCGAAATTTGCCTCTATCTCGTTTCTATGCTTACATTGACATTTTTCGCAATCGATTCTCGAAAACATGTAAGCACTCAGGTCTCAAACCTAAACTCAATTAATCAGCACATTTCGGCTCACGCCGATATTTTAACTGACACCCGATCAAATTGTTCAGTTTCGTGTGTTGGCCAATGTTCTTAATTTCTCCATGATAAGAGAATGGACGGTCAGTTTGCAGTGACGAAATATGTTGAACGATTTATAGGAAAAATAATATTGTTGGTTGTCAAATGAAATTAAAAATAGTGCACTATGAACACCTTTCGGTGATTTCTGAAAACCAATGCATTTTCGCCCACTCTGAACATAATATTAGAACAGGGTTGTCGTTTTCAAATTTCTATGTTGAACATTTTTATTATAAAATTGTAACTTTTCTAGCTTAAGTGTAACATTTTTTTAAGACTTGTGTCACTGACTTTTTTTTATCAAACGTGAGAGAAGAGATATGGGGCTGTTCTGTCATTTATTTTCCAAAAAACGTTTCTTTTTTGTCATGCACTATTTATACAAAAGGCATACAAGGCTATTCCGAAAATTTTCTAAAAACTGTTATCTGATTCGATTCAAAAATTATGCCTATGGCGGAGTTGACGATTGTTCACATTTGCTATACACATTACGAGGCAACTATAGTCTGACAACGCTACCTGCGTTGTCTCTGTGTGTCGTTATATACATACATAACTTCCCATTTTGGCTGTAAAACAAATCTATTCCGAAAAGAGTAGTTATCCCAACGTACAATTTGAGACCAATTGTTTACCCATTATCTCAGATTCAGTGCCCCCGTCTACTGAAAATTACTTAGTGCTTCCTGTACAAATTATCATCTCTTCTTTTCCTCTCTTCACAGAGCACAATCATGCCAATATCAGGTAAAATTTGATATACTAATATAGTACAATTAATTTAAAAAAGTCACAAACCCAAACAAAACAAAAAAAATAAAGTTTGGATGGCAAATTGTTAAATACACTGCCCAATATACGAGTAAAAGTAACACTAATTTGCGCCATGGGTTAAGGGGGAAGGCGTGGCTAAAGGGGTAAAAAATCTGGAAAACTGTGAGTCTGACCGCAAAATGTCAAACAACCTACACAAAATTACCTTTGTAATGATATATGTACATATAACACTCTAGACCAGTACTTCCCAACCGGTGGGGCGCGTCCCCCTAGTGGGGCGTGACGGTTGGCAAAGGGGGCCGTGGGCTCAACTCGAGTGTTTCTGTGATGGATTATATTAACGGCGATGAGCTGGTAAAATTGTTCAAATCATGAACAAAATTTCTGAATCGCTGCAACCACAATATATTAGTGAGAAGCCTCTGTCCAAAGTCTGTTTGATGATCGCTGAAATTGGTTTAGGAATAGAGACCGAGGGAAAAACCAGGAGTGCACTTAATGATTTCAATTTTGCTTGTTGACGCACCGCTGAGCCAAAAAAAAAATGGACCTTGCCAGGGAAAATGAGTTTTTGGTCTAAAATCGGGATCTTCAGGCAACATTTTCAGCGCACAACAACCGTCTGATCATGCGGTCTCAATTCTTGACCCGATGTAGTAGGGATGTAGGGCCAAATCTAGCTCTCCGGCAATATCCAATTCAGCTGTGGCCGCTACGGCTGCTACGTTTTCTTCACTTCGTATCAGTCACGGATGGTAATAACTTTTGTTGAGGAACCTAATAGGGCTTGGACTAGACACTCCACCAAATTTGATCTGCCTGGCTCAATTCGAAAATAAGCTACAGGCATGAAATTTTTTAGGAGGAGTGAGGGAGCTGCCAATGATCTGAGCACTCCAATTTTTGATACAAATCAATTAAATTTTGTTCGCAATATATGAAAAATATCTTATGACTCTAGTTCTATTCTATCAAGAGTTACAGTGCGAAATGTAAAACTCAAAACATGTAAATTCACTAGAATACTTTTGGGTCTAGGGTATAATTTTCTGAAAAAATGTCTAGAGTGTTATATATCATTGCAAAGGTAATTTTGTGTAGTTCGTCCGTAGGACATTTTGCGGTCAGACGGATAGTTTTCCAGATATTTTCAAAAAACTGATTTTTTACGCCTTTGTCATCCCCCTCACCCTTAACCCATGGCGCAAATTAGTGTAACTTTTAACTGCGTTGGGCAGTATACTCAACAATTTGGCATCAAAAATTTCCTTTTTATTGGGGGGTTTTAAGCTATCTTTACTATACTAATATAAGTTGCGTCGCAGTTAGAGCAGTATATTTTCTTTACTACTCCTCATCTATTGTATACAAAGTCATGCTTTTTGTATGTGGACGCATGGCTAGATCAACTGCGGTACAAAATATTTACAGGACCGTGCAATAGATTCGCTTAGCTTTGGTATGTAAACCAGGGAAGAAAAAGTTTTTCTCCGCATTCAGTTCAAACGTGACCCCACGAGCATTACTCAGTGAGGAAATGATCAATAAAGTCGATGATGTCGTGGTAATAAATGAATGAATGTTGGGAAAGGCCAAGTGCATAACAATATAAACTTCGGCCATTAGGTCATGAGGAAGCTGACTGAGTGGCGGCTGACGCGTTTGCTGACTGTGAACACAAAACGAAATCGTCTGACTACTTCGTGGGAGTGTTTGGTCATGATGAAGTAGAATTACGATGATTGGTGATCGTGAAAGAAGCATGGATCCATCAATTCACGCTAGAGCCGAGACAATGGAGTTTTCAGATGAATATGCTCACAAGGAGGAAAGGAGGATCCCATGGACCGAAATTTTTTGCATTTTTTTTGCCAAACAGGTTTTGGAGGTTTGAAGTAGTTAGATCTGCCAAACTTTGTCTGTGAGGTTTTGAAATCAAAAATTAAGAAGTTCAGAATTCGGGGGAATTGAAGTTTTTGGATTTTGTTTGAAAAAGAAAGTTCGGTATTCGGTTCTTAACTATTAATTTTCAATATAGTTTATCAACGAAAAATCAGTGACTAATTTTAATCAATACTTACTTGCAAAAAACAAGAGCAAACTGTCTGTCCGTAAAATATCCTGAAGCAACATTAAATACGATCTAGGACCTTCTAGTCGTATTGCCAATCCCAATTTCCACGGCAACAATTCAATCGATTCAAGTTGATCGATTTTCGTTCTCTCAATACGTCGTATCCACTTGTCAATTTCCTCACGTTCTGGTGCATAGATTTCCATGATATAAACACGAGTTGTAGACATCACAACCATTCCGTCAAA
This sequence comes from Microchrysa polita, assembly GCA_949715475.1. NCBI lineage: Eukaryota > Metazoa > Arthropoda > Insecta > Diptera > Stratiomyidae > Microchrysa > Microchrysa polita. The sequence continues at coordinate 79,544,115 of OX454418.1, read as the reverse complement.
AATATTGCCACTGCTCTCACTTAACAATTTACATTTCACTAACCATTTGAAATTCTCATTAGGATCTTCAAAAATATTTTGATAGAAATACAATTTCAGACGATGATCCGCATCACTAAAGTCCGAATAGGAAAATTTGAATTTTTCACAAATGACTTCTTGTTGAGGTGATTTTTGTGTTCGCGACATGAGTATGTTGGTGGATTGAAATAAGCCTAGATGAGAAGAATAAAATATTATGGAATAGGGTGCATTGAAACGGCATATACTGTAGCAGCATTTTTCAGTTTCGCTAAGAAGCAACACTCATGACTTCAGTCAATTTTGAGCAATAATTTATTACATATATGTACGTATATAAGTTATATAGAGTTCCAAAATAGTGTTCTCACATTCAGGGACGTTTACCGGTATATTTTTAAAGCATGCTTTATCTTAATCAATCTGCAAATATTTTTCTAGTAAATGGAAAGAGCATTATTAACGTGATGATTGCAGCTTGGTATAGTTAAAGCATACTTTATAAATGTATGAGTAAACCGCCCTTAAAATACATATATTCTACTCTTACCTCCAAACATAGACGAAATAATTGAGTCCTCCTTTTTCATGTCCTTTTCATTGCCATTTCTACTATTTGCCGGTGAGTTGACATTGGTCAACACATTTTTATCCTCCTGTTCATATGCCGTACAAACACTATCTGTCACGGATCCAGATGAACTGCTCTCAGTCAAATTCACATGCCCTAAGACAGTCTTCTTAACATCCCCAGCCATATGTTCACCCGACGTCAGCAGTGCCTCCACGGCCTGCGTAATTTCAATACGTGGTTGATTGTCACCCGCCGATTCACTATTAGCCATTACTGATAAAGCAGGGGCGCTATTATAGCTATTATCCTCGATTGTATCAAGAGGTGTAACTTTTGAAATTCGACGCTCCTCCGACGTCTTACGACTTCCGTACGCATGATCCAATACTTCAATGCTGCTCTGACTCGGATTGCTCAAGATTTCAATATCACTTTCGCCGTTCTTATTGAAATTAAAGTCCATGTCACGATCATTTGTTGAGCTGCCCGCTACACTTCGATTCGAGTCAAATGAATATTCAGATTGGGTGATTTTCGAGCAAGACGATGATTCGGCTAGCGATCCGGCTGAACCTTTATTGTTCGCGAGTTGAAGATTATATCAAGTGAACGGGAGCATTTGTAGAATGAAAAATGTATAACATATTTTACTTTTATTTGATCTAGATTTACATAAGGGATTAGCAACTAACTACTTGTATGTTGGTTAGTAGGTTGTGTCCCTTCTCCTCTCATGAGCAAGGCTAGAGAGTAATGAAAGATAAGTTATTTTTAAGGCGGATATATTTTTTAGTTTTCTTATTTAGCGTGCATTAATAAAAAAAAATGTTTAAGTATGAGATCTTTTCAGATTGGCTATTAGTGGTTACGCTACAATCGTTGCAATGAGCTATAATGGATATTGAGCAATTTACGAAGGGCCAAGGAATGAGTCCTTGTAAAAAAAGTAAAAATTTAGACACATGCTAAAGGCAATAGCCGCCATGAGTTTTCAAAATAGGTTTACATTGTAATAATACAGGCATAGATAGTTTTTGCTTTTATAATGCATTTTTAATGAAATGGAAACAAACTAGGAAAATTGACCCTAAGTGGGTTTAAGATATATTATCAATTCGCATGGAAATGTTTGTTACAACATTAAATATAAAAAAAAAATAAAATCCAAACGTTCCACCCACCAAGTATACATATAATAACATTCACATATATAAATACTTCAAATAACATAATAAAATATAAAACAAACTCTTCGTTTACATACTTCAATTAAAAATTATAAATAACAACGTCAAACTTCTGCACAATGCAAAAAATAAATTCAATTGTAGTAGTTAATAAATTAACAACGTTTCTTTTTGAAAAGATGCTCGATTTAAATTAAATGAAGAATTAAACCAAAATTAAAACCGTGTGTCAAAAGTTATTCGAACAAATTTAGAAAATTCGAAAATTTACCTATACTGCTATGTGAAGCACTTTCTTCAATTACATATTTCTCACCAGCAATTGGTTGTCCGGCAACTATACTCGACGTGGATGTAGATGTTTTAATGGTTTTAGACGATGTTGCGACTGGTGTCGATGGCGGAACGGCTGCAATATTGGTTACAACGACCGGAAGCTCTTCGTATTGTTGAATGGGGGGACTACCATCTTTCGTAAGAGAACCCGAAGGTTTTTCGTGCAATTCAACAACAAATATACTGCCACATTCGGGACAAATTACATCTAGAGTAGAGAATAGTCGGTGTAAAATTACCATGAGACGAAATTATTGAACGAATAGACTGAAAGGAGCTTTGTAAAAAAATTTTCTTACCGACATTCGATTTTTTGTAATTATTCTCGCGTGAAAATTGCATGGAACATTTGACGCATTTATACAATTTTTGATTCATTTCGGAGAGTAATCGTTTGGAGAGTATACCTCGTAAATATTTCTCCAATTCCTGAAATGAGAAGGAAATGATTCGATATCTAAAGCAACGGTATAATAATGAATCATTTCGAAAACAGTCTTCCTGACAATGAACACATTATATTTCTCTCTATTCCCCATCCCCTTTAGATTTAGCTTATCAATGACTATGTTACTTAGAACGTTTGCCACGAAAGTCGGTGAAGGAGTGCCGACCAGCTAGATAGTTGGCAATCCAACGAATCTCTTGTGCAGGAATATGCATATTCAACAAGTTTGCGAGAAGCAGAATAGTGAGTGATTGACCTTATCCAATGCATTTGATAGGTCAATTGCCACAAGAATGGTTCTGTGACATTTGTTTCTAAAATGTTTGATCTCCACCAGGATGCTCACGTAGTTTTCACAGATATGTTTTCACATACTTCTGACTAAACTCATAGCCTTAGACTTTCTTATTTCACTGGTTAAATGGATTGATTCTTACCTTACAGGCCAAACAGGACAAGTTAGCTTTCATATTTGCATATCCGCTACCTTCATTTCAACATCCGGTATCCATTTTAGGTCCTCTGCTCTCTTTATAAATGACCTACATCGAATCCTAGATTGCCGTAGCCTGCTTTTTGCTGATGACCTTCAGTTTTTAAGTTTTACATTCCGCTTTCGGCTAAATTTGTCTAAATGCTTTTATATGTTTCCCCCTACACTATTAATAATATGCATATTGAAAGGGTGGATTCATTCAATGTGCTAGGGGTAAAATTCGACAGCAAATTTAATTTTAGTGGTCATTACGAGAACATCGTTAATCGGGCCTACAAACTGTGCTACGCAGTTCTTCCCAATTTCATTGCATTCAATCATGCGTACGCAATTGCAGTTTGGTCTCGCCAGCAGTCAAATAACACACACAACCAACATTGAGGCTGTACAAAGAGTACAAAGAAGTTTCACCCGTTCAAGCGAACGTTTGTCAATCACAAAAAAAAACCATTTGCGAAGGTTTCGAAACTTATACACACAAACATACATATATACGGCGAAGTTCTTCTTCTTTTAGCGGTACAGAAAGGTACATACACTGCGCGACAAATGCTTAGGTTCATGGATATTTTCCTTTAAAATTATATAATTTCTATGTACTCTGATCAGAAATAATTTTTAAATAATGCTCTCTCAATTAACGGTTATTTTAATAAATATTGCAACTCTATCAAGCAACTCGCATAGCTAACGGAATTTTTTAAAATGAAAATCGCAATTTCCACTGCGACAATTGTATAGGTTCACTTACTTTAAAGAGTTATCTCGTCCTGGTGAGAAGTGTTTCTGTAAACATTTTTTTCGCGTTATACTCTGTGAGTCGTATAGTGGATAATGTCAAAAGGAAAGCAACTTTCTGCCGAGGAAAAGGCGACAATTTCCATACTAAAGCAAGAAGGATATTCAAACGGACAAATGGCAATATGGATTCAGCGGAGCTCGAACGTTGCAAGTAATTTTATACGGGATAGTGAAAATTATGGCCAACGATACGCAGGAGGCAGAAAAAAGCGATTTCCGGTGCATTACGGCGACGTCTCTTAAGATAAGCCTCGAATTCGTCCCTTACTGAGCGTAAGCATGGGGAGACTTTGGGGTTATCAACAATTGTGAGGACCATCCAACGAGTTCTTAGATCTTCTTCTTGTTTGAAACGTTTATGGTTAAAGAAAAAACCAGCCTTAACCCCGCAGCATCGCCTACAGCGCCTGGAATTCGCCTCAAGATTCATGAACTGGACATCGCAATGGAGAGGTAATATTTACGGATGAAAAACGGTTTTGTGTGGACGGTCCAGATGGGTTCTCTTACTATTATCATGATATTAGGAAGGAACCTATGTACCTGTCACGCCATCACTCCCGAATAGGTTCCGTTATGGTATGGGGAGCCATATCATATCATGGAACTATCGTCTTGGTCATCCTACGAGGTCGCCAAACGAGTTCATCTTATAAACCGCTCTTAGAAGAGGATATCCCTAAGATAAATGTCATGGACGAAGGCGACCCTTGGATATTGCAACATGATCTTGCCCCAATTCATACAGCGAGGGTAGTTAAATCGTTTATTTTGGAGGAAAATGTGACTTTGTTAGACCGGGTGCCCAACTCCCCTGACATTAACACATTAGAAAACATTTGGGGGTGGCTTGTTCGGGAGGTTTACAGTAGTGGTAAACAGTAAAACCCTAAAGAAGAGTTAATTCATGGAATTAAGACAGCTCGGTCTAAAATACCGCTATCCGTGCTGCATTCTTTACACAATTCCCTACCTTGAAGGCATTATAAAATTATAAATAAAAATGGCGGAAATACACACTATACAACAACAAAAAATTTTCTTGTTGTTTTTGTATTTCTCCTGCTTGACACTTTTCTGAAATATTTTTCAGCGAAAACATTAAGTATAACGGTAAAATCGTCCCTGAACCTAAGCAATTGTCGCAGTGGAAAAAGACTCTTTGAATGAAATCAATTACTGTAATTTAAGTAGAATATCCTGTAGGGCCTCAGTCCATCCATTTTATTTGTGATATTTAATAGTTTCGAAAATAACATTTCTTGAACCGGTAAACTTTTTTTTACCGTTTTCTGGAAGGAAATATGTGTGAACCTAAGCATTTGACGCGCAGTGTATATGGGGCAAAGATAAGGAAACTATGCCACTTATAAAGCGGTGAGTCGAGAAGCGGCCGATTTTGCTGCTCCGGTTTGGTCGCATAGTTTATGCGACACAAATTGGAGTAAAATGCAATTTTGCCAGAATGCCGCTCTACCAACAGCCACAGGTTGCCTCCTAATCCCTGCCCAGCTTCACTTACATCAGGAGACACATTTGATGCCAATACGTGACCACAATCGCCTACTTTCAAAACAGTATTTAATTGGTAGCTATCGAGAGGATCATCCAAATCGTGATCTCATTGACCGAATTCCTCCACCATATAACGTGGTCTACGTGATCTTAAGAGCGAGTTTCAGGGATATAAACGAGATCCTTTCGTTGAAGAAACATACCGGGCCGCCATTGCAATGAATCACACCGACGAAGTGAGTCGGTCTATTGCGAAGTTAGGTACGAATAGTGCTCCCACCACCTATTTCGGCTGAGGAGAATAGAAACAGAGTGATTTTCCCTTATCTTTGGTCAGGTTTCGGTTCACGCCTTAATTCGTATCTATCTCGTATAGACCCGAGCATACAAAACATCTGACCAAATTGCGCTGGCGCGCCTCATGATGTGGGTCATTTGTTTCAATGCCCAGCTGCGCCCACTAGTCTTACCCCTTTATCACTGTGGGAAACCCCTATCGGAGCAGCCACATTCCTGTCCCTGGAGACCACGGACCAGAACGAGGACGAAACATATATATGCATAGCGGCTCACACCTTTCTGTACCGCTAAAAGAAGAAGAACACATTCTGAGACATTTAGTTAATGGGACACGTTGATACGTGGTATAAAAAAAAACTCCGCACGCAACAAACAGGGATTTATGTAACTTCTGGACTGCGCCCCTACACAAATCCCTTGATTACCACTGGAGGACGCCCACCCATGAGTGTCATGATCACAATCTTAGGGTACATTCAAACGACTCGAAAACGGATCGCAAGCTCGAGACAAACAAATGCATTGGCTTATATGGGAAGCTCACGACGAGCGAGAGCAAGCGAGAGTCATGCCACTGTCAAAACACAGCTCGTGAGTCGTGAATGTGCGGGTTTTCGTGCACGATATGTGAAAACACGTCTCGCTAGTTGTGTTTTGACAGCGGCACTGCTCTCGCTCGTCGTGAGCTTCCCATATAAGCCAATGCATTTGTATGGCTGGAGCTTGCGAGCCGTTTGAATGAAGCTTTAGAAGACACTTCGAGCCCTTTGGGATCCCCATTGATGAATAGTATTTCATATGAATGTGGATCCCATACGCTCTAGCGCAGCAGGCGAATCACTTTGCACGAATAAAAGTAAATCGTAGGCATGGGCACAGCACTTACAAAGCCGATCAAGTGACTTAAGTAAATACTCCATAACTAGGTTTCAAAAAAGGGACCTAGGTGGTGGGACAGGGTGTAAGGATTGAAAGAGCATTCCATATCACATTGTTGGGGGTGGAAGCGCCTGTGATTTGGTTCCGGGCATGCGGCCGTCCCGCACTTCAACATCTCTTTTAAGCTCCTAATTGGATGTAATTATACCATGCGCTTCCAACAAAGCACTCCCATGTTTTATTGTGTGCTCTTAAACACTCCAAAATGTCACTTAAATCTCGATATACACATATGGACAAAAAAATAAGTACACCCCTCATGTACCTTTTTATGCTAAATTTTCATACCCTTTTTAAAATTGAATTACTCCAAATAGATAGTCATTACAACAATTAGGATACAACAATGCCAACGGATCCGAAAAACTAAATGGCATCCCCCTATTTTCTTAGTCCCTCCCGATGTTAACTTTGAAGTATGTTTTCAGCTTGGTCAAAATAATAAGTACACCATCGTTTTTTTTTTAACTTTTGACAACAAGTTGCTATTTTCCGTAAGGATTCATTTTTTTATTAATTGCTGTATGCAAGAAGCGTTAAATTAAAAACAAACAAAAATACTTAAGAGGGCGAAAAACGCATGGTAGGTACGAAAAAGGAAGTTTAAGTTCGAAACTTTGAAATAGCGGAAAAATTATTCTCTCAATAACGAAATAAACCAGCTAAACATTGTATTTACTGTGTAATTCATTAAAAAGTAAATATAAGCAGTCTTAAATACAGTTAAGTCTATGTAAGGGCCTTACGGACAACTGTCGGTCTCATTATCACTATGGCGAGAAAAGTTCTCTTGGTGATTTTCGCGGCAAATATTTAAAATATAGAATCCCTTTGAAAAGTTAATCGAAGAATACAAGAAGTAAAGCAGTTTTGACAAAAAGTTTGGAAGTTCCCATGGCGACGTCAAAAAGTGTTGACGATTCAAGAAAATTTGGGAGGGATAGTTTTTCTTGTTCCAGACCGAACAATGAAAACTCACAGAATATTCTGTTTTATTTATGAGATCGTAATAAATTTGATTGGAAAGTACTCTTATCGTAATATTCTTCATTCAGGAAAAAAATAATATAATATATGCTACATCTACTGACTATTTCCCATGGAGTCGAAAAACGTGGTCTATGGTTTAATTTTCATAGTTTGGTTTCGTTCAAATATACCTAATACCCGTTACAATGAAACAATTTCCATATAAGAAATGTTATTTTAGAGTCCTAGAATATTTCACTGATGAACACACACACTTTAAATGGGGATTTCAGCAGGATATTAACCCTAACCGTACCTCACAAACTAGTCAAGGATCCGCTTCAACCAAGTCGGGTGGCTTTTCACGTTGTTACTAGAGTTAAATTGAATCTGGAATGTTTAGGGGGAGTTGAATCAATGAAACAGAAACACAGTTTTCACAAAACGGACCAATTACGGAATTTCCTGGAAGTAACTGGATATATGGATGTATGGGAACATACCATAAGAATTATCTCCAAAAGGCCAACAAAAACCTTTTTTTCTTTCAAAATAATGGACCATTTACTTTTAAATAGTAAAATAAATTAAATTCTTGTCGAATTAGAACTTAATATTTTAATTCAAACAAGTTTTAATCAAATTAACTGACATGTACTTATTATTTTGTCCAGCCTATTTTAGTCAGTTCGTACTTTTTCAAGGTAAATGAAAGCTGTTATTTATTATAATATGCTAATTTACATATTATTTCATTCCTCACCAATTAAGTATTTAAATCTTTCCATATGAGTTTATTTCCTAAAATAACTACTTGGCTACAGGGTGATAAGAAAAATTCGTATGGGTGTACTTATTTCTTTGGCCATATGTGTACATAGATGTAAATTCACACAAACAAATTCGGAATTTTTCATAATTACCTGACATAATCCTTCCTCTACCGTAAAAACTCGTTCGCGTTTATCTTTTTTCACCGTGTCAAACACAATCCGTATCGTATCACTTTTAATTCGTTCGCAACTCTCCAATATTTTCAGACTCCATTTAGTCTTCGTCCTATTCGAAATGAAAGAATTACCTTGACACATAAAATTTAAAAGAGTACACTCCCTTACCTTCTAGTAAGAATATCTCTTTCCTTTATGTACGCATCGGAAACGGCCAGAAATACCTCGTCACTGTAATCATTTTGGTGGACGATATACGTCACTTCGTTATCATCGGGTTCGGAAACTGTAGAAAAGAATAAGTTTATTCATTGCTGAATCAAAGAGAATTTTTCCTCATAAGACTCACTTTCTGCTTCGTCATTTCCTGCGCCATAAATACTGTCCAGTGTGCTGTCGATTTCATTCTCATTCGTCGATTTGTAGAGTGTATCATTCGGATCATCTGAACTTTTCGTCTGTACACTTTGGTATAATGTTTCCGTTTCAGATGTAACCGGTGAGCTTGATGCCTTAATAGGCGACGTTTCAGTCGATTCTATTTTCGGAGATAAACGATTCGAGTTCGGCGTAGAAGACAATAAGGCATTCGCTTCTTTTTTCATAGCTATCCGCTCGACCACAGGTTTCGGTTGTGTGTTTGCAGCAGAGCCTGTCGTCATACTGCCTAGAAGATCGTTCATAAATTCTTGCGTTGAGACTCTCTTTCTAGACGGCGAATTCTCAATGCCCAGCACACTGCGAACCATATCGGCATTTTCATTCTGCAGCCAGCCGGAACCAAATTTTTCTCTCATTTCGTCAATTTGCCGTTTAGTTTCCAGATGATCTTTGCTGCCTTCGGGCACTTGTGGGCGCACATATTCCTTGTAGCTGGACGCCTGAATCGATGGATTATCGTCTTCAATTTCCACGGTACGTACTTTTGCTTTCTTCTGCTTCTCGGACACGGAACTCGTCATTTCATTGCTTATCGTCGATTCACTTAGACGGAAACTACGAATTGAACCGACACTGGAAGCGGGCGTCTGATTTTGTGATAGTCGACTGGGTGTCGATAGTCCACTGGAACGGGCGCCCAATGAAATACGATTCGAGTAGCCCTGACAGCTACCAATCACAGCCTTTTCACTCTTGCTCAGTGTATCCGAGTCGAGTGTGAATTTCATGCTTGCAACATTTTTGTTAAGATATTGTGCGGATTTTAGGCGGTGTTTTGGATGGCACGCCAATGGATTGCCCGTTAGGTTCAAATATCGTAACCCAACCAGAGTACTGACGGGAAGCAACAGGTTGTGATCGAGCAGACAATTGTCCGATAGGTCCAGTTCGTTTAGGGCATCGAGACGCGCCAAGCCACTTAAATCTTCAATGAAGTTGTTGTTCAGTATTAGAACTTGCAGACGTCTCGGTGCCTCTGTGTGAAAGGCGGGGATATGTGTTAGTCGATTATAGCTCAAATTGAGTACTTTTAAATTCGGTAGCCATTTGATGGCATCCACACTGATTAACTGATTTCGACTGAGGTTTAAAGTTTGCAACCACTGAGCAAATTCAAGTGAAGAGTCAACCGATCGCAGATTGTTATAGCTGAAGTCTGCCTGTTTCAACTCATTCCAGACAAATCCATTCGATTTGTCCCCGCCGCAATATGTGATAATGTCCTCGACGTTCATCACACTCCGAACGCACACAATCTGCTGTAGTTGAGCACGCAGTGGTTGAATGCCCACTATTTGCTTTACATTGACCTTTTGCACCTCCAGCCGTTGAAGACTTCGAAATTTGCTAATGTCAATGACACCCTCAAACGCCTCTTCGCCGGGAAACCGTGTCACGCACAATCGAGGCGTTTTTTGAACAAAATCATGAATGAGTTGCAATTCTCTGAACACTTCTGATTTGGAATTATTGGTTTTGACCACTTGGAACGACATTGGCGAGCAGAGCTCATTTTGGTCGGCAATAAGTGTGAATGAATCATTGAGGGCACGCAGCAAATGACCTGTTGACACCGAAAAACAACAATGAATAATGCATAGTGGCGGCGAAAATTGAAGAGTCATTACCTGAGACGGTGAAGGTAAATTCGGACGTTAGAATTTTGTCGCCTTTGTCGCGAAGCAGCTGGGCCAGCTGCGAAATACGTTTCGGATCCATGGCGCTATCTAAATTTAGAACTTGTTGTTGACGCTTCTACGATCGGTCGCTTGTCGACAAACATTCGACACGATGCGCACTGTACAATGAACAATATGTATATGAGAATTATGATTTATTTTTACATTGGTCGACTTATTGGTTTCGAATATTGTGATAAGCGAAAAACGGGCAGCAGTCAGGCAGTAGAGGTGATATCATGCAGTTTCCAAGATGGACCTGATTGCAACCAAAGAGTCACTTTTCACGAACGTTGCGCTAGTGAACATTATTCACCGGCTCCAAACCTGATAAATTCAATTTCACTCGTAACAAGATGATGTTGTATCACATTTTATCAAGGGTGAGCCATTTATTGCCTCATTATTTGATAACTGGTTCCAATAAGATGCACCCACAATTCTTTCTTTGGGTCAGGTCAGATTACTGCCAATTACGTCGAAGTTTTCGTTTTGTCTATTGCGTTTCCAGTCGCAATAGTTTGTTCATGATGATTGTATTAAACTTGGAAACTAATTAGAACACTCCGATCGAATGAAAACATAAAAATAGTCGACAAAAGACAAGAATAAAAACACCTCGCGAACACTCTCCTATGAGAACAAATGTCAATTCCAATTGCACAAGTTGCAGCTGTTTCGAAGTTTACAACTCATTCAATTTCGAATTCGTAATTACTGGGATGGCTGCGTTCGGTTTTGTTTACGTTTGGTGTTTACACTTTAAGTGTAGGGTACACTGCAATATTTTACAAGTACAACGTTTGTTTTGCATGTTCAAAAGTTGCCATTTGAAATTACAGTCAAACCTCGATAATTCGGTACCTTGATAAGTGCAAAACCTCGGCAGTTCGTTGTATTTTCTTGGTCCCTCAACAAAAAAATGCATTTGAGGAGCCTATTATTAAAAGCCACTGTTTTCATTTTTTTTTTTAAATTTTGTTTATAAGATTTTTTTATATGGAGTTCGTTGCCCAAAACTACACGCGATACTAAAAAAAAAAAACGTATTTAACCCTTAATTTGCATGGTGAGTCCCAGGGACTCCTCCTCAGATTACTTTTATCAATAACTTTTATAATAAGGCAAATACGTTTCAGTGCGTTTTAGTACCTTCCTCCAGTAGCGCGGTGGACTTGGAGAGAAGACGACGTGTGCTTGCGCTATTTGCTTCGGTGAGTAATAACGGTAGAAGGAGTCCGTGGGACTCCACCATGCACTTTGTGTTATTAAATGAGAGCAATTGTCGATTTTTGTATTGTACTCTATCAAGCTTTTTTAATGTAATAAGCTATTTTCATGGCTTCCAACCGATGTAATATTACCCATATCATTGTTTTGGAGTAAAATCCTGCTAGTGTTCCGACACAATGGTTGGAAGAAGTCATTATTTGGATTGCACACTAGTTAGATATGTTTCCGAATAGATAAAGGCTGTCTTTTTTGTTCTTTGGTACACCATGACCAACCACACTTTTTTTTCTGAGACAAATTAACCAGAAATTATAATTATGTATATTATATAATTACACCAAGGGTGAAGTAGATGCAATCGAAATGTACACTGTTTTTTCATGCAGCCGTCGTACTCTTCGATGACCTACAGTAGATATGTTTGTTATTTTCGATATTTGTGGAATTAATCCCCATGTCTTCAGTTAATCTTAAAATGTATGCCTAAAACTAACAAGACTTTAGTTCCTGACACAATTAACTACACAACTGAAGCTAACCTGTACAATACATACAATGTTGCCCAGAACAACAGGCTCACAGCATTAGAAACCCTAAAGGTAAACCTTCTAACTGATGAAATTGATAATGGAGTTGTGATAAATTCCTCGGAATCAGAGAATATACTGTTTCTCATGCTGAAACAAATAATGAAGAAGACAATTTATATTCGCAACTCTTATTACAAACCAATATTCCCGTCATGATAAAAAAAAAGTATGAAGAAAATTCACAGAACATTATCTGAATTGAAGCAATGCACGTTTTTTTATTTAGATGCTATTTGAGAAGATTTATGTTTATTTTATAATTGGATATGTTTATCTATTCAAAATTAGTAAAAAATGGAAATTATTTTTATATAAAGTTTAAATTTTACTATTTTTAAGGAGTGAGCATTCTTTTATGCGATTTTTGAGACTGTAAATTTAACTGGAAGTTCTAGAAAATAAACTCATTAAAAGTTCCTAATGTAAGTTAAAATCTATTGTTGATGGACAATATTAACAATATTTATAGATAATTTTACGAAAACTACATTGGTTTTGCTTTTATTAAGATTGAAGTAAGGAGTCCCTGGGACTCCACCATACACTTTAAGGGAGTTTTCACCACCATGCAAACCAAGGGTTAATGAAGCCAGCCGATAGGTAACTGAATTATCTATAAGCTTCGGGAATCAGAATCCTTCATTTTTAATTAAAACTCTTCTAAATATAGTAAAGAAAAATGCTGTTATTTACAAAATCTGCCATCTCCAATCGAGTTTGGGTTTCAAAACACGCTAACCATATGAAAAAGATATATGGTAACAAATAACGCCACCCCCTGTACAGTATATTAGCTGAAAATGGTTCGCTATGAAAAACGCACATGTCCATAAATCAAATTTTCGTTTAAATTTCTGATAAATTAGATTAAAAATAAGTTACAGTTCTGAAAAAACATCAGAGGCCTAGCCGTTTTCGAGATACAGCCTCCCAAAGATAACCAAACATCAGCCAAGTTTGACGCCTCTAGAATCATCTATTTAGCATGATATTTGCAATTTTGTTTTCAAATGAAAATTTTCCAAAATGGGTTTTGAAAAAGTCGATGTAGAGCGTATTTAGAGCTACATTTTGGTGGATCAACCAGGGTCCTAGCTATCACCGTTTCCGAGATACAGCCGCCTAAAGGTGAGCAACATTTTTAGGCCAAATTTGACTGCCCTGGGACACAGATAAGAAAAACTACCAGATGTCTTATCGGTATTTTGGAGCTTAAAATTCTTCAGCAGTGCCATCTAAGTTGGAACAATTCAATTAAAGTCCAAAAGCTCGTTTAAAGCAATGGTTCGTGTCTACAAACCATACTATCCACATCAAAAGCAGCCAACAGATGGACGACATAGAGCCTTTACGAGCTAACCTCTTTCTGAAATTTGTGTTTTGTCGCATGTACCTACCTATATGTATTCAAATGCGCTGCACTTGGATGCGCGAGTAGAACACACCAGTCCGCATCCAGCCACACATGTAGATCGAATGTCGAATGTGACGAACCATCTCAAGACCATAAGTAGAAGGTCGAAGCGTATCTTTGAAAAATGTTCGAGCAGTGTTTTAGAAGAGAACGATATGTGTGTAGTGTGCATGTATGCATAGCAGTTAGAGATTTAGGAAATGATGCATGCACCTAGGCCTGTTCCAAAAACCGGGATCCCGGTACAAAACCGGTGTTCACTTGGTACTGGACCCGATATTCTAAAGTACCGATATCCCGGTTTTTTTTGGTACCGAGTTAAAAAACCGACCAACGAGTCGGTTTTTTGGTACCGAGTTAAAAAGAACGATTCACTTCAACCATGAGCCGGTTTTTTTCAGGTTTTTTGGTACCGGTTTTTTACCCGGTACTCAAAAAAACCGGCTCATGGTTGAAAAAACCGTCGGTACTGAAAAAAAACCTGAGTCAGGGAAACCGCTTGTGGTACCGGGTATTGAAAAAAACCGGAACCCGGTACTGAAATCTCGGTACCGAACAGGCCTACATGCACCGAACCACGGTAGGCGCAACAGGGCGGCGGCGGAGTCCGAGCAAATGATTACCCAAAAGGATCGAGAACAATTTTCTGTTAGAGATATCTATTACAGAGAACTATTTTTTTAATTGTTGTATCTTTTGATTTAATTAATTGTACATACTTATTTAAAATGGAAATTGGAGGAATGTTGTTGTTTGCATATAATAAATTCGGGAATAATGAAATCAGTCATAGATTTATAGAATCAAAATTTATAGATTCGAAATCCGTTTTTTAATTTTATTTATTTTTAATTTTGCTAATACCCATACTCTAAAATTTTTATACCGTTCGATTTCTAAGTGAAAGGGTATATTACGATACTTTGTCATGGAGTTTGTAACGCAGTCTCAGACTATATAAAAGGGTATATAAATTGATCAGTATGACGAAGGAAGTCGATTGGACGATTGTGCGTCTGTCTGTCTGTTGCAATGCGTGCTTATTTCTATTGCAGACTGTTGTTGTTGTATTTTTGGATCACCAAAATCGGACAATAGGGTCATGGGCACGCAATACAAAACCCAACTCCAAAAAGCATTTTTTATAAGAAAACCTTTTTCATTTATACACGATTTTCAACCTAAGTTTACACGCATATGTATGTATTTCTAAATAAACATCGAAACAAATAAAAATGGATGGAATAGGACCATGACATCCAAGCCTATCCCCTCGAAATTATGTTCTTCTAAGTCATTTTGTTATTTGTTCACAAATTCTAATCAAACCTTACATCGAAACTACAAAAACAAACAGAATCCTACTGTGGAGTCAAGGTAATCAAGGGCCATACAGACCCAATCTCCCCAATCTGAGATTTTTTGTTACCTGTGTACCTATCCTAACAAAGCTTCACACAAATATTGTCCTACCGACGTCACCGATACTATAGAAAAGATGGAAGATGGAGCTGTCATTGAAACCACACCCACAAAGCAAGTTACAATAATTGCTTAAGAACGGACGGAATCCGAATTTAATCCATTAGAAGACAGTTTATCTTTTTGGCGTATGAATGTACTCGTCGAGTCCTTTGATTTGAGTACCCATATGTTCATCGCCGATCAAAACTAAAAAGTCGACTTTTTTCAACTCTTCGTGTTTCGTACTAGCATTTCTAGCACTAGCATTTCTAGCATCATTTGGGATTATTATCTCTAGCATTATCACTACTATCATTTCTAGCATTCGCATTACTAGCACTTTGTATTAGATTCAATAGATTTTCATGTAAAACAAGTACATACCGCTATACATTTTTTGCTAGCATGTAATAGAGAAATTTTAAGTCACTTGGATTACGACCAGCAAGCGGTAAGGGTCATTAGAATAATTTAACTAATATTGTAATTCTTCATAGATTTGAATATTCTACTGGAATTTGGAATTGGATATGGATTTGCATTAAGTATACGAATGGAAAACTACAAAACGCCTTTTTTTCAATTTACGGGTTCAAGGATATTTCGTGATCCGCTACACTTCGGGACATCCTGTTATCTTTTCTTTATCAACTTCTAAAGCAGGAGCTCCCAACCTGTGCGTCGCGACTCCCTGGGGCGTCGCGAGGAAATCTTAGGAGCGTCGTGGGACGCCCACCACACCGGTCGCCTTCACACACCAAATTGCTGAGTATCGTACCCAAAGACAAATTATATTTACTAAAATCCCTTCGCGATAAAAAGATAAGACACTGCTTATTAAGGTCCATCTAGACGTGTCGCCAAATGGATGTTGTCATTCCATCCAAACGTGTCGCCATTTGGCTATGCGTCCAGTTTTGATATTCAATATGGCAACTCAACCAACCGCTTTGACAACCGCTTGTCAAATTCATAGTGACAATTTTGCAACTTTTCTTCGTTCTTTTGTGTGAAATTGAATAATTCTTGAATGGCCGTGTAATAATTCAAACGCGCAGAGTCCGATTTTGATAATTAAATTTAAAAAAATCACCAAAATGAAATTTTGGTTATGTCATTTTTTGGCTGCTCGTGTGGATGCTAAGTAGCAGCCAAATGGCTGCACGCGATGCCAGTTTTTGGACGCGTCGCTATTTGGCGACACGTCTAGAGGGACCTTTAGGTTGTACCGCCACAACAGCATTTATGACGAGTTTGTAGTGAAAACTTTGTCGTTGATTTGGTGTGAAAAAGGTAGAAACAGGAACGAGACCCCCATATTCTCAGAATTTGAAACCACACTTGTATTCACCGGTACAAAGTAAAGACAGAGACACACTCATTCTGTTAAATATTTCAACACCTGCTGCTAAAAACATATCACCAGAATTAAGCCTAGTGATAGACATTACTATTACAGTTGTAAACTTCATTTAATCAAGACCCGTGAAGGTAAGGTTCTTTCGTCAGCTTTGTCAGGACTTGGGAGCTGAGCACACATGCTTACTGTATTATTGGGTGCCAAGAGCAAATGTTCTATCACGGGTACGGGTATACGCATTAAAAAAAGAATTTATGAGTTTTTACTGACGGAATCCCATAATGATGCTGAAAAGTTTCAAGACACTGACTTCTTAATAAAACTCTCATATCTGTGTGATATATTTGAGAAATTAAATGCTCCTAATAAGTCATTGCAAGGAAACGAAACACATATTCTTCAACTTTCAGATAAAGTTTCAACATTTTTCAAAAGAAGCTGCTTTTTTGGAAAGGAAAACTGGAGGAGGGACAGGTAAATTGTTTCCCAGTTTTACAAGGCTCGCTGCAGGAAACATCTTTTAGTAATTTAAGTCCAAACTTAAAGTTTACATTTATGCGACATTTGGTGACTTTATAAAGGCATTTTGAACAGTATTTTCCTGATAAGTTTGAAGAATACAATTGGGTTAGAGATCCATTTCAATCGACTCCACCTCCATCTTCACTTCCTACTGCCGAAGAAGAGTAACTACTGTTAGAGCTATCATGGTGATACCAGCTTAAAGTTACGGTTCGACAAACACAAGCTTTTTGAATTTTGGGCCAACGTATCGTAAGAATACCCTGGGCTCAGCTCGACTGCTTTGAATATTCTTTTGCCATGCGCAACATCATATTTGTGTGAAACTGGTTTTTCTGCCAATGCAGCCATTAAATCAAAGTACACGTCAAAACTTAATTTAGAAAAAGAGGTAAGAGTAGCAATTTCGAAACTTCAGCCCAGGTTTGAAAAGATGTGCTCACAGAAGCAGGCTCAACTATCGCACTGATTAAATTTCACTCATCGGCATTTTTGAAATTATATTTTTACAGTTATAAAAAAAAACTAAAGTAATAATTTACGAAAAAATTTGAATGAACAGTTTTGATTTTAATATTATTATTATAAGCGAAGCTTTGAATTAAATGAAAATTGTGTTATTTTTATTTGAATTACACGAAAAATTTAATTTTTTATTTTTATTGAATTAACGCAAGATTTGAATTAAATGAAAAATATTTGTTTTATCGTTTCTTTTTTCTATGAAGTCAAAGTACACTGAGAAGGCTTATGCTTGGAATGACACATTGAGCAGTAAGCACCGTATTACTGGCACATTTGATGCAGTAGAGTGCTTATGGCCTTCTTGAAATAAATCTTTGGCTGCAAATTTATATTTTTCTATGTCAATTTTCTTTCAAACTGAATATTTATGCATGCTCACTTCATCCCTAACTCTTCTGTTTATTTTCTATAATGAATTGATTTCATTATGACAAATTTGTTGTGTTTGAAATGTCTGTAATTTTCACCAAACAACGCACTCCCTCCTTCCTCAGATAGTAAAGCCAACTATAACCACACAGAAAACAAAATGTCTTACTAGAGGTGCGTCGCGAAAAATGTTAAGCTGTAAAGGGAGTCGCAGCATAAAAAAGGTTGGGAACCTCTGTTTTAAAGTATTCATGTCAAAGACTGTTATCATTCAACACATTCCTACCAAATTTCATAACGATCGGTTGAGCCGTTCGAGAAGCTATTTAGTGAACAGACGGACAGACAAAATCGATTTCATAAGTGTTTTTTCCAAAAATTCTAAGAAACCCTAAAAATTGTTGGATTTATATCCAATACAATTTAGATTGGAATTTTTTCACGCATATTGCTTACTTGGAGGGGGATGCTGTCGTAAACATGCGCTCGCAATTGAATGTCTTCGACCCTCCACGCGCATCCGTTCGACCACGACAAAAAAAGCAAAAAAAACGGATAGTGTATATCTAGGTTCTAGACTATAAGACTAACGGCACTACATTCTCTCAGAGGTCGGTTTACTTATCGCTTTGTTTTGCAGGTAGTGCAGGAATAAATTTTCTTGAATTCGGTGATTTGTCCTACTTCCCAAATAAAAGGGACCGATCGGAAAGCTTTGCGTAAGATCCATCCTGGTCCGTTAGATGTGACCACTACAACTCACTATGTAGCTGCAAGATACGAAAAGGAAGAATAAAAACTCAAGTAAATCCCGCGATCTCTAGAACTCACTGTTAGCGTAGTTCGAGGACTTTGTTGGATGTTTTGTGTTGCTCTTATTGTGATCCATCTATCCATTCGATTCCGGCAAATACATGTAAATTAAAATTTCAACATATTATATGTATAGAAATTGTAGGACCAATAAGGCATATTCTGTCTAAATTCTCATGTTTGTGTAATCGGTTACAGAGAGATATTTTGCGACCTCGATAACTCAAGGTGACCCCAGGGTATAGCCATCGCTACTTTCAACGAAGAATAACGAATAATTGTCAATCAATCATATGCCAGATTGTACGAAAATTGTATGGGAATATCTTCCAATACAACAGAGCGATTATTTCTTAGTCTCATAAGATCTCAAAAACATATCAACAAACCGCACGCGCACGATATCAGCGGCTACCTGGGTCATCTTGCGTGTTTTTTCTATATGCAGTTTTTTTTGCGCAGATACCGCGTACCGCCACTTCATTGCATTTGCATAAGCCACGTGGCATAGGCAATGCACGCACGACATCCTGATCCGGAGCGGCCTCAGCGGCAGCCTGCGTCATCTTTCATGTTTTTTCTATATGAAGTTTTCGCAGGCACATCTACCGCATGGATAGGTTTGCGTAAGCCACGCGGTATTACATGTCTGCTGAGAAAGATGCACTAATGACTTCAAAACATCCCGATGGGAAAATAAGCGCTCTAGAAGGCCTCTGCATGTCCGCAGAGGTAAGCGCTTCTCAAGAAGCGGTAAACATGTTTTTTTTTTTACGGAACTGCTTTCCAAGAAGCGCAATCGCGAATGGCACGTCTCTATAAGCGTCATTGTAAATTAAAAGAAAGCGAAGCAAAGCTGATACAGTGGGAGCGCTTCCCCAGAAGCACAATTATGAATAAAGAGAAAGCGCTGAAAAACTGTTTCTGGGCGAAGTGCTTCCAATTTTTCCGATTGGGATGAACGTAGATTTGAATTTCAAACTGAATCCCCGCCATACATTTACCATTAAAAGATGATATAGTACCGGAAGATGTCAGGGTAGTAAGTGGATTGAGTATTTGGATTACAAATAAAGTGGAAAGGGTCTTTGCTGAAGAGCTTTGAAAGAGACTTTGGTTTGAATCACGAAATATCCAATATTGGATATTTTGCGGTATGCGTCCGGGGTTAATATTTTGTATGGCGTGAGAGATATGGTAGTTATTAGTATGTGCCTGGGATCAATATTTACCGAGATATGGGCAATTTTGTGTTTTCAAGTGAAAATTTTCGAAACTGGGTTTTGAAAAAGTCGATGTAGAGCGTATTTGGAGCTACATTTTGGTGAAACAACCAGGGTCCTAGCTATCACCGTTTCCAAGATACAGCCACCTAAAGGTGACCAACATTTTTAGGCCAAATTTGACTGCCCTGGGATCAATATTTACCGAGATATGGGCAATTTTGTGTTTTCAAGTGAAAATTTTCGAAACTGGGTTTTGAAAAAGTCGATGTAGAGCGTATTTGGAGCTACATTTTGGTGAAACAACCAAATAGGCCAAATATGACTGCCCTGCGATCAATAATTACCGAGATATGGGCAATTTTGTGTTTTCAAGTGAAAATATTCGAAACTGGGTTTTGAAAAAGTCGATGTAGAGCGTATTTGGAGCTACATTTTGGTGAAACAACCAGGGTCCTAGCTATCACCGTTTCCGAGATACAGCCGCCTAAAGGTGACCAACATTTTAAGGCCAAATTTGACTGCCCTGCGATCAATATTTACCGAGATATGGGCAATTTTGTGTTTTCAAGTGAAAATTTTCGAAACTGGGTTTTGAAAAAGTCGATGTAGAGCGTATTTGGAGCTACATTTTGGTGAAACAACCAAATAGGCCAAATATGACTGCCCTGCGATCAATAATTACCGAGATATGGGCAATTTTGTGTTTTCAAGTGAAAATTTTCGAAACTGGGTTTTGAAAAAGTCGATGTAGAGCGTATTTGGAGCTACATTTTGGTGAAACAACCAGGGTCCTAGCTATCACCGTTTCCGAGATACAGCCGCCTAAAGGTGACCAACATTTTTAGGCCAAATTTGACTGCCCTGCGATCAATATTTACCGAGATATGGGTAATTTTCTGTTTTCAAGTGAAAATTTTCGAAACTGGGTTTTGAAAAAGTCGATGTAGAGCGTATTTGGAGCTACATTTTGGTGAAACAACCAGGGTCCTAGCTATCACCGTTTCCGAGATACAGCCGCCTAAAGGTGACCAACATTTTTAGGCCAAATTTGACTGCCCTGCGATCAATATTTACCGAGATATGGGCAATTTTGTGTTTTCAAGTGAAAATTTTCGAAACTGGGTTTTAAAAAAGTCGATGGAGAGCGTATTTGGAGCTACATTTTGGTGAAACAACCAGGGTCCTAGCTATCACCGTTTCCGAGATACAGCCGCCTAAAGGTGACCAACATTTTTAGGCCAAATTTGACTGCCCTGGGATCAATATTTACCGAGATATGGGCAATTTTGTGTTTTCAAGTGAAAATTTTCGAAACTGGGTTTTGAAAAAGTCGATGTAGAGCGTATTTGGAGCTACATTTTGGTGAAACAACCAGGGTCCTAGCTATCACCGTTTCCGAGATACAGCCGCCTAAAGGTGACCAACATTTTAAGGCCAAATTTGACTGCCCTGCGATCAATATTTACCGAGATATGGGCAATTTTGTGTTTTCATGTGAAAATTTTCGAAACTGGGTTTTGAAAAAGTCGATGTAGGGCGTATTTGGAGCTACATTTCGGTGAAACAACCAGGGTCCTAGCTATCACCGTTTCCGAGATACAGCCGCGTAAAGGTGACCAACATTTTTAGGCCAAATATGACTGCCCTGCGATCAATATTTACCGAGATATGGGCAATTTTGTGTTTTCAAGTGAAAATTTTCGAAACTGGGTTTTGAAAAAGTCGATGTAGAGCGTATTTGGAGCTACATTTTGGTGAAACAACCAGGGTCCTAGCTATCACCGTTTCCGAGATACAGCCGCCTAAAGGTGACCAACATTTTAAGGCCAAATTTGACTGCCCTGCGATCAATATTTACCGAGATATGGGCAATTTTGTGTTTTCATGTGAAAATTTTCGAAACTGGGTTTTGAAAAAGTCGATGTAGGGCGTATTTGGAGCTACATTTCGGTGAAACAACCAGGGTCCTAGCTAACACCGTTTCCGAGATACAGCCGCCTAAAGGTGACCAACATTTTTAGGCCAAATTTGACTGCCCTGCGATCAATATTTACCGAGATATGGGCAATTTTGTGTTTTCAAGTGAAAATTTTCGAAACTGGGTTTTGGAAAAGTCGATGTAGAGCGTATTTGGAGCTACATTTTGGTGAAACAACCAGGGTCCAGGTTTCCGAGATACAGCCGCCTAAAGGTGACCAACATTTTTAGGCCAAATTTGACTGCCCTGGGATCAATATTTACCGAGATATGGGCAATTTTGTGTTTTCAAGTGAAAATTTTCGAAACTGGGTTTTGAAAAAGTCGATGTAGAGCGTATTTGGAGCTACATTTTGGTGAAACAACCAGGGTCCTAGCTATCACCGTTTCCGAGATACAGCCGCCTAAAGGTGACCAACATTTTAAGGCCAAATTTGACTGCCCTGCGATCAATATTTACCGAGATATGGGCAATTTTGTGTTTTCATGTGAAAATTTTCGAAACTGGGTTTTGAAAAAGTCGATATAGGGCGTATTTGGAGCTACATTTCGGTGAAACAACCAGGGTCCTAGCTATCACCGTTTCCGAGATACAGCCGCGTAAAGGTGACCAACATTTTTAGGCCAAATATGACTGCCCTGCGATCAATATTTACCGAGATATGGGCAATTTTGTGTTTTCAAGTGAAAATTTTCGAAACTGGGTTTTGAAAAAGTCGATGTAGAGCGTATTTGGAGCTACATTTTGGTGAAACAACCAGGGTCCTAGCTATCACCGTTTCCGAGATACAGCCGCCTAAAGGTGACCAACATTTTAAGGCCAAATTTGACTGCCCTGCGATCAATATTTACCGAGATATGGGCAATTTTGTGTTTTCATGTGAAAATTTTCGAAACTGGGTTTTGAAAAAGTCGATGTAGGGCGTATTTGGAGCTACATTTCGGTGAAACAACCAGGGTCCTAGCTAACACCGTTTCCGAGATACAGCCGCCTAAAGGTGACCAACATTTTTAGGCCAAATTTGACTGCCCTGCGATCAATATTTACCGAGATATGGGCAATTTTGTGTTTTCAAGTGAAAATTTTCGAAACTGGGTTTTGGAAAAGTCGATGTAGAGCGTATTTGGAGCTACATTTTGGTGAAACAACCAGGGTCCTAGCTATCACCGTTTCCGAGATACAGCCGCCTAAAGGTGACCAACATTTTTAGGCCAAATTTGACTGCCCTGCGATCAATATTTACCGAGATATGGGCAATTTTGTGTTTTCAAGTGAAAATTTTCGAAACTGGGTTTTGAAAAAGTCGATGTAGAGCGTATTTGGAGCTACATTTTGGTGAAACAACCAGGGTCCTAGCTATCACCGTTTCCGAGATACAGCCGCCTAAAGGTGACCAACATTTTTAGGCCAAATTTGACGGCCCTGCGATCAATATTTACCGAGATATGGGTAATTTTCTGTTTTCAAGTGAAAATTTTCGAAACTGGATTTTGAAAAAGTCGATGTAGAGCGTATTTGGAGCTACATTTTGGTGAAACAACCAGGGTCCTAGCTATCACCGTTTCTGAGATACAGCCGCGTAAAGGTGACCAACATTTTTAGGCCAAATATGACTGCCCTGCGATCAATATTTACCGAGATATGGGCAATTTTGTGTTTTCAAGTGAAAATTTTCGAAACTGGGTTTTGAAAAAGTCGATGTAGAGCGTATTTGGAGCTACATTTTGGTGAAACAACCAGGGTCCTAGCTATCACCGTTTCCGAGATACAGCCGCCTAAAGGTGACCAACATTTTTAGGCCAAATTTGACTGCCCTGCGATCAATATTTACCGAGATATGGGCAATTTTGTGTTTTCAAGTGAAAATTTTCGAAACTGGGTTTTGAAAAAGTCGATGTAGAGCGTATTTGGAGCTACATTTTGGTGAAACAACCAGGGTCCTAGCTATCACCGTTTCCGAGATACAGCCGCCTAAAGGTGACCAACATTTTTAGGCCAAATTTGACTGCCCTGGGATCAATATTTACCGAGATATGGGCAATTTTGTGTTTTCAAGTGAAAATTTTCGAAACTGGGTTTTGAAAAAGTCGATGTAGAGCGTATTTGGAGCTACATTTTGGTGAAACAACCAGGGTCCTAGCTATCACCGTTTCCGAGATACAGCCGCCTAAAGGTGACCAACATTTTTAGGCCAAATTTGACTGCCCTGGGATCAATATTTACCGAGATATGGGCAATTTTGTGTTTTCAAGTGAAAATTTTCGAAACTGGGTTTTGAAAAAGTCGATGTAGAGCGTATTTGGAGCTACATTTTGGTGCAACAACCAGGGTCCTAGCTATCACCGTTTCCGAGATACAGCCGCCTAAAGGTGACCAACATTTTTAGGCCAAATTTGACTGCCCTGGGATCAATATTTACCGAGATATGGGCAATTTTGTGTTTTCAAGTGAAAATTTTCGAAACTGGGTTTTGAAAAAGTCGATGTAGGGCGTATTTGGAGCTACATTTTGGTGAAACAACCAGGGTCCTAGCTATCACCGTTTCCGAGATACAGCCGCCTAAAGGTGACCAACATTTTTAGGCCAAATTTGACTGCCCTGGGATCAATATTTACCGAGATATGGGCAATTTTGTGTTTTCAAGTGAAAATTTTCGAAACTGGGTTTTGAAAAAGTCGATGTAGAGCGTATTTGGAGCTACATTTTGGTGAAACAACCAGGGTCCTAGCTATCACCGTTTCCGAGATACAGCCGCCTAAAGGTGACCAACATTTTTAGGCCAAATTTGACTGCCCTGCGATCAATATTTACCGAGATATGGGCAATTTTGTGTTTTCAAGTGAAAATTTTCGAAACTGGGTTTTGGAAAAGTCGATGTAGAGCGTATTTGGAGCTACATTTTGGTGAAACAACCAGGGTCCTAGCTATCACCGTTTCCGAGATACAGCCGCCTAAAGGTGACCAACATTTTTAGGCCAAATTTGACTGCCCTGCGATCAATATTTACCGAGATATGGGCAATTTTGTGTTTTCAAGTGAAAATTTTCGAAACTGGGTTTTGAAAAAGTCGATGTAGAGCGTATTTGGAGCTACATTTTGGTGAAACAACCAGGGTCCTAGCTATCACCGTTTCCGAGATACAGCCGCCTAAAGGTGACCAACATTTTTAGGCCAAATTTGACGGCCCTGCGATCAATATTTACCGAGATATGGGTAATTTTCTGTTTTCAAGTGAAAATTTTCGAAACTGGATTTTGAAAAAGTCGATGTAGAGCGTATTTGGAGCTACATTTTGGTGAAACAACCAGGGTCCTAGCTATCACCGTTTCTGAGATACAGCCGCGTAAAGGTGACCAACATTTTTAGGCCAAATATGACTGCCCTGCGATCAATATTTACCGAGATATGGGCAATTTTGTGTTTTCAAGTGAAAATTTTCGAAACTGGGTTTTGAAAAAGTCGATGTAGAGCGTATTTGGAGCTACATTTTGGTGAAACAACCAGGGTCCTAGCTATCACCGTTTCCGAGATACAGCCGCCTAAAGGTGACCAACATTTTTAGGCCAAATTTGACTGCCCTGCGATCAATATTTACCGAGATATGGGCAATTTTGTGTTTTCAAGTGAAAATTTTCGAAACTGGGTTTTGAAAAAGTCGATGTAGAGCGTATTTGGAGCTACATTTTGGTGAAACAACCAGGGTCCTAGCTATCACCGTTTCCGAGATACAGCCGCCTAAAGGTGACCAACATTTTTAGGCCAAATTTGACTGCCCTGGGATCAATATTTACCGAGATATGGGCAATTTTGTGTTTTCAAGTGAAAATTTTCGAAACTGGGTTTTGAAAAAGTCGATGTAGAGCGTATTTGGAGCTACATTTTGGTGCAACAACCAGGGTCCAGGTTTCCGAGATACAGCCGCCTAAAGGTGACCAACATTTTTAGGCCAAATTTGACTGCCCTGGGATCAATATTTACCGAGATATGGGCAATTTTGTGTTTTCAAGTGAAAATTTTCGAAACTGGGTTTTGAAAAAGTCGATGTAGAGCGTATTTGGAGCTACATTTTGGTGAAACAACCAGGGTCCTAGCTATCACCGTTTCCGAGATACAGCCGCCTAAAGGTGACCAACATTTTAAGGCCAAATTTGACTGCCCTGCGATCAATATTTACCGAGATATGGGCAATTTTGTGTTTTCATGTGAAAATTTTCGAAACTGGGTTTTGAAAAAGTCGATGTAGGGCGTATTTGGAGCTACATTTCGGTGAAACAACCAGGGTCCTAGCTATCACCGTTTCCGAGATACAGCCGCGTAAAGGTGACCAACATTTTTAGGCCAAATATGACTGCCCTGCGATCAATATTTACCGAGATATGGGCAATTTTGTGTTTTCAAGTGAAAATTTTCGAAACTGGGTTTTGAAAAAGTCGATGTAGAGCGTATTTGGAGCTACATTTTGGTGAAACAACCAGGGTCCTAGCTATCACCGTTTCCGAGATACAGCCGCCTAAAGGTGACCAACATTTTAAGGCCAAATTTGACTGCCCTGCGATCAATATTTACCGAGATATGGGCAATTTTGTGTTTTCATGTGAAAATTTTCGAAACTGGGTTTTGAAAAAGTCGATGTAGGGCGTATTTGGAGCTACATTTCGGTGAAACAACCAGGGTCCTAGCTAACACCGTTTCCGAGATACAGCCGCCTAAAGGTGACCAACATTTTTAGGCCAAATTTGACTGCCCTGCGATCAATATTTACCGAGATATGGGCAATTTTGTGTTTTCAAGTGAAAATTTTCGAAACTGGGTTTTGGAAAAGTCGATGTAGAGCGTATTTGGAGCTACATTTTGGTGAAACAACCAGGGTCCTAGCTATCACCGTTTCCGAGATACAGCCGCCTAAAGGTGACCAACATTTTTAGGCCAAATTTGACTGCCCTGCGATCAATATTTACCGAGATATGGGCAATTTTGTGTTTTCAAGTGAAAATTTTCGAAACTGGGTTTTGAAAAAGTCGATGTAGAGCGTATTTGGAGCTACATTTTGGTGAAACAACCAGGGTCCTAGCTATCACCGTTTCTGAGATACAGCCGCGTAAAGGTGACCAACATTTTTAGGCCAAATATGACTGCCCTGCGATCAATATTTACCGAGATATGGGCAATTTTGTGTTTTCAAGTGAAAATTTTCGAAACTGGGTTTTGAAAAAGTCGATGTAGAGCGTATTTGGAGCTACATTTTGGTGAAACAACCAGGGTCCTAGCTATCACCGTTTCCGAGATACAGCCGCCTAAAGGTGACCAACATTTTTAGGCCAAATTTGACTGCCCTGCGATCAATATTTACCGAGATATGGGCAATTTTGTGTTTTCAAGTGAAAATTTTCGAAACTGGGTTTTGAAAAAGTCGATGTAGAGCGTATTTGGAGCTACATTTTGGTGAAACAACCAGGGTCCTAGCTATCACCGTTTCCGAGATACAGCCGCCTAAAGGTGACCAACATTTTTAGGCCAAATTTGACTGCCCTGGGATCAATATTTACCGAGATATGGGCAATTTTGTGTTTTCAAGTGAAAATTTTCGAAACTGGGTTTTGAAAAAGTCGATGTAGAGCGTATTTGGAGCTACATTTTGGTGAAACAACCAGGGTCCTAGCTATCACCGTTTCCGAGATACAGCCGCCTAAAGGTGACCAACATTTTTAGGCCAAATTTGACTGCCCTGGGATCAATATTTACCGAGATATGGGCAATTTTGTGTTTTCAAGTGAAAATTTTCGAAACTGGGTTTTGAAAAAGTCGATGTAGAGCGTATTTGGAGCTACATTTTGGTGCAACAACCAGGGTCCTAGCTATCACCGTTTCCGAGATACAGCCGCCTAAAGGTGACCAACATTTTTAGGCCAAATTTGACTGCCCTGGGATCAATATTTACCGAGATATGGGCAATTTTGTGTTTTCAAGTGAAAATTTTCGAAACTGGGTTTTGAAAAAGTCGATGTAGGGCGTATTTGGAGCTACATTTTGGTGAAACAACCAGGGTCCTAGCTATCACCGTTTCCGAGATACAGCCGCCTAAAGGTGACCAACATTTTTAGGCCAAATTTGACTGCCCTGGGATCAATATTTACCGAGATATGGGCAATTTTGTGTTTTCAAGTGAAAATTTTCGAAACTGGGTTTTGAAAAAGTCGATGTAGAGCGTATTTGGAGCTACATTTTGGTGAAACAACCAGGGTCCTAGCTATCACCGTTTCCGAGATACAGCCGCCTAAAGGTGACCAACATTTTTAGGCCAAATTTGACTGCCCTGCGATCAATATTTACCGAGATATGGGCAATTTTGTGTTTTCAAGTGAAAATTTTCGAAACTGGGTTTTGAAAAAGTCGATGTAGAGCGTATTTGGAGCTACATTTTGGTGAAACAACCAGGGTCCTAGCTATCACCGTTTCCGAGATACAGCCGCCTAAAGGTGACCAACATTTTTAGGCCAAATTTGACGGCCCTGCGATCAATATTTACCGAGATATGGGTAATTTTCTGTTTTCAAGTGAAAATTTTCGAAACTGGATTTTGAAAAAGTCGATGTAGAGCGTATTTGGAGCTACATTTTGGTGAAACAACCAGGGTCCTAGCTATCACCGTTTCTGAGATACAGCCGCGTAAAGGTGACCAACATTTTTAGGCCAAATATGACTGCCCTGCGATCAATATTTACCGAGATATGGGCAATTTTGTGTTTTCAAGTGAAAATTTTCGAAACTGGGTTTTGAAAAAGTCGATGTAGAGCGTATTTGGAGCTACATTTTGGTGAAACAACCAGGGTCCTAGCTATCACCGTTTCCGAGATACAGCCGCCTAAAGGTGACCAACATTTTTAGGCCAAATTTGACTGCCCTGCGATCAATATTTACCGAGATATGGGCAATTTTGTGTTTTCAAGTGAAAATTTTCGAAACTGGGTTTTGAAAAAGTCGATGTAGAGCGTATTTGGAGCTACATTTTGGTGAAACAACCAGGGTCCTAGCTATCACCGTTTCCGAGATACAGCCGCCTAAAGGTGACCAACATTTTTAGGCCAAATTTGACTGCCCTGGGATCAATATTTACCGAGATATGGGCAATTTTGTGTTTTCAAGTGAAAATTTTCGAAACTGGGTTTTGAAAAAGTCGATGTAGAGCGTATTTGGAGCTACATTTTGGTGCAACAACCAGGGTCCTAGCTATCACCGTTTCCGAGATACAGCCGCCTAAAGGTGACCAACATTTTTAGGCCAAATTTGACTGCCCTGGGATCAATATTTACCGAGATATGGGCAATTTTGTGTTTTCAAGTGAAAATTTTCGAAACTGGGTTTTGAAAAAGTCGATGTAGAGCGTATTTGGAGCTACATTTTGGTGAAACAACCAGGGTCCTAGCTATCACCGTTTCCGAGATACAGCCGCCTACAAGTGACCAACATTTTTAGGCCAAATTTGACTGCCCTGCGATCAATATTTACCGAGATATGGGCAATTTTGTGTTTTCAAGTGAAAATTTTCGAAACTGGGTTTTGAAAAAGTCGATGTAGGGCGTATTTGGAGCTACATTTTGGTGAAACAACCAGGGTCCTAGCTATCACCGTTTCCGAGATACAGCCGCCTAAAGGTGACCAACATTTTTAGGCCAAATTTGACTGCCCTGGGATCAATATTTACCGAGATATGGGCAATTTTGTGTTTTCAAGTGAAAATTTTCGAAACTGGGTTTTGAAAAAGTCGATGTAGAGCGTATTTGGAGCTACATTTTGGTGCAACAACCAGGGTCCTAGCTATCACCGTTTCCGAGATACAGCCGCCTAAAGGTGACCAACATTTTTAGGCCAAATTTGACTGCCCTGCGATCAATATTTACCGAGATATGGGCAATTTTGTGTTTTCAAGTGAAAATTTTCGAAACTGGGTTTTGAAAAAGTCGATGTAGAGCGTATTTGGAGCTACATTTTGGTGAAACAACCAGGGTCCTAGCTATCACCGTTTCCGAGATACAGCCGCCTAAAGGTGACCAACATTTTTAGGCCAAATTTGACTGCCCTGGGATCAATATTTACCGAGATATGGGCAATTTTGTGTTTTCAAGTGAAAATTTTCGAAACTGGGTTTTGAAAAAGTCGATGTAGAGCGTATTTGGAGCTACATTTTGGTGAAACAACCAGGGTCCTAGCTATCACCGTTTCCGAGATACAGCCGCCTAAAGGTGACCAACATTTTAAGGCCAAATTTGACTGCCCTGCGATCAATTTTACCGAGATATGGGCAATTTTGTGTTTTCATGTGAAAATTTTTGAAACTGGGTTTTGAAAAGACGATGTAGAGCGTATTTGGAGCTACATTTTGGTGAAACAACCAGGGTCCGAGCTATCACCGTTTCCGAGATACAGCCGCCTAAAGGTGACCAACATTTTTAGGCCAAATTTGACTGCCCTGCGATTAATATTTACCGAGATATGGGCAATTTTGTGTTTTCAAGTGAAAATTTTCGAAACTGGGTTTTGAAAAAGTCGATGTAGAGCGTATTTGGAGCTACATTTTGGTGAAACAACCAGGGTCCTAGCTATCACCGTTTCCGAGATACAGCCGCCTAAAGCTGACCAACATTTTTAGGCCAAATTTGACTGCCGTGCGATCAATATTTACCGAGATATGGGCAATTTTGTGTTTTCAAGTGAAAATTTTCGAAACTGGGTTTTGAAAAAGTCGATGTAGAGCGTATTTGGAGCTACATTTTGGTGAAACAACCAGGGTCCTAGCTATCACCGTTTCCGAGATACAGCCGCCTAAAGGTGACCAACATTTTTAGGCCACATTTGACTGCCCTGCGATCAATATTTACCGAGATATGGGCAATTTTGTGTTTTCAAGTGAAAATTTTCGAAACTGGGTTTTGAAAAAGTCGATGTAGAGCGTATTTGGAGCTACATTTTGATGAAACAACCAAGGTCCTAGCTATCACCGTTTCCGAGATACAGCCGCCTAAAGGTGACCAACATTTTTAGGCCAAATTTGACTGCCCTGCGATCAATATTTACCGAGATATGGGCAATTTTGTGTTTTCAAGTGAACATTTTCGAAACTGGGTTTTGAAAAAGTCGATGTAGAGCGTATTTGGAGCTACATTTTGGTGAAACAACCAGGGTCCTAGCTATCACCGTTTCCGAGATACAGCCGCCTAAAGGTGACCAACATTTTTAGGCCAAATTTGACTGCCCTGCGATCAATATTTACCGAGATATGGGCAATTTTGCGTTTTCAAGTGAAAATTTTCGAAACTGGGTTTTGAAAAAGTCGATGTAGAGCGTATTTGGAGCTACATTTTGGTGAAACAACCAGGGTCCTAGCTATCACCGTTTCCGAGATACAGCCGCCTAAAGGTGACCAACATTTTTAGGCCAAATTTGACTGCCCTGCGATCAATATTTACCGAGATATGGGCAATTTTGTGTTTTCAAGTGAAAATTTTCGAAACTGGGTTTTGAAAAAGTCGATGTAGAGCGTATTTGGAGCTACATTTTGGTGAAACAACCAGGGTCCTAGCTATCACCGTTTCCGAGATACAGCCGCCTAAAGGTGACCAACATTTTTAGGCCAAATTTGACTGCCCTGCGATCAATATTTACCGAGATATGGGCAATTTTGTGTTTTCAAGTGAAAATTTTCGAAACTGGGTTTTGAAAAAGTCGATGTAGAGCGTATTTGGAGCTACATTTTGGTGAAACAACCAGGGTCCTAGCTATCACCGTTTCCGAGATACAGCCGCCTAAAGGTGACCAACATTTTTAGGCCAAATTTGACTGCCCTGCGATCAATATTTACCGAGATATGGGCAATTTTGTGTTTTCAAGTGAAAATTTTCGAAACTGGGTTTTGAAAAAGTCGATGTAGAGCGTATTTGGAGCTACATTTTGGTGAAACAACCAGGGTCCTAGCTATCACCGTTTCCGAGATACAGCCGCCTAAAGGTGACCAACATTTTTAGGCCAAATTTGACTGCCCTGCGATCAATATTTACCGAGATATGGGCAATTTTGTGTTTTCAAGTGAAAATTTTCGAAACTGGGTTTTGGAAAAGTCGATGTAGAGCGTATTTGGAGCTACATTTTGGTGAAACAACCAGGGTCCTAGCTATCACCGTTTCCGAGATACAGCCGCCTAAAGGTGACCAACATTTTTAGGCCAAATTTGACTGCCCTGCGATCAATATTTACCGAGATATGGGCAATTTTGTGTTTTCAAGTGAAAATTTTCGAAACTGGGTTTTGAAAAAGTCGATGTAGAGCGTATTTGGAGCTACATTTTGGTGAAACAACCAGGGTCCTAGCTATCACCGTTTCCGAGATACAGCCGCCTAAAGGTGACCAACATTTTTAGGCCAAATTTGACTGCCCTGCGATCAATATTTACCGAGATATGGGCAATTTTGTGTTTTCAAGTGAAAATTTTCGAAACTGGGTTTTGAAAAAGTCGATGTAGAGCGTATTTGGAGCTACATTTTGGTGAAACAACCAGGGTCCTAGCTATCACCGTTTCCGAGATACAGCCGCCTAAAGGTGACCAACATTTTTAGGCCAAATTTGACTGCCCTGCGATCAATATTTACCGAGATATGGGCAATTTTGTGTTTTCAAGTGAAAATTTTCGAAACTGGGTTTTGAAAAAGTCGATGTAGAGCGTATTTGGAGCTACATTTTGGTGAAACAACCAGGGTCCTAGCTATCACCGTTTCCGAGATACAGCCGCCTAAAGGTGACCAACATTTTTAGGCCAAATTTGACTGCCCTGCGATCAATATTTACCGAGATATGGGCAATTTTGTGTTTTCAAGTGAAAATTTTCGAAACTGGGTTTTGAAAAAGTCGATGTAGAGCGTATTTGGAGCTACATTTTGGTGAAACAACCAGGGTCCTAGCTATCACCGTTTCCGAGATACAGCCGCCTAAAGGTGACCAACATTTTTAGGCCAAATTTGACTGCCCTGCGATCAATATTTACCGAGATATGGGCAATTTTGTGTTTTCAAGTGAAAATTTTCGAAACTGGGTTTTGAAAAAGTCGATGTAGAGCGTATTTGGAGCTACATTTTGGTGAAACAACCAGGGTCATTTTGGTGAAACAACCAGGGTCATCACCGTTTCCGAGATACAGCCGCCTAAAGGTGACCAACATTTTTAGGCCAAATTTGACTGCCCTGCGATCAATATTTACCGAGATATGGGCAATTTTGTGTTTTCAAGTGAAAATTTTCGAAACTGGGTTTTGAAAAAGTCGATGTAGAGCGTATTTGGAGCTACATTTTGGTGAAACAACCAGGGTCCTAGCTATCACCGTTTCCGAGATACAGCCGCCTAAAGGTGACCAACATTTTTAGGCCAAATTTGACTGCCCTGCGATCAATATTTACCGAGATATGGGCAATTTTGTGTTTTCAAGTGAAAATTTTCGAAACTGGGTTTTGAAAAAGTCGATGTAGAGCGTATTTGGAGCTACATTTTGGTGAAACAACCAGGGTCCTAGCTATCACCGTTTCCGAGATACAGCCGCCTAAAGGTGACCAACATTTTTAGGCCAAATTTGACTGCCCTGCGATCAATATTTACCGAGATATGGGCAATTTTGTGTTTTCAAGTGAAAATTTTCGAAACTGGGTTTTGAAAAAGTCGATGTAGAGCGTATTTGGAGCTACATTTTGGTGAAACAACCAGGGTCCTAGCTATCACCGTTTCCGAGATACAGCCGCCTAAAGGTGACCAACATTTTTAGGCCAAATTTGACTGCCCTGCGATCAATATTTACCGAGATATGGGCAATTTTGTGTTTTCAAGTGAACATTTTCGAAACTGGGTTTTGAAAAAGTCGATGTAGAGCGTATTTGGAGCTACATTTTGGTGAAACAACCAGGGTCCTAGCTATCACCGTTTCCGAGATACAGCCGCCTAAAGGTGACCAACATTTTTAGGCCAAATTTGACTGCCCTGCGATCAATATTTACCGAGATATGGGCAATTTTGTGTTTTCAAGTGAAAATTTTCGAAACTGGGTTTTGAAAAAGTCGATGTAGAGCGTATTTGGAGCTACATTTTGGTGAAACAACCAGGGTCCTAGCTATCACCGTTTCCGAGATACAGCCGCCTAAAGGTGACCAACATTTTTAGGCCAAATTTGACTGCCCTGCGATCAATATTTACCGAGATATGGGCAATTTTGTGTTTTCAAGTGAAAATTTTCGAAACTGGGTTTTGAAAAAGTCGATGTAGAGCGTATTTGGAGCTACATTTTGGTGAAACAACCAGGGTCCTAGCTATCACCGTTTCCGAGATACAGCCGCCTAAAGGTGACCAACATTTTTAGGCCAAATTTGACTGCCCTGCGATCAATATTTACCGAGATATGGGCAATTTTGTGTTTTCAAGTGAAAATTTTCGAAACTGGGTTTTGAAAAAGTCGATGTAGAGCGTATTTGGAGCTACATTTTGGTGAAACAACCAGGGTCCTAGCTATCACCGTTTCCGAGATACAGCCGCCTAAAGGTGACCAACATTTTTAGGCCAAATTTGACTGCCCTGCGATCAATATTTACCGAGATATGGGCAATTTTGTGTTTTCAAGTGAAAATTTTCGAAACTGGGTTTTGAAAAAGTCGATGTAGAGCGTATTTGGAGCTACATTTTGGTGAAACAACCAGGGTCCTAGCTATCACCGTTTCCGAGATACAGCCGCCTAAAGGTGACCAACATTTGTAGGCCAAATTTGACTGCCCTGCGATCAATATTTACCGAGATATGGGCAATTTTGTGTTTTCAAGTGAAAATTTTCGAAACTGGGTTTTGAAAAAGTCGATGTAGAGCGTATTTGGAGCTACATTTTGGTGAAACAACCAGGGTCCTAGCTATCACCGTTTCCGAGATACAGCCGCCTAAAGGTGACCAACATTTTTAGGCCAAATTTGACTGCCCTGCGATCAATATTTACCGAGATATGGGCAATTTTGTGTTTTCAAGTGAAAATTTTCGAAACTGGGTTTTGAAAAAGTCGATGTAGAGCGTATTTGGAGCTACATTTTGGTGAAACAACCAGGGTCATTTTGGTGAAACAACCAGGGTCCTAGCTATCACCGTTTCCGAGATACAGCCGCCTAAAGGTGACCAACATTTTTAGGCCAAATTTGACTACCCTGCGATCAATATTTACCGAGATATGGGCAATTTTGTGTTTTCAAGTGAAAATTTTCGAAACTGGGTTTTGAAAAAGTCGATGTAGAGCGTATTTGGAGCTACATTTTGGTGAAACAACCAGGGTCCTAGCTATCACCGTTTCCGAGATACAGCCGCCTAAAGCTGACCAACATTTTTAGGCCAAATTTGACTGCCATGCGATCAATATTTACCGAGATATGGGCAATTTTGTGTTTTCAAGTGAAAATTTTCGAAACTGGGTTTTGAAAAAGTCGATGTAGAGCGTATTTGGAGCTACATTTTGGTGAAACAACCAGGGTCCGAGCTATCACCGTTTCCGAGATACAGCCGCCTAAAGGTGACCAACATTTTTAGGCCAAATTTGACTGCCCTGCGATTAATATTTACCGAGATATGGGCAATTTTGTGTTTTCAAGTGAAAATTTTCGAAACTGGGTTTTGAAAAAGTCGATGTAGAGCGTATTTGGAGCTACATTTTGGTGAAACAACCAGGGTCCTAGCTATCACCGTTTCCGAGATACAGCCGCCTAAAGCTGACCAACATATGGGCAATTTTGTGTTTTCAAGTGAAAATTTTCGAAACTGGGTTTTGAA
Source organism: Microchrysa polita (assembly GCA_949715475.1). NCBI lineage: Eukaryota > Metazoa > Arthropoda > Insecta > Diptera > Stratiomyidae > Microchrysa > Microchrysa polita. The sequence continues at coordinate 79,508,138 of OX454418.1, read as the reverse complement.
AAAGTCGATGTAGAGCGTATTTGGAGCTACATTTTGGTGAAACAACATTTTTAGGCCAAATTTGACTGCCCTGCGATTAATATTTACCGAGATATGGGCAATTTTGTGTTTTCAAGTGAAAATTTTCGAAACTGGGTTTTGAAAAAGTCGATGTAGAGCGTATTTGGAGCTACATTTTGGTGAAACAACCAGGGTCCTAGCTATCACCGTTTCCGAGATACAGCCGCCTAAAGCTGACCAACATTTTTAGGCCAAATTTGACTGCCGTGCGATCAATATTTACCGAATTATGGGCAATTTTGTGTTTTCAAGTGAAAATTTTCGAAACTGGGTTTTGAAAAAGTCGATGTAGAGCGTATTTGGAGCTACATTTTGGTGAAACAACCAGGGTCCTAGCTATCACCGTTTCCGAGATACAGCCGCCTAAAGGTGACCAACATTTTTAGGCCAAATTTGACTGCCCTGCGATCAATATTTACCGAGATATGGGCAATTTTGTGTTTTCAAGTGAAAATTTTCGAAACTGGGTTTTGAAAAAGTCGATGTAGAGCGTATTTGGAGCTACATTTTGGTGAAACAACCAGGGTCCTAGCTATCACCGTTTCCGAGATACAGCCGCCTAAAGGTGACCAACATTTGTAGGCCAAATTTGACTGCCCTGCGATCAATATTTACCGAGATATGGGCAATTTTGTGTTTTCAAGTGAACATTTTCGAAACTGGGTTTTGAAAAAGTCGATGTAGAGCGTATTTGGAGCTACATTTTGGTGAAACAACCAGGGTCCTAGCTATCACCGTTTCCGAGATACAGCCGCCTAAAGGTGACCAACATTTTTAGGCCAAATTTGACTGCCCTGCGATCAATATTTACCGAGATATGGGCAATTTTGTGTTTTCAAGTGAAAATTTTCGAAACTGGGTTTTGAAAAAGTCGATGTAGAGCGTATTTGGAGCTACATTTTGGTGAAACAACCAGGGTCCTAGCTATCACCGTTTCCGAGATACAGCCGCCTAAAGCTGACCAACATTTTTAGGCCAAATTTGACTGCCGTGCGATCAATATTTACCGAATTATGGGCAATTTTGTGTTTTCAAGTGAAAATTTTCGAAACTGGGTTTTGAAAAAGTCGATGTAGAGCGTATTTGGAGCTACATTTTGGTGAAACAACCAGGGTCCTAGCTATCACCGTTTCCGAGATACAGCCGCCTAAAGGTGACCAACATTTTTAGGCCAAATTTGACTGCCCTGCGATCAATATTTACCGAGATATGGGCAATTTTGTGTTTTCAAGTGAAAATTTTCGAAACTGGGTTTTGAAAAAGTCGATGTAGAGCGTATTTGGAGCTACATTTTGGTGAAACAACCAGGGTCCTAGCTATCACCGTTTCCGAGATACAGCCGCCTAAAGGTGACCAACATTTGTAGGCCAAATTTGACTGCCCTGCGATCAATATTTACCGAGATATGGGCAATTTTGTGTTTTCAAGTGAACATTTTCGAAACTGGGTTTTGAAAAAGTCGATGTAGAGCGTATTTGGAGCTACATTTTGGTGAAACAACCAGGGTCCTAGCTATCACCGTTTCCGAGATACAGCCGCCTAAAGGTGACCAACATTTTTAGGCCAAATTTGACTGCCCTGCGAACAATATTTACCGAGATATGGGCAATTTTGTGTTTTCAAGTGAAAATTTTCGAAACTGGGTTTTGAAAAAGTCGATGTAGAGCGTATTTGGAGCTATATTTTGGTGAAACAACCAGGGTCCTAGCTATCACCGTTTCCGAGATACAGCCGCCTAAAGGTGACCAACATTTTTATGCCAAATTTGACTGCCCTGGGATCAATATTTACTGAAATATGGGCAATTTTGTGTCCTAGCTATCACCGTTTTTTAGATACAGCCACCCAAAGCTGACCCAATATTTGCCAACTTTGACCCATCTAGGATCAATTTTTAGCGAGATATTGGCAATTTTGTGATCTCAAATGAAAATTTCCGAAAATGGGTTTTGAAAAAGTCGATGTAGAGCGGATTCAGAGCTACGTTTTGCTGAAAGAACCAGAGTCCTAGCTATCACCGTTCAAAAGATACAGCCTCCCAAAGCTGACCAAATATTTGCCAACTTTGACCATGTAGGATCAATTTTTAGCGAGATATTGGCAATTTTGTGTTTTCAAGAGTAAATTTTCGAAACTGGGTTTCGAAATAAAAATTTCCGAAAATGGGTTTTGAAAAAGTCGATACAGATCGCATTGAGAGCTACGTTTTGATGAAAGAACCAGGGTTGTTGTTGTATTAGCGGCACAGACAGGAAACGTTTAATTTGTTGCATCATATTTATTCGAAGATGGTGGGCATTCCATCCTCGAGGTCGAGGTTTAGAAAAAAAGCTGCTTCGATTGGTTGTAACCATAACGCAAGTGGTGTAAGTTGCGTGGGAGCAGCTGGACAATCGAAAATGTGGTCTACATCGTGTGGACTGGTTCCGCAGGCTGGGCAGGTGTTAGCAATTTCATTATTTATACGCGATAAATAAGAATTTAGTCGCGGGCACCAACCGGATCGGAGCTGGGCTAAGGTGGTACGGGTAGCTCTCGGTAATTGTTCTTCGTCAGGAGATATGGCTGGAGGTTTGGTGCCAAGTACACGATTATTTGTGAGGCTTTGAGTAGCTTTACGAACGTCTTGTGTGTGTATGTCTGCAATCGCCGCCTTGTAGTCGGAGTTATCGAAGGGAACCTTTTTGTATCGCTGGACTTCGCGCTCTTTGTCCCTGATAGAGCGTCTTATTCGTCGTGGCGGTGGTGTTTTGTCCATGAGTTCATTGTTCGGGTGATTTGTACGATAGCATCCGACTAGATACTGTTTGGTAAGAAGTTCGTTGTGGTTTCTCAAAGTCATCATCTTAGTCTCCTGGTGCAGATGATCCACTGAGGACATCTTAACACAGCCGGTGATGGTGCGAAGTGCCGTGTTCTGGCAGATTTGTATGTGGCCCCAATTTGTGTTGCAGAGACCATTTGACCACGTCGGTGCTGCATAATTGACTAGAGGGCGACCGATGGCTTTATAGGTAGTCAGAAGTGTTTCTTTATCGGTGCCCCAAGTACTACCGGCAAGAGCTTTAAGAATTTTGTTTCTGCTCCTGAGTTTAGAGCAGATGTTATCAGCGTGTGTGTTAAATTTGCCGGAGTTGTCTATCGTGACACCTAGGATCTTGGGAGTCCAAATAGTAGGGATGACGTTTGTGTCGATAGATATCGGGAGTTGCATATTGTACTCCTGGTTGAAGCTGGTGAATAAGGTGGCGGAGGACTTTGGTGCTGAGAGCTTCAAGCCTTTACTCACAAAGAAGTCGTTGAGTGTCAGCAGGTATTCATTGATGTGGTCGCACATTTCGGGAATGTCGTTGCCAGTCGCCATGATGGTACAGTCGTCAGCATAAGAGATGATTTCGAGTCCCGTGGGTGGTGTGGGCAGTCCTGACATGTAAAGGTTGAAGAGGGTGGGAGATAAGACTCCGCCCTGTGGAACGCCTTGTTTAATTTTCCTGAGTTTGGACTTCCCATTCCTAAACTCGGTGCAGGATTGACGACCGGCAAGATAATTCGCGATCCATTTGTGGATATACGGAGGAGTAGTGTTGCGTAGGTCTGTCAAAAGTACTGTGTGGTTAACAGTGTCAAATGCTTTTGACAAATCGAGAGCTACGAGGATAGTGCGCTTGCAGGGTTTCGGCTGATTGAGTCCATTGAAAATGTTGGAGGTGATCCTGTCTATAGCGGTTGTAGTGCTATGCATTTTCCGGAAACCGTGTTGGTGTTTGGCAAGCTGGACGTGCTCCAGGAGTTTAGGCAACACTAGTGCCTCAAGTATTTTGGCCACGGGGGACAGTAGCGTTATTGGACGGTATGATTCTGCTAGAGTATGATCTTTGCCTGGCTTCGGTATGGGGGTGATACGGCCTTTTTTCCATAGCTCGGGTATGATGAAGGTTTTCAGCGACAGGTTCATCGTAGCAGTGATATACTCAATGGCCGGAGAGTCGATGTGTTTGAGCATAGTCATGGCAATACCGTCTAGTCCGTACGCTTTAGAGTTTTTCGCATTTTTGATTGCAAGCTTGACTTCGTTTGAGGTAACCTGGAGGTGTTGGTCAGTGGTGCTGTTTCGGATAGCTCTGGTAATTTTGCGCTTGAGCTTATCTTTTTCGGGATGTTCGACGAATTGTTGGTTAAATTTGTGAGCGCATTTGTCGTCGTTGTTGTATGTGTTATCACCGAATTTTATAGCTACCTTACCTTTGGGTTTTGTGGGGTTTGATAGTGCACGTACCGTTCTCCAAAGGTTGCTTACGCCGGATTTTACGTGGCATGTTTTTAAATGCGAATTCCATAACTGTTTCCTGTGGTCGTTGACTTGCTGGGTTATAATGTTGTTGAGATCGCCGATGCGAGGATCATTTGGGTCTGCTGTTCGGAGTTCATCTCTCGTTTTTGCCAGTTCTGCAGCAGATGATGGGAAATGCGGTCTCATGATTGGGATGCGGCCCGCTGGAATATATTTTTTGGCTGCATTCTGGATAATCCGTCTCTGGTTTTTTTCAGCAGTACGTACGTCAGTAGGGGTTGGAAGGGCAGAAAACGCTTCATTTGTGTAGGTTTGGAAGCCAATCCAGTCGGCTTTGCTGAAATTCGAGTATGTCTTCTTCTCAGTGTACGTAAACTGAGACGGTTTATCAATCGTGAGGACGATAGGCAAATGGTCTGACGAGAAAGTTATGAACGGTTCCCAAGTAATGCTGTTTATGAGCCCAGGGCTGGCGATGGATATGTCAGGCGAGCTTCTGCATGATCCTGCAATGCGGGTTGGTGAGTCGTCATTCAATGGACAGAAATCGGAATCATCTAGTTGGTTTGCGATGTGGTTGCCTCTGGTGTCGTTGTTGAGGTTTGAGTGCCATAAATCATGGTGAGCATTGAAATCGCCCAGTAATAGGCGATATCGCCCGGTGAGTAGGGGGGAAATGTTGGCCTGGAAACCAGTGGGACAACTTGATGCTGGTGGTATATAGATATTGAGAATATCTATATCAACATTTCCCGACCTGATTGATATCGCTTGTAATTCTGTTGTGGTATCGGCGGCAGCGATATCGATTGATGAATATGGCAGTGAGTTATGTATCAGGAAAGCCAAACCTCCTCCTGAGCCAGTGGGTCGATCGCGTCGGATGATGTTGAAGCCTCCGTAAGAATTTAGCGATGAATCGGCATTTAGTTTGGTTTCCTGGATTGCAGCAACTAGTATGTCATGTCTGTCCATAAAGTCAGTGATCTCAACAATTTTATGTTGTAGACCATTACAATTTAGTTGAACTATCTTTGTGGTGGAGTAGTTTGCAACTTGCAGTGGTGGTGCTGGTGTAAGAGTGTGTCGTGGTGCTGTGTGGTGTGCAGAGACTGTGGGGGTGACAGGTGATGATTGATTAGTGGGTTGTTGTGAGGTCGATGAAGACTGTTGGCCACAGATTTTGCAATTTGGTGCTATGAAGGTGCTGATCGTTGTTGTTGATCGTAAATCCGTCTTGTTGAGCCCAGAACAATTTTTGAAATGGCACCATTCCATACAGCATGAGCACTGCACTGAGGATTGTACGTTAGAATAAATCCTCTTACCACAGACGCAACACATCCATGGACCAGGATTTATTTCGATGCCGGCGCGTATAAGTAGAATTTGGAGCAACTGGGCCGGCATGGGTTGCTCCGATAGTGTAAAAAAGATGTTGATGATGTGATGCAACTTTTGTTTCCTGTATGTGTCGAGGGGGGTGTGCGGCTCTTGGCCATGCATAAAATGCATGGGTGGTTCCGGGGCGAAGACCCGGCCGCGATAGGAACCAAAGAACCAGGGTCCTAGCTATCACCGTTTCCCAGATACAGCCGCCTAAAGGTGACCAAGATTTTTAGGCCAAATTTGACTGCTTTGGGATCAATATTTACTGAGATATGGGCAATTTTGTGTTTTCAAGAGTAAATTTTCGAAACTGGGTTTTGAAAAAGCCTATGTAGAGCCTATTTAGAGCTACATTTTGGTGAAACAACCAGGGTCCTAGCTATCACCGTTACCGAGATACAGCCGCCTAAAGGTGACCAACATTTTTAGGCCAAATTTGACTGCCCTGGGATCAATATTTACCGAGATATGGGCAATTTTGTTTTCAAGTGAACATTTTCAAAATGGGTTTTGAAAAAGTCGATGTAGAGCGTATTTAGAGCTACATTTTGGTGAAACAACCAGGGTCCTAGCTATCACCGTTTCCCAGATACAGCCGCCTAAAGGTGACCAAGATTTTTAGGCCAAATTTGACTGCTTTGGGATCAATATTTACTGAGATATGGGCAATTTTGTGTTTTCAAGAGTAAATTTTCGAAACTGGGTTTTGAAAAAGCCTATGTAGAGCCTATTTAGAGCTACATTTTGGTGAAACAACCAGGGTCCTAGCTATCACCGTTACCGAGATACAGCCGCCTAAAGGTGACCAACATTTTTAGGCCAAATTTGACTGCCCTGGGATCAATATTTACCGAGATATGGGCAATTTTGTTTTCAAGTGAACATTTTCAAAATGGGTTTTGAAAAAGTCGATGTAGAGCGTATTTAGAGCTACATTTTGGTGAAACAACCAGGGTCCTAGCTATCACCGTTTCCGAGATAGAGACGCCTAAAGTTGCTGAGTGATCATGGCATGAGTCGTCTCTAGCAACAGAAGCCTTTAGAAGTCAATGCCCGACTTCGGGCTGCAAAGAAGAATTTTATATATAAAGATAAAATAAATTTTATATTTCCACCTTAAAATCAACGATAAGCACAAACTTATTTACATCTATATAGAACGAAACAACCGAACATTGTTTACGATTTACTCAACTGCTGTTGTCGTTCGGCACGTTTCTTTTGCTTTTTCGCCTCCTTAGCGGCTGCCTCGATAGTCTTTCGTTTCTTTTTCAACAGCCATGCCTCCTTGTCTTTGGCTTGCTGCTCACGAATAAGCTTACGAAAGAGATTTCGATGTCGCGGCTTAACCATACGGGCTTGCAGTCTGTGCTCATCAATGTCGTGTTTGCGTTGCAAATTTCTGTTCTCCTTATGCGGTTTGCCACTGATAACAGCCATTTTTTCTTTCTGCGTGGATATAGAAAATTTCAGAATTAAAAAAGAAGTTCAGAGATGGATTCAGTCATTTCATTCATTTTCCATACAAATGTTATGACTGTCACTGTCAATTTGTTTGGGAAATTAATATGAATGTGGTTCGGTTCAATTCGGATGTCCGAATCGGCTTACCTCTTTTAGACGCTTCTTTTCCGCATCCTCGTCGTCTTCTTCCTCTGCTGCTTCTTCCGCCTCTTCATTGTCGGATGCCTCAGCCATTTCAGCTTGATATGCTTTCTCCAATTGGGCATCTAAATTCTCTACGGTTTCTTCTTTCGTTTCCTCGTCGGAAATATCCTCATCACTGTCCTCTGTAAAATGATTCAATTATCACGTTAGTCTGGAGACAATTCAATTTCAATGATTAGCCAAACAAACCTTTTGTCTCAATCAACGACGGATCGCGCAATGCTTTCTCCTCGGGCGGAATGTACGTATCGCGTTCGGGATCAACAAACGGCGACAAATGTGGCGGCAGTACTGCTCCAATAAAATATTTGTTGGTGGGCAACAAGGTTCGTTGATTCAGCGAGTCAAACACCCATTGTGGCTGAATATAGTCACGCGAAATGTACTGTTTATCCATACTCGGCCTGTCCACAATGTGATGAGTGATTGTCTCGTCATCCTCATCGAAAGTGGCACCCGGGAACATGGATTTGTCCCACGAAACTTTACCGCCCAGAGTTCGAATAATGATAACAAGTGGCTCGCGGGGGACCTCTCGATTTATGAAGAACTTGAGTCCTTTGAAGAGATTTCGCAGTCGCTTCACATCGGACGCTTCTTCGCGGAATTTCTGCACTTTATCGGAGTTGGCCGAGTTGCCCAACAAATCCATATCGATATTATCCTCCTCATCTTCTTCGACTGTCGATGCACCTGTTTTCATCAGTTCCACATTGAGTGCGGCAATTCGGTCGGACACGAACGATTGTTCGTTGCTTAGAACTTCTTCGCTGTCCTGCAGCAAACCGCTGGGGAATTGTGGCGGATAGACCAAATTCAACGAGTGATAAAGACGGAAATTCACGAATCCCAACATAATGGTGTAGAACTCTACAAAAATTGACATAATTTTGAAATCTACTTCGCCTCTGGATTGTGGCTGGAAGGGATAGTAGTGCGGTACGATCCAGGTGACTTTCTGGCCTTTGATGTCGGCTTGGAAGTAGTAGCCCTTGATAGAGATGAATACTTTACGCAACCACTTTCCGGCAATCATAGCATGCAAGAATTCGATAGTCAAGCGACGACAGAGGGCGGACTGGGTACGTGGTATCAATTTGAGAGATGGGAACGTGCTGAACAGGAAGAGAAGAGTCAAACAATCGTCGAGATCTTTGATGGCGTCAATGAAGGTCGGATAGCGCTCCTTAACGATGTGATCGAGTTTCAGCTCGGGAAAGGCATTGATGCGTCGTTTGAGGTTCTTGAAGTCCCGAATGGCGCGATCGCGTCCTGATTTTTTGGCGAAAATCTACAGAAAAACGAAATCAAATCAGTCAAATGGCCGAAATCTTTAAATAAAAATGTTCTTCTTCTTTTCGCGGTAGAGAAAGCCGTGCAACCGTCGTGCATATTTGGGGATCTGTTCTATGGTCGTCCTCCCACGTAGTATCTAATAACAAGAAAGCTGCAGCTGTGATAGGGGCTTCCCACGGTAATATAAGTGTAAGTTCAGTTGGCACAGCACGGCAATGAAACAAATGGCCTACATCATGAGGCGCGACAGTTGTTTTGAATTACCGGGTTTATTTATTAAAGCGCAAACTAATGTTGACCTGGTGGTTCGCGGGGCCTAAACTCCTTAGACGAAATAGGTGGTGGCAGCACTGAGAGAACTATACGCACACTACATCCAGTCTCCAGATAGACCGATTCACCTCCACAGTGTGAATCGCAGCGAAGGCGGCTCTGTATGTATCATCATCGAAAGGGTCCCTCTTGTATCCCTGAACCTCTCTCTTAAGATCCCACGTCTGACATTATGCTGGGGTGGAATTTACTTCATGAGATTATTGATCTCATATTGGCCTAAACTGTGTCTCCTGATGTAGAGGGACCTGTGCTGACATCCTGTAGCGATGCGAAGAGCAGGATCTTGGCAGACTTGAATGTTTGCTTCAGATGGTATCGCAAACTGCAGTGGACCGTACTGCGGCCGCATAATCAGGCGCTGCTCGACCCACCGCTCGGTACGTGGCCAGCATGGTTTCTTTATCTTTGCACCAGGAGCTGCCAGCTAAAGTATTTAGGATCTAGTTCCTAGTACGCATTTTATAACAAACCGCAGCGGCAGCCTAAAATTTTCTGGTTGCACAATAGGAACTTTGTTTTTGCCAATAAACACATCAGCCTTCCACTTACCGTCTCTTGACCAGGTGGTAAGAAAAGTCAGTAAGAGGATTTAAACGCGGGAATTACAGACGAAAATTGTTTCTAGGCGACCTAGATAATTGTTTAATTGTAACCGCATTTCATATTTATCTTTCCCGTAACAAGTACGGTGCAATCGTCAGCATAGGTGACCAGTTCAAATCCATCCGGATGTTCTGATATCGCGGCTAAGTAGATGTTAAACAAGGCGGGAGGGAGTACCCCGCCCTTCCACAGGGCCACCTATTTTGATCTTTCTAAGCTTTGCACGCTTGCCTCGAAACTCGACGAAGGATTGCCGACCGGTTAGGCAGTTGGCAATCCACCCTTACACTTGACCAGGAATGTGCACATTCAGCATATCAGCCGGCAACATTGAATAATTGACTTTGTCAAATGCACTTGGTTCTATCAATGGCCATCAGGATTGACCTGTGGCAAGGTTGTGGCTGGTTTAGCTCGGATCGAGGGTTGTGGTTGAGCTGTGCATCTTCCTGAACCCATGGTGGTGGGATCCTAGCTAAGCATTTGCGACAAGAGTGTGGTGGATGAATGCCTACAGCATCTTTGCGATTAGAGACATCGAGGGTTGAGGTTGAGCGGTGCATCTTCCTGAACCCATGGTGGTGGGATCCTAGATAAGCATTTGCGACAAGAGTGGGGTGGATGAATGCCTACAGCATCTTTGCGACTAGAGACAGTATCGTAATTGGTCGATAGGATTCGACGCGATTCACAATTTCTCCAGAGAGGCCAGACAATTTGTCCTATCTTCAGATATGTGGGATGACAAGCGTGGATATAGACAAGTTAAAGGCTACCGCGATATAGTCCAGGGCTGTAAGGTCGAAATGTCATCAGGTCCGAGTAATTGACTTTGTCAAATGCACTTGGTTATATCAATGCCCACCAGGATTGACCTGTGGCAAGGTTGTGGCTGGCTTAGCTCGGATCGAGGGTTGTGGTTGAGCTGTGCATCTTCCTGAACCCATGGTGGTGGGATCCTAGCTAAGCATTTGCGACAAGAGTGTGGTGGATGAATGCCTACAGCATCTTTGCGATTAGAGACATCGAGGGTTGAGGTTGAGCGGTGCATCTTCCTGAACCCATGGTGGTGGGATCCTAGATAAGCATTTGCGACAAGAGTGGGGTGGATGAATGCCTACAGCATCTTTGCGACTAGAGACAGTATCGTAATTGGTCGATAGGATTCGACGCGATTCACAATTTCTCCAGAGAGGCCAGACAATTTGTCCTATCTTCAGATATGTGGGATGACAAGCGTGGATATAGACAAGTTAAAGGCTACCGCGATATAGTCCAGGGCTGTAAGGTCGAAATGTCATCAGGTCCGATAGCCTTGGAGTTTTTTAGCCTTCTCAATGACTGCTTTCACTTGGTCTGTAGTGTAGGTAGGTATGATGTCAGTAATTCGGCGGCAGATCCTTTTTCAATCCTGCGCTTCAGCCTATCCCGTTTTGGGTGTTCAATAAATTGTCTATTGAACAGGCGGGCACATTTTCAGGTTTGTCGATCTGCTGACTACTGAATTTTATGGCTATCTTACCTTTATCCTTGCTGAGGTTGGATAAATCACAGACAATAGACTATAATTTACTGACACCTTAATTGAGGTTGCAGTCATTAAGGTGCTCGTTCCATTTCGCCCTCCAGTATACTTTAACTTGTCTCAAGATCTAGTTGTTAAGCTCCAGATTTCTTTGGATCATCTGGATTCTCCTCTTCCTTTCCTTGTTGTTGTTTTTGTTTTAGCGGCACAGACGGAGAAACATTTCAAATAGTCACATAGTTCATTCAAAGATGGTAGGCATACCGTCCTCGAGGTCGAGATTAAAGAAGAAGGCTGCTTAAATTGGCTGTAGTCATAACGCAAGAGGTGTTAATTGCGTGGGAGCAGCCGGACAATCGAAAATGTGATCCACATCGGTTCCGCAGGCCGGGCGTGCGTTGGCGATTTCGCTATCTTTGCGTGATAGTTGGGAGTTTAGTCGCGGGCACCATCAGGATCGGAGTTGAGCCAAGGTAGTTCGGGTGGCTCTTGGTAGTTGTTCATCATGAGAGATAGCTGGTGGTTTGGTGCCAAGTACGCGATTGTTCGCGAGAGTACGAGTAGCCTTTAAAGCTTATTGTGTGTGGATGTTTTCAATAGCCGCCTTGTAGTCGGAGTTACCTAAGGCAACTTTTTTATATTGCTGGACTTCACGCTATTTGCCCCGGTTAAGCGTCTAATTCGACGCGGAGGAGGTGTTTCGTCCATAATTCGTTTTAGTTTTATTGCTTGGTAACAAGCTCATGATGACTCCTCAAAGTCATCATTTTTGTCTCATGATGTAGATGGTCCTGTGAAGGCATCTTTACACAGGCGGTGACGGTGCGTAGTGCTGCATTTTGACATGTCTGTATATGATGACTCCAATTAGTGTTGCAGAGACCATTTGTCAACGTCGGTGCTGCGTAATTGACTAGGGGCGACCAATGGCTTTGTACGTAGCCAATAGCGTTTATTTATCTGTACCCCATGTACTACCGGCAAGAGCTTTAAGAATTTTGTTTCTGCTCCTAAGTTTAGCACAGATGTATTCAGCAAAGTGTTGAATTTGCCGGAGTTGTCAATGGTGACACCAAGGATTTTGCGAGTGTAGTGTAGTTGGTTTGACGTGGGTGTCGATATGGATCAGTAGTTGTGTGTTGTACTTCTGGTTGAAGCTGGTGAACAATGTGGCGGAGGACTTGGGCGCTGATAGCTTCAAGTTTTTGTTCGCGAAGAAGGGAGTTAAGGACAAGCAAGTACTCGTTGATGAGATCGCACATTGTAGAAATGTCGTTGCCAGCTACCATGATGGTACAGTCGTCGGCGTAGGAAATGATTTCAAGTCCTGACATACAGAACTTGAAATGGGTGGGAGAAAGAACTCCACAACTCGTCGGCGTAGGAAATGATTTCAAGTCCTGACATACAGAACTTGAAATGGGTGGGAGAAAGAACTCCACCCTGGGGGACGCCTTATTTAATTTTTCTGGGCTTAGACTTCCCGTTTCTAAACACGGTGCAGCACTGACGACCGGCAAGGCAAGTTGCGATCCGTTTATGTATGTGAGGAGGAGTGGTATTGCGGAGATTAGTCAGCAGTATCGTATCATTAACGCTTTTAACAGTAGGAGAGCTACAAGGATGATGCGCTTGCAAGGCTTTGGCTGGTTGAGTCCATTAAAGATTTTGGATGTGATAACATCAAGAGCGGAGGTGGTGCTGTGCATCTTTCGAAAACCATGTTGATGATTTGCAAGGTGGATGTGCTCTAGATGTTTCGGAAACACTAGCGCCTCAAGTATTTTGGCTACAGGAGACAGAAGCGTTATTGGACGGTATGACTCTCCACGCGTGTGGTATTTACCTGGTTTGAGAAGGGGGGTTATGCGGCCTTTTTCCATAACTCAGGTATGATGAAAGATCTTAAGGGTAAGTTCATCGTAACAGTGATACTATACCCAATAGCCGTTACGATTTCGCAAAAAAGGCTTGCCGATTCTGTCGTTTCATGCCAATTTGAATGAAATGGTATCATCAAAATTTGGCGCCGCAGATACTGAAATCTCCCCCTCTGTCCAAACGCCGCTGGATACAATTTAGATTGGCCTATCCGGGCACGGACGACATAGCTTCGACGTCAATTAGCAACCTCAACTCGTTTCTTAGTACGATCAACCTGGATCGTCACGCATAGCCCTGCCCACATGCGACTATGGCGATAGTACAATAGGCCCATCGACTTCAGTGCTGCGAACCCCTTCGAGACTCACCGTGAAGGAATTCAGTTTATGGTGTTTTTCGAACTCACGACCCATGTGACGGACTATGATCCAACACAGAGGTTAAACGAGTACCCATTTGTGGATATAAATAACTCTGCTGAACGTGCTGTTGATCTCAACACCTCAACAAAAAAGCAGTTAAGATCTTGGAAATTGGATGTCACTAAACACATCTGGGGGGCAAAAGACTTCTCCATGTGTCCTCCGCGCGGGCGCCCCCTGGTAACGGTAGTGGGTAAAACCTCTAACGACTAAGTCAAATCATCTGATGCGACATTTGGAAGAAGCACCGCTGCGCCTGAGTTCTGTATTTACATCTGTAGCGTCTCAGGTTACTTAACGTGATAGGTGACAGAAAACGTCTAACTCAACCACTAAAGCAGCATCTTCGAGGCATGCCCATGATGGCCTTTACTCAACGATTAAACCCCATCATGGTTTAGCGATGTGCCGACAACTCATCCTAAGAAAAACTTCCAAGTCAAGAAACCTGAAACAAAAGCCTCGGATTGGACGGATACAAAACAACGACGACCCCGCAAACGAACAACTGATTACTCTTTCGGATCCTGGAATGTACGCTCCCTGAATAGACCGGGGGCCCTCCTGGATCAGGTAGAACAATACAAGCTGAGCATAGTTGCAATCCAGGAAACTAAATGGCTCAAAAGCGAGATAAACGACCTCAATTCGCACACTATTTTTACGAGTGGTAAAGAGGAGGGCAACAAGGAGTTTGGAGTAGCTTTCATCGTGAATAAGCAGCTCAAGGACCACGTTATCGGCTTCAAACCCATCAACGAGCGGCTTTGTGCGATCCGCATTAAGACCCGCTTCGCTAATCTCTGGCTCATTAATGCGCATGCCCTTACAGAAGTAAAAGAAGACGCGATTAACGACGAGTTCTACAACGACCTAGAAACACTCTTCGACTCACTTCCATCAAACGACGTCAAGCTGCTGCTAGGAGACTTTAACGCCAAAGTCGGAAACGAAAGCTGGCATAGGGGAACTACTGGTGGTCATAGCCTCCACGACGAAAACAACAACAACGGTCAGCGACTTATCGACTTCGCGAGCGGCAGAAACTTGGTCATAAGCTCTACATGCTTCCCTTATCGACGAATCCATAAGCAGACCTGGAAGATCGACCACGTACTGATTAGCAAGAGATGGGCTTCTAATGTCCTAGATGTTCGATCCTATCGAGGAGCCAACTGCGACACCGATCTCTATTTGGTGAAGACGACCTACAGGTGCAGAATCTCTTCGGTGCACCTAACGAGAATCAACCCTGCCAAGATCTTCGAGGTTGACAATTTGATTGATGATGCCACGGCGGCTGCGTATACTACAGCACTTGAGGAAAAACTGTCGCCCATGCTTGATAACATCAATAATCTAGGCATCCATGAGTTCTGGGAGGAGCTCAAAGACAGCATCAAGGGGGTCGCAGAAGAGGTCGTGGGCTATAAAGGCCGGCGCAGACGAGCAGACTGGTTCGACGACGAATGCAGGGCCTCGATTGAGGCGAAAAATGAAGCCTATCGCCAATACACACAACGCGCATCCCGAGCCAAGAAAGAAAGATACAACGAACTTCGGCGAGTATCTAATAGGATAATTAGACGTAAGAAACGCAAACATTTTGACGAGCAGTTACAGCAAATAAACCAAAGATTAGCCAGTAAGAACATTAGACAGGCGTCCAAACTTATAAATAATGTCAAGAACGGATATCAACCCAGGACAAGCCTATGTAAGGACAAGGACGGTAACATCATCAGCGACATCGAAAGCGTCAACAAACGATGGGCCTCGCATTTTGAAGAGCTCCTCAATGCATCATCAACATCCCCCGCGGAGCTAGCTCTTGAGCAGTTAGCCGAACCAGGCCCTCCCGTTCTACCCCCAACAGTAGAGGAGGTGAGTCTTGCCATACAGTCGCTCAAAAATAATAAAGCTCCCGGCGCTGACGAGATCCCAGCAGAACTGCTGAAGCATGGTGGAACGTGCCTGACCAACGCTGTACATGTGCTACTGCTGAAAATATGGAACGACGAGGTAATCTCCGAAGATTGGCGCAAAAGCATAATCTGCCCAATCCACAAAAAGGGTGACAAGCTGAAGTGTTAGAATTACAGAGGCATATCATTAGTTTGTACGGCCTATAAGATTTTATCAAAAATTCTTGAAAAGAGAATCAATCCGTACGCAGAACAAATCATTGGCGAGTATCAAGGCGGCTTCAGACCTGGTCGTTCTACGACCGATCAGCTTTAGACAGTGAAGCTACTACTCCAAAAGTGCTGGGAATACAATATCGACGTATACCAAATCTTTGTCGACTTCAAGCAGGCATACGACAGTATCGACCGAAGTGTACTGTACAACGCATTATGCTGAACTTTGGTATACCGGCAAAGTTAGTGCGACTCACAAGGATGACGATGACTAATACCGTCTCGCAGGTCACTGACCTATTTGAAACTCGTACTGGACTCAAGCAGGGCGACGGGCTGGCGCCGACGCTCTTCAACCTGGCTTTGGAGTATGTAATTCGAGCCATGAATATGGACAGCAGCGGAACGCTACTCATCAAGTCGACTCAATTAGTAGCGTACGCCGACGATATCAACATCATGTCTCGAAGGTTGGGTGATGCAGAAAGCCTCCTGCATAACCTCAATAACGCCGCAAAGGAAGTTGGACTACATATCAACGAAAGCAAAACAAAGGCCATGATGCAATCGAAAACAAGGACGCCAGCAAATTCAAGCATCACAGTGGGGGACCTTAATATCGAGTATGTAGACAACTTCAACTATCTGGGTTGTAACTTATCAAAGGACGCCAACGAAACCGACGAAATTCAACGACGGATACAACTAGCCAATAAGACATATTTCTCGGTCCTCCCTATAATTAATTCGAAACTTGCGCACAGGAACACGAAGCTCCGCGTGTACAAAACGATCATCCGACCCTTGCTATGTTATGGCTGCGAAACATGGACCCTCACCCAAGCCTCCGAAATTTTGCTAGACCGATTCGAACGAAAGGTCCTTCGGCGAATTTTCGGGGCCGTTCGCGAGCGAGACCAATGGCGTATCCGATACAACCATGAGTTGTATCAATTGTACGATGAGCTGGAAGTATCGAAAATCGTGAAGCTTCAACGTCTGCAATGGGCGGGGCATGTACAACGGATGGACGACAATCGCATGCCAAAGAAAGTTATGAACGAACAACGAATTGACGGAGCGAGGTTGCGTGGACGACCGAGAGCTCGCTGGGAGAACTCCGTAGGTGAAGACGCCCACCAGCTGCTGGGCTTCCGAAACTGGAGGACAAGGTCACGTAACCGCGACAATTGGAGGTCAACGATTCAGGCGGCCAAGGCCCGACGTCGGGCTATCGTGCCACATTGATGATGATGAAACACATCTGCGGCCTTAGTCCAATGTTGGACTGTCGCGCGTTATTTATTTATTTTCTAAATCCATACTTGGAGGCTGTTTCAACACCAGCGCGAATTAGGGAGTATTGAGAGCTGGCGCGGCGAGATGTAATGCTCCCAATATGACGAAAAAAAAAACATATAACAGATCCACACATATACACAGCCAAACACAACCTTCCTCCATCGAACCTTAAAAACAGCTCATGACGGTTGTTATCCAACGAGTGAGTTCCGCCGCGAAGAGGTAGTGTGTCGCGAAACCCTTTTTAAATAAACATCAATACAAACCTTGTAGTCACGAAGCGTCCACACAATTGGCTCGTGCAATAAAAACTTTATGTCCTTGGCATGGTACAAGATCTTAATGTCGGTCGAGCCACGTTGTGCACGACGACGATGTTTCGGCTCACGCGGATACACTCCTTTGATGATGCACAAACGACGGAAATCGTTCAGCGAAAGTTGAAGCCGTTTCAGAGCTTGCTTTCGGGTAACAAATTGTGTTCCCTCTCCTTTTTCATACTAGAAAAAAATTAAAAACAATAAAAAATTAGCAACATGCGCTTCTGCAAGGCATAAATGAGTTAGTAAATATAACCTCAAATCATGCGATGGAAATTCCGACCGTGATTTTGTGAATACATTGAAAGTTTATGATGAATTTTATATTTGATTAGATACATACCTTCTTTGGCCGTCTCATAGTGCTCGGTGAATTGTTGTCACCACGGTGGAATTAGAAATGTTCGTCAATCAGAAAACGCACGTTTCCAAAGAAGAAACGTTCTCTTCCCGTTGACATCAAAGAAAAGACAGTTGGCTGCTGACAGCATTTTGACAGGTTTACAACACATATGATTTGAGCTTGCAGGGATGGGAAATTTAATTCAGTGAAAATTTTCCGAAATCTTTTTCGGAGTGTCGTTTTGGAAAAAATGAAATAAAAAAGAATTGCATAAATTGATCAGAGTTTGTCACTAAATGCTTATACATCTTTAGAGTATCTAATATTCAACGAAATCGGTGCATAATTATTGCATTAACCCTTTATTCGAGATCAATTTTTGGATTATTTTCCAGCTTGACTTAATTTTTATCCAACCTGTACTCATTCCGAACATCTGTCATCAACAACTATGGCAACGTCGCTCTGCTTTCGTCGAGCTCTGGCTGGTCTCAAGTGTCGAGCGAGTATTTTTTTCGCAGCTTGATTCTGTCGTATCGGCGGTGCATCTTCGAAATTTGCGTGGACCACACATAAATTGAATAATAAAGCGAGTAATTCGGGACTTTTGCAATATTCCGGTGTGCTGATTGTGCGTCTGCGAGCAAATTGAACGGTTAAAATAAAATGACAGATACAGTGCAAAGTGCATTATAGTGGTGTGTAGTGGCGCTGTGTAGTCCCGAGATTTTTTGTCGTCGGTTCTTTCTTTTCGGAACAATCCGGAAATCACCTATTGCCTATTGTTGGTGGATTGTTCTCGTTTTACCTGAAATTGAGTGCAGGCGCCAGCTAGAATAACAATTTCCCTGTAAGACTGTGACGTAAAATGAGTAAACACAACATGTATTCCACGGCGAATCTGACCGATACCCAGCTCAAGGATCAGGGCAATCAAATGTTCTCGGCTCGCAAATATGAGGATGCCATCAACTGCTATTCAAAGGCCATCGTAAGTATTGAGACAACAAGGTTGTTCCTTAGAATACTATTAATCGTAGATCTGGAGATTTCTGGCGGTTCCTCAAAACAATGAATATTACTACGGGCTCCATTGAACGATAGCTGAAGCCCGTCACGCCAACCACCATTTCAATATATTATAGGGCTAAGAAACCTGGCTCGCTGATAAAGCTCTTCTATTGATCGTCTGATAACACCACAGAAATTCGCCCGCAATCACCTACAACGCCGCTAAAAGTGCTCATATGACGCCTATTCGGAGTCTAATTTTAAACTCGATGACAACTCCGCTGACTGGTCGCCAGAATGAATAGCAAAACAATCGAAATTCGTTCGCTAATTTAATTATAGTGGATTCGGTCGAGGCTAACACACGTGCTTTGCATATAGGCGGCGCCAGACGATCCATCACATCGACTTTATCAAGTTTCTTATCCCTTCCCGGCTAATCCCATTCCCACCACCCAAATGCATCGATAATTACTACAATTATCCTCCCTCAATCATGCACGCTATGAGCATTACTGTCGGCAGCACTTACGCGTACTCTTGATGGTTGGGACTCTCCTCACACTCCTACAGTGGATGCGACATGTCCTCGCGCTCGCAATCCATAATCCCTATGTGTCTCTTCGTCCTCATCATCATCAGAATCACTTAATGGAGAAGAAAATACCGAGGAAATGTTGAAATTATGCAAAATTGGGCTTGTGATTTCGGGGCCGCTTGGCAAACGATTCATTTAATAGAATTATCTGAGAATTGGCCTCCACCAATGATGATGGTGATAGGACGACGCGGCGGGCGGTCCGCCAATATGACTAAGCTTTCGCTTTTGAAAAATGTGGGTGCTAAGAATAGAAATAAAAATATTTGAAAAAATTGATGTTTGGAATGGCGACAACGACGACACGGACGACGACCGGTGATTATTGGAGTTGATGACCGTGAAAGTGAAAACAGGCATTTTAGCGTTTTTCCTTTTCGGTGTCTTTTTAGGAGTCACGGATATGTCGTGAAGGCAATTAGTAGTTGGACTGTTTATTCCTTAATCATGGGGACTGGATGAAGAGTGTATTGGGCTTCCACGAAAGTGTCGTTAGTAGGAAGTACGAGTGAATGCATTATCTTGATGAATGCTTAATGGACAACGGGTCAAGAATCGTTATTGGAGAGACATTGTCCTTGACACAAATTTGAAGTTTGGATGAAGATGGAGTGATATCTTATTTCTATCCCAAAAAAAAACAATAAATTTGTAAAATTGCCCGGCAAAAGAAAAATTCATCAGCTGTAAAAACAATATCCACCCCTTTCGTGCGGCTCTATATTTTTCCATAGCAATATGTGGGTTTGTAACCCGCGTATCTGAAATATACCTTAAATGATTCAACGGCAACGACTTTTGGCTATAAACAACGGACTACGATCGGTTTTGGAACGTTCGGACGATGTGGGGTGAGTGTATGTGGAAATTACCGCATACAATATGGCTATACTAGGACTGTGCAAAACACGATGGCTCGGATCGGGGGCAATTTTATCACCAAGCTCTCGTACTGTATTGCTCTACTCTGGAAGTGAAGACGATAATACATATCGGCACGCGGGCGTCGGAATCCTGTTGACTAGGACTGCACGCCGACCCCTTATCGACTGAAAACCTATCTCCGACCATCATCACATTATCGCGAAATTTCGCTTACGAATGGCAGCAATCCAACGATCTCATAACGCACGAATCTTGCCACGCTTTAATGTGCAAAAAATCCATCAACTAAACGAGCGTATTCTACCGGTTTGCATGAAAATGTTAGTGCAGCAACATCTCTTCAGAATCCTACAATTGAAGACAGATGGAAACCGGTGTTGAAACAAATCCAGACCCAAGGGTATGGATTTGTAGTGTCTGCAACCAGCGAATCTGTTCGAATGCCAGATCAGTGCAGTGTAATTGGTGTTTGGAATAGGTTCACTTTAGGTGTTCGGGGTTACGAAGACAGGGTCAACATTCCTTATCATATGTTGCGGCAGGATGTATAAATTCCGGGCAACCTAGGGCTGCTCCCAGCCCACCTTCACCTCCACTGCCCCCTACACCGCCCAACAATGTGATAATGAATGCCAGACCCAGTCTTACGCAGGTGTTGGCGACTTCATTGTTTATTCGTGGAGGAGTTTAGTCGCGGGCACCAGCCGGATCGAAGTTGAGCTAGGGTGGTACGAGTTGCTCTTGGTAGTGATTCTTCGTCTGGAGATATGGCTGGAGGTTTAATGCCAAGTACGCGGTTGTTCGTGAGACTTTGAGTAGCTTTATGAACTTCGGATGTGTGTAAGTCTGCAATGGCCGCCTTGTAGTCGGAGTCATCGAAAGAAACTTTTTTGTATCGCTGGACTTCACGCTCTTTGTCCCTGATTGAACGTCTGATACGACGTGGCGGTGGTGTTTTGTCCATGAGTGGGTTATTCGGGTGGTTAGTTCGGTAACATCCGACTAAATATTGCTTAATGAGAAGTTCATTATGGCTCCTCAAAGTCATTAATTTTGTTTCCTGGTGTAGATGATCTTGTGAAGACATCTTAACACAGCCGGTGATGGTGCGTAGTGCTGTGTTTTGGCAGGTTTGAATTTGGCTCCAGTTTGTGTTGCAGAGACCATTTGTCCACGTTGGTGCTGCGTAGTTGACCAAGGGGCGACCAATCGCTTTATACGTAGCCAAGAGGGTTTCTTTGTCTGTGCCCCATGTACTTCCGGCAAGTGCTTTTAATATTTTATTCCTGCTCCTGAGTTTGGAACATATATTTTCAGCGTGGGTGTTGAATTAGCCGGAGTTGTCAAGCGTGACACCAAGGATTTTGGGAGTCCTGGTTGTTGGGATGATGTGGGTGTCAACGTAGATGGGCAGTTGTGTGTTGTACTCTTGGTTGAAGCTTGTGAATAATGTGGCGGAGGACTTGGGCGCAGATAGCTTCAGATTTTTACTGACGAAGAAAGCGTTGAGAACCTGCAGGTATTCGTTGATTAGATCGCACATTTCGGGAATGTCGTTACCAGTTGCCATGATGGTGCAGTCGTCTGCGTATGAGATGATTTGTAATCCCGTTGGTGGTGTAGGTAATCCTGCCATGTAGAGGTTGAAAAGAGTGGGGGATAAGACTCCACCCTGGGGAACGCCTTGTTTGATTTTCCTGAGTTTAGACTTCCCGTTTCTAAACTCTGTGCAGGATTGACGACCGGCAAGGTAGTTAGCGATCCATTTATGGCTGTACGGTGGTGTTGTATTGCGGAGATCTGTTAGCAATAGAGTGTGGTTGACAGTGTCAAATGCTTTTGACAGATCGATATGATTCTGCTAGAGTATGGTCTTTACCTGGTTTGGGTATTGGGTTTATGCGGCCTTTCTTCCATAACTCAGGAATGATGAATGATTTTAACGATAGATTCATCGTGGCAGTGATATAATCAATGGCCGGTGAATCTAGATGTTTCAGCATGATCATAGCAATGCCGTCAGGGCCGAACGCTTTGGAATTGTTGGCATTTTTGATTGCAAGTCTTACTTGGTTTGAGCTAACCTGAAGGTGTTGATCGGTGGTGCTATTGCGGATAGCTCTTGTGATAGTGCTTTTTCAGGATGTTCGACGAGTTGTTGATTAAATTTGTGTGCGCATTTGTCGTCGTTATTGTAAGACTTATCACCGAACTTAATAGCTACCTTACCTTTGGGTTTTGTGGGGTTAGATAACGCACGTACCGTTTTCCAAAGGTTGCTTACACCGAATTTTATGTGGCAGGATTTTAAATGCTTGTTCCATTGTTGTCTTCTGTGGTCATTTACTTGCTGGGTTATCACATTATTTAGGTCGCTGATACGAGGATCACTGGGGTCTATTGCTCTGAATTCATCCCTCATTTTTGCCAATTCTACGGCACTTGATGGAAAATGTGGTCTCAAGATTGGTATGCGGCCGGAAGGAATGTGTCTATTAGCAGCATCTACGATAATCCGTCTCAGATTTTTTTAGCGGTACGTACGTCGGTGGGAATTTGTAAGGCAGAAAACATTTCGTTGGTATATGCTTGAAAGCCGATCCAGTCTGCTTTGCTGAAATTTGTGTACGTTTTCTTCTCAGTGTACGCGAATTGGGACGGTTTGTCGATCGTGAGGACTATTGGCAGGTGGTCTGACGAGAAGGTGATGAAAGGCTCCATTGTGGTGTTGTTGATGAGCCCGGGACTGGCAATAGATATATCAGGGGAGCTCCTGCATGATCCTGTAACGCGTGTTGGTGAATTAACTGTAATGGCGTTCACCGGAAAATCTCTGAGATCACACACTTCTTGAGTTCCAACAGAATTCTCATCGCCGCCATCCAGGAGACGCTGCTCCATGCAAATTCGTCTCTTAGCGTCCATAGCGAATATGTTATATTGCGCAAAGATAGACCGGCCGCCACGGATGATCCTCACCCTGGGGGTGGACTTGCCTTCCTAATACACAAGTCTGTACATTACTGTGTATTAGATGTAGTTGATGACGGTACGGCGGAAATACAAGCCATCTCAGTTCCATCAGGGAGTACTAATATCGAAATTTTAAATGTATATGTACCACCTCAATCCAGTTGCCCTTCTGGCTATCATTTCGATATTGGTGCTCTCCTATCCGGAGAGCACAGGGTTATCCTTGGCGACTTTAATGCGCACCATGAGCTCTGGCATTCGGACCTAAACAACAATGCCAGGGGTATAACTATCGCTGAATCACTTGACGCCTCAGAATTCTGTTCACTCAATGAAGACTCGCCGACTCGAGACATGGGCACTTGCAGTACATCTCCTGACATAACCATTGTAAGTGCTAGCCTAATCGCTGCTACTCGATGGGAATTACGTACTTCCCTCAAATCTGATCACCTCCCAATCGTTATAAGAATTGACAAACCAGCGAACCTGACTAAGTCTGAGAAGCGAACGTTTGTCAATCACAAGAAAGCTGATTGGGACGGTTTCAAAGCATACTCGTCGGCGAAGTTCATCGAGCTACCAACACCTACTAGTATACACAAGCCCGAAAAAAATTTTAGGAACGTCATTGCCAAAGCTGCGGCACGTTTTATTCCAGCAGGACGTATCCCGAAAATTCGGCCTAACTTCCCTTCCAGTGCCGCCAGATTAGCCGATGAACGTGATAACATCAGAAGCGCTCACCCTGATGATCCCAGAATTGAGGAGCTTAACTCCGAAATCGACCGACAAGTTAACAACTATAGGAGGGCGAAATGGAATCAGCACCTCGATGACTGTAACCTTAATGAAGGTGTCAGCAAATTATGGTCTACTGTCCGCGCCCTTTCCAATTCTAGGAAAGAAAAGGGCAATAACGCCATTGAATTGGCAGTACAAAAACCTGCGATCCTCTTCAGTGCGCGAGCCTGTTCAATAAACAAAACATCCCAAGTCTGACGGCCTTAAGCGCAAAATTAGAAGACGGATTCGCAGCAGGAATGTTGACACCATACCATCATTTACCGCGGACCAGGTTAAAAGGTCGTCGAGAATGCTAAAAACTCCAAGGCCCTCGGACCAGATGGCATTTCGATGACCATGTTGAAACATCTCGACCTTCCAGCCATTGAGTATCTCATGACTGCCTTTAACTTGTCGATATCCACGCTTGCCATCCCTAAAATCTGAAAAACAGGTCGAATTGTTCCCTGTCTCAAGCCAGGGAAGAGCACAAATCTCACGGAATCCTACCGCCCCATTACGATACTGTCTCCTGTCGCAAAGACGCTGGAGGCCCTTATTCACCCTCTTGTTGCACATGCTTAGCTAAAACATCACCAGCATGGCTTCAGGAAAATGCATAGTACCACCACTACCCTCGATTCGATCACTACACGCACTCGCGATGAGCTACATCAGTCATGGGCAAAGTACGGCCCGCGGGCCAAATGCGGCCATTTGGGCTAGTCAATCCGGCCCGCGACATGGTTTTGAAGAAACCCTAAAAATTACACATACAGCAAAATATAATTTTTGTGGAGCTAGAACAGGATATAGTGCAGTCAAAATATCCCAATTCAGGCCTCCAAATAGAAACAAATAGAGTAAGGCTAATTTTTGTTGTTTTTGAATCAGTGGGTTCCCAGGAATCTACAACTGATTTTGCTAAAAAAAATTTGATCGGAGAGGTCCCAAAAAGGACAAAAAAGGATACTCTTTAATCCTTGACCGGAGGTGGGCATGCGGGGTATCATATCAAAGGGGACGTCACGTACATTACATATCCGGTGTTTGTTTTCTGTTTCAAGGACCCTCAAAGGAATAAATCGAGCTTAAATGGAAAATTTTCGAGTTTCCCTTCTATCTTTCCAAAGCCATAACTACGAGAATAATTCAAGTTGTCCCTACTTTTATCACTTTTCAGAATCTATAATAGCTGGAGATTCTAGGATTCTAAATTTGCTAAGAAAAAAGTTGATCGGAAAGCTCTAAAAAAGGACATAGAAGGACACTAATTTCACACCTTGATCGAACGTGGGCAGGGTTTCCTGTCTCAAGGACACTAAATAGAATAAGTCGGGCTTAAATGGAAAATTACGGCTTTAGAAAGATAAAGATACGGGAAACACAAAAATTTTTAAGTTGAGCCCAATTTTCTCCTTGGAACAAGTAACAAATGCTGGCTATGGAATGTACTTGACATCCTCTTTGATATGACACCCCACATGCCCACGTTCGACTGAGTGTGCAATCCTTTTATGTCCTTTTTCAGAGCTTTCCGATCAACTTTTTTCTTAGCAAATTTAATGGTAGAATCTTCAGCTATTATAGATTTTGGAAAGTGATAAAAGTAGTGACAACTTGAATTATTCTCGTAGTTATGGCTTTTAAAAGATACACGGGAAACGCGAAATTTTTTTATTTAAGCTCGATTTATTCTGTTGAGGGTCCTTGAAACAGGAAAAAACACCGGATACGTAATGTACTCGACGTCCCCTTTGATATGCATGCCCGCATGCCCACCTCCGGTCAAGGATTAAAGAGTATCCTTTTTTGTCCTTTTTAGGACCTTTCCAATCAAAATTTTTTTTAGCAAAATCAGTTCTAGATTCCTGGGAGCCCACTGATTCAAAAACAACAAAAATTAGCCTTACTCTATTTTATTCTATTTAAAATGCTAATATGACTGCACTAATAACAGTTTCCTACTCATTGCGTCTTAAATAAGACATTGTCGCATGTAATATAACTAAGTTTGCATACGCGAGTGTACAGCCACTTTTTTACAGACATTCTCAGTCACTTCAACAAATTGAACTTTCAACTCCAGGGAAGAATTCAATTAATCAATGATATCAGAAGTGATGCGATTTAATTTAATGTAAAAAAATTAGTCAAGAAAGACCTGACTCATTTCACAAGACTAAAAACTATTGCAGCTAGGGAAGACAAACTTAAGAGTTACGAAAGCTGTTGAAAGCAACCTTTCAAAGTGGTAGAAAGGAACCTCGATATTTATAGAATGCCATTTAATCTGGACTGTGAATCAAGTAGTTGCAAAGTAAGGCTTCAAATATAATACCGGCAGCAACAGCAGCAGCATTGCATGGCTGACAAATATGCTGAACAGCAAAAATGCTGTTCAGCACTTTTGTGAGCAATATAAAATGCATTGTGCTTGACATTTCGTGCTGCTGATGTTGCTGCCAGCATTCTATTTCCAGCCTAACACTGAATTGAAGCAACTCTTTCTCAATGCTTCTAAAGTTTAGTTCTACAAGGCCCCGTTAAACTCAAGCTTCCCGAGCCTGAAAACTCACGCTCAGAAGATAATTACAACGTTTGCTTATTCCTACATTTGTGAACAGGTTTTCACTCGCATGAAGCTACGATAGAACAGCTTTAAAAACCGATTGACTGGCTCAATAGATGATTTGGCTTCCCTACTGCAAATCAGCTCATCATCGTTTGAACCCTTTGTTGAACCAGATTACGAAAAACTTTTAGAATCTTAGGCCCGTATTTATGAACATTCCTTAACTTAAGGAGACCTTGAGTCAAGGATGCCGAAATTCAATAAATTAAATGTCATTTTCCATACTTTTTCTTACAAATCACTAATATTCACGAGTCAATGCATCCTTGATTTAAGGAGAAACTCAAGGAGATCTTGAAATTTTCTATAGTCAACCTCACTTGAAGTCAAGGTAGCTACCCACCTTCCTTGAAATATAATATTTCAAGTCTATTGAAAACTTAAGGTCTCCTTGAGTTTCGCCTTAAATCAAGGATGCATTGACTCCTGAATATAAATGATTTCTATGAAAAAGTATGGGAAATGGCATTTAATTTATTGAATTTCGGCACCCTTGACTCAAGGTCTCCTTTTAATAATAATGCTAAGCGCTTCTAAAACGAGTTTTTATATGGAATGAGCGAGTCGCTGTCGTTAGAGCCGCTGGGGTCGTGCTGAGGAGAATAGACCTTAAGACTGACTTATGTAAAAATAGGAAACAACGTTTATCATTTTATTTTTACACAAAAATTAGAGATTGACAAGGAATTTTTAATATCAAATGGAAAAATAATTAACTCCAGAATTCATGTTTGCTCAACAAGAATTGATAATTAGACTGAAAAAAAAAACGAGACCGAGGTTTATTTCGAGCGCTGCAGAGATTTTAATACCCGTCGCACCTAAATTGTGTGTTCACTGACACTTGAACACACATCTCCCTTGTAGAGCTACCTCCCCGAATGGTTAATGGTAGCTCCTGAAGAGTAGGCCATTCGGTGGACGAAACAAGGTTTAGAGAAAAAAGGATTGCCTTTTAAGGTGAATAATTTTTGTGTCGTTTTCAAAAAAGAAACTCAATTTTGTTTGTTTTAATAATTTCTACCGCATACTATATGACGTTTTCCGATTTCACCTGTTCCTAGATACGTTGAGGCTAAGCTATTTATTTATATGGGGAATGGGAGTTTTGCAGTTAGACTCCTCGTTTATAAAAATATGTTTTTTTTATTTTTTTTTCGGCCCGCCTAGATAATTTGTGATTTTATTTGGCCCTCCCCTCAGAAAGTTTGCCCATCTCTGGGCTAAATCAACGCCGTCGTTGTCACAGAACTATTCTTGTGGCAATTGACCTATCAAATGCATTTGATAAGGTCAACCACTCAATGCTTCACGCTAACTTGTTCAATATGCATATTCCTGAACAAGAGATTCGTTGGATTGCCAACTATCTAGCTGGTCGGCACTCCTTCACTGAGTTTCGTGGCAAACGTTCTAAGCTTAGGAAAATCAAATTAGGTGTTCCACAGGGAGGGGTACTCTCCCCCACTCTGTTTAACATCTACATGTCCGGCCTTCCCACACTACCTGGAGGAATCGAGGTGATTTCCTATGCTGACGATTGCACCGTTCTCGCCACAGGGAATAATTAGGATGAAATGCGCCTCCAAATTAATCGCTATCTAGGACGTTTACAGGCATTTTTCCAAAGCCGAAACCTCACCATCTCTGCGTCCAAATCTTCTGCGACTTTCCTAACCACTTGGTGGGAGGACATTAGATGGGAGATTGATATGCGTATTGGCAACAATTCTGTTCCTAGTGTAGAGAACATGATGACGTCTGCGAATCACGCAGTTTTAGTAGGAATCAAATCCTAAAAGCTCTAGCTGGTAGCACCTGGGGCAAAGATAAAGAAACCATGCTAGCTACTTACAAAGCGGTGGGTCGAGCAGCCGCTGATTATGCAGCCCCAGTTTGGACACATAGTTTATGTGACACAAACTGGTCTAAAATTCAGGTCTGCCAAAATGCCTTTGTTTACAGGATTTTCATATGTATCGAGCCGCGGCATCTCCATCAGCGATGATGATAAATACTCATGTGGAGTTGTCCCGTAGTTGAAAGCCTAAAGCCGGCCCCATACCGACCGAAGTGTGGCAAACACCGCACAAAAGATTGATACGAAAAATCGTGCAGCAGTGTGGTTGGGCGACTCCAAGGTATCATTCTTGGAACCGGTCTTTTGTGCGGTGTGTGCCACACTCCGGTAGGTGTGGGGCTGGCTTAAAACAATTATTTCTTATTTAAATTATATATACCAATTTCCATTCATCTAATTTCCAGATAAAAAATCCAACAAATGCCACATACTTTACAAATCGTGCACTATGCCACTTGAAAATGAAACGATGGGAACAATCATGTCAGGATTGTCGTCGTGCTCTCGATATGGATCCGAATTTAGTAAAAGCACACTTTTTTCTCGGCCAAAGTCTAATGGAGTTGGAACTCTACGATGAATCCATAAAGCATCTTCAACGCGGTAAGCAGAAATTTCCTTTAACTACTCTAACCAAGGCAATTTATTGATATAATAATATTTATCCATTGCAGCATTTGACTTGGCAAAGGAACAACGACAGAATTTCGGCGATGATATCGCATCACAATTGCGATTAGCGCGAAAGAAACGTTGGAATGTGCAGGAGGAGAAACGTATATGCCAAGAAATTGAATTACAGTCATATTTAAATAAGTAACTATCGCGAGCATAAGAGCAGTGGTCTCAGTAAAAATTTATGTATATTTTGACATTTTCAATTTTAGACTAATTCGTGAAGATATGAGTAGGAGAATAGATAAATTGTCTTTGGATGACAGTCTAGACGATGATACGCTTAAGGATAAGACGCAAGAAATTGAACTGGAATGCGTAAGTGATGTAATTATTTTTGTACTATTTTGTACTTCTTAGATACATTTGGAATAGGTTAGCTGGAAATGACCAGCTTTGCATATTATGAATTGATATCCTGTTAGTTTGTCGGTGGACGGTTGATGTAAGTATGTATTGGCAACAATCCAGTTCCTACTGTGGCAAATCCGAAACTTCTCAGGATTCATCTTGAGAACATGATGACATCAACCCATCATGCAGCCGCTGTTTGCGAAAATATGCGCAGTACGAATAAAATTATTGAAGCACTGGCTTCAATCTCATGGACCGAATTCCTCCACTACGACATGTCAGGCGTGGTCTACGAGACCTACAGAGTGAGGTTCAAGGATACAAGCGGAACCCTTACTATGAAGAGACATACCGTGAGTCGGTATATTGCGAGTTTAGGTACGAATAGAGTCGTCTCATCGCTTCCATCACCTATCTCGCCTGAGGAAATTAGGCTCCTGAGATCCACTATAGCGACATTAGCTTAACTTCGACTTAACTTAATGCTTGAGACAGAGTGGACGCTTTGGATGCTGCCGAAAGCATTCAACGCGTCCAATCTGTTTCCAGCATAATTCCTATCTTTCTCGCATAGACCCACACATGCAAAACATCTGTCAAAACTGCGCTGGTGCGCCTCATGATGTGGGTCATTTGTTTTAATGTCCAGCTGATCCTACCCCTATTGTTTTTTTTACACCTCGGAATGAAAACGATGACGAAACATAATTCGAATCCACACAGATGAACAGTGGTGTCTCACCTTTCTGTACCGCTAAAAGAAGAAGAAGAACATTTGGCCTAGGCTGCAGGCTAGGAATAAGTAGATAATGGAACGGCTTACTTCATACAAACGCTTGTTCATATGTGGGTCCAATTTTGTAGCGTATGTATATCAACTGTAAATTAGCCCCGCTTCGAAAACCCACGAAGATGGCACGAAGCTTGACGTCGGTAACATGCCATTGCATGTGCGCATGCGTGCGATTTGTTTATTTGGTACAGACTCATAGGCGTATCATAAAAAGAGCAATCGTGGGGTTTATCTAAAAATATACTACTCAAAACGAAATAAGGGCCACTAATGTCCGTTGACTTTAGCAACGTCTTTTGGCGAATTTTTAGTGTGATAATTAATTTCAAAAATGCCATTCTGTACCTGAATGTGATGTGAGTTATCACAGTATGATTCGTCAACATTAGCTTTGACGGAACTGGCTTAAAGAGTTTTTTTAGGGTCACGAGTCAGGCATTAAGAAGTTTTGTTTATATCTCATTTTGATTAAGAATTAGTTTTCGCCAAGTTCTTTAACTGCAACAATAGTTGCTGCACTTTTAAAGATAAGGAAAATCTGTAAAATACCAAATGCCAGCAATTCGACGCCATTTAAATTTAAGTGCTTCGTCCAGAGCCTTAGAACTGTTGGAGGAACGTCGTTCGCAACGTTCTGTGGCCCTGCAATTAGGGTATTTGCGAAGAGTCGTTCAAAATCTTTGGAACCGTTACCAGGAGACAGGAAGTGTCTCCCGTCGTCATGGTTCAGGCCGAGTTCGAATAACCAGCCCCGCAGAAGACCGATATGTGAGACTTTGTCCGCGACGGGATCGTACCACTACTGCTCGTCGACTGCAAAGCAGGCTATTAAGGACGACAGGGACCATTGTTAGCGCCCAAACAATCAGCTCAAGGAGACGTGTTACCAGAACACAACTGACCAGGACGCATCGTACGAATCGTTTAAGATTTGCTCGTCGACATATCCAATGGGACATGCAACAATGGCGCAAGGTGCTCTTCTCGGATAAGTGCAAAGTAAAATTTTTTAGTGACGGCCATAAGAGTCTGGCGGAGAACCGGAGAAGCATTTTTGGATCCTTGAGTTAATCAAATTCAGAGGCAAGGCGGTCCCAGTATGATGGTTTGGGCTGGAATTAGGTTGCAAGGCAAAACTGACCTTCTTATCCTAAATAACGGGACAATTACGTTCGAAAGTTATATTGAAAGGATTATTAGGCCACATAGCATTCCTTTTTCACAACAGGCGTTGGATGGTTTTATCCTCATGCAGGATAATACACGACCACATACTGGCCGGGCGACAATGTCTGCTTTCGAGGAGGTCAATATTGAGGTCATGGGGTCGCCTGCCAACACTCCGGACCTAAATCCGATAGAACGTCCTTGGGTTCAATTAAAACGTCGGATGCAGACAGCTGAAGAGGACATACACAATCAGCAACATCTGATTCAATTGCTAAAAATGTGTTGGGACGAGATATCAAAAGAAAGCGTCGATCGGCTTTTTGAAAGCGTTCCGTCCAGGCTTCGAGACTGCATTTCAAAAAGTGGGAGCCATACTCGATACTAAAAAAGCAATGAATCAATTTTTTTTTACAGTTTAGACGTACAAATTAATTGCTTTTGTTACGATTACATGAACGCAAAAAGTAAACAATCCGAAAAAATGCTAGAAAAAAGTGTAACATTTGGTCAAAATTCAATAAAATTCATTTTATTTAATGAAAAACATATTGTTTTATTAAATTAGACCAACTAAACTATGATTTTCCTTTTCCACAGAAATATAATCAAAAAATTATTAGTGGCCCTTATTTTGTTTTGAGCAGTATATATGAATTAAAGTCGCTTTCTCTTTTCATCTTTTTGTTGGTAGTTTTTTATTAAATTTGATAAAAAAAAGTATGCATATTGATCGTCCAGGTGTTAATAGTTTGGAAATTATGCATTCAATCCCGAAAAAACTTTGCTTATTACCGAAATTCGAATTATCCAATGATCCAACAATACAGCCAGTGAGTAGGAAGGTCATAGAGTTACGTACTGGATACGTTTCTCTTTTAAATAAAATAATATGCAAAATCTATGCCCCCTGAAATATTATCCCCATCGGCGCTAATGTTTTTTTTTCATATATGTAGCGTTGTGTATAATTGGAGACACATTTTAAGAGCTGTGGCCATTCCATTTTCTACTTGTTCCAGTGCTGCAGGTATGTTAGTGATATCCGATTCGACAGAACCTTGCTTTTTTTAGGCGTGTTGAGATCAAAAGCACACTCTAACGTTTAGGTTGATCGTCCGTCACATGGATCGTGAACTCGAGAACCATGAGAATAAACTGAATCCACTTACAGCGGGTGTCAAACCCACAACACTGCTTCAAAGTCAAGTGCACTAGCCACTACATCAGTTAGGCTCCAAGACTTAATTCATTGCTCGTTCTATCCTTTTCGCTCTTACATATACCCCGTGATATTGCTTTTACTATCAAACTATTGACGATTTGTGAAAAATCATTTGCTACAAATCTCTTCCTACGTTTCAGGAGGATCACCTGACCGAGCTAAATAACATCTTTGCAAAAATCGACGACCGCCGAAGGGTAAGTATCTCATTGCAACTCAATTCGAATTTACCAAAGCAAAGTGCATGTTTCACTCTCTTTTTTCATTTACCCAAACAGAAACGTGATGTACCTGACTACTTATGCGGTAAGATTAGCTTTGAAATTTTAACGGAACCTGTGATAACACCGTCCGGCATCACATACGAACGTAAAGATATCGAAGAGCATTTACAACGCGTTGGCCACTTTGATCCGGTCACTAGAGTGAAATTGACGCAGGATCAGCTAATACCGAACTTTTCAATGAAAGAGGTGGTCGATGCTTTCATAACGGAAAATGAATGGTCGCTTGACTACTAAAATCACACCCCTACACAAACAAAAGACGTATCACTAGTGTGCGAAAATTAAAACTAAATAAATGTTAAGAAAATCATTAAAATGGTTCGTTGCATTCAGTTCAGTTTCCTGGTGGATTCAATTGGAAGCGTTCATTTGTCTGACTTCATTTTTAATGAATTCCAAACATCCATTTGAAACTATATTTTTCTTCGCATGGGCGCGAGATTCGTTTTGCCTGTGTAAATATTACGTGAATGATGCAAACATATAGAGATACATAGTATAAAGTACGATTGATTCGTTCGTTTTTTCTGTTCCTGGCTTTGATAAAAATTAAAACGAAGGTTCATGCGTGATAAGATTCTTGTAAATAAAATGTACAGTTTTTGCTCTTTCGGTATACAATACATATAAAATAATAAAATGAATAAATTTTATTGATATGTTTGAGAACGGGGAAGTTTCAAGTCAATCGATGTTATTTATATATACATTTTAGTGTTTAAATTTCTTATGAAGAAGATATGGAAGAGTTCTTTTCTAGAAATGAAAACAAAACATCTATGTATGTATGTATGTTGTAAAATTTAAGTTTATTATTAAATTAGCCTTATGAAAATTATGTAAAGGAAGTATTAATAAGTTTGCAGAACGCGTTTGTGAAGAACAGCATAGTCCAGGAATGACACAAAACAAGATGATG
This sequence comes from Microchrysa polita, assembly GCA_949715475.1. Lineage (NCBI taxonomy): Eukaryota > Metazoa > Arthropoda > Insecta > Diptera > Stratiomyidae > Microchrysa > Microchrysa polita. Next base: position 79,474,389 of record OX454418.1, on the reverse strand, counting down.
TAATAAAAATCTTTAAAAATAACTCGATATTTCGGATTTTTCTTTTTTATTGGGGTGAAAACAACGCTTATGATCTCTCAAATTTATCGTAAGCTCTTGCAGGGCATGTTGCGTTGCGATCGTCGTCTAAAACGTTTCTTGGTGTACTGAATTCGAAGTGTTATTGCAGTTTGACAGCCACGCCATCTCCTTTCCGCAATTGTGAATAATAAGCGTAACGTTGGAAGATTAGGATTTTTCAAAATACAGGTCCGGTAGCCTTCGTGATATACTAATCAGACGTGTCAAAGTGGCTGATTTTACCCTAATAATAGATAACCGGTGTGCCGTGCTCTGTGGCCGTGATCGTTCGGTCGCCACTCTCTGATATGGAGATTCATAGAGAAACGAGTTTACGAAACTCGGCATGGCCCGTCCCACGTTTATTATTCAGATGAAGATAAGAACATTTCTTATCATAGATAAATAAACAAAAAAAAAAATGCGACTTTGAAGTGGTATGGCTGACAACCGTATCACACTCGGAATTCAGTTGTCGAAACGTTGACGACTACCCTGTTTAGCCGTCTTCTTCTTTTAGCGGTAGAAGAAGACGGCTAAACAGGGTAGTCGTCAACGTTTCGACGTTTAGCCGTCTACGCACCATGCTCCAGTGCTACCAGATTAGGGGAAAATAACCTAAACTTAGGGATTTTTCAACTTCTTTGGGGGAAGTTAAAGAACTTTAGGGGGTATTTGGGAGTTTGTTGCCAGCAAATTTCATTAAAATGTGTGTGACAGTCGCTTAACTATTTAAACTTGCCGGTTGCGAGCAAAAAATAATATTGTTTACTTGCCCTGTGCCTCCAGAATATCTTCGGACCGATATCGGTGAGAGATATGGTACAGACACATATTGGGCAGTCCAAGATTTTCTCTTATGTGGCGTGTTTTCGATTGCTAATTTGTTCGTAAACAAAATTAGCGACGTGGAGAAGTTGAGGGGAATTCTGTGAAGGAGGAAAAGATAAGATGGGAACTGCCTGGAGAATACACCTACGAGTAACGTGAATATTCAAAACACTATGTGCCTAGTGCTTGTGTGTCTTCTGTGGTAACTGCAAGAATTATAAACAAAACAGAAACACCCTAGAATGCCAGTTGATGGGTAATAGACAAAACCATCGTTACTCACACCTCGGAACTAGAATTTATTTATTAGCTATTAGGCTTCTCGTGACATACAATTTTGCATGAGTACGAAGAGTGCAGTTGAGAAGAGTACATGGTCTATGGATTAGAGGACTCTTGTGCTACAATGCTCAGCATTAGCTATATTGGCTTTTTCTAGTTCCTGGCTGAGTGTTGTTAGATGGTTTTGGTAATGAATAACTTGATAAAGTTCTAAGTCCATATTCACCGGATACGCATGAGCTTTTTAAATGATAGTTGGCTACGGACGGCAAATTTCCACTTCAATTAGCCCGACTTAGAGCTACAGCGAGTACCTGTCGTCGTAGACAAGCCGTCTCGATAGACGGCAGTACCATTAGGCTTCACACCATCGTCCAAATTTCAATCATTTTCTGTATTTTTTTTCTAAATTTAGGGGGAAGACCATCGTTTTAGGGGGAAATCAAGTTCAATTTAGGGTAAGCTGACCAGATGTACAGCATTTTGCAGTACAGTACAGCATTTTGACCTGTCGTACAGCATTAGCAATGAGGATAAATACATAGAGGGCTCACTCCATACTAGCTATTTTTCTAACAAAAAAATTGCAAGAGCGTGACGACAATATTACAAGTAGGCAATCGCGTATAGAAAAGTGCAAAAGAAAATCTCTGATTTCCAAAGAATGTGTTTGTATTTGTACCTCTTTCCGAAAAAAATGTTTGTATGAGTATAGATATTAGCGACGTTTTTTTCGTATCGCGTGTAAGTCTGACTCGAAAAAAACGATCGCGGGTAACATCCCGGTTAAGACCAAACAGCTGACATTTGACAGTTTTTGTGCATCTTTGACTCGCTTTCGTCGGCTTATTTTTTAGATGTGGTGGATTTTATCACAAAAGATGATTATTTCTTTGCAAAATCTTTTCTCGTGATTAGAAAAACTCTCACATTTGGTTTGAAAAAACAAATTCCCTCATATTTCCCCTATGCGTCCGCCATCTACATTTGAGCTCTATCCCGTGTAGGGTAGTTGCACGGGTTAACTTTACCTGGGTAAGTGTCATTTTTTTTATATGATGTTCTACCCAAACCTGCACGGGAAAAACACAATAAAACGTCCCTATTATCTCTCCGTTGAATATGTGTGCGAGAATTTTATTCTCTCGTTGCAGGTTGAGAGCATTGCAAAGCAATGGGCCTGTCTACACGCGAGCAAGAACAACAAGAAGAGATTCGCGAGGAGCAAGCTATAAAAACCGGTTTTTTGTTTTTATTCCACGTTTAGACAAACCCAATGTGTTTTGAATGACAGCCGACTGGTCACGAAGTGGACACTGGATTTCACTTACTAATTTATAACATAAAATGTATAAATATACACTTGCCGGACCTTACAAATACACTGCGTGACACTGGCGAATAAACAACTGTAAAAAAAACTGCGCGTTTCACTAAATTTTGTTCAATTCACATTCGCAAAATTTGTAAACAATTTGTCGGCTCCGCTCGTGTCGGGGGAATGAAAATTGAGCAAAAATTACAGCCGACCGTTCACGACGTGTACTCTAAACTAAAACATGCACTTTATGACATAAAATGACAAAAAACGCACTTGCACACCAATTCAAATGCATTTGCCTACATCTGAGAAAAATAGATTCGAAGTAAACAGTATTTACCATTTTACATCCAGTAGTTTTTACTTGAAAAATTTGACAAGAAATGATTCGGCTATCATCGTGTAATCAACATTCTAAAGAGAAAAACACGTTCTCAGAATTCATTCATCTTAGTCCAGTCAAAATATGTATCCCAATTCAGGCATCCAAATAGAAAATATAAGAGTAAAGCTAATTTTTGTTATTTTTGAATCAGCGGCTTCCCAGGAAGCTAAAACGCATATTGCCAAAAAAATGTATCGGAAAGGTTCCAAAAAGGACAAAAAGGATACTCCCTAATCCTTGACCGGAGGTCAGCATGCAGGGTATCAAATCAAAAGGGACGTCGAGTACATTACATATCCGGTGTCTGTTTCCTGTTTCAAGGACTTTTTAACGGAATAAATCGAGCTCAAATGGGAAATCAGCGAATTATCGTGTTTCCCGTGTATCTTTCCAAGGCCATAACTATAGGAGAATAATTCAAGTTTTCACTACTTTTCTCACTTTTCAAAATCGATAATACCGTAAGATTGTACCAATAAATTCTAAGAAAAAATTTATCGTAAAGCTTTGAAAAAGGACATAAAAGGACACTAATTATACACCTTGACCAACATGGGCATGCGGGGTGTCATATCAAAGAAAACGTCGAGGACATGCCATATCCAGTGTTTGTTTCCTGTTTCAAGGACACTAAATGGAATAATTCAGGCATAAATGGAAAATTACGGCTTTGGAAAGAAACAGATACGGGAAACTCGAAAATTTATCATTTGAACCCAAATTTCGCCTTTGGGAGTCTCTGAAATAAGTAGCAAACGCCGGATATGGAATGTGCTCGACGTCCTCTTTGATATGACACCCCGCATTCCCAAGTTCGATCAAGGTGTGTAATTAGTGTCCTTTTAAGTCCTGTTTTAGAACTTTCCGATAAATTGTTTTCTTAGCAAATTTAATGGTAGAATCTTAAGATTCTGAAAAGTCAGAAAAGTAGTGACAACTTGATCTATTCTCGTGGTTGTGGCTTTGGAAAGATATACGGAAAACACGATAATTCAATAATTTTCCATTTTAGCTCGTTTTATTCCGTTAAGGGTCCTTGAAACAGGAAACGGACACCATATATGTAATGTACTCGACGTCCCCTTTGATATGATACCCCGCATGCTGACCTCCGGTCAATGATTAAGGAGTATCCTTTTTCGTCCTTTTTGGGACGACTCCGTCCAAATTTGTTTTTAACAAATGTGTTTTAGACTCCTGGCAGCCCACTGAATCAAAAACAACAAAAATTTGCCTTATCTATTTTTTCTATTTGGATACCGGAATTGGGATACATATTTTGACTGAACTAAGATGAATCAAATTTGAGAACAAATCTGATAATTTCGTGTACCCTATAGTATGCCTATAGTATACGTGTGAACAAATTTCACACATAGGTACTTTCTGGATGGGGACTTTTTTATATGGAGTGAGAGTTCTATTAGTTATTTTTCAATGGCATTAGTAAATGTAAAAATGTACAGCATTCCCAATTCCATTCCCATTTCGATAACTCGTGTGGTCGATCTTTCTTAAATTTAACGAACTTGCCATTTCCTCCATTTCTTAAAGTCCTACATATCCGCATTCGACAGTTACAGCAACCCAAATCGCACTTTAGTCGTTTCTAATCGAAAATTGTCCATAAAATGTGTCCAATAACTTGGCAAACTTGTGGATCACCGCACTGCCCATATTTAGTGAAAATGTCAATGCTCTAGCTGTCAAGGTTCAGAAATTACAACCGTCGAAGGATGCAATGGAAGGTGTAAAGTTTGAATCCTGTATAATCGATATTTTGCAAGATAATCGCGCTTTTATATTTGGCAATCGTTCATTTTCAATAAATTTGAAATTTTGGCAGATTTGTATATCCTTCGCCTTCTACGACATAACAAAAACGTAAATTTTTGTTAAGCATCATACGGAGAGTTTTATTCTCGCCTTCTACGGCACAACGGGTAAAAGAGTTGGTACTATTCTTAACGAGAGGACATGGACATAGATCAAGTAGTCTTACTGCTTCAGGGCAATTTCAGGCCTCTACGGGGCGGACCACAGCCGTTTGCTATTCAAACGGCCAAAGGTTCAAAACGCTTCACTGGCAAGAGCCTGGAAGGCTTCGATGGAGTAAGGCTGTGTATGTAGGTATATGTATAACATGGATCAAGATAATACATGGATCGGGTCAGGAAGAATTACCAGATTCTCGAGAAGGAACATTTCAGTGATATGACCAGGATTCTGTTTTGGGAGGGGCCTAAATGGCGATTTTATAATTTCTGCAGTGCCTATCGTTTTTGCAGCCACATGCTTCCATCAATCAATCAGGCCACTAGTGCACATTACCTTAAATTTAGTGAATAAAAGGCATGTCTACACGGCACATTTTTCACGGGAGACATAAATGCAAGTTGTTCGCTCGGTGAACAAAGGGACGTAGCTAAGATTTGGCTTTCGGGAGGAGTCCAACAGCGATGGGTTTGTAGCAAGTGATCTAATTTTTACATTCACCTGAACAGTTCCATTCACACTCACCGTAATTTCAATGCAGATGTAATTCAACGATTCACGTAGAAAATATTATTCAAGGCTACAATTTAATGGCCCATTCTCTCGTATATCTTATAGAATGGTTAGTCTTATCGCCAAGAGAAGACACACACAATATTCAAAAAGCTTCTCCATTATATTGAATTGATTTTTTGTTAATTTTGCATAGTTATGTTATCTTTTGCTTATTTACACTGTTGGATGAAAGTGCGCAATGATTTTCTCAATCTAAGATGATGGCTTAACCAAGCAAAGTATGGCGTAGCTATGCAAATAAACAAAAATTCCATTCAATACAATGGAAAAGCTTTCTGAATATGGTGTGTGTCTTCTCTACGCGATTAGACTAATCAGCCGACAGGTACTGAATAAGAGCTATCAGAAACCCGGCCAATATCCAGTAATTTGCGATCAATCCACTTTGACTTTGAATTTGAAAAATGATTGTAAAAAAGCTTCAAAAGCGTTTGGCTGGATTTCACAGATGCGAGTAACCGTTCTCCTCTAGTTCTCGCTATGTTGCTCTGAGTTTTGTTAATTAAGCTTACGACATAAAATGTATCCGACTGAAACAATAAGAAATGGCATCAAATTTAACAAATTGAGGGTACGGTTACAATATTTTCCGAATTGCGAGAAACGCTTTCTGGTTTGAGTCTACTATTGCGTGGTTGTTGTCCATGGTTAGAACTTTTGAAGAAGTCTTTGGCCCATTCTCTCGTAGATCTTATAGAATGGTTAGTCTTATCGCCCAGAGAAGACACACGCAATATTCAAAAAGCTTCTCCATTACATTGAATTGATTTTTTGTTAATTTTGCATAGTTATGTTATCTTTTGCTTATTTACGCTGTGGGATGAAAGTACGCAATGATTTTCTCAATGTAAGATGATGGCTTAAACAAGCAAAATATGGCGTAGCTATGCAAAATAAACAAAAATGCCATTCAATACAATGGAAAAGCTTTCTAAATATAGTGTGTGTCTTCTCTACGCGATAAGACTAATCAGCCGACAGGTACTGAATAAGAGCTATCAGAAACCCGGCCTGAGTAGTTGTGAAGCTTTAAACACGAACAACTAGTTCACGTCACAACCTTGCAAAATAAGCTTGTGCGAATAAACTTTCAGAGTGTTACCACTACAATTGATTAGATTTAACTTATACACTCGCAGTTTTTCGCAATTTTTAGCAATTTGCAAAAATTTGTAATCGTAGCCTCAGATGATGTCGATGACACTTCGTAATAAGTCGGAGGCTGTGATTAACCTTTATCTCTGGGGAAAAAGCCGTTGAACAAAACCTGATCCTTGCGGCTCCTTCAATTCCCAAAAATATTTAATCCCACGGTCGATTGTTAATCGCTATAGCATAGTAATATGACATGAGACGACAACATTTGCACCTTAGCACATAATAGCAAGATATGTGTGTCGTATGTATGTATGACCTTAGCACAGTTATAATTTTTTGGGCTTAACGCGAGGGGACGGAAGCTTAATCCCCGTCTGACTGGTGAACATAGACACAGACGGGCTCTCCAATTTCGCCCTGAAAGATTGATGCGCAAGGTTGTCCCTGTGACCAATAGGCACCTAAAGTTTATTTTGTGTACTAATAGTTTATCACATGCAAAATTTTGAGTAATTTAGTAAGCAGACAGGTTTTCGGTTCTTAAAATGCCATTAGAAACGATGTTCCATGGACTACACTCTATTATAACATATGACATTTGCAAATGTGAGCAATTGCTCGAACATCCTAACGACCTGTACATCGACAACATCCCTAACTATGTCTGTACTGTACCTAACACCGGTACCAATATTCTTCAGTACCGATATCCCGGTTTTCCAACCATGGACAGGTACCGGACTTTCTTCATTCAGAAAGTTCTAGTTTTCTAGGGAAGTACTTGATGCGACTGAAACACTGGGTCGTTCCAAATTCCAGATAAAAAACATTGGGGTTGGCCGCCCAGAATGGTACCTCTATTTTCTCGGGGAAATACTCGTCAATAAAGGTAATTTTAGATCGCTGAATTGAAGTTTGAGACCAAAACTAAAAACAAATCTTTTCGGGGAGCCTGCTCCTGGTTGATTCCCCTGATTTCTCGGGAAATGCTCGTTGAATCTGTGCGGCACAAACTCTGCGTCAATGATTTCAAATTCGAGGCCAAATAAAAAGAAAAAAATTATGGGGCTGCCCGCCTTAGAATTGTACTCCGATATTCTCAAGGAATAACAATTTATCAAACAAAACAACTCAACAAATTCCCATTCCCAATTTATGACCTTCAATCCTGGAATTGTAAAATGTTAAATGAAATCTGTAACTCAATACGAAAAAAAAACTAAATATCATTAGTCATAGTATAACTAATACGCCAAAAATTTAATTTCAATAAAAATTTATTAAACAGTTTCATTGAATTTCCTTTAGAATTAAACATCATTTTGTTCTATTGATCATTATCGTGTTCCTCTCTTCTTCTTAATTACAATACATTCAATCATATATAACTTCAATTAATAGGAATTGAGCTAAGAAATTAAACAAACAATAAAGGAACCTGACGAATTAGATTAATGAGTTAAAATCAATATTGTATACATAAGTTAGAGTGGATAATATATATAAATCTTTTAAATTGTAACGTTTTTGTATTTAAACATACATTGACAAAATAAAATTTTGCTAATTCTCTTTGATAGATTATTATTGTAAAAATGTGTTCAAGATTGGATCACATAAGAACTAAATATACAATTAAAAAATATGTTTTACAAAAAAATATATATATACGTATATAAATATATTTATGTATTTATAAATACTATAAACAAATAGCCATAAGATGTTGTTCTAAGCAATTCTACTCGGGCCTTTATTTAATTTTGTTGTAAATGTACACCGTGTAAATTCTCACAGTTCCTAGTATCTCGTTTCAAATCAATCGATCTATTCACAATATAGTAATTTCCTAGTCATCGTGTAATTAGTCACTATCTGAATTATCGTCATCATCCTCGCCTTCGCTATCGTCTTCCAATTCGGGCATAGGAAATCGTAAAACTGCAGCAACACCTGTTAGCTGTGATAATTCTAAAAGAAAAAAGAGGCAAAATAAATTCAATCCATGAGTATATAGATGATAACTTTGTGAACTAAACGAAAAGAGATCAAACGATCTTGCATTGAAAATAAATAGAATATGTTAGCACAGATGCAGTTGCAGATGGGAAAACACACATCGTAGTGTGGAATAAATAGTGTGTGGAATATTATTCGCCATGTGAAAGATGTTGGAGTGAATGACTTTTCTCTTCGACATAAGGATACTTTTCAGACTATGAATTATCTTAAAAATTTTCGAAAAATAACAAATTCAAAACAAACAAATAATAAACCGGCGAAAGTAGATTTTAAATGGCACATGCAATGATTAATTTCGAGAGTTGTACTTCTACATAAACGTCGGAACGAACCGTCTAATGACACCTTAATTAATTTAGTCCCTATGACCTCTCGTAATACGATTTTTTTCGCACTAGGTGGCTGTCGCCTAAATATTATGCGACTTTCCATTTTCTAAATGTAGTATGTTTAAATTTAGAATGCAATCATGTTATTGTACTCGTTCTCGTACTATATGCTCGTGCCAAGATTTGTTTACATCTTCAATGTTTCATGAGATGAAAACGCACGCGAATGTTGTATTGTACAGTGCATTTGCTACGAAACCGAACGTACGCAGCATATTCTTATGAAATTTGGCTCAAAGAAGATGTATATGCTGAAGCTGTGCCATTTGTTTATTTATTTTGGATATTAATAGCGATTGCTGTTGATAAATGCATTTCAGTGGTTTATCCATGCGGCAGAGAATAAATAGTCATATCTGCGGCGATGGATACACGACCCCCAAGTATGACACAAAGACCAATGATATTTAAAATATAACTTTGATTAGGGTTTTCTTATAAATGAAGATAAAAAAAAACATTAGAACTTGAACGTCCAATCTACTCTTCTTTTTCGTCGTTTAAAATAACCTGCAGGCAGAAGTTATCTAGGGATGCATTTCTTTTCTGCAAAATTTCCGGGCTATCGCAAAAATCACATTAAACTGGTCTCGGACACAAGCAACCAATTTGAATTCTAAATAGAACTACTTCCTGAAATTTTTAGTTTCGCACAAGGTCCCAAATTCTAATATGCAATTAAAACTCATTTGTACAACGTGTTGGCTTACAATGTTTCCTCGGGTTTGGATAATGTTTGGATTGGAGCACATGTTCCATCTCCCTAGCTGTGTGCGTTCAGAAGTTACAGCCGATCAAAGATGTGACCCAAGCAGAGTGATTTAGAGGGATTGTGACGCCCGGGACGCAGTGGCGGATTTGCACATTCGTCGCTAGTAGGCTGTTAACATTTTGCCGCCCCTACCAGGCTCTACGAGAGTATTGCTCATTGACCTTCATTTATTCTTAACTTTCCCCTTTGCACTTTAATAGGTGAACCTTCCACTTCGTGGGTCCTGAGCATTCTTCAAACTTTATGTGATAAATATAAAAAAATACTGCGATACAAAAATTGATTGGTTGGAACGTCGGTTTGAGGGGTATGTTCTTCTTCTTCATAATGTCCCAATTTTAATGCACAATTCAGCAATACTGATAGAATCGATGGTACAATTCGTTTGAGCAAAAACACTATCAATAAGATTGGCATACGTAATTAAAAAAATTGAAATGAGATTTTGAAACTACAGTGAACCACTGAAATTCGTGAGGGATGAGTTCCACGAAACTATCGCGATTTCCGGGGTACGGTGTTTAGGATAGAGGTGGAACTTATTTGAAATGTTCATAAAATATCAATAATGTTATATGTAGAGTGGGAAGCTTGTCACTCAACTTTTTTGTTTCCTTGCACTCTTCGAAACAGTTCAAACTTTATTTCACCCCATCTCTTCCTTGATGAACTCCTTCAGTTGCTTCAATTGAGTTGAGAAGATAAACGTTAAACAAAGTGGTTTCAGCAGGACTGCGACCCGGTCTTACGCACTGCTTGATCATCAAAAGTCCATGATCTTTTTCTTTTCGTAGCTGATTAACGAATGAAGTCGATCCAAAAAAGATAGGTGTATTATAGTATTGGGTCATGTTGAAGTGAATTTTTCTCCCCGGTTGGTGACCGTACAAGAAGCATATAGATCCATCATTTCGTACCCGACTGATGCTGTCTTGGCGCCCAAACATGAAGTATTGGATAGGGGAAATGGGAAATGGGAAATATTGAAGAAGTGTCGCAAAACATGAAGCTAAAGCGAATTCGTGAATGAGGGGATCGCGAATGTCGGGGATTCACTGTACATACTTAAAATTTCATTGAAATCGTATTTTTCCGGTTTCAAATACTTTTCTATCAATGTCACTTCTATGATACACTTTTTATATCTTTAGGAAATTTCAAATTTGATTTTTAATTGAATATTTTAAAAAATAATTTCATAGCGGTACTTTTATCTAATGAATCTGCAAATTCAAATTTGCTTTAGTGTGATTATTTTCCAACGCATGATTCAACAATTTTGGGAGAATTAAATTAGCCTACTGCACACTTTAAAGATTGAGTTAAAGATTTTCAAATTTCTGGTCGTACAAAAAAAAAATCAGACGTTGCTGAAGGATCAAAATACTACAAACATATATCTCTTCCCTCCCCTGATATTCAGTTGAAGTGCTACACTTTTCATACTTGAAACCTCTTTGAAAATCGGCCGTCTTAATTTTAGTACGAGGTGATTCATTTTTTGAATTAAAAGTTATCAATTTATGAGATTTATAGCGTTTTCCCTATGCGGATTTTGCTTAAATTTTATGGAACTGACAAGAAACCGGGATCTTTAGTGCAAGATTAAGTTGTTGGTGTTTTTTTTAAAAACAAAACACGTCTCGGACCAAGAGACCATTAAAAAAAGAAAAAAGTAATTGGTCTCGAAGTTTAGCCTGTAAATAATTGACTGTAAGAGGCCTTTTCGAAGATTCGTCTTCTTCACAAGCGAAAGCTCATATTGGAGGGAGTAAAATAAAAATCGAATTGAAATTGAAATTGAAAAAAAAAAATTACAAATCGTTCCTGGTGTTTGAAACTCTGAGATAACGGTGACAAACAGTTCTTCACTTTTGTATCTCACTGAGGTACAAACACACTTCACACACTGCTCCCAAAACGTATCTCATGAGAAGTATAAATGCTTAGAAAAAGCATAGTAACTAGTCATGGTTGCTCCGAACCGGACCTAATCTTTTGAACCTAGGTCCGGCAACTGCACCTAGGTCCGGTAGTTCCGGTTTTGTAAAAACCTAGGTCCAGTCGGACCTACGGACCGGTCGGACCTAGGGTCCGGACCTGTCGGACCTATGGACCGGTCGGACCTACGGACCGGTCGGACCTGGGTCCGGACCTGTCGGACCTACGGACCGCTCGGACCTGGGTCCGGACCTGTCGGACCGGACGGACCTAGGTCCGGACCTGTCGGACCTACGGACCGGTCGGACCTATGGACCGGTCGGACCTGGGGTCCGGACCTGTCGGACCTACGGACCTGGGGTCCGGTCGGACCTACGTCCGACCACGTCCAGTAGGTTCGGTTTTAAAAAGACATAGGTTCAGAGCTCCGACTATTAAATTGAGTATGCTGGTGAGGAAGCGTAATATGGACAAGATGGGTGTCAGATAAGGTGATACCAAGCCAAGATGTTTTAATGGCATGTATGAACGAGAAGGAAGGATGTTGAGAACCAAGGTGTAGAATATGGGCCAGATACGTGTATCATAAATTGGGATGATAGCGTGGCAACCGATGGATTAGTGAAAGGGAATACATTTTTGAAATGTAGCACTTTTTACGACCGTGAGTCTCAGCACGGATTTAATTTTTAGGATTTTGTAGACATTTTTATACCCTTCGCTCATAGAGTGAAAGGGTATATTAACTTTGTCATGAAGTTTGTAACGCATTGAAGGAGGCATCTCCGACCATATAAAAAGTATACATATATGATCAGCATGACTTGGGGAGTCGATTGGGCGATGTCCGTCTGTCTGTCTGTCTGTCTGTCTCTCTGTCTGTCCGTCTGTCCGTCTGTTGCAGTGCGTTTTTCTCGGCCGCTATAAAAGCTAGAGAGCTGAAATTTTGTACACATGCTTACTATTGTTGCAGGCTGTTTGTATGTTTGAATCGCTTAAATCGGACAAGGGGGTCATGGGGCTGCCATACAAACTTAACCCCCCCATTTAGATTCTTCTGAGAAAAACTTTTTTATTTGTGTACCAATTTCAACGTAACTTCGCTTAAATGTGTTTCTATTGATGACACACAACATATGTAAAACTTGATCAAATCCGACCATGGGGTCATGGGGCTGCCATACAAACTTAGCTCCCGTTCTTCTAAGATAAACTTTTTTGTTTATGAACTACTCTGAACCAAACATCACAAAAATGGTCTTCTATTAATACTACAAAACATATGTAAAAATGGGTGGGATCATGGGGCTGCCATACAAACCCAATCAACCAATTGGGTTCTTTTAAGAAACATCCTTTTTGCACCTATTGCAGAAAACCTTGTATTCATATATGTTTATCGAAACAACCAGAAATGCAAAAATAAAAGAAAACGTATTGTAGGACCATTCCCGTATGTTTGATTTACCCAAATTGGATCACTTGGTCATGGGGCTGCCATACAAACCTAGCCCTCCAATTTGAGTTCTTCTAAGAAAAACTATTTTATTTGTGTACCAATTTCAACCAAATTTCACACAAATGTGTTTCTAAAGATAACACAAAATATATGCTAGAATGGATCAAATCGGACCATGGGGTCATGGGGCTGCCATACAAACTTCCCCCAAATTAGGTTCTTCTAAGAAAAACTTTTTTATTTGTGCACCGATTTCAATCAAATTTCACACAAATGTATTTCTATTGTTGACACAAAACATATGTAAGAATGGATTAAATCGGACCATGAGGTCATGGGGCTGCCATACAAATCCAACCCCCAAATTAGGTTCTTTTAAGAAAAAGTTTTTCATTTGTGCACCAAAATCAACCAAATTTCACACAAATGTATTTCTATTGATGACACAAAACATATGTAAGATTGAATCAAATCGGGCCATGGGGCTGCCATACAAACCAAACCCCCATTTTGGTTCTTCTAAGAAACGTTTTTTACACCAATTTCACAAAACCTTGAATTAATGTGTCTTTATCAAAGCAACTAAAAAGTTCAAAACGAATGGAATCGTACTGTGGGGTCATGCTCCGGCAACCCCAATAAAATTTTCCGTGTAAATATTTTTATTTGCCCACTTATTTCAACCAAGCACAAAACTTTTGTCAAGACGGAAGAAAAAGAATGAGGAGGGGTCATACAAGTCATAGGTACGCCCGAAAAAGCTTTTAGCCCAAGCGAAGGGTATCCAAATTTCGGCCGCGCCCGAAATTAGCCTCGGCCCCAGCGGTTGGCGAGCGAAGCCCCCTAGTTTCTTCTATTTTATCCTTAATTTTACTTTACCTTATTTTAATTTTAACTTTTTACACTTTGCTTCTACTGGGAATCGAACCGGGCACGTATCGTTTCGTAGTCCTACGTCCTACACCTGAGCTATCTGAGATTACAAATTATAAGAATAAATTACACGTTTTATTTCTAGACAATTTCATAATTCTCTCGTTGTGAGGAATTGTGAGAACGGAACATGTTTGCGGAACATATGCAACTGTTCCTTTCAGAACCCGCATTTATCGTCAGCCTATGGTGGATAGTTTCTTGGTTTTAGTTGTATTCTGCAATTTTAGCGGTGCTTGGATTGATCAATATGTGCTTTTGTTGATTACATTTTTTATGGAATAGTCAGTAATAACCAAGCATCGGTTAATTTATTTGTTCATTTATAGCTTTTTTTCTTTTTTGACGACGTAGGTATTATGCTAAAATTGAGTAGCATCATCAATTCCGTGATTTCACAATTTAATTTTAGGTTTAGTTTTTAATTAATACAAATTGTTTTTAATCATAAAAAACAATATAAATTAAAACGAAACCATATAAATTAATATTAATTAATTGAGATAAAAACATCATAGGATAATCAATTTGGCGATTTATATCTAATATGTCAATTTATATTTTGTTTTAATTGATGTATAGTGTTTTGTTTTTATTTATACATCTTTTATTCATTGCCGTATTATATGATCTTATTAGCCTGGCGGGTGCAGTGATTAGTGCGCGCACCTTCGTTTCACTGGGTCATGAGTTGGAATCGCACCGCGAACCATGGTTGTTTTTCGAACTCATGACCAATCTGCCGGAATATTATGTCGCTCAGATGTTAAACCAGTGCCAATTTGTGGCGATAAATAATAATTCTGAGCCTGCTGTTGATCTCAACACCTCAACAAAAAAGCAGTTAAGTTCTTGGAAATTGGATGTCACTAACACATCTGCGGTCTTAGTTCAATGTTGCACGGTCGCGCCCGTTATTTTTTTTTTATTATATGAACTTATTAAAAACTAAACCAAAATTGTTAACTCAATTTAAGGGCCTGATGATGAAGCAACAAAATTAAAGCTACGATTGAACAAATAATCAACCGATGTTTTATTTACAACTGTAGTGAGTGACAAACAAATAACCGAATACTAGATGGTCAATAGTCAATGATAGTCTTTCGAGAAAAAAACGAGACTAGCATGGGCCATGGGGTAGGTCCGCGAACCTAGGTTTTCGGACCTAGGTCCGACGTCGGACCGGATTAGGTCCGCTCCGCTCCGCAAAGTGAACGGATCATACCATGACTAATAGTAACCCATGCCATGCGTTAGTCCAGAATGGCTATGTGATCACACAACCCATATGTGTTCGACTCCAAACCCACTAGGAAAAATTAGAAGTCCTTCCCGGAGAATGTTTTTAGAAGGTATTTTTCATTCCCACGAAGTAATTGCGGAGGGATTGCGAATGGAATAAAAAACAATGTGAAATCATTCTCGGGGAGGCATTTCGAAGGTGTCTAGAATGATTATTTTTCATTCGAAGGAAGTAAAAAGGAGGACTTTAGAATGAGTTTAAAATGTAAATGCAAATCATTCACAATTATGTGGTGAACGCACAATTTTGTTATTTTTTGATAATCTAAGTACCAGTTAATCGCAGTAATCAATTTGTTAAAAAGTGTTAGCTGTCAACCAATGTTTTTCATTCTTATCGGAAAGAATTTTTATTATAAAGTACTTTTTCTTATGAAGTACTCTATGTTGTTATATGAAACAAAATCACACTGGCTGCACAAAAAAAAAAAACAAATCTTGTTTTTAGTGAAAAATTTCTATTCTATAAGCTGTTTCTAATCCATTCCAATACTGAAAATAAGGCCTTTTTAGAAACCCTTACTATTTCATTCTGAATTACTTTTGTAGAAGCCCTTACTGTTTCATTCCAAAGAACTAAATATAAGGCCTCCAAAGAAGATTTTTTTGAATCATTCCAAAGTACTCCCACAGAATGCCTCCTTAGAATGAATTCTTTCCGCGGACATGGCTATGTAAAATAGTAGATATAAAGGGAGGTAAAAAGAAGGCATTCCTTCCTTCCAAGAAAGTTCTTCGGAAGGTCTTATTAAGTACACTTTTTCCTAGTGGGAATTTATTACACTACACTCCACGAAATAAACGTCAAAATATTGTCGATGCAATTATTAACCCTTCTGTCGTCGCCTACGAGCTATTATGCCTAAGGTGTAGCTGAATTTTCTGTAAAATCAATCTTAATTTTTGAAGAGGTTTAATTTTGGATCTTGAAACAGTTTACATACTATGTCTTACGATGATGCGCCGTTTTTTCGTTTCTTTAGACATAGTTTACATTTTGCCGAACGTTTGATCGCATTTGTGGCCGTCAGTCCTTTTGAAATATATGGCAAGGGGTGGAAAATATTGTTGAACGATATTTTTCATCAAGATATTGTACCAATGGTCTGTCTAGGTCTATGTGCCAATCGAAGGGTTAATAATCACGTTGGCTTTTTGAGAGAGTAATAAATATTACGCGGATTTTACATTCTCAATTGTAAACAAAAAATTGACATTTGAATAAAATTTTCACACATACTATGAACTGCAATAGTGTGAAAACGGTGCCATTGTTACTTTCTGATGCCCACTCTGGACTAACGCATGCTTTCTCTAAGTATAAATGCTGGCATTGTAATTCGTATTCGGAATTCGGTTTCCACTGTAATATGAATGTGTATGTTAAGTGTTTAACGTAAAAAAAATGCCCCGAATTTGCCGCCCCCGTAAAATTTGCCGCCCTAGGCTCCAGCCTACTCAGCCTACTGGTAAATCCGTCACTGCCGGGACGAAAGCTGGATGGGTCAGTTAGGTCGTTAGGATCTTGCAAGCCCAAAAAATGTTTAACTTCATGATCGTAGCCAGGAACTTTTTTAGGGGGTTAAACATTTAAATTCGTCAACAACAATTAAGGTTTCCCGGCAGTTTTGTTCATTGTCGGCTCAAAAGTATTGGTAGAAAAGGTCATGTTTAATGTTAAATTTTCAGAAAGGACAATCGATACCAATTTAGATCACCTTTAATCGATAAACGTGTTCGTGGGTTGTGTACTACCTTTTAGTCCTGATTACATTCAACTCGGTTACGATTTCCGCTTTTTTGGCAAATCGTAGCTCGTCTATACTCAGTGCTTCTGGGAGTCTCACGCAAGCAAAACTTTAGGGTCTCACTAGAGAAAAGCTTTCAGATTCAAAAGACTAGGCGAAACGGGAGATTGCAGGATCTGATATCAAAGGCCTGAAAAGTATGAGCATGAATTTAGCCTTCGAGATTGCAGTCTCAGCAGCAATCTGCGTAGCCTCGCTGACCCGGAATATCCGAGTCACCGAGACTGAAAAACCTAAAGTTGTGGATTGAGACTAGGTCAAAACTGATCAACTCCGAACAATAGTATAGTATGAAAAATTCGAAAGCTTTTTCGCCGTCTTCACCAAAGCTTTGACCTATATTTCGACTCGTATTTTCGGCGCCCGGCCGAAACACATTGGCCAGCCAGACCTGAGCGTCCACACCAAACCTGGAAGAGGAGTATGAAGAAGAAGACATGGCGTTACATCGTGCAGAAACCGAACTTGTCATTGACGTTTAACGTTTCCGTAACTGAAGATAACTCCGTACAACTGCCTTCGTACATCGTTTTATTAAAATCTTGAAGAACCGAACATGGAAAGATGCCCTTTACAATCACAAGATCTACGTGGAGCTAAGATGCTACTCTACAGGTAGGCACAACGTGAATGTTATCCAAACGATTACGCACTTCTCAAACAAAGATTAAAAGCCATCAACTCTATAAAGCTTTGCCATTCCTGTCTGCTGATGGTGTGATTAGCATGAAAGGGCGAATCCAATCGTCTGAAACTGCTGCGTATGATACAACATTTTTTCGGCGTCATAAAATTAATGGTTACTGGTTTATGAACAGCATAGAAAATGTGCTCACTAGTTCAACGAAACTACATACAAAATACAAGGCGACTGTGCAGCCTGTATTCGTCGCGTTAGACCATCAGCTCCAGAAATGGCACCTATAGCTGCTGTTCATTTGGCGGATCATTGTTATTTTCGAATACTGGAATTAACTTCTTTGGCTCGTTTCTAGTTATCGCACGATCTGAGAAGAGATGATTCGGACCATTCCTATTCCGCTTAAGAAACTTTATAAATTGCAGAGGCAAGCCTCGAGAACTATTCTACGATCAGGGAACAAACTTCATCATTGTCGAGAAGATCTTGCGTCAAGCGAGCGAGAATGAAACAAAGACTTCGATGAAGCGGAATTTCAACAGGGCATTGAAAGCGACAATTCTGGCGACTCCCGGAAGCCTCATTGACGACTTTGGAACCTGTTTAAAGGAACGAAATTTTCCACATGCCCATTCCAAAACCAAACAAGTCGGCCGATGCGGGAAAAATCTTTGAACGACTAATTTATAAACGATTGTCAGAGGAGTGGAAGGACAGGGGCGCTTATCAGACCGTCAGTACATTCCGCTCTGGAAAAGAAGATGTGGCCGGGCGATTATAATTATAGAAGCTACCTCCCACACTGCGTTTTAAGTGACGATACTGGGAAACGACACACGAAAAACATGGTGACGGCAGGGGTGCCGCAGGGATCTGTTCTCGACCCACTTTGGTGGAATACATATTATGTTAATGCTATCCAGGAGCAATAAACTGAACTGATCCTAATTAGCAAGTGCAGAAAAAAGTATTCGCTCAAAATTAGAATCGGAGAGTGTGTAATAACCTCTAAGCAAGCCGTTAGGTATTTGGTGGTTATGATTGACTAGCGACTATGCTTTGGAGGGCATTTGATGTATGTAGGGGATAACGCGGCCACCTCCGGCACATGAACGAAAAAATCGCAAAGTGGGGACTAACCGCAAACAGGGCCAAGTTTTCATGGGAAAAATGAACAAAAAAACGCAAGTGGAGACAATTAAGAAAATATATAAAAAAAGGGATCGAGGGGCCGATGCATTCAGAAGTTTATAGATGCGACACAATAAGAAAAAATCGAAAACCGGATCAAATTTTCATTTCACCCATGAACTAAAAAAACCCAAGCGCAAACGGAGTTTCCAAAAGCATTTATAAAAAGGGGATCGAGGAACCGCTCTAAAGCATGAGTCAAGGCCAAACGAAAAAAAAAAATACAAAAGGATGACGCAATAGTAAACTGGGTCAATTTTTCGATAAAAAAAAATATTCGTAGTTGGAAGTTTATGGCTAAAAGTTCCATGCTGTTTCTAGCACCAATAATCAAAACTATTAACTATCCAAACAACTTAATAAATAATGTTTCGGTATCCATATTTTAAATATTTTCCAAAGATACTACGTTTCAACATTTTTCTATCAAAATATTTAAAAATCTTCAGCATTCATTGAATTATCTATTTTTGAATCATCAGTGTCAGCACATTTCATCAATACCACATACAAGAAGAAGGAACCATGTTAAGGCCAAATCTCTTGCTGATTTTTACAGTGATACTCCGAGAATTACCACTTAAATTAAAGACTCCATTAAAAAAAAACACAAAATCGACAGAACAATTTTCCAGGTTCAAGTTTATCTTATACAACATGATAACAAGATCAAAATACTAAATATAGAAACTGAATCTCTTGTAGGATGCGGCATTTCTTCAACTTGAACCGTGAACATTCATATGAGTACATACATACTAACCATGTGCGTAAAAAACTTCATTCCATTTTAGGATTGTATAAATGAAGTGAGCACTCATTTTTTTTGGATTTAATTGAAAACATGTTTTCTGATTCGAGTGACTAGTGTTAAGGATTTATATGGCTAATATGTCAATGTACAAACAAATATAGATGAAAGTGCTCGATTTTCGATGAGATTTGAATGTAGAATGTAGAATCAAAGGCTAAAATTAAAATTGGCTGATATGGATGTGTTAGCCTTGATGTTTCATTGACAAGTTGACTGCATATTTGATACAAGAGATATTAAATAAAAATTAAGTATTCATGCCTATTGAAGAGTGTTAGTGAGGATTAATTTATTATAATTTCAAAGGGATGTCCTTCCGTTTTATACGTATACTAATTTTTTTCGTTGATAGTTTTCGAATATTGTTATAGCAGATTCACACTACTAAAACAATAACCATAATGGGAATTCAGACTGCTAAAATCTATATATGTAAATAGATCTAGTCAAAATACACCACTGAGACATGACATACATGACTGAGAAATAGTGAAAGAGAGAGAAATAAAAAACTTACGTTCGCCTGATATGTGCATACTGGAAAATATTTTGACTTCTCCACCCGAATCTCGTACTGAATCAACTAAATTTACGTATTCCTTTCTAGTATTTATATCTTGACACCTGAAAAGAAGAAAAAAAAATGTGATTTAAATGATTCGGAAAGATTGGATTAAACATAGAACACAATTTTGTATCAAAAAGTTAAACAAATTAAACACCAATTAATAAGTATAAAATAGTTGCAGTAAATACCAAACGTTTTTAAAAAACTCGAAAATTATTATAATTGGTTTTAAACAATTTTATCGTCTTTCAATTTTATTGTTATTTCAGTTCTTGTATTAAGGTGTCTTTTTTCGTATCTGTCAGTAAGATTTTGCAGCAAACGATCGAAAACGCTATTTGCCTGAGCTTATTCCTCTGCGGGTATTTTTATTATCATTAAGAGGTTCTTCTCTTCTTGGCGCATCCGGCACAACCAGTAGTTGTATCAGCGTATGATGAGCTACATGTCTCGAAAATTGTGAAATTGCAGCGACTGCAATGAGCGGGACATGTACGATACAAAGGATGAACGACGATCGCATGCTCATAAAGGTGATGAACTCGGAACAAGTGGACGACCAAGAGCTCGATGGGAGCAATCAGTATGTGAGGACGCTCACCAGATGCTGGGCTTCCGGAATTGGAGGACAAAGTCGCGTGACCCCGACAATTGGAGGTCATCAATCCAATCAATCGTGCCATAAAGAAGAAGAGGTTCTTACACTTGGAGCGAAAACGAAAATGAACCGACAAAATATCAAGGTGATTTTTTTATTGCTCCAAACACTACAATAAATACATAGATATTACGTCCTAGTCTGAAAAAAAAAATCCCCTTGGCCCAATGCATTTGCATTTTGCCTAAATGCTCACGCCTCTTTGTAATGAGTGTATTCATGATAGCAAATTTTCAAGCATGTACATATTTTTGAGTTTTTATGATTTTTGAAAAGTACTTTCTGCATTTTGTTTCAAATGTCCTGATTGGCGGAACATTAGAGGGGAACAATAGTTTTTAAGTTCTAGGCCAAATTTCAATGTAAAAACACTTTAGGAGAAATATCACAATAGAACACCAAGAAGTAGTCTAAGGAAAATAAATCGAAATAAGGCCATCGAGCGGCAAAATTCATGTGGGATTACTGGGGATATACACTGCGTTTCACTTGAATAGCACACTCTATACATTAAATTTATTTTTTTGATATCTTTAAAAAAAATGAAGACAACAGATATTTTGTATTTTTTATTTGTCATTTGATTAATTAGCTTTAATTTGAAATAAAAAGAATTCAAATTTTTCCAACATGTAATCTTAGAAGAAAAAAATGTAAAACACCAATGAAAAAACACATAAATTATGTTTCACTTGAATAGCACACTTTTTTTAAAACTTATTTTAATTAACTTTTTATGCAGGGAAGATAACTTATTATTGTTCAGAATACAAGTTGAGATCAATTTGAATTAAAATCAACAATTTTAGTAATGGGTTGGGCCTCCCCCGTTTGAAATAACCTGCTGGATCCTATTAGGCAAAGAATTGTACAAAATTTTGATGTAAGCAAGGGATATTGTAGCCCATGATTGCTGAATGGCTTCAATTAGGCCAGTCTTTGTTAAAAACTGTTTGCCAGACTCATAAACTTTTCTGACCAGCCATCCCCAAACATTTTCTATTATGTTTAGATCCGGCGAGTATGGTGGCCAGTTCAAAAGAGTAACATTTTTGGACTCGATAAACTACTTTATGGCACGGGCAGTGTGTATTGGTGCATTCTCGTGTTGGAAAGTTTACGGCAATGGTCCAAAGAGACTTTCGAATGTCGCAAAAGCCTTTTCTAAAACACCTTGATACGACTTAGCATTCATAGTGGTGTCTAAGAATTGGAGTTCACAAGTGCCGAAGTAGGATATGGCTCCCCAAACCATAACGCCGCCAACTCGACTGTGCAAACGGTCCAACTGGTGAGTCTCCTTCCTTAAATCATAAAAATAACAGTTATATCCGTCGGGCCCTTCCAAATTAAATTTCTTCTCATCAGAAAAAACAACGCGATACCACTCTTTGGTCCATGACATGTTGGTACGACAAAAAGTCAACCGAGCTTGTTTACGAGCGGGGTTAAGTGGTGTTTTTTTTAATTTTAGACGCTTAAGATGTTTAGCTTTTGAATTAGCACGCCATACAGTTGTTTTACTCACGCTGAGACCAACTTTTAACCGAGTTTTGACCACAGAATCATGTGAATTCGATGCTTCACGCCAAATAGATTGCTTATCTGCATTAGAGAGTACACTGCTTACTCGACCTTTCATATTTTTTCATAATTTTCACTATTTTTAATAAAATGGTAAATCACGTTTCTGCTTTTTCCAATTTTTTTTTGAAATTTTAGTCACTGAAAGGTCACAATCCCTGTAAGTATTTATTTTAACTTGTTCTTCGCTTGTTAAGGCTTTACCACGACCCAAAATTTTTTAAAATCAACGAATTGTATTTAAAATACTCAAAACGACTATAAATTGTGACATTGTGACCACGTGCACCCCGTATGTGAAGCTTAAACCCAACTGTGCTATTCTAGTGAAACAAAAAATCTGCTCTCTTTTGAAGCAAATTGGTGAAAAAATGTAACGGTTAATTTCGAGAGCACAATTTTTCTTTCGGGGAGCCCACACAAAGAAGACGAAAAAAAAACTACTAGCAAAGTCATAAGAATATTGGTATATATGCAAATTACAATGAAAAAACGGAATGTGCTATTCAAGTGAAACGCAGTGTAGTCCCCTGATTATGAGAAAAAAGTCCCAATCGATATTCGCGATTATTTTAAAAACGGTAGAAGTTACAGAAAAATGGTCAGAAAAAAAAATTTCCTTTTCATTAATATCGTGCACGTATACTTGTCGATTTACTAATCCTGCTGTTAGTTTAACCCCATTTTGTCATATGTTTGGCTCATTTTCATTAAAACTTTAGAAAGATGATATGTACTTGCCTTGGGATTTTGTCCCACGCGGTATTTTATAAAACATTGTCATTTAAAAAAATCAAGTGCCTGACATCAAGCGGGACTGAGAAAATTAAAAGGTTACTTTTCTTATGTTAGGGACCAAATTGGTCCAATTTGTATGAACTGATTTCTACTATTTTTTTTGGACACAAAAAGTAGTTTCGACTGTTTCCAATGAGATCGTTTACCGTTTTAGACTGTGCAGGACATTTAGTGTAGGGATGTGTTCTATTGATCGTAAAAATAAATGTGAGTGTAGTTTTTGGCGATGCAATGAAGTAGCGCAAACAATTCATTATCCACCAATTCAATCGATGTGTTCAAAAGGTTAATTGAATTTAATCGATTAGTTTCCCTATTAAAATAACCGGGATGTAATACGATAACCACGGAAGTGGTATTCGGTACAAGACTTCATAACCTTAATGGCTATCCACAGATTTTCAATTTGGTGGTTTCAACAACTAACGAGTGTCATCAAGATGTTCCTCATGTGCAAAAGGTTAACCGCTAACCGATTCGAGTCATTCAGTCAGACAAAGGAGAATTGATAAATATAAAATATTAGAATTATTTATTATATTGTAGGAAAAATTAGAATGAACCAAACAGTCTCTAACATATGATTCGTATATTTTTTCTAACCTGTCAGCAGGGTTAAACGAGAATTGCGTTGAACAAACTTCTCTTGGGTTACTTTGTACGAGAGCCAGTGGCGGTTACTCCTTAGGAGCACATGAGCACGTGAACCCCCTACGCTCATCATAACCATCACATCGTAAAATTGCTTTCCTACCTAAAATTTTATATCATAGAATGTAAAGCAAAACTTCAAATTTATTTAAAAATCGATGTCATGTATCTTAAACCCGCGAAGAGTAACCGAAATATTGATAACACAAGTCAAAGAACAAGCCACCTATTCTCTAATCGCACGTGCGGTTAGAGTTGCTTGTACCCATCATCCGTTTCCATACGATCCTATGCGATGTCCCATAGTATCAATCGACGCAGACTCGCTGGCATAGGAGCACACAAAATATGTGCGAACAGTGGAAGAATTGCGTGCAAGCTTCAGAATCGGTGATGTTTTTTTCGGTTGATTTGTTGTGAATTGATGCATTTTGCATTGTTTGTATGAATATTTATGATTACATCATATTAATTGCTCAGTTTTTTCTTCTTTATGTGGAAAGGTATGGGCACATAAATTTAAATAAGGCAAAAGTAATGACGAATGTACTCGTATTAGGTATGGCTATGTAGTAAACAATATTTACAAATTTATATTTCTAATTTGGAAACATGTATGGATGATGTAGTGTTACCAACAAAATAATTGTGATTAAGTAGTATTTTGTAATTAAAAATTGTTTAACCCATGTTGTACAATTTTTGTACACAATTTTTGAGCTATATTCTTAGTATGTGTTGCTGATAATGTATGTGATCTGATTAAAATCCGTTAAAAAAATCTGATGCATAATTTGATACAATGATATGAGTGGTTCAAAAATGAATGTTTCGAACTAGAACTCTGATATTTACTTTTGTGTATCTATTATTCGAGAAATAATTGAAAAAAAATTGAATTTTTAATTTATTGAATTAACATGCATATGCATAGTGAAAGAAAACCGTCTCTATCTGTAACTATATTAGCGGAAATTAAATCTCACAAAAACAACTGTGTTGTAAAAGGTTTCCGCCAAGGAAAAATTCATCAGCCGCAAAAAGGATTGATATAAATACATTCCCGCCAAATACTCGCATCTTGTCTCAATGATGGTGGTATAGCAAATTTTTTTCAACGCTTATTGGCGGGGAGCTGAACGAGGGTACTATTTGCTGCTATGTTCTTTTCTTGATAATTTTGAAGCTTCCAGTCTTATAGAAAATAAAAATGCGTATGGAACTCGTTTTTTTCCTATACGATAAAAGTTCTTTCATAAATTTCTTAACATTGATTTTATTTTGTTATTAACCTTATTCAAGCTTCCCGCCAAATAGCGTTGAAAAAAATTTGCTCCACCACCATCATTGAGACAAGATGCGAGTATTTGGCGGGAATGTATTTATATCAATCCTTTTTGCGGCTGATGAATTTTTCTTTGGCGGAAACCTTTTACAACACAGTTGTTTTTGTGAGATATCATATCTTTTTGCAGTTTTCGATTTACAAAATTCGTAAATATATTATGAAGACGATATTCATTGCCCTATTGTCACGAATTTGTTTGAGAACAATAATTATAAGAATGATAAACCTCTTGCTAACCTTCGTCTCCTTGGCCTCCTCAGTAACCTTGCTCGCCTTGGTAATCTTAGTAACCATAGTACACTTGACAACTTTGGTGATCTTGCAAACCCTTAGTAACCTTGGTAACCCCGATGGCCTTGGTAGCCCTAGTAACCTCGCTAACCTTGGTATCTTTATACATAACATTAAACTTAATGATAACCCTAACTTTGACAATAACCCTGGCCTATACCTAAACCTCAAACTCAGACTCAACCTTAACCCAAACCATATCCTTACATTTAACCCTAATAATAACGTTAACTGCGATGTAACAATAACTTTAACCCTATCCGTTACCCTAAACTAAATATTTAAAAATCTTCAGCATTCATTGAATTATCTATTTTTGAATCATCAGTGTCAGCACATTTCATCAATACCACATACAAGAAGAAGGAACCATGTTAAGGCCAAATCTCTTGCTGATTTTTACAGTGATACTCCGAGAATTACCACTTAAATTAAAGAAACACAAAATCGACAGAACAATTTTCCAGGTTCAAGTTTATCTTATACAACATGATAACAAGATCAAAATACTAAATATAGAAACTGAATCTCTTGTAGTAACCTCGCTAACCTTGGTATCTTTATACATAACATTAAACTTAATGATAACCCTAACTTTGACAATAACCCTGGCCTATACCTAAACCTCAAACTCAGACTCAACCTTAACCCAAACCATATCCTTACATTTAACCCTAATAATAACGTTAACTGCGATGTAACAATAACTTTAACCCTATCCGTTACCCTAAACTTGATTTTGACACCTTAGCCCTAAATTGAGTCTAAACCTTTACTTCATCTCTATCACATTCATCCTAATCTTAAATCTTAATTTTTAATGTAACCATCAAGCCTCACTGGGTACTCAATATGTGATTCAAATAACATCCATATTTCCTAAGTTCTACATTGCGCCTAAGACACATAGAGAAAGACATGTACATGTGAAAATATCCTTTTATCCCTCATCAAAGGTCTCGAAAACCTGTTGAGTCCTGACGAGCATTGCTTTTACAACAATAAAGTGGTTTCATGACCAAGAATCAGGGATAGCTATGAAATTCACTATATAACTAACAGTACCTTTTTGCCCACCACAACAGGATCAAACCGGGTGGAATTACAAGAATAAATCTACATGCCAAATTTTGTTCAAATTAACTCATCAGAATTCCTTGAAAAATCGATTTTTCATATGCCATCATCACGTAACTCTGGTTTGAACACAACAGAATACACCGTCTTGACAAAACCGATTTGGTGTCCCAGCGCCATATTTAAGCTTCCACCAAACAAGCGCAGAACGGTAGCGGTACGTGTCAGAATGTATGAAATAGTTACCGCCGCGGTACACCACGGAGTACTTGTCAATTCTTGTGGTGTGTGTGTTGTGTGTACCGCGTATCGCTACCGCGCTGATTTGGTGGAAGCTTTAGGATCATCGGGATGAATGAAACAGTGCGTATGCTCATCCAATATTAAACTAATATGTACGTACTCGTATATATGAGACGAACCAAAACAGGAACTTTGACCCGCCCCCTCTCTTGCAGACGATCTAAAACTGAAAATTTTAGATAAAAAAGATTGTTCGGTCCTACCAATTAAACTGTACTATACGATTCTTTTCTAGGCTTTTTCGGGCCTATCACCGACTTTTGCAAAATGCTTTCTTTAAAACATATAAAAAGATTTAAGCGAGAAACTCTATGTATTTTTTCACATTTTCCGTTGTATATTTTTTTCTACTTCACGGATCGGAGCAAACGATAGCCTATGCACACCTTCACGACAGACTCTATCAATGGGAAAAGAGACCAAATCCCGAGATGCCCTCTGCAAGGCTGTAGCCCTGTCAATGAACGACAAGAACAACGAGAACAACGAGAACAAGATTTTTGAAAAAAATGCGATTTTCAAACTCTTATATCTCCGGTGTTTCTTATCGTATCATCTTGAAATTTTCTACACTTCGTAAGACGGCGCGAGCGACAACGCTTACCGAATTTGAAGACTCAGGACCAACCAGGGTCCGAGCTACAGAGGTCCGAAAACCCGTACTTGTTCCGTCGTGTAAACATAGTCTTAGTCGCTTCTCACTTTTTATTTGTTCAAATTTCTTCGTTTTTCTTTGGCGTGCGGGACGCTCCCGCGTCCCTAGATATTAATTTATTTTTTGTTGTAGTTCAAGATATTACGCTTCTTATCTTACTAAATTCGATCATTTTTATTGGCCTAAAATTTAATAACCACAAAAAATCTCTATTTGTATAAAAAAAGCTAATGAAGCCGAAAAGAAAATTCTTCTTTTGCCCAATATAAATGGACAGATAATGCGGGGATCCTCGATCTTATACTTATTACGAATGGATACGCAATATTTCACGGCTCAACTTGGATTTTTTTTTGGGAGTTAAGACCGTCAAAAATGAAAATATGTATCATAATTTCTGTTTTAGTCTAGACGTGTAGAGCATAATTTTCTAAGAAAAGGTCTAAGGCTAAGCTCCTCAATACACCATCAACAACCCCCACGGAGCCAGCTCGTGAGCAGTTAGCCGAATCCGTTCTACTCCCAACAGTAGAGGAGGTGAGTCTCGCGATACAGTCGCTTCAAAGTAATAAAGCGCCCGGCGCTGACGTGTAGCATTAGTAGCGTACGCCGACAACATTAACATCATGTCTCGAAGATTGGGTGATGCAGAAAGCCTTGTGCATAATCTCAATAACGCCGCAAAGGAAGTTGGAGTGCATATCAACGAAAGCAAAACAAAGGCCATGATGCAATCGAAAAGGACGCCAGCAAATTTAAGCATCACAGTGGGAGATCTTAATATCGAGTATGTAGACAACTTTAACTATCTGGGTTGTAATTTACCAAAGGACGCCAACGAAACCGACGAAATTAAGCGACGGATACAACTAGCCAATAAGACCCATTTCTCGGTCCTCCCTATAATTAATTCGAAACTTGCGCACAGGAGCACGAAGCTCCGCGTGTACGAAACGATCATCCGACCCGTGCTACGTTATGGTTGCGAAACATGGACCCTCACCCAAGCCTCCGAAATTTTGCTAGACAGATTCGAACGAAAGGTCCTTCGGCAATTTTGCGGGGCCGTCCGCGGAGCGTATCCGGTACAACCAACCAACAATTCAGGCGGCCAAAGCCCGACGTCGGGCTATCGTGCCACATTGATGATGATGATTTTAAGGAAAATGTCCTGTGCGTATTCAGTCCATCCATTTTCTTTATGATATTTAATAGTCTCGAAAATAACATTTCTTGAACAGGTAAGCTTTTATTTTACCGTTTCCTATGGAAGGAAATATGGGTGAACCTAAGCATTTGTCGCGCAGTGTACATCAATGCCCAGGAAATTTTACGTCGTTGATTTCGGTCTCACACTATTCTGTAAGTCTTCCCGTTTTTCAAATAATCGCAGAAAAACGGAATAATTGGAGCCCTACATATATTAAATATTTTACCTCAACTATCTTTAACGTCAGGCAAGATATTTTTTTCATCTGTTATTTGCTAGTTTTGTACAAGCAGAAAAACTTATTGTAACTCCATACTTGTTTATGCTCTTGTATGTTTTTTATTTTCAATATCAATCGAAAGGAATGCTTTGCGAGGCTTATTTGCATTAGAATATCCGATACATATGGTAAATTGATATGTCTTTTAATGTGAATAAAATGTGCAAGGTAACCCATGTACATTTGCTATAGCAAAATGCATGTGATTTTGTGAAGCAATCATATTTGATTTATTTTTTAGCAATATCTTTTGTGAATTTGCATAGAGCACATTGGTTAATAGTCTAATCAAAGTAAAGTGCATTGGGTACTTTAAACATAAACAGGTGAATTTTAAGAGCCGACTCTAAACCTTGTTTTGTATACTCGTTTAACGCTTTCCTGCTTGAGATGAGGAAGATCAGCGGAGTGTGCTCAGCCTTAGATAAAATACCCATATGTTCATCTCCGGTTCAGGATAAATATGTGTACATTTTGGGACTTTCTCGTTAAAATTTTTCTAGTAAAATTTAAAAATTTAGCTAACGACAAAAATTACTCCTAGCTATCACTTTTAATTGTTTTTTTTTTACAAAAAAGACTGGTGGTGTCTTCAGGGCCGGCCCTAGGGGTGGGCGATCTGGGCGGTCGCTTTCAAGGGGCCACCACTCTCAATCAACCATTATATTCCAAGGGCCACCACTTCGAATAAAAGTCACTCTCAAGGGGCATCCACCAGCCTTTTAAAATATTTATGGCAATTATATTAAAGTTAATATCAACCGTTAATATAAGCTTAGTTCCTAGCAACAGCTTCACAATTACTAGCCTCGCTTTCATTTTTGAAAACAAATGAACAAAAAAAATAACTAGTGGGTTGATCTCAGCCCAATCCTAAGCTACGCAATTCCGTCAGACCAGGGCCGGCGCATCAATAGGCGAGAGTAGACAGCCGCCTAGGGCGCTAAGGCTATGCGGGTCGGCAATTTGGCAGGTCAACAACGCGTACAAAAAAAATGCGGCGCACGGAAACAAAATCGTACGTTTACCAAAAAAAAAAAATTTCTTCGAATGTCCCCGAGTATAAAACGTGTCGAAATCAGAGGCACTTTATTCATATTGAACAGCTGAAAGTTCACTGTGAAATTTTTCGGATAATTTTGCAATTTAATTAATTTTGCAATTCAGAATCTGAAAACTTTTGTTTGAATTTATTCGTTGATTTTGTGACTTATGGCACTGTTCTTCTAAAGCAACTTGGCAGTGTCCTAAATTAAAACTAACGATGTTTCTAGTCAAATTTTGAAATTCTCGAAAATTGTATACGCCTGCTTTTGCAGCTAGCGATGGTAACTGGCAGTTGTTTGAATAACCTAATAATAATTTAAATACGCATAGTCCCATTGTGATAGTTAAATTTAAGGAAACCTATATTATGTGGAAATTTGATAATGTAAGTTTCCTGCTTGCAATTCGAAAGCCTGTTTAGATGCTGCTAATTGGCAGCTTGCGATGACAGTTTTTTGACGAACTGCCATTTGGTGTCGAGTGTGGGTACATCTTAACAATCCCAATATTCCTAAGATTTATCGCTAAAAATAATTCTCTTTAGTTCGTCGAAGTTTTACTTCAATGAATGAACATCTTTAGGTCTAAATTCGTTTGCTATAATAGTTGCGTTTTTTTCGCTATCGCGGTTAATTCTGACTTAAACAATCGATCAAGTGTAACTTTCCGGTTAAGATCAGCTGCTTGGCCAAACAGGTGACACCTTTCCAACTGTTTATCGCTAAAAATTTTGTTTGGGTATTGGTAGGGGCCACCATCATCGATTTGGCCCAGGGCCACAGCATTGAGGTGGTCAAAAAGTGAAATTTCGAGAAAAAATTAATAAAAGTCGATAAGTTGAATCCGAATTCGTGTGTAATAAGTAGCGTTAGGATAAAAATAACAGAGGCGATAAAAATTGAGTATTTGTCAATCCCTATGAGAGAGTAATTTTGAGAGAAGCATCCAGTCCTCATGACTCGGTCGCAAGGATTAGGGTAAATTTTGACATTAAGGTGAGCCTATTGTTCAAATAGTGATTCAAAAATGCTCCACATCTAATGAAACTAAAGCTAAAGGAAAATGCGCTTAAATTAAACTCGAGGGCACTTGACATGTAATAAAGAATGGCGCTATGTTGTCTTTTCGAATAAAAAGAAGTATCATCTCACAGTATCACTTGGCCCTCGAGACCATTACACAATCTGTCCGACAATGAATGCGATCCTAATGGTGTCCTTCCTAGCAAAGATCCTGGAAGTAGACATTATAACTATGTGTCACTCTTCTAAAGTGAATTTCTTTTTATCCGAAAAGATAACATACCGCCATTCTTTGTTCCATGTCAAGTGTTCTCATGATTAATTTTAACGTATTTTCCTTCGGGGAAAGTTAAGTTGGAGTTTTTTCTGTAGTTTTAGTTTCTTGAAATGTGGGGTTTTGATATCACTGTTTGAACAAAATATAGGCTCGCCTTAATGTCAAAATTTACCCTAATCCTTGTGGCCGAGTCATGAGGGCTAAATGTTTCTCTCAAAATAACTCTCTCATAAGGAATAACATTTACTCAATTCTTATCGCCTCTATTATTTTTACCTTAACGCTACTTATTACACACGAATTCGGATTCAACTTATCAACTTTTATTAATTTTTTCTCGAAATTTCACTTTTGACCGCCTTGACCCCTTGTATGCCTTAAATTTTGGTCCCTCTTCCGCAGGTAATGATTTTCCCTTATTCATATTAAAGTTAATATCTTGCTTAAACAACCACAAAAAATTAGGGGTCTTACGTCTTTAATTGTGGAAGATAGACAAAAAAGAAATTGCATGTGCTATCCTGATGACAAATTTTAAATGGCTATTTTGTGTGTTCTTTTTCGAAAAACAATTATAAATATATAATAAAAAATGTAAACACAATTCTTTTTGTGTTAATTAACTCAGAATTGAATAGACTATTAACAGTTATAATTTTGAAATTTTAGCTCTTTTAGTTTGGTTGGAAATCAGCCGAAACTATTCATGCGAAGGGGTGTGCTAATCTGATGACAAGCACTGTATGATCTAGGACAAACATTGCTAGTTTAGTACGATCCAAACAAGTTCTAAAATATTGACGTACACGAAAGTTTTCTTTTCCCCATTTTAGAGACTTTTTGATAGCGAGGAGGATTCCATAACGGGACGAAGATATCTGCTACTTTAAAATGCGATATTACCGTGGTTTGCTACGTTTTTGGTATAGGTGCTTGGGGTTCTATAGTTACATATATTAAAGCGAAAAAGCCAAACTTAGGACAGCTGTCTTCATTCCTGTCTCATTTAATACATATTCTGTTTAGTTTAGAAGTACGAGTCAATTGAGTTCCAAACTGGACCAATTTATGCTTTAAAATTGTATAATTAACCTTTGTTTGGTTGGGTGGGGTCTGACAGGCTCTAGACAAATTTAAATTTAAAATTTTTTATAGAAAAACTTTATATTACTTTTACATACGAACTTTTTAGCATGTGATTCACTTAAAAAGTTATAGCAGTTTAAAGTTGCTCTGGGGTCTGATCTGATAGACCCCACCCAACAAAAATGTTGTTTTATGATTAAGCCATTATAGTCTATATGAGTTTTAAGTGAAGTCATAAATTAAAGAATGATTTTTTTATTTAGAACATGGGAACATTATGCTATCAACTCTCGCAAGAAGAATTTTCTTGTTCTTGTTACCGACACAAGCGACACTTATCTTACCGTCCGTCATATAGCGGACACATAGCGGAAAATATCGGAAACACAAAAGTTCCCCCTATGAGAACGGATAGCAGAACAAGCCAGAACATGTTCACAGCGTTAGTGCATTTTTGCAATACACATACTCATAAATATTCATAAAACAGTCCAATCTATTTGTTGGGGAAACGGTTTGTTTTTCAGTGACAATAAGGCCCGTTCTACGCAGGGTATAGTGGATAACCCCCTCCTCCCACCAGTGGCGTATTTAGAAAATTCTCAAAGGGGGGCACAGAGTACGGGGCTAATTTGTTACATAAAGTTTTTGTGTGGGGATACCCGAGACCAGCAACATAGGAAAAACATTGGCAAGACTGAGGGATCGTTGATCCTTGATTTAAGGTGAAACTCAAGGAGACCTTAAGTTTTCAATAGACTGAAAATATAATATTTCAAGGTAGGTGGGTAGCTACCTTGACTTCAAGTGAGGTTGACTATAGAAACTTTCAAGGTCCCCTTGAGTTTCTCCTTAAATCAAAGATGCATTGACTCGTGAATATAAGTGATTTCTATGAAAAAGTATCGAAAATGACATTTATTTTAATTTCGGCACCCTTGACTCGAGGTCTCCTTGAGTTAAGGTATGTTTATAAATACGGGCCTGAGAGTCCTTTGCATTTCAGGTTTATTACACCAAAAGTTCAGTTTTCCTGACAGATCTTAGAATAACACTCATTAACTGCTTTTGGCTTTTCCTGAATCAAAATACGGAGGGCCTAAAAAAAGTTTGCGTAGTGTAGATCGAAGGAGCCTGAAGCCGAAAAGGAATTTTACGAATATGTGCTTAATTGGCTATGAAATTAATGCAATGAGCAAAGAGACTGTTTCCATATGACAAAACGGATTCCAGACGGAACACTTTTCTTTGGAAAATAACAAGCTTGACACACTTAACTTCGAATGACGCAAATACGTCATTATGACGAAAATTAACCATCATTATCACGAATTCCAAATTACACATTTGGACCATCATTTGCTCAATAATGACAGGGTATGCCATCTGTTGCAAAATTGAAGAACAAGAATGTTTGAAAAAATATTAAATTTGTTATCAATCTCTACACTTTTCTATTCAAATTCTTCAAGAAAAGTTGTCTTTAAATTATCGAACAGAATATTCATCAAAATATCGCTGTTGTTAGGGACATTTTCATAATTTACACAAACGTCAAAAGTAAATGACGAATCCTAATGACGAAAACATTTGTGTCACCTCAATTTCGAACTTTCATCATTATGACGGATTATCGTCATAATGATTTGGATATCTGTCATAGGCATAAATTTCATACATCGTCCGAAATTCTGCCAAATTTCGGCCAAGTTCCGCGAAAAAGTGGTTCTGCTTACTTTTGAAAGAAACACAGATAAAAAGGTAATACATACAATAAATTTTGGCTAACATTGTGGTCTTGAATTCCATGGCAAGTTTAAGCGAATTTGAATGCAAAATTAGGATTTACTGAAAAAGAGGCCTTATTGTATGTTTTGTCAAAAATCTAGTAACAGATTCCGTAAAATCGTAACAAGTGCCGAATAATATTTTATAAGTACAATCTAGAATACTAGGAGCTATCCGTGGCATATAGCCGCGAAGTGATGAATCGATTAATTAAAATGAAGCAACAAAAGTAGGCAGGAAGGTATGATTGTTGTTTGTTATTTCCATATGTACTACACTAGCTTCAAATCTATAGTATCTGCACTGAATCGTAGGAATTCGAAAATGTAGCCTAAAAATGTTTTCCCACCAAAACACTTCAATTTTTAGAATTTTAGCAGAAAGAGAAGCATCTGGTTTAAAGACCTTTACAGCAGCCCAACACGAATTTACGGCCAAATTAAAATACACAAGCCCGATAGAAAAATCAGACCGATTGTTTCAAATATTTATCAATTCAGCGGCTTCCAAGACATCGATACCGCAACAACATCTCCTCAACTTATATCAACATAAGATGGGGTCACTTCAGACATGACGAGACTTTCAATAGCAGCCCTTGTTTCGGAACAGATTCATGTCGATATTGGGCAACGTTTCATGACCACCTCATTGCCTCGACATAATCATAGCTTGTACTTATTCTCTGAGAGTTCTTGTTCTTGTAATCACGCGTCTATAAACATAAACTCAACCCGTTCGAAAAACCGAAAGGGTTCATCAACGAGGAGATCTGGGGAATTGAGAAGATGATGTGATTGATGTTTCGAAAAAGATTTACAAAGTTTAGTAATAGAAACGCTCGATTTACGTATGTTAAAATTACCTGAATCATGTACGAGGGTTACAGTGTCATAGATTATTTATTCAATAAAAATATCGGAGTCTCATCCGATTCTCATGATTGTAACAAATGATTCACCAATAAAATCACCACCAACCGGAAATAGCATGTTAGTTCAAAATCACATGTGAAATACTGATGCATCGACTGTTCAGGTTCCTTGACCCATTGGTAAAATCTACCTGGTACACTGCGTGGCTCACATTATGAGAACTCTCTACAGTCTCTATACCATTCACTACCGTATCAAATATCAGCAAACAATATGCATCTTGGATCTTGAATGAAATAGGTATCTAGCTTCATATTCCTCGACCTATCTGTATTTGTGACCATTCTGCCTCGATATGAAGGCGTACGTAAAACACAAAGCAAAAAAATAATACAAGATTGTCTATAAAAAGAGATCAAAATACAATATACGAGTATGTACACCTCTTACAACATACCAGCCGGCTTTCGGCTGAATATATCATCAAAGACACAATCTCGGAAAGTAGAAATACTTCTTAAGCGACCATGGAAGGCATATAATCAGCTGTGGATCAATGAGAGCTATTTACGTAGTAGCCACTCTAGCTGGAATGGAAGGAAGCCATCGGTCGACGAGATCTGTCTTTGCTTCTTCCACCATACTATAGTAGTCTTAACGATTTTTCAATCCGAGAAAGAGTGGTATTGGCCTGCGCATGACTGAATACATTTTGATTGCAGCAATATAATCGTATCTCGTAGTATAGCAAGAAGAAACCACACTCAGCTGGGTGCGCAGAAGTGCTGAGGTTGTCGGTTAGTTGTTCAGTCAGTCTTGTAGTCGGATTTGACGCGTAAGCAATTTGACGGTTGTGGTATTTTTTATCCGAGATCACGGTTGAGATTTTTAGATGTGAATATTGCAACTGAAAAAGGATTCAATCGGAAAATTATATTACGTGGATAGTGCTATTGGAAAGGAAAAGTGTCAATGAACGTGCTAGTTTTGTGAAGTCGATGCTATTACCTGAATGTGTGCCCAAAACCTGGATAAAACAAATACAAAACAGTGATTACGGCAATACAAACGTCTTATGAAGAAAGTAGTGTGCTGCAGCGTTAATGGTCAGTGCCACATTGTGAGGAAATGAAATTTTGTGGGAAATTACATAGTTGTTTGCCAAAGTTAAAATATGTACATGATCAGTGAATGCAAATATGATGTGAAAGTTTGGTGGCTACTCATTTGTGATTTTACTATAGAAAACCGGAACAGCAAGCAGTCAGTTTGAAAAACTAACATAACTGAGATATGAATATAATATTGGTTAATACAATCATGCTAACGACCTAACGGCATTCGGTTATTCTGGATCTAGCTCTGGACAAATATGTATATTTAAACAAGAATAATGCTATTCATCGGAATGATATAATTAGTTGGAATAATGTTTGCAAGACAGTGCGACGACAGCAATATTTAGCAGGCAGGCTATGATTAGTACCCCTGTACATTACATTACCTGGCTAATTTATAAATTCAGCTGATTAGTGCGCACCATGCACATTCCACAAAAGAAATTTAGTCGGTTTGGCATACATTACTTGGGTTGTATGCGCTATCTTATCTAATCGTTTGGGTTTGATTTAATGGAGGAACAATATTGTATGGCAAACAAAACATATTTTTTTTTAGTGTATGGAATTTGGCTACTTGGTTCTTTTCTTTTATTGTTGCCGGGAGACTGATTAAATAAGAATAGGGTACACAATTGGCGGAATTCAGCAAGATAATTTGATAATACATAATTGAATTCCAGGCAATTGTGGATAGTGGAAAGCATTGGCAGTCAGTAGAAATATATTTGTTTTCACCCATGTCCTTATTCATATCATAAGCAAAGATTATTCTTAAAAGTATTTTTGCCTACAACTATGGTTGTCCAGGCATTGTGTTGTTGAAACAGAACATATAGCAGGTTACATACAAACTAGACTTTCACA
Source organism: Microchrysa polita (assembly GCA_949715475.1). Taxonomy (NCBI): domain Eukaryota; kingdom Metazoa; phylum Arthropoda; class Insecta; order Diptera; family Stratiomyidae; genus Microchrysa; species Microchrysa polita. The sequence continues at coordinate 79,437,064 of OX454418.1, read as the reverse complement.
GAAAAAAATCCCTACTGAGACATTCAGAGGTGACGAGATCAGTCAGCTTTGTTGCGCAGCGTGCTAACATCATTCGACGACTAAAGGCTAAACTTCAAATGAGGTTTTCTTATGTTTGTTCAAAAATTCTAAATTTACCAAGTGTACCTCCCATACAAAGTGATCCACTAGAAGCTTCTTCTACGCACTACTCATTTGATAAACTTACGGGAATTATAGAACAACCCTTAGTTTCAATCTGATTGAGATGATTTTTTATGGGTAGTAATAGTGGTGAATTTTTTCGAAAGTTATGATGCGTTTGTAGCGGTTAGTGCGCGCACCTTCGGTGCACAGGGTCATGAGTTCGAATGTCACCGTGTTCCATGGTGTTTTTCGAACTCACGAGCTTGTGACGGACTATGATCTCACTCAGATGTTAAACGAGTACCCATTTGTGGGGATAAATAACACTGCTGAGCGTGATGCTGATCTCATTACCTAGGCCTGTTCCAAAACCAGGGATCCCGGTACAAAACCGGTGTTCACTTGGTACCGGACCCGATATTCTAAAGTACCGATATCCCGGTTTTTTGGTACCGAGTTAAAAAGGACGATTTATTTGAACCATGAGCCGGTTTTTTCAGGTTTTTTGGTACCGGTTTTTAGCCCGGTACTCAAAAAACCGGCTGATGGTTGAAAAAACCGTCGGTACTGAAAAAAAACCTGAGTCGGTTTTTAACCCGGTACTCAAAAAAACCGGCTTATGGTTAAAAAAAACCGTCGGTACTGAAAAAAAACCTGAGTCAGGAAAACCGCTTGTGGTACCGGGTATTGAAAAAAACCGAAACCCGGTACTGAAATCTCGGTACCGAACAGGCCTAATTACCTCAACAAAAAGCAGATAAGATCTTGGAAATAGGATGTCACTAACACATCCTGCGGCCTTAATCCAATGTTGGATTGTCGCGTCTGTTATTTATTTATTTATTTATGATGCGTTTGTAAAACGGTCTAAACGAAAAAAACCTAATTTATGTTTTCGTCTACCGCCTATTTTTCATGAAATGGCCTAAAGTAATATATGTCAAGGTAATGGTTTTTTCCGTTCTCAAAATATTTTTCTGTATGGTATACCGTTAATCAGGGGGCCGGACCCAACAATCATGCACAAAATCAGAGATATGTATATTATTTTTGCCGTTTGATGGCCATATTTTGGTTCATTTGTCTTAGCCTATTGATATAAATACAAAATAGGTTTCTTCACAAATGAATTAATTGAGTTTACAAATTTAGATGTTTTAACTAATAAGTCGCGAAAACAAAGGCTTATGATTCAACCACTTGATTAAGTGGTTTCGGCCATGTTTTTGTCACCCAAATGTTAACTTCATTGTAACAAATCCTGAACGTTCCAGCATGGTAGCAGTTAGAACTTTTTAGCGACAGAAATGTTGCCACTACATATTCAACAAATGCAGTGGAAAGTGGAATGCTACGATTTCGGTACTCCCTTTGCTCCTACATAGTGAGCAATCGTAAAATCTTCTTTTTAAGTAGCGAAACCATAGCCGTATAGTTTCTTTGTAACTTCGAAGAATTGGCTACGTTATACAGTCGTGACTCGATAATCCGGACAAATTATTGCAAAAAAATAGTCTGGATTAACGAAACATCCGGATTAGCGCAATCATTTTTATCTAAGGGAAAACAGTTCAAATGAATAAAGAGGCGACACAAATGTTTTTTTCCTTGAAATTATTAAGTATCATATCATTTGAACCGTTTTGTTAGAAATACTTAACCGAATCTGTCATTACAAACTGAAAAACGGAAAAATCCGGATTATAGAGACAAAATTCCTGACAAAATCCGGACTACAAAAACATAGTTGAAATATTAGGTGGTTTTCGAGGTAGAATCTCCACTTCCATAGTGAAATTGGGGAACATTACGCTATCAGCTCAGTAAGGAGAATTTTCTAGTTTTTCTTATCGACACTAGCGACACTTATCTTACAGTCCGCCATATAGCGGACACATAGTGGAAAATATCGGAAACACAAAAGTTCTCCCTATGAGAACGGATAGCAGAACAAGCCAAATATTTCTTATCATCTTCTTTTGAATAATAAACTTGCGACGAGTCGTGCCGAGTTTAGAAACTCGTTTCTCTATGAGTGTCTATTTCACAGAGTGGCGACCAATCGATCACGGCCACAGAGGACGACCAAATTCAACCAAATTTCACCCAAATGTATTTCTATTGATAACACAAAACATATGTAAGACTGGATCAAATCGGACCATGGGTTCATGGGGCTGCCATACGAACCTAACTCCCCAAATTAGGTTCTTCAAAGAAAAACTTTTTTGTTTGTGCACCAATTTGAACCAAATTTTACATACATGTATTTTTAGTGATGACACAAAACATATGTACGAATGGATAAAATCGGACCATGGGGTCATGGGGCTGCCTTACAAACCCAACCCCCCATTTTGGTTCTTCTAAGAAACATTTTTTACATCAATTTCACAAAATCTTGAATTAATGTGTCTTTATCAAAGCAACTAAAAGGCCATAACAAATGGAATCGTACTATGGGGCCATGCTCCCGCATCCCCCAATAAAATTTTCTGCGTAAATATATTTATTTGCCCACTTACTCGAACCAAACTCCAGACAAATATATTGTTTTGTCGACGCAACCGAACTTTTGTGAAGACAGAAGGAAAAGAATGGGGGGGGGGGTAAATACAAGTCGTGTGTACGCCGGAAAAAACTTTTAGCCCGAGGGGAGCGAAGGGTATCTAAATTTCGGTCGCGCCCGAAAGTAGCCTCGATCTCGTCACAATTATGTTTGTGCGCGATGACGGGATCAATAAAGTATCAATTACGTGGTTGAACAAACAATGCCACTAGGTTTGGTGCGTCGCAAACACGTTACAACCTATTGGTGGCAAAATGGTCCTCGGCATGAAACTTTTCATTCCCCATATTATTGATATATGTATTATAAAAGTGATATTAGTGATAGTGATAAAAAGGTAACTGCTACCCTTAAAGGGAATATTGGAGTGGCTTCTACGTTTTCGCTACTAAAAATGCTAGTTGGGAAGAAATAGAAAAATTGCTGTTGTTGCTGCTGTTTCGACTATACAGAATCATAAGCTCAATATCAAAGACGAACTTTAGACGGTATCAACTGTTTTTTTTTAGCTCAGTTTCGCATACCAGCTTTAGGTAAATCGACCGAATCCTGGCTTCAAAACCTGAAGGGGAAATCCTTAAGACCCTTGTGGTTGAAAATATGGTAGAAACAAGACCGAGGCTAATTTCGGGCGCGGCCAAAATTTAAATACCCGTCACATTTGAATGAAACTTAAGCTTCTTTTGTGACGTGTTCCGATTACATCTGTTCCTGGATTCGTTGAGGCTAATCCAGGAACACACTTGGATTAATTTTGGTTAAGATTCAAAAAGAAAAAAAGTTGTTCTTAAAAGAACCTAATATTTGGGGATTGGTTTAAATGACAGCCCTATGACATAATGTTACGATTCCATCCATTCCTAGATATGTTTTGAGGCTTTACTATGAACACATTTGAGTGAAGTTTGGTTAATATTGGTTCATAAAGAAAAAAAGTTTTTCTTAGAAGAACCTAATTTCCAGGGGTTGGTTTGTATGAAAGCCCCATGACGTAGTGTTCCGATTTCATCCGTTCCTAGATATGTTTTGAGGCTTTACTAAAAACACATTTGGGTAAAGTTTGGTCAAGATTGGTACAAAAAACAAAGTTTTTATTAGAAGAACCTAATTTTCAGGGTGACCCTATGGTCCGATTATATTCGTTCCGACATATAAGGCGTTCACTAAAAGAAACTAGTATACAAAATTTCAGCCCGATAGCTTCAAAACTGAGGGACTAGTTTGCGTTGACGGAAAGACAGACGGACATTGCTCAATCGATTTCTCTCTTCACACTGATCAATAATATATATATTTTATATAGTCGGAGGTGCTTCCTTCTGTGCGTTGCAAACTTCATGACAAAGTTAATATACCCTTTCACATAGTAACGCTTATAAAAGTGCTATAGAAATACAACTAGCCAATGGATATGCAATCGGCTCGCATCAAGAAGAGTGAACTGCTAAATCAATGAGCACTCTCCCTGCTTAGCCTACTGGCTGGGGCCACAAGGAGATGTATTCCGGGATTCGAAGCGGGTGGGAGCGAAAGAGCGGAGCGAGGAGTGGTTCTTGCAAGACGAAGCGGAACGGAGTGGTCTTAAGTCAGCCCTAGACAAGCGAGTGTTTAACGTTGAGCGTAATATTTCACCTATTAAATTTTCAGTAACAGTTGTAAATCAGTTCCATTGTCAATTAACCGTTTATGGCAATTTTTAATTCGCAAATTAATTAAGGACACGAACACCAATTGCTTTGAGGTTTCAAAAGTTATGTTCAATTAAAGGTTTAAGGAAGTGTCCTTTCTTCGGGAGGTACAGGATCTTTTAGCCTGATTTATTCATGTTGTATTCAATTACATGTAAAGTTTTAGTAATTTAAATATTTGCGATACTGTCAGAAGAGAGATATATGAGATGACTTATGCCTTGGTTACACAGTGCGAGCTATCGTGCGAGTTGGCCTAGACAGCTACTGCAGATTAGCTACTTGCACCATGTGACCGCATCACGTATGATGCGGTCACATGGTGCATCATACGTGATGCGGTCACATGGTGCAAGTAGCTACTCTGCAGCAGTAGCTGTCTAGGCCAACTCGCACGATAGCTCGCACTGTGTAACCAAGGCATAAGGTGTGGAACTCCTATGTTGCCATATCTCCACATACACATCTTCATCACGTCTTACATTTTCGAGGATATGTAAAAACGGATGGAATTGGATCATACATACATACAAACCCAGCCTCTCGATTTGATTCTTTAAGGTGTTCTGAGAAAAATGTTCTGTACTCCTTCCCCAACCAAACTTCACACAAATACTGTCTTACCGACACGTCGCGGAACCTATGGAAAAAAACGAATGGAATAAAATGGGGGTCCCATAGAGCTGTCATAGAAATCCCCACAAACAAAGCAGTAACAAAAATTAAGTAGGAATGAATGGAATCGGAATACAAGTCATAGGATCGCCTGAGAAACTATCAGCCCGAAAGAAAGTGAAGTATATACAAATTTTGGCCCGAAATTAGCCTCGGTGTCTTTTTATTTTTTACCCATCAGTATCACATAGAAATGTGGAAGTTCAAAGTGGTCTGCCGTCTGCTTCAATTGACCAATCAATCAATGTAGATCCATTTCATCATTCATATAAATGTTGGCAAAAGATGGCCTTATGATGAAATAATTTGGCCCAAAATAAAGTCAAATGCAACGAAATATTGTTCCTTTTAATATTCGTGTCCAACTTTCAAAATATTGTTGCTATAAATAGTTTTCGTCATCAGTTGGGTCCTATCAAATGTGCGTCTATATTTTGTACGTTACAGATGGGAATAGTAAAGTGTGTTCTAGTTTTTCATGATGGCTGTTTGTTTTTGGTTTCAGGGCTTAACGGCTATAAATAATTTTATGTTTCTTAGAAAGTATCAATATTTGGAAGATGAAAGCATATTACACCTTATAAGCGATCATAATATATTCCGTTATTGGTACGATCGAATCAGATAGAATAAGTGCTAGCGACTTAAACTACACTCTATAGTCAAAACGATGAATGATGTTGAAGAAATGTGTTAAAACTTTTAGATAGGGATAGGCCGATGTTATCTCTGCCTAATGTCGTTGTGAACCTCGTCGATGTTTGATGTGAGGTTTAAAGTTAAAGTGTTACGGTTTTCTTTCCTCGACGGAACATAAGTTTGCAACCTCTATCTTTTTGACGTTAGTGCCTGAAATCTCAGTTGTGGTCATGCTACCAATATTACTAAAGCGCTGTTTTCACGATGGATTTGTCGTCCAACTTTTGAGCATTCAAACAAGTTGGACGCCAAATCCATCGTGTAAACAGAAGTTGGACAACAAGTTTGAAGTGGAACGAGCATTCAAACAAATCCACCGTGAAAACAGAAGTTGGACAACTTGTTTGAGATGCATTGATTATAGTCCAATCGAAATATAAATATACTTTCTAATAATAAAGAATTAATGCGCCTGATTACCAATATCTGTGCACTATCATGTATTTCTGGCGTTCCGTTGACTTTTGGGGCACGCTGTATACTCATTCAGGCATGTTTCCTTCAATGTTTAAAATATTCACGAAGAAATATAATAAAAAGCAAATATATTTTTCCTGTACTAATACGTATTGCAAAAACTGATAACGTTTTACGACCGCTCCAACTTTCAACTACTGTTTACACGGCCAACAAGTTGGATAGGATTTGTTTGATAGGATTTGTTTGAGAGAATATCGTACGTGTAAACAGCCTTCCAACTTGGATAAGTTTGAGGGAAAAGTTGGATGCAAACAAGTTTGATGCCATCTAAACGCGCCTTAAGGCCGATGGATTAATCGTTGGTGAATTGTCCAGCCAGATATTTCTATTGAACTTATTGGAAAATTGTTTTTTTTTTTCGCCCTCAAAGTTTATTTATTCTACGTCAAATACCCATACTCCCAGAAGTGAATATGACATTCAACGCAATGCGGAGTTGGGCGTGAATTGTCCAGTAGCCATTAGCATTCTTAACAAATTTAAATGTACTAGGGGGCTTCGCCCCCTGCTCGCTACGCTCGTCAACCCCTACCCCCCCTGCCCCCACCTGCCCCTCCCCGCCCCGGCCCCTGCCCTGCCCTGCCACAACCATGAGCTGACGTGCTCGCGATGCGCGCTCGCAGCACTGACTGACTGCTTTTCGTTCTTGCATGCTATACTTATCGACATTCGGGATTCATCGTAGCCAATCAGAACATTCATCAGATTTTGCCATTTCCGAAGTTAGCATTTTTATATATAGAAGGATAATTTCCTAAACTGAAAGTCCCTTTAATTACCCATCAGTTCAATCTTCTACTTCATTTCGTATACAACCGATTAGTGTTCATTATGCTGTATCAAAGTTCATGTTCCAAGATCGTTGCTACAAATCGTTTCATTTCTTCTGCACAATCTTTAAGACATTTCATGATCGTTGCACTATTCAAAATAAAAAGAATAAATAAATGAATGAATATCATTGTCGTCATAGTCTGTTGCACATTAGTTGAGCAGCGTTCACTGTAAATGTATTATTCAATGCTCTCTAATGACATGCAGAAACGAAGACAAGGCTATACAAACTTTAATATAGTATTTTATTAATAGTTTTTCTTTTTTATTATATCAACTTCTACTATACTTGTGGGTTGAATCGCTATCGCTATATATGTACGTCTAGCGCGGCGCTTCATGCAAGTGATTTTCCATTTACATACGAAAACAGAATCTTGGAAGTTAGGCGATTTCGCTTTTTTTCGTTTTTGGGAAAGATTAACAAGTCCAGTGCCAAATGGGGTGAAATCAAGCGCAAAGAAGGCGTTACAATATCCGGCCATTGTGTGTGGCGGCGTCTTCGATTTTAAGCCGTCCGCGATACAGTCTAATTTTGAAATTTTAAAATTAATAACTGATTTGAGGCTTTCATTTTTCATGTTTACCGAACGGAAATTTTTGGCACCATAAGAGAAGTATAGTTTGAAAATTTATTTAAGATATGTGCATCTTCAGATGAGGTTTTTACGGTTTTTTCATAGGAAATTAAAATTGCCTTTGTATCGAAGAGATTGGTCTTATTTTTTTTAATAGGCCGAATTATTTCCCATGTATCTTGAGCCTGTGAATAATTTCCTACACTCAGATAACAGTAGACATCCCATTGTAAATTGCATCAATTATACAAGAGTCGCAGATTGGCTATTTTGTTCTGATTAACAATCGGCGACTATAATGGCGGAAGGGAAACGCGTGAGTAGAAATTATCAAACCAAACATGTTTCATTAAATATAGACTAGAACGGATATGGAAAGCCATACAGATAACATGGATTCATTGTAAACAAGTTGCTCTTTACATTAAAGATACTTGCTTTGAGCATCACATACGATTAATACTGTATACGCGTGCCATATAAAATTGCCAATGTTTTGTACTACTCGTATAATGCCGCCCACTGATCCCTGATCAGAGAAAGAGATTTGAGCCCATACTCAATAAATTTATTGCCACCACGAGCTTGTTCCGAAGAACCTTTTATGTTCTTTTAAGGTTCTTCTTGGCGGTATCACAATGGACCTATCTTTACACTCAGAAAAATGCGTCTAGTATACATACTTAAAAGTTTTTGTACCATTATTTCAATGAGACGGCAATTTACCAGATATCTTCACAAAAGTAAACAAATGGAATTAAATTTATCCTGTAAATTTAATAAAATATTATGTTTCTTTTTATTATAAGATCACCTATTATTTCAACAGGATATATCCTATTCAAGAACAATTAGACAATCTGTTTGTTTTAAAACTATTGGAAGAAACAATAGTTCTTATATTTTAAAAAATTTGAAAATGATGGGTGGGGTCTGTATTATCCTTAAAAATGTAAAAGTGTTATATTGATTTCGCTATTGTCTTCTTTCGATAAAATACACCTTTCAATTGGGTACCCAAACAAGATTCTATAGGTCAAATTCCAAAGTCAGACTTTTGACCGGCGGCTGCAATTGACCTGGTTAACCTATGACCTTGATTCATTGTATACATGACTTTTTCCCTAACTAAAAATATATTGATAAATATCAATAAGTGGATCTATACTGAAGAAGGGCACATTTGGTTGCATTTGACCGAATGGTCAAAATCACCTGCCTTCAAAAATTAAATTTTGTCATTTTTATCATGACATTTAACTATCCTTAATTTTGAATCCTGAACTAAATCCGAATACTTTTTTTAACTTTAAGCACTACTAAGATGTAAAACGTACAAGACGTTTGGTTTTGCATAAAATAGTGTTGGTCAATCTAACTCGGAAATTCGGATTCGTATTAGGCAATCCGAATTTCCTAATATAGACTGCAGTCCAATATTAGGCTTAAATCGCGAAATGTTTTAATGCATTTCATTTAAATGATCTTGAGGTTGTTGTTGTTGTTGTAGCGGTACAACGGTTGTGTGAATACCTGCGATGGACCAGGTTGCGAACCACTACACCAACCAAATTACAAACAATTGTTGGCACGTGTATTAAAGTGTATAGTAATAAATACATGCGACACAAAGTTAAACTGCCGCTACTTCAAAAATGGCTTTATTGGAAGCATGTTGTAATCTTGAGCAAAAGTATCGAATTTGGGTCCTCAAAATAATTATAAATTTTAATTTTTTTTTAGCTTTATTTTCACAATTATTTTTTCTAATGCATCGTTTCAAATTAGAATTAGTTAATGAAATAAAATTTAAACCTAATTCTGTAGTACTTGATACATAGGTTTAAGTATATGTAAAAATCAAATTTACGAATCTTTAAAGCACCCTAGAGAGCCCTCAAGATAAAACGAAATTTTAATTTATTTATTGTTTTCGTTATATGTGTGAAATTACGCAAATTTTTATACCTCTTGCTAGTGTAGCTTGAAAAAAGTGTGACAACATATCCACACCATAATACGAGAATACCATAACCAAACACTACATCGCCGCATCTCAAAGGGTTGCCTCTTTTTTGCCATGATCATCCGGTCACCCTTATTATATGTTCAATGCAATAGTATATTTTTTGTTTTTGTTATCGATAATTTCGAAACGGCAAAAGATAAAAAAATAGTCCGAAACGCAAAAAAACTACATAAAATTATGAAATTTTTTTTTGAAAAACTGTATGTCCATACCCCAAAATTGGATCAAAAAGCGCGCGCGGGTGCACGCTAGCTCAATTGGATGAAAAGTAAGGGTACCTCCCATAAAAAGGGACCAACACAATTTTGTTCTACAGTACTTGTCGATTAATAAAATGAGTAGTGCGTAAAACAAACTCTTGGTGGGTCATCAGTTTGGACAGACCTGAGCTGGCATCCCGTAAGGCGATAGGCGACAATCACTTTAATTTTGTGGGTATCATCTAATGCTAAATCTGGCAAGATAATGAACGTGGAATGGGTGGGTATCGTCAAAGGCAAATGAAAGGCGATGACTATAGCAATTTAACATTAATTGTTGTGTCAACATTAGGGATATTAAGAAACTAAAAGTAAAAAATACCGGCGTACAGAGGGCTGCGCCCGCAATACGAGGGTTTTTTTGATTTTGGATACATACATAGTGAATAATTGAATCATATATTTCATAGGTAATAAATAAGAATATTGCACAATGTTAATGAAATGCTTCTCGTAAATCTATTTTTGGATTGGTCTAAATAAACGCGTTCTTTTTAGTTAGACCAATCCAAAAATAGATTTACTATGTATCATGGCTCAACATATTAACTGGATTTATTAGCTGTAACGCCGTTACCATGACTCCAAACTGGAAAAAAGCGACTGATATGAAATGTACCCATCGAGTTTTTTGATTTGATAAAAACTAAAAAAGTCGACTTTTTCAAATCTCCGGGACACCCTGTTTGCTTTGTCCTACCAACGTCTAAGTATTTCGTGCTAAAGACTGTTACGATTCTACACATTCCTACCAAATTTCATAACGATCGGTTAGTGAACAAATTTGTAAATGTCCGGGACACCCTTTTATCTTGGACATTCCAATTTTTAAGTATTTCATTCCAAAGACTGTTACCATTCTACACATTCCTACCAAATTTCATGACGATCGGTTAAGCCGTTCGCGAGTTATTTAGTGAACAGACGGACGGACATACGGACGGACAAAATCGATTTCATAAGGGTTTTTTGTAAAATCTAAAAAACCCTAAAAAGTTACTGTTACTGTCAATCGCCTTACAGGATGCTAGTTCTGGCTCAAAAACAAGCATTATTGCTTAGAACTTTATTAACGGCAACAATATACCCCAAAAAGGCACGATGGTTCAAATAAAGTATATTCTAAAGTACATACAGTAGAACTCGATCCGGGATGCGTATTTAGAAAACCTAGTTTAATTCGTCACCTGCTTGGGGACGAAATCGATTGGCTATTCTAGTGCCAAAACTGCCCAAAACCCAATGTACTAGAAACCCTATGCGAGTTCATCCCCAGAAAAAGAGACGCGTAACGTGAGGGTTTTCGGCGGATTAGGCACTAGAAAAGCTAATCGATTTCGTTCCCTTGCGTGGGGACGAGTTGAACAAGGGTTTTTGGCTGTTTTCGTCGCTAAATGTACTCGAAACCCTACGCGAGCTCGTCCACTTTCAGAGGACGAAATCGATGAGGGTTTATTGATACTAACCCACAAGAAAAGCTAATCGATTTCGTCACCTGTGTGGGGACGAACTAGGGTTCGTATATACGCATCCGGGTTATCAAATTGTCCCAATTTTCATAACTTTAAAAAAATTATCGATTTTACCGTTAATAATTTTGTTTTTTTTTTTTAATGTGCGCTATCATATTTTTATAAACAAAACAAAATTTGCTATAAATCCGAATTCGGATTATCGGCATTCCGTTTTCTTTGGGTCCAGAATATCAGGGTCTTACTGTAATTATATCCTCAATAAATGAGTCGATATGACAATCGAGTCACATGATCCTCACCAAGGGACATACTAGTGCAGTCAAAATATCCCAATTCAGGCCTCCAAATAGAAAAAAATAGAGTAAGGCTAATTTTTGTTGTTTTTGAATCAGTAGGCTCCCAGGAATCTACAACTGATTTTGCTAAAAAAAATTTTGATCGGAAAGGTCCCAAAAAGGACAAAAAAGGATATTCTTTAATCCTTGACCGGAGGTCGGCATGCGGGGTATCATATCAAAGGGGACGTCGAGTACATTACATATCCGGTGTTTGTTTCCTGTTTCATGGACCCTCAAAGGAATAAATCGAGCTTAAATGGAAAATTTTCGAGTTTCCCGTGTATCTTTCCAAAGCCATAACTACGAGAATAATTCAAGTTGTCCCTACTTTTATCACTTTTCAGAATCTACAATAACTGGAGATTCTACCATTAAATTTGCTAAGAAAAATGTTGATCGGAAAGCTCTGAAAAAGGACATAAAAGGACACTAATTTCACACCTTGATCGAACGTGGGCATGTGGGGTGTCATATCAAAGAGGACGTCGAGTGCATTGCATATCCGGTGATTGTTTCCTGACTCAAGGACACTAAATGGAATAAGTCGGGCTTAAATGGAAAATTACGGCTTTAGAAAGATACAGATACGGGAAACACAAAAATTTTTAAGTTGAGCCCAATTTTGTCCTTTAAAGGTCCTTGGAACAAGTAACAAATGCCGGATATGGAATTTACTTGACATCCTCTTTGATATGACACCCCACATGCCGACGTTCGACTAAGGTGTGCAATTAGTGTCCTTTTATGTCCTTTTTCAGAGCTTTCCGATCAACTTTTTTCTTAGCAAATTTAATGGGAGAATCTCCAGCTATTTTAGATTCTGAAAAGTGATTAAAGTAGGGACAACTTGAATTATTCTCGTAGTTATGGCTTTGGAAAGATACACGGGAACCTCGAAAATTTTCCATTTAAGCTCGATTTATTCCTTTGAGGGTCCTTGAAACATGAAACAAACACCGGATATGTAATGTACTCGACGTCCCCTTTGATATGATACCCCGCATGCCGACCTCGGGTCAAGGATTAACGAGTATCCTTTTTTGTCCTTTTTGGGACCTTTGCGATCAAAATTTTTTTTAGCAAAATCAGTTGTAGATTCCTGGGAGCCCACTGATTCAAAAACAACAAAAATTAGCCAAAAATTAGCCTTACACTATTTTTTTCTATTTGAAATGCTAATATGACTGCACTATACATACTTTAGGAAATTCACTAAGTTTTCGGGACGCTTGAGTTTGATCATGGTGAACACTAATCATTCTTCCTTCACTTTCAATAGGCTACATTACATTTACATATCTGATGTGATGACTATGTCCAACGCCAATTTCATCCATGAGATCACAGAAATAACCATGAAATCACAAAAAAAAAACAATAGTTTCGGGTACCTACCTATAATCTCTGAGGTAATTATTTATCAATGGAATTCATGACATGTGTATAGAAACGTCTGGATTCCGATGATGAATATTGGAATCTCATCATGGCTCATCGGTCATCGCCTATAAATTATTCAAAAGAATGCGATCACACATTGTCACCGATCGAATATCAAACTTGCCTCTATCTGTATAAAGACAACGATTTGATTGATACTGACTGTTCGTAAAGATACTGCGACAACGAGTATATGCAAAGCAATATCTAGATGCGTATCAAATGTGAAAGGAATGACAGCAATTATGATGATGACTGTTAACTGATATTAACATGCACTGATTGAGGGGAAAAAATGTTTTGGCCTTGGACTGTTATAAACATTTTATTTTAGATTGTAAACTTTTGCATTTACTGATCACTGTATTTACAAAAATTGAAATTAGACACCGTAAAATATCTAACCCGAATTCTTATAAGAAATGAGAAAAGTTTATATACAAAATTGCGAACTGAATTATTATATAAAAATGTTTATTTTTTGTTATTACAGGTGGTTTGGAGGAGACAATGCTATTGAAGTAAACAAGCAAATGTGTGAAACTCGACGTTTTACTTAACAATAACTATTCAAAATATTTCAAGTCAAAAGTATCTATAAACAGAAAAAACGTGTGTGAGATTTTTCATCCAAGCTCACCGTCAACATTCCAACGCCAAATTAAAACAAAACAACCAGCCAAACTGGCTTTAAAAGTTTCCGACTTCATGGCATAGAGTCTAGAATCAGCCGTGTATCTCATTCAGACAAGCAAGGAACATTAACATTCAGAACCGATTGTGCCGCCCACAAAAAGTAGAGCTTGCCAAACCGAATAATAACCAGTCCCAATCAGAATGTCTCTGACCCTAGAACCAGATTATTTCATATCAACCGACGGCTTGCCCAAATTAAATTGTAAAAAATATCGAAAATATGATAAAAAGTCGAATCGGATAAATAAAAATGAATGCCGCGAACAGGTTTCACAAAACTCGTGTACACTGTCAGAGCAGCCCACCTGTAACAGGCTACTAGCCGCGGGTCCTGAACCTCAGCAAGCATTATACAAGGACTGTAAAAAATTGCTAACAAGACGCCAAAATATGTCGGTGCCTGTCAATCGACCAAATAATGGTACAATCACCAACTTGCAGTGTGGTTATTGGCTGAACGATAAGAAACCACCAAAATTGTTGTCCGATAAGGAACTGAAATGTGCAATCAATGAGAAAATAAAATTGTTTCAAAACGTGAAATTCGATGGTGGTCAACAAATCAGGTGAGTCGAGTTAGTTACAGATACCTTTTTTTTGGGTGACCAATAAATTTTTAACGATTTTTATCTTCTCTTTTCATTTGATAGCAAGTCGAGCAATGAAATGTTAGATAATCGGCTGGCCATGTTTTCACGTCAGAATTCCGCAGATAATGAGACTGATACTGACGTTTTATCGACGTCATTAGATTTTTAAATGTAGTGATTTTTGCTCATAGTATGTAGGTTTAAATTTAAATACATTATGACCATATTAGCTTGAATTATTTATTGTATTTTATATCAGTTTTACTATCAAATAAAGAATGTTCTCCACTACTAAATGGATATCATGGCGTATGCAAATTAGAAAACAAAGTAGGTTTCTGGACCGCCATTAATATAAAAATGTGGGAGTATGTTTTGAACCGGACCGAACGTACAGATAAGGTAAAGGTAAGATATTTATGAAAGACGTAAGCCAAGTAGATGTGTTTTTGCAAAAATGCTGATAATTAAGGCCGGATTTCCCATATGGGCAACCTGGGCTACTGCCCGGGGCGGCAAATTCCCAAATTTTTTCATTGGTCTATAATTATGGAAGAGATACATTTTGAAAACTCAAATTCAAACATAATTGTAAAAAAATAATTTCCACTTTTAATTTATTCGAGTTAAATGTACACATTCATCTTAATCTAAAGCACCTAATCGCAACCTCAACTCAAATTTTAATGTGACTCCGCCTTCAAAAATTGGGACTACGTAAAATTTTGCTTGAAGCATTAATTCACTCTAAATGGCGTAGCGGCCTTTAGTTCAGTTATAATAGGAATATAAATCATCTTTGTTTAAGGCATTGGCTTCAGTTTTAACATTATGCCAGAAGCCCAGTGGCGGCTCGCCCATATGTGCACATGTGATGTGCACGTGCACCCCCTGATAAAACAACCATATCAACAAATAATGTGCTAAATACCTTCGCTAATTAGAACACTTCACAAAACAGATCAACCCGCCCGACGTAACTCTAAGAAGCGTACGTGCATACGATATATGCTACCAACTATACTGTTTTTAAAAGGAGACTCCTTTTTTTCCTATTCTGATCCTTTCAGAATTCTGTCCTTTTTTTGATACTTTATCCGACCTTTTTTTTTAAGAAAAAAAAAGTGCATTACTATTAAATTGAGATTATAATTTTAATCGAAACACCGACCTGCATCAAACGCACTCTAGCAATTGTCGCGAATGTTCTAGCTCCTTATGCCATGACTGTTATAAAAACGAATTGTCGGAAAGGAATTTTCTTTGCATTACAACGGATGCATCCAATCATGGAAATATTAAGTCCGATATTTTATTCCCACAATGGGAGTACGTGTGAAGATGTTGGAGCTTTGTTCAGAAAAAGGTGAGACAGCACAGATCATTTCCGAATTGATAAAATGTACTGTCGAGTAAAACGGAATCGCCGAAAAAGTTGCTGGTTTCTGTAGGGACATGCTGTCCGATTGATTTCGGCTCACATGACCGTGATGGAAGCAACAATGTTTTTCATATTTTAAAACGATAGAAACCACAAATTGTTGGTGTTGGCTGCGCTGCACACATAGTTCACAACGCACTGAAGTCGGCCTGTGACCGACTGTTAATGGACTTGAAATGCGCAGTCGTCAAAATTTACTCGCATTTTTACATAAACACAGTTCGCGTTGAAAGGTTGAAATCAAGGTGCGATTCTGAGAATGCAGAATATTCCAAACTGCTGGGTTACGCAAAGACGCGTTTTTTGGCTTTGGGACCTGCCATAGCCTCGATTTTAAAAATCTTCGAACTACTAAAGGAATATTTTTTGGATCTCAAGATGTTTCCAAAAATAATCGAGGACTTTTTTCATTCTCCACTTTGGCTGCTTTTCGTGAAGGACACTTAAATCAATGTTGACAGTGAAGATCAATATGGATTATTTGTGTGTTGACTTCTATAACTTCATTAAAACACAGCCAGAACTATTGCCAAAAATTTCCGGTCAGGCGAAAACGATTTCAAGCAACCAGATTCGAGTCCGGGTGCAATGTCAATTGATATGTTCTCTAACGACGAGGCTGACTAAGGCGCGTCTACATGTAACGATAAGTTGGACGATCTTAGTCGTGAAACATTTACAAACGATATAAATTTCACATGTTAGCCAACTCACCGCTACGGGCCTTATTTAGCTAAGTTAACCAACTGGTGGAATTGTTACTTGTCTGCAAAAATTGACTTCCAAGATTGTCCAACTTATCGTTCATTGGAGACGTATACCTCAACAAAATTTACTTATTTTCATTTATTTCGATTTGATTTTTATATTACTCGTATTATATTATATCTGTATATATTATTATTACAAAATGTTTATTGAAACAAAATAAAAACTGGACGAATACACGTACTTTCTAACCCTTTTTTATTCCTTACATGTATGTACTTTTTTATCCTTTTTTCTGGAAGGGTCATATCCTTTAAATTCGGTAATACTAGTTGGTTGCATTAATATACCCAAACGCATTGAATCTATGTCTCGACCAGCGACCAACATCTAGCACCCACGGTGTTGGTGCACAGTCATTATGAACTGGTGCACTCGCTCCAAAATCAGATGTGTGTCGGGTTCTCGGGGCGAGGGGATAGTGCAAAATTTACACTAGAATTTGTACACACATAGGTCGTGCACAGCCTGCACACGCACAGCACACCACCTGGCAATGAACCGAATTGATTTGAATTTTGGGTTAGTATTTTTAATGAAAGAATATAAAAATTAGTAGAGATTTTACGTTCAACTTTAGAAATTTTTTGACAAGAACTTTTTAAGGGCAAAAACTTAAAGCTAAATATTCTAGGAGATTTCCTTGTCAGAACTTTGCGATGAAAAAGTATTTTGTAGAAAATTTCAATTCCAAATTCGTAAAATATTATGGTTTTTCTTGACTGTTATGTGAAAATCGCAGTGATTATTTAGTTATAAAATTTAGATTTTTGTTCGCAGTTACAACGAGATGCAGGAATACAGGATGGAAACAGGTTTGAGGAAGTCATTTTTGCAAAACTTAGTATTTTCGTATGTATGAATTACTTTGACATTAAAATAACATAATTTTAATTAAAAGTAGTCTTAAGTATACGTTAAAATACATTTTGAGGGGTTGATGTCGTATGGATTTACGTTTTCTTTTTTGTGAATCCCCAGTATTAATGTATACGAGCCGCCACTGCTGCTGCCACATTAAATGTTTTAAATCCGCGAGTACTTGGCCGCCAGCTCCTGTTTCAAAGCCTCTAAAACTGCCCCAGACTTGAAAAAAAAAAACCGAAAATTTTTTTTTGGTAATTGCGATCCTTTGGAAATTTTTAAACACCCCTAAGGAAGTACCTCATCTAACCACACATTTTCTTGTGTTCTATTACTTATTAAATTTGTCCCCACATCAAATTCGCTGGGAAGCAAGGATTAGGTTTCGGGAGAGGTCCAAGTGCCGATATTATAGAAATACGGCATTGGCTATATCAAATTTTGGAGTTTCTATCGTGTAAATAGGTTTAACTAAATTTTTAAGAATTTTCACGCTTAAATTTTCGAATTTGCAATTTTTCGTTCAGAGAAAAACGGGAAATTCCGCCGGAAAAAAAGTAATTTAAATAATTGAAATCAGGAAAACCTAGAACTTTTTAGGCACCGAATGATTTTTGCTGAATAGCATCAGTAAGTGCATTCCCAATTCGTTTTCGTTATCTTCGCCAGCGAAAACAAATTAGGTCAAGGTGTATTCAAAATTTACGGTAAACTTTCATAATTTTTTTTTTTTTATTTGGTATGACGTTTTTTGGTTAAATATGATGCTAATATGGGAAACTTTATTTGTTGGGGTAATTCGCAAATTATTTCCAACACGATTGACAATGGAAAAAAAACTCAGAAATTGAAAAGGTTTTTAGAAAACATGAACACATTTCTAAAGAAAGTGAAAAGCCGAATGTAATAAGAATTGTACAGTTTTCTATGTTATCATTGGAGTTTCAATCATTCCTAAAACAATTTTAGGAAGTGCACGGAACACCTGAATTTCTCCCCTGGGAAGCAACATAAAAAAATTTCAAGCAAACGAAATACGCTTACTGGTAAAAATATGAAATTTTGAATTTTTCACATACGTCCGGTAACGTTTTGCCTACATTTCCGTTGTGTAGGAGACAACTACTACCTTCAAGCTTATCTAGTGGCGGAGCGCGGCAAATTCGTTACTGCCCAGGGGCGCCATAGAGGCTAAATCCGGCCCTGCTGATAATGAAATATGTACATCTGCTATTGGATGTGCATTTTTAATTAATTCTTAAAAGGTGGTATTGTTAACAGTAACAGACGTTTCCATTTCTGCTATTTTGTTATGCAGTGCAGAAAAAAGAATTTACTAAGAGCCTTCATGAAGGTGTTTTCCCGATACAGTGGAAATCGTCGTATGTGGTTCCCGTACCGAAGAAGGGCGATCCTAGCTCTGTGTCTAACTATATACCTATATCTCTTATATTATCCTTTTCTAAACTTCTTCTTGTTTATAACTTCATTCATGAACATTTTGGTTATCTTATTAAGGATAAACAACATGGGTTCTCCAAAAACAAATCCGTTGTCACCAACTTAGTTGAGCTTGTTAACTTTGTGTCAAAATCCTTCAATAAACACTATGACGTGCATGTTATCTATACTGATTTCGCAAAAGCATTTGACACCGTTAACCACAAAGTTCTTCCTGATAAATTAATTTCACTGGGATTCCCTTCATACCTTATTGTATGGCTCTTCTCTTATCTTATTGAACACTCATCTAAAGTTGTTTTCAAAAATTTACCCTCTTCCAAATTTTGTCTATCATCAGGTGTGCAACAAGGATTCATTTTAAGCCCCATCTGGTTGTGCCTCTCCTGACGATGCGAAGTGCAGACAAGGAAGCACCTTAAGAGAGGCATACCACGCGCAGAATCTACCGAAGCTGAAGAAATAACCACCTGCCATCATAGGGGAGCCTAAGACACATTTCATTTTTTGATCAACAATAAAAAAAAATTGCGTGTTACCTTCGCATTGAAATTTAATCTGAAGCAAAACTAACAAAGAAATAAAATGTTCAATTTCGTACGGATACAAAAGACAGCACAAAATAGGAGGCGACAGGACACATTTTTCCGTTCGTGTTGTGCTACAAAAAATCATACCTCATAATGGTATAACGTGCTCCAATTCTTCTGTTTTGAAGTGAAGTTTCCATTCAACACAAAATTTTCTCCTTTTTGGCCTTTCCCCTCTTATATCAAAACTTGTAGACCAATCAGACCACGAGGATAGTAGGTAGTTTGAAAATAATTTAATATTCAATTTAGGGATTAGGATTAGTTAAAAGAAACCATACATCACATGTTAAAAACTTCCAGTTGTGTCGATGTTTTCCTCGCCTGTAAACAAATTTAAAAAGAAAAGGAGTGGTGTTTTCTAAGGCGGGATTAGTTTTCATTTGTTGTATTTGTTGATCAGTGATGTCAACTTTAGTTAAATTTCAGTAGTTGGTGATATTCGTTACTTTTATTCCGAATAATCGTTACTCTGTACTCGTTAAATTGTAATCGTTGCTTTTATAGACACACTTAAAAAAAAAACTACAACGACGATTGATACCTACTCGAATACGATAGTACTCGGATTCACGGTTGGTCGCAGGTATACCTAGTATAGAAGGTAGGAAGGTTTTTACTCATTGTTTGGACTGTTTTACACAAATAAATTGCCCGTTTGTGGAGAGTCCGGCGACACCCCGACCGTATCGCTCGGCCGAAGAATTGCAGAGATATCGACGATTTTCCAAAGTCCATACTAGTACGAAGTTGATCGTGAGATTGCTGTGGCCAACATCCAGGTAGACGGTTATCTCTGACCACCCTGTGCACTGATCGGGAAAGATGTTCCGATGATCCTTTAGGCAATTTCGTGACGTGTTCAGCGACACCTCGATCGTGTCGCTCCTCCAAAGGATACGATGTCAATCGTTTCGTTACGATAGAAAATGTCGATCCTGCTGGCTCGATGCTTACGTACCTGAGGGCACATAAACATAACACACTGTATTACTCTCAAACAGACTCATTCATCACTCGAACTGCCTACTCGTACTCGGTGTCAGTACTAAAAACACTGCCTCGTCGGTCGGTTTTGACTCGGTACTAAAAAACCGACTGGTCGGTTGGTTTGAACTCGGTATCAAAAAACTGACTTGTCGATCGGTTTTAACCCGATACCAAAAAAACTGAAAAACTCGGCTTATGGTTGAGGTGAATCGGTACCAAACTACCCACTCGTCGGTCGGTTTTAACACGATACCAAAAAACCTACTCGTCGGTCGGTTTTAACCCAGCACAGAAAAACCCTCTCGTGAGTCGGTTTTAACTCAGTATTCGACAAAAAAATGTTAGAAAAACCGTCGGTACTGAAAAAAAAACATGTGAGTCAGGGAAACCGCTTGTGGTACCGGGTATTGAAAAAAAACCGAAACCCGGTACTGAAATCTTGGTACCGAACAGGCCTACAAATAATTAAACATGACTCGGAATTTTCTTGGTTTAGGAGTGCTCAGTTGATTTTGACGTCTATAGGCTCGTGTTGAAATAATTTTCTTTTGATTTCTCTTTATTTATTATAGAGCACCTTCAGATTGTGGTAGCTTCAGTAATAGCACTTCTTTACTTATCGACCGCTGAGCAAAAAAAGCCGATTTTCAGTAAACATCCAAATCCACACCAAAAATAAGTCTGGTTACTACTATGGCGACAGCCGAACTTCCGACGGAAATCATGTTGCGTACTTTTCAAAAATGACCAAAAGTTTTAAAACTTGGGCTTCACTAACAAACAATTTTCAGGGTTACGTGTGGAAATATGACTATTTGGATTATTATTAACGAGGCAAATCTGTGCATTGGATTTGGTCATAATTTATATTACAAAAAAAATCTAGACTTTCGTCAAAGATCATTGTGTTATTGCTCAAATTTATGGCGAATCATGTCTTCGAATTTTTACAGCTTTCAGAAGTTATAAACAAAATAAAGCAATTAACCGAAGAAAACAAATATAATTAAAGTCCCCAAACTAACACGTACACGTAGTGAACTATATTCTAATGGCGGAAATACAAAAATCTCCACACCCATTTTCGGTTTTTGGCCAAAATTTTCCCAGGTGGCGCCAGTATCAGCAAACTTGGCAAAGGGGGTGCGGACTGAAAAAGATTGGGAGCCACTGTTGTACACGGAGCATTGGTTTTCTGCGAGTTTAGTATTATGCCGGTCCCACACTGTCCGGGGTGTGCCAAACCGTGCGGTACAAAAGATCAAAGTTGTGGACAACACACGCTTGGAAAAGACAGAGACTCCCCCATTGTCTCTGCCTTTTCTTCTTTACAACAAAAAAATAACGTAATGTAATGTAGCCTAAGATTTTGGAGCCACTTCTGTACACGGAGCATTGGTTTTCTGCAAATTCGCAACACACTCACTGCAAAACCAATACCAAAATCGAAATATGGGTTTTATATCTTATTACAGCTCCAAGTGAAGTAACTAATTGGTACCTATCTGGAGTTTACTGTATTTATCAACCGGACCCGTATATGACAAAACAGCCTCCCACATGCAGCCGCTAAGCCGGTTGTAATAATATCTAGCCATCCGACAGAAGACTATATCCAACAATAGATGGTCGGAATCCATTTATAATGAGCGCAGATCGACACCAACTTTATAAGCAAAAAATGTAAACAAATAAACAATCATGCCTATAAGTGGAAAGCTGGAATTAATTAGCCTAGATTACATTACATTGATATCGTATCGTATATGCAGATTTTATTTTCTTAATTATGGAAACTGGTTTCTTTCAAATTATAAACATACACTGCTCGTCATCAGATTAGCACACCCCTTCCCATGAATAGTTTCGGCTGATTTCCAACCAAACTAAAAGAGCTAAAATTTCAAAATTATAACTGCTAATAGTTTATTCAATTCTAAATTAATTAAAACAAAAAGTATTGGGTTTTCATTTTTTAATATTGTTTTATAATTGTTTTTCGAAAAAGAACACACAAAATAGCCATTTAAAATT
This sequence comes from Microchrysa polita, assembly GCA_949715475.1. Classification (NCBI taxonomy): domain Eukaryota; kingdom Metazoa; phylum Arthropoda; class Insecta; order Diptera; family Stratiomyidae; genus Microchrysa; species Microchrysa polita. Next base: position 79,414,439 of record OX454418.1, on the reverse strand, counting down.
TGTCATCAGGATAGCACATGCAATTTCTTTTTTGTCTATCTTCCACAATTAAAGACGTAGGAACCCTAATTTTTTGTGGTTGTTTGAGTAAGATATTAACTTTAATATGAATAAGAGAAAATCATTATCTGCGGAAGAAGGATCAAAATTTAAGGCTTACAAGGAGTCAAGGCGGGTAAAAAGTGAAATTTCGAGAAAAAATTTAATTATGGAAGATAGACAAAAAAGAAATTACATGTGCTATCCTGATGACAAATTTTAAACGGCTATTTTGTGTGTTCCTTTTCGAAAAACAATTATAAATCAATATTAAAAATGTGAATACAATTCTTTTTGTGTTAATTAACTCAGAATTGAATAGACTTTTAACAGTTATAATTTTGAAATTTTAGCTCTTTTAGTTTGGTTGGAAATGAGCCGAAACTATTCATGCGAGGGGGTGTGCTAATCTGATGACAAGCACTGTATTTCTTTTTTCATATACTCATATGGTCAATGAGTCGTAGAGTGTGCATAGATATTTGTCAATTTTGTATAGCAATGAATGTTTTTTTGTTGAATGATGAAAGTCGCAAGGAAATACCCGGAAAACGAAGTATATAATTACAAAAAAAAAAGATCATTCCAGATTTTTGCATGTTTGGGATGATACTGGTTCTGGTTCGTGTTCGAATTAACATCATCGTAGAGATGAATCTGAGTTTAGCCTATAGGTACAGGGGAGGACGTCTCGTTACTGAGAAAAGTGCTAAAGGGTTCTGGGTAATGTGTCCTTAAATCTTTTGGTTCAAAAAGATTCTTCAAAAACGTGGTTTTCACCGTCATTAGCTTTCTTACTTCCTTTGATAGTGATATCTCTGCACATTAAAGTTAGACGTGAAAAAGCAATACATAGTCTCTGCATAAGACATGTAAAGATAATATTAACCCTCGGATGGTTCAGTGGGGTCTGACAGACCCCAGAGAAATGTAAATCTTAAAATTTTCATAGAAAAACTTATTGAATGATAGTTTGATGCATATGTAATTTAAGTACGTGTCACATACGATCACTTAAGCATGAATTTGTTTGAATTTGTGTTTTTGTTAATTAGTTATAAATAACAGTTTGAAAGTGCTCTGGGGTCTGTCAGACCCCACGAACCATTTACGTTTGTCTTTTTACAATAGCACATTTTTCGTTTTATGAGAAATTTCCAAAGTATGTTATTTAGAAAACAATAAAATGTAATAATAATGGTCGGGAAGTGTTACAACTTTTTAACTAGAGTACATTTCTGAAATTAGATATGTAATTTTTGGAAGAAATGGAAAATTTAGGGTGTTTTGAATTAGGGGTTTTATAAATTTTTTACTCAATTCATTAAAAATTATGCCGTTTTTTACCTGTTTTTCATTTATAAGGATTTCCTTTCACTATTGTGTCATTATTTTATGAATTTTAAGTCAAGTCATAAATTAACGACTTTTATGAGCGTCAGAATTAGGTGGGTATTTTACATAATACATAAAGCCTCCTCAACGAACTTGACTATACACTTGTCGAACCTCTTCTATGAAGGAGGAAATCAACGGACAATATTCGTTGAAATACAGTGCAAAATATTGACAACATTTTGGGCATTGTTCAGCTTGCCCCTTCCCCCTCCCATGCGGTCAGATGCCCCAGGTCCCTAAAGAGGCAAAGATGTTTTCTACGCCCACGAGCAAAGGATCGGTACACAAAATACAATTGCAACGATTACAAAAAGACAATCTGCGAAGACCATCGAGGAAACAGCTGTGAAGAATGCTCTAAATATTGACTAACTTTGGATCCCGATTTAAGAAAAAATATGAGCCTTAGGTAAAAAATTCTGATGTACTTATATCTTTGTTAATTAGTATTAAATACGTTTTGACTGATAAAAACAACATTTTGTAAAAATATTAGTTTTTATATTGATTTATTTGTGATAAGTTCAAATTACCCTCAAATTTGACACCACCTATTTTTTTCTTCCAATACTAAAAACTACTGTCCGAATTCCACTTTTTTTTATATACCACTTAATCAAAAGACTTCACAGTTACTTCTAGTTCAAACAAATGTCCCAAAAAAAGCAAAAATTTAAATTTTAGAGTGATTTTTGCCTTGGGGTCTGTCAGACCCCACTGAACCATTTACGTATGTGAAATTTCCCTAAACCATCCGAGGGTTAACATCTGCACAAATCTATCTTTGTTAATCCAGTTAATTTACAACACTAGAGATTGCATCATATCACAGGTATTCCCACACCATTCTTTCCTAAGCCGGATATTTAGTCACACGAACCGAAAATCCCCCGGTAATATGCCATTACATGTACATACTCGCGAATGATAAAACATTTTTGAAATTAATAAAGCAGCTTGAACAAAGTGGCCGACAATAGGCTATAATTGTCTAATTAACTTTTTATTGCATGCGCAAAAATAAAATCACGTCTTGTGTACTCAATGAACCATTCGTGTGAATATAATTTTTCCCGGGGGGGTTTTTTAACTGCCGATGTAAAAGAAACAAATGTATGTGATCATAAAGAAACGACCAAATAGCATCTCACGAGTTCATCAAGAGCGTTATGTGCAGAATAAATTAATGGAATAATGTCTTCCGAGACAATTGCTATACTCATATTTGGAATGAATTTAGTTTTATTTTCTTATTTGTATTAAGTTTGAATGCGTTTTTTTGTCGTTTACGGTGATTGATCTTTATTTAAAGTTGGAATAGTTTGACATTGAACCAGGCACTCCCAAAAATGGAAGCGTATCAATTTATTGTATATTTTTTTCTTAATTGAAAGAAAAATAAGTATTTTTTTCACTTCTCTTATTCATAAGGAGAAATGAAAAAGAGAAGAGAAAAGAAAAATATTGATTTAGGCGTAGCCAACAAATATGATGGGTCATCATATCGGATTACATCCCTGTATGATTAGGTCTTTTCAGTGGCGTAACGTTTCTAAAATATATTGTGTGCAAAAACTAAATAGGGCCCCCCACACAATATAATCTAAAAAATTGTTATCGACAAATTTTACATTTTCTGCTGTACAGTAATTATTTTTTTGCTCTCTAGAAATAACATAATTTTTATTGAGCGTTTAACTAAAAGAGTGCGAAATGATACACATTAAAATTTGGCACTGTCGTTTACACAAAAAAAAAACTTTTATGCTGTTAAAGCTTAATTCTGAAAAATAAATATTTAAGACAACCTTTGAAGCTAAACTTATCAAATTAGCTATTATTTATATTGCAGCGGTTCGTATCCTCTTTTTTATAGGAGCAGCGTAAATAGCTTCTTGGAGAGGGTGGGATCTTTGACCAGATTTTTTTCTTAACAAGGAAAATACAATTTAATTCTTACACTGACTAGTTTTTGTGCAAATATTGGGAAGAAATTTTTTCGAAAAATTTAGGCCCGCAATACATTTTGCAGACGAAAATGTACAAAAATACAAGTGTTATGAGATTTTTGTGCGGCGAGAGTCTATGCAGTTTAATTAATCGATCGTACATAATTTTAATACAAATTTTTATGCAAAACTTTGAAGCTGAATAGTTGTACAAAATACAAGTGCATTCAAATTTGTGTGGGGTTCCTGGACCAATATTTCATTTCTACAAAATTCAAATTTAAATATTGCTATTACACTCCTCATTAATGATGCTAAATTTTCATCATCATGCAAATTCCATAGTAGATACAGTCGAAACTCCCATAAGCGGACACCAACGGGGAATGAGATTTTGTCCGCTTATGGGAATATTTCACTACGGTATACAATTTTATAAAATAGTTTTAAACTACGATTTGCGAATCCTTTCAAAAACCGCAATAAAAGTTTCTAGTCTCGACGGATTCGCGAATAATTTTTAGTAATTTCATTCCCATGTTCTTTTCACTTTTTCAAAATAACTTTTATCTTTAATAAACATTTTCGTCGTTTCCAGATGCTTTTCCAAAACATTTTTTTCAGAAAGCGAGCACACTATTTTTTTCCTGAATTCTTATGTGACTTGTAATTTTTCTTTAATTCGCAAAATTGTTTGACAATTATTTAAAAAGAAGTGAAAATTGCACGATTAAACGCCCGAACATAAATTGAATTTACGCGAGAGTTTCTAAAAAACAAACGAAGAGATAAAAAAGAACTGCAGTTGTTGAGATATAATTTTACATTTCCCGTACATTGGGTTTTGCTTGCTTAATACGCGAAAGATCCATTTTCTGATAATCGAAAAACTCTTTAGCCGAAATACAATTGTAATGTAAGAATTTCTTTTTTTTTATGGAACTGTCCGTTTATTAGAGAGTCGCTTGTTCAGAACGGGTAAGAATGTACTGTCCGTGTCCGGTAATGAGAGTGTCCTGCTATCAGAAGTTATTTTCCTAGTAAAATATGTGGAAAAACGTTGGGGAAAATAAAAGTGTCCGTTTATGGGAATTGTCCGGTTATTAGAAGTGTCCGTTTAGGGAAGTGCAACTGTATTTAGTAAGTCTCATTGCTTTCGACACATACAAGAGTTACCAACCATTTTACCAAAAAATGAAAAATTGAGAAATTCTAACCTAATTGAGTGCTGAAGTTAAATAAACATCCTTTTTGTCAAACAGATACACGATCTTCCGATCGCTAAGTGTAAAATGTGACCTGAGACGCATTCTATTATCTACGCCACTGCATAGGAGAGTACCGTTAATCTACCAATATCAGTTTCAGAAAAAAAACAATTAGTAGTAGCTGTCAAACTACCATATAATTGTTTCTAAGAGAAATGGTAAGTCGTAACCCCCAGTGGCCCTAGTGCTACTTAATTTTTCGCAGGTGTATTGAGTTTGTCTCTTCGGCTCATTTACCAATAGGCATGTATGATATTTTTTACTTTTTTTGAAAATTTTGAAGTTTAGTTAATGTACCATGTAAATCGCGTTTTAAAATTTCTAGGTGTTCCCCTTATCCAAATCCTCCTTTTCAAATAATAAAATTGATGGAAACACTCAAAGTAAAAAATGCACTTGATCTAGCATTTTTTACGCTGAATGTTTCACTTTTAATTTCAACATTTTTTTGCATTGTTTTCAATATTTTCTTAGAGGCAGAAATTCCACTTAAAATATTCCGAATTCAATCAGGGCGGACAAATTTTACAGGCAATAGAGTTTTAGGGGTTATCGACCTGGGCAATTACCCAGCACCACCTTGCCGAGGCCTCTCACTTCATCGGAGCACTAAAATGCTCCTTGAAACTCTCGCTTAAAGCTGTTTTGTAACTTTTCAACTGCTTCTATGTTGCAATGACCCAGAAATCCAAGAAAACAGTCCAACATTATCTACTCTTTGTAACTACGCTAGGGGGCCCCTGATGCCTGGGGCCCGTGTTCCACCGCACACATGGAACACCGCACGTTACGCCACTGGGTCTTATATATAAACGCAATATTTTATTATATGTATGTACTTATAAAACGAAGGAAACTATGAACGCGTCGTGCCACTACAACGTTACATACATCAAAATTGAAACGGTACTCACCTGAACAAGTTATCCGAAATTAGAAGAGTCTCAATAGCTTGAGCTTCAGCGGCACTCATCACATGTTTTTTGCCATAGAATGCTTTCGACGGTTCGACTTGTAACGTTGTGTAGAAATTCTCTAAGGCCTTTACTTCACCGGCTGCCTTGGTATCGGACATTTTAGCAACAACGGCGGGATCTTGAAGAACCTCTGAAATATATAGAAAATAAAAAAATGCTTTTAAATATGGTACTGTGAATTGTCTTTTGCAAAAAGGATAGATATATAGATAAATGTTTTGTTAATAGAGAGTTTTAGCATGTCGTTGGAAATAGTACGACATAATTTGACATTTCATATAAAAATTTGCTTGCTTACCGTATACGAAACATTCTATCATAATTTTGCATGTCCCAAGTAGGCATGGGTGTATTTCCGTATATTTGATGTTCTGAAAACAATCGAAATCATTTGTCGTGATTATACACCCATGGCTACTTAGGACATGTTTTTTGAAAATCGTAATCTTCGACTTTTCCAGATAAGTTTCCATTGCTTACAGTAGGCCTCTACATGAATGATCATTTCTTGCAGTTATCGTGGGGGACTGGGCAAAGAATACCATGTCATCTGAATAAAGTAAGCCTTTTAGAAGAATACCAATAGAGAGTTTTAGCATGTCGTTGGAAATAGTACGACATAATTTGACATTTCATATAAAAATTTGCTTGCTTACCGTATACGAAACATTCTATCATAATTTTGCATGTCCCAAGTAGGCATGGGTGTATTTCCGTATATTTGATGTTCTGAAAACAATCGAAATCATTTGTCGTGATTATACACCCATGGCTACTTAGGACATGTTTTTTGAAAATCGTAATCTTCGACTTTTCCAGATAAGTTTCCATTGCTTACAGTAGGCCTCTACATGAATGATCATTTCTTGCAGTTATCGTGGGGGACTGGGCAAAGAATACCATGTCATCTGAATAAAGTAAGCCTTTTAGAAGAATACCAACGACATCCGCGCCACCTGCCATGCCATCCAGGATATCATTCACAAATAACGCAATGGTATCTGGAACCCGATGGGGGTTCGTAGGACTGAAGCCGATGGGCCTATTGCACTATCGCCCTGGTCATCTGTGGGCGGGACTATTCCTGACGATCGAGGTTGATCGTGCTAAGAAATGAGCTGAGTTTGCTTGATTGGCTATGTCGTCCGTGTCTAGATAGGCCACTTCAATTGGGACAGAGCATCACACTCGCACGGGACGTGGGTTGAGGTCTCGTCATCCTCTTCGCAGAATCGACAGCCCGCGTATTGTACGAGCCTCATTATGCGCAGATGTGATCTCAGGCAGGAGTGGCCTGTAAGAATCCCACATATGGTAGTTATTTCTGAAGTAGCTCAGCCGCTCTTTTATGGGAGTATCCTGCTATGAACATTTTGGATTGCCTGAGCCCGGGTAGATTGTCCCAGTGCTCAGATTTTTTTACTATACATGTAGAGATGCTACTAAAGCGTTCTGGTCGCAGAAATGGGTTGCTGTGGCTGTGCGTGCTAACTCACGCCTAACGCCTGTTCGCTCCCTGTGACACGGTAACTCAAAGGGTCATTTAGGCTTCCTTTTTTGCGCATCGGGTACTGAGTCATGGAATTCGTTGGGTACACCCCCGCTCTCCAATATGTGATTACACTCTTTTGTGAGAATATTTCGGACGATTTCACCACCGTATTTGTAACACTCTATTATTACTCGGTCACTTTCCGGAGCCTTATTATCCTTGCATGTTTCTGCATGCCAGTATTTGGTTAATCCGGTCGGGTTTTGCAAATTGTATTGTGCTGTTATATTCGACGCTGTATAAAATGTATAAAATTTCCTTGAAGTGATTTCTTAGCCGGTCAATATCAATTCCCTGTCCAATAGTATAGGTATCGGCTCCGTTTAGGCGCTTTGCGGTTCTCCAAAAGTCCTTTGATGTTGTGCATACACTCAATGTGATTGCCTGTTTATGGTAGAAGTATCGTTTCTTTTTGCTGCATAATGTTTTGAATTGTTGATTTAGTGTAGTAAGCAGGTAAAAAAATAATGTGGTGGAGATTTTTTTTGTTTCTTAAATTTTTTGTGCTGTTGAGCACGAATTCGGAGCTTTACACCAAAATTTCGTTAAGAAACAGGGTCAAAATAGCAAAAAAAAAAACGCCAAAAAATTAATATAAATTACATATAGTGATAGCGCCTAACGCGTGTTTTCTCTAACATGTTCATGTTTGTACAAATTTATAGTTAGAGTTATTAGCCAAAAACGGAAAAACTCCGAAAATGTTGGTTTTTTCGCGATTTTGGCCCTGTTCCGCAAAGAAGTTTTGGTGAAAAGCTCCGGATTCGTGTTCAGCGCTCGAAAAACATAAGAAACGAAAAATATTCTGTACCATTTTGCAATCTCAAATCACGTAATGCCTACACTAATTTGCCTGATGATACATCTTTCGTGTGTACGTGCATATTATGTTACCTGAATAATTTTAACAATGCGGAAGGATATTTTAGGTTCGAATACATTCACAATTTGTCATCAGGGTCAACATAACCCCGAGCAAAGTCTAACCTGTAGATAACTAAATTGGAAATTCAATTTCCCATCTTAAAAATTAGTATAATTCCGCTTTCGTTATTACGAAAAAAAAATCGTTCTAAAATGAGTTGGCTTTGACCGGTTGAATTGAGACTTCGGTGGTTTCAAGTACCAAACACACTCAACAGACACACAAGACAAGAGATATCTTTAAAAAATATTTTTTTTTACCTTTTAATGAGTGTTTGAAACCGGATGAAGCATGAATTAATAAAAATTTGCTTTTATTGTCCAATAGCAACTGTAAGCACCAAAAAATTATTATCAAATAAAATGCCAGTTCTCAACACAATCACACTCACCTTATTGTCTAACTTAATCGCTTGTTGTATCATATAATCGAAAAATTGATCTTTAACAAATCCGGGCGATGCTATCAGAACACATTTCACCACATTGAAATTTACATGACGTATAATACCCTGCATGACGGCATCATAGAATTTCGCCAATCCTTTTTCATGTTGTTGAACGTTGCCTTTTCGCTTGCGCGGTATGCCCACTTCAATTTTACTACGTACCAATGTCATACTCGACGTGATAAGGCAAACATGAGCGAGACCATCTTGCATAATAACGGCGGCCACATCAGCATTTTGCGTAACATCACAGGCCATATCAATGCGTTCCAGCGCAATTGAATCCCATTCCGGTTTGGTTAAGTCAAATTTACGATTGAGTTCTAAGTCGAGTGTATGATAGGCACCCATCTGGGAAAAAAATGCGAATTGTTTTCTGTAGGTAAATGCATATTTATGTGGTTTTATATTACTGAATTGGTCGTAGATGCTCTCCTACGGACATATTGACTAAATTGCGTCATCGGATCAGAGTAATTAGAGTGGATTACATCCTTTCGAAAATAAATGACTACTTCCGCGATCTTCGTTTCTATCGTACAAGCCATCTTCCATATATCACTCTCTATCGAGTTTGGTTGCAAGGGGAAGCAATTAAGAAAACGAACAACAAATTGACTTCCAATGTTAAATATTTACATACGTTACGTTTAAAACCTACAACATGGCACGGCCGATATTGATCGACACATACATTACTACTCTCGCGAATCACAACCGATATGCAAGCTCCGTGTTAGGTATTTAAATTCATGAAACTCTGGAAGCCTAGAACGTGACTGCAGCTATTGGCAGTTCCATGACAAAAAAAAAATCTTTCTAGAGTTGCCACCTCTCGCCCAGCAGGGGAGATCTAATCAGTACTTAATTTTGCTTCGGTATCTCCTATGACAATCCTATAACAGAGTATTCTAGTCCATTAGTTTTTAGCTTCTACATGAAACGGAACTTTTGAAAGCGGATATCAACGCTACAGCGGATATTCTTCTACCCCTGATCCAAGAGTGTTGGACAACCGAGACTCTCCCTCAAGAATGGAAGAAGGGTGTCATTGTTAAAATCCCTAAGAAAGGAAATCTCAAGGATTGCAATAATTGGCGTGGAATCTGTCTCCTCCCTGCAGTCTCTAAACTGTTGGCCAAAATAATCTTGGACCGGATCAAGACAACAATCGACCGCACTCTGAACAATGAACAAGCCGGTTTTCGTGAGGGTTTTTCATGTAGCGATCATATCAACACCCTCCGAATTATAATTGAATTGAATTGAATCCGCTGAATGGAGATCCCCGTTACATCTTATGTTCATTGACTTCGAGAAGGCGTTTGACAGCGTTGACCGGGCTTATATCTGGACAGCCTTACGTAGGAGAGGCAGAGAAACTTATTTCCATCATAAAGGAGTCCTATAATGGAGCCCAATGTCATGTCTTGCACAAGGGTGAATTGTCCAGTCCTTTTGAGGTGAATAATGGAGTCAGACAAGGCTGTACGTAGTAGAATCCAAAATTGTTGAGAAAAACACACTTCCAGTTATCCGATTGAATTCATTTAAGTTTTATTTTTCAATGTAACTCCCCTTTACTTCAATACAACGATGAGATCGTTTAATAAGATCCTGCATCCCTTTCAAAAAGTAGTCCGCGGGTTTGTCTTGAAAATGGTCCAAAACAGCATCTTTCAGTTCCTTCTCAGTCCCAAATTTACGTCCTCGGAGGTCCTTTTTTAATTTTGGGAACAGGAAGTAGTCACTTGGGGCCAGGTCTGGGCTGTACGGGGTGTGTTCAATTTCTTCAAAGCCGCATTTGACCACAGCAGCCTTGGCCACCGGGGCGGTGTGAACTGGTGCATTGTCGTGAAGAAGCAGCACCCCTTTCGCCAGTTTTCCATACCGTTTCTCCACGATGTTGGCCCTCAATTGGGTCAAAAGGTCTGCATAATATTTCCTGTTACTGATGTGCCCTCTTCCTTGAAGTCAATCATTATAATTCCCTTGGAATCCCAGAAGATGGTGGCCATAATCTTTTTCCGGCTCTGCTGCACCTTCGCCTTCTTGGGGCGCTCCTCATAAGGCCTCCTCCATTCCATGGACTCCCTTTTGGTCGTCTGATCATAGTAAGGGACCATGGTTTCGTCTCCTGTCACAATTCTGTTGATAATTGCATCCGAGTCGGCGCGACACAGCTCCAAAAAGTCTTTCGAACATTTCATCCGCGGCTTCATTTGATCTGCTGAGAGGAGTTTCGGGATCCATCTTGCCGAGATCTTCCTCATCCCCAAATGGTCGGTAATAATTCTTTGGACGGTGGTTTTTGATAGACTTGTCCTTTCTGCAATCTCTGATAACTTTAGCCGCCGATCACTCAATACAACTTCCTCGACTAATTGGACGTTTTCTTCGGTGGTCTCAGTTATTGGGCGTCCGGTGCGGGGTTCATCAAAAACATTCGTCCTTCCTCGCTTGAATTCCAAAATCCACCGGTAAATAGTCGCCTGGGATGGTGAAGAGTTTCCGTACACGGATATGACGTCATCTCGAATCTGGGACGCCGTGTATCCTTTCAAAAAAAGGAATTCAATGAGCGCGGTACTTGATCTGCTCCATTTCAAATACGAAATCAGAATGCGACACAAATAATTACATAGCCGGGCCCTTGATTGCACAATTGAACTCATGTTTAGTCTTGTTATGACCGAAGAGTTGTTCTATCGAATAGCGGTAAAATGAATTCAATCGGATGACTGTAAGTGTATTTTTCTCAACAATTTTGTATTCTACTACGTATCTTATCACCAATGCTGTTCCTTATTACCATCAACGATGTAATCTGCGATTCTATACGCGACCATAAAAGTAAGGGTATCAGGTGGAAGTTATTCGATTACCTTCAGCACCTGGACTACGCCGACGACATTTGCCTTCTCTCAAACACACCAGATCATCTGGCTCAAATGACGCATGCTTTGCATCGTGAAAGTCGAAGTGCTGCCTTAAAAATTAATGCCGCTAAGACTAAATACATGAGCTTGTCATCAGGAGGGCAAAACACCATTTCTATCTCCGGTCAACCGATAGAAAAAGTCGAGGACTTTACTTACCTTGGAAGCGTAGTGACTGCGGATGGTGGGGCTGATGCCGATGTCGAGTCGCGTATAAATAAAGCCCGAGCAGTATTTTTCAGTTTGACTCCTCTCTGGCAAAACCACAACATCTACAGAAATACCAAACTCCGGATCTTCGAAAGCAATGTAAAATCTGTGCTTTTATATGGGTGTTCCACGTGGAAAGTGACCAGTAACATTACCACCAAACTGCGAACTTTCGTGAATCCGTGCCTACGGCGCATCCTACAAATTCGCTGGCCTGAGGTAATATCTAACGACGACCTCCTCAAAATTACTCGGCAAAATAGGATAGGCATCGACATCAAACGGCGAAAGTGGCAGTGGATAGGTCACAGACTTCGAAAAGAGCCAAAAACATTGCAAAACAGGCTCTAGATTTGAATCCTCAGGGAACCAACGCTAGCCGTCGTGTGGGACGACCCAAAAATACATGGAGAAGATCTGTTGAGGCAGAGGGAAAATCTATAGGCAAATCGTGGGACCAGCTAAAGGCGATGGCTGCCAATAGGCAGAGGTGGAAAAGAAGCGTAGCCAATGCCCTATGCCCCACTAGGGGTTAAAAGGAACCAGAGAGAGACATGAAACGGAATGGAGGATCAGTCACTCATTCAAATGGTAGGCACTTCGTGTCGTATACTAATTTACGCATTAACCATTATTTGAAAAACCCTTCGATTCTGCTAAATCCTTTTTAGAGACTTTAAAAAAATGTGACAGAGCATGGGGACCCGAAGCACAAGAACCTATTGGTCGCAATAGCAGGACGCTATAAAAAAGTTGCCCACCTTTTTATGTCCTACCTAATGACAACAATACATTTTCCCATTGAGACCCATTTCCTACCAAAATTAAATGTTGGCTCTACTCACATTGGTGTTAATACCAACGTTAAAGGGTCTTCTCAACTACTTCGATTAACCTAGTTTTTTAAGCTCGTGGGTTGCACACCAATACACAATTATGGATAAGGCACAATAACGCCCGGATTCAATAAAAATTGCTGAGGAGCTCTGTGTGACAAGTTAATCCTCAGCCTCTGTTTCATCAATTTCTACCCACTCACCGAATATAGTTGAACTTGATGGCCTGAATCTCGACTCGATTGCACAGCACTCGGTCATAACATCTAGCTTTCGGTGCTATGATTGTAAATCCAAACCGAACTTTTTCTTCAGGAAATCAAAAAAACTTGAAGCTACGTCCTATCTCTAAAGATATACTACAACTACCTCGACCTCCTGCATCAACTGGTTGCCATTATACTAAAAGGTTGAATAATGTGACGGTTAGTCGGAGGGTAATTAAGCATCAGAAGCAGTGCAGGCGTATTTGTATGATGCTCGTAGCATGAATTCATGCTCCCCGTTGTACCTTACCCAGTCAAGTTTTCTTGTAGTGCCGGGATTGGCTGGCCCCCACTCAAATCATAGATAGGTAAGCATGTGACAACAAAGAATGACTCGGCCACTGGCAAGGTACAGGAATAAACGATCGCAGCTTCCTTATCACGACGATCGGTTTCTATTTCGATTTCGCTTAAAAACTACAAGTTCTTCGCGGTTTTGTCGCAAGTACGTGGTATTTTCAATTTCAATACATCCCGCACGGCAGTCAGCTTGCCGAAGATTTCAATTGTAGTGCAAGTCGCGGGATCGGAAATGAAGATAAAGCTTGGTTAGTTAGTTTTAAGGAGCGTCTAACCACGCTCATATGTAAGGCAAGAGACTGCTGTTGTTGTAGCGATTCAAGAGATTTTTTTTCTTTTTTGAATCGAAGGGGGTCTTGGCAGCTCTTGGCCGTTTTAACAACGGGTAGCTCCGGGACGATTTACATCGAAGAACCGGCTGCCATAGGAGCATTTTTATGGACAACACAAACATCCATGGGTCACAGTGGGATTCGAACCCACGCACCGGCAACTCGGAGATAGACATCTCTGCCACTAAGCCACCGAACGCCCCAACAAGAGACTGCCGAATTAATTACATGCACTTAACAAAATGCGGCTACGTAACTAATGTAGACAACAATTCAATAAAACAAATCGGCAGGAATGCCACTATACGTTTCAAGATCGACTATATATTTTCATAATTTTACCTTACAATTTATACTTATTCTTATTTACAATAAAATACAATTATCAGCGGAAAGATGTATGAAGTGCAAGCATCGATGACCCGTATCAGCTGAGAGTGCAATAAATTGGATAAAGATTCATTCAATTTTACTTTACGGATTATCCGCGTAGCACAAGCCATTCGAGCCATTCCCTATAGAAATGTGCTTGGTGTCAAGATACAATGTATACACGTTCATTGTACCTATGCGCGGAAAGTGCAGTCGTTTGTTTTTGTTTCTAGTACTTGGGGTCATTATTGTGTTTACACTTTTGTTTACTTAGGGTTGTGTGCTGTGTGCATACATCGTACACAATGTCGAAATACACTTTATCGGTGACTTTAAGGAATTTTCGAATCCTCGGAAACGGCACCGCCCAACAACAATGTTTAGTTTTGATTCCGTAACTGGCACGTACAGTCAGAAACGACGGCCGCGTCGAACCGGAGGCTAGCAACTGGCTGATGATGTTGTTGTTGTAGCGGCGCAAGAGAGGGGGGGGGACTTGTATCATCATTCATAAATCGTAGGCATCCTCTCCTCAAGGTCAAGACCTAAGAAGATCGCAACTTCGATGGGGTTCTCCCATAGTGCGATAGGTGTTAGATGCGTAGGTGGGGCGGTGCAGTCAAATATATGATCCACGTTGTGTGGGCTGGCTCCACATGCTGGACAAATATTTCCAATGCTGTTGTCAATGCGTGACCAAAACGAATTTAGTCTGGAGCAAAATCCAGAACGAAGCTGAGCCAAGGTGGTACGTGTGGCTCTCGGTAGTTGTTGTTCGTCGGCTGAAATGTCGGGTGGTCGAGCGCAAAGGACGCGGTTTACGGATAGCCTATTTGTGGCTTTGGTTACCTCGCTGGTGTGAAGTTGATTAAGGGCCGCCTTGTATGTTGGAGTTGCCGAGAGGAACTCGTTTAAACCTTTGGACTTCCCTTTCCATGTCCCTTAACGAACGTCTTACATGACGTGGTGGTGGGGTTTTGTCCATGAGGTCATGATTTGGGTGTAGGCTTCGATAACAACCAACAAGATATTGCTTAGCCAGGAGATCATTGTGTGCCTTGAGGTCTAGCAGCTTAGTTTCTTGGTGCAGGTGGTCTTGAGATGACACGCGAACGCATCCAGTAATGGTACGCATGGCTGCATTTTGGCATGTTTGAATCCGTTTCCAGTTGGTTTTGCATAGGTTATTTGTCCATATCGGTGCTGCATAATTTACCACAGAACGACTGACGGCTTTGTAGGTGGTGAGTCTCCTTATCTGCGCCCCATTTGCTGCGAGCAAGGGACTTCAAGATCTTGTTTCTGCCCTTCATTTTGTCACTAATGTTGTCGGCATGGGTGTTGAATAGGCCGTGATTATCAATTGTGACGTCAAGAATTTTGGGGTGACGGATAGTGGGAACTTCAGTGTCATTTACTCTGATGTTAAGCCGTTGGTTGAATTCTTTGTTGTATGTGGTAAAGAGGGTGGCCGAAGATTTGGGCGCTGATAGCATTAGGTTCTTGTTGTTGAAGAAAAGGTTGAGCTCTTCCAAGTAACCGTTAATGAGATCGCACATGTCGGGAATGTCGTTGCCAGACGTCATTATGGTGCAGTCGTCAGCATAGGATACAATGTCGATTCCTTCAGGTGGGGTGGGAAGCCCTGACATGTATAGGTTGAACAAGGTGGGGGAAAGTACCCCGCCTTGTGGTACGCCTTGTTTTATCCTTCTTAGTTTAGATTTCCCATTTCTAAACTCGGTGCTGGATTGACGTCCGACTATATGCGGCGGTGTGGATGAATTGCGGAGATCCGTCAGTAGGAGTGAGTGGTTCACCGTATTGGTGGTGCTGTGCATTTTTCGGAAGCCGTGTTGGTGATTAGCGAGTTGTATGTGCGTCGTAAGAGTCTTGTGTATCAGCGATTCCAATATTTTCGCCACAGGGGATAAAAGCGTGATTGGTCGGTAGGATTCTCCTAAGGAGTGTTGTTTACCAGGTTTGGGTAACGGTATGATACGGCCTCTCTTCCAAATTTCTGGTATGATGAATGTTCGTAACGAAAGGTTCATCGTGGCAGTGATATACTCTATGGCCAGTGTGTCGAGGTGTTTGAGCATGATCATTGCTATACCGTCTGGACAAAGTGCTTTTGAATTTTTGGCATTCTTTATGGCCATTGCAACTTCTGTAGAGGTGATTTGGAGATGTTCATCAACTTTAGTGTTTCGGATGTCTCGTGTGATTTTGCGCTTGAGTTTATCCTTAGTTGGGTGTTCGACGAATTGTTTGTTGAATAGGTTTGCGCATTTATTATCGTCGCTCACGGTTGAGTTACCAAACTTGATATAAACCCTCCCTTGAGTTTTAGTGGGGTTGGATAGGTTTCTAACCATGCTCCAGAGTTTGCTCACACCAGTGTTTGAATTTAGTTTTCTGAGATGTGATTGCCACATGCCTCTCCTGTGGTCGTTGACCTGTTTGACTATGATGTCATTAAGGTCGTTTATCCGTGGGTCTGCACTTCTGAGTTGATCCCTAGTGAGCCGCAGATGTTGCGAAGTTGGGTTTTAGGCTGGGAATGCGGCCTGCTGGAATGTATCTCTTAGCTGCAGTGAGAATAATTCGTCTAATTTGTTTTTCAGCCATACGTACATCACTTGGGGCGGTGAGACTAGCAAAAGCCTCGTTGGTGAACCTTTTAAAGCTGTCCCAGTCAGTTTGTTGAAGTTGGTGTACGTCTTCTTATCGGGATGGATGAATTTCGACGGCATATCCAGAGTCAGAATAATTGGCAGGTGATCAGATGATGTTGTGAGGATTGGCTCCCATGAGATGTCATTAATAAGTCCAGGGCTGGCGATGGAAATGTCAGGTGAACTTGTGCAGGATCCAGTGATACGGGTCGGTTTTTCGTCATTTAAAGGGCAGAAATCCGAATCATCCAGTTGGTCGGCGATGATGTTACCTATGGTGTCGTTTTGAAGGTTGGAATGCCAAAAAACGTGGTGGGCGTTGAAATCACCAAGTAGGAGGCGATATTGTCCGTTTAATAGAGGGCTGATATTGACTTTGTAACCGGTGGGACAGCTGGAGACAGGTGGAATATATATGTTGTAGATTTCAAAGTCAATATTTCCTGATTTGACGATTATCGCTTGCTGCTCCAAGGTGTTATCGGCGGAAGTGACATCAACGACGCTGTATGGCAAATTATTGTGGATGAGGAAAGCCAAACCTCCTCCTGCGTTCCTATCACGGTCTTGTCTGATGACGTTGTAGTTCCCATATGACCTGAGTGAGTGACTAGAGTTGAGTTTGGTTTCCTGTGTGGATGTGGTGTCTGTCCATTAGTGCTGTTAGTTCAGCGATTTTGTGCTGGAGTCCATTACAGTTTAGTTGGACTATCCTCGTGCTGGTGTAATTTGCATCGACGATAGGTGGAGCTGGGGTCAAATTAAGTGGAGCGGGCCTCACAGCATTTGCAGGGGTGGAAGGTGATGATGGTTGGGAGCCTTGGTTAGGCAGCTGGTGACTGGATGAGCTTTGCCTTCTGTTTCCACACCGGATCGGTCTGTAAGATGTTGACCATTGATTGGTGTTGGTGAGTCCCGAGCAGTTCTTGAGGTGGACCCATTGTCCGCCGCATGTGAACTCAACTGACGATTGGACATTGGACCAATTCTGTTGGCGCAAACCGAGCACATCCATGGACCAGGATTCGTCTCGATGTCGGCACAAATTAGAAGAATGCGGAGCAGCTGGGCCGGCCAGAACTGCTCCACAAATGAAAAAAACGGTGAATGAATGATGATACAAAGTATCTGACCCCTTCTTGCGTCGAAGGGGGTCTTTGCGACTCTTGGCCATGCCTGGGGCATGGGTCGTTCCGGGACGTAGACCCGGTCGCAGTAGGAACGTTTTTTTTTTAGTGCGTCGTTGTGTGGTATGGCGAATGTTGTACACTTTGCTGTACATTTCCCAATGCTGTACGGCAGATCGAAATGCTGTACTCTACAGCAAAATGCTGTACGTCTGGTCAGCTTACTTTAAGGTGAACATTACCATATTGCGGATATCACCGAGCATTATGATTTTAGCTGGGGTCTGTGGCGTTCATAGAATGAATGCAGACCAAACATTATTAGATGAAAATTAAAAGAAATTACCTTGACGTATTGATTTTCTTCGACATTACGTCCTTTAAGTCTAAGAACACATGCTTGAGTATCAAAATCGATCGATTCCACCGAAATTGTGAGAGTTGTACGGACACGATTGCTGGTCGACGATCCCGTGGCCGTTTCATTTTGAACCTACACAGAAAAAAAAACGCAAAAGTCAAAGCCAAGGTCTCTATGTACTTCAAAATCACCCACCTTACGAATAGTCGTGCTTCGCACACGATCACCCTTTGCTATCAAATTGTATGCATGCCACATATCTTCAGGCTCCTCGGGCATCAGGGACACTGTGCTGAAATGTGAAAAATTTTATAAATTAATCAGTCAGCCACAAGGACTCTAGTCTATGCATTCGGATAATAAAAATTTCACTCACCCCTGATACTCCTTTTCAATACTCTTTCGCAGCAGCTTCATTTTTGTCGCGACACTTGAAATATTGCGTTCGAACGCTTTTCCTTAACTTGACGTCAGTTTTTGCAAACCAATTGTGTACTTTCACTGTTTGATAAAATCGAAATTCGTGCAACGAAACGCGATGCATTCATTTTTGTTATAAACACTGCCACGGCGAGAAATTGACGTTTGCCACCACTGCACGAAATTCGCGAAACCGACCCGACCGAACACGTGAAATAATTTTCTACGACCCGATGTGAACGAAAATTGCCGAAGTGAAAATTTCAGTTTGAGGATGAGGACACTTTTGATTTGGCTTGGCTTGATTTCGTTGAAATGAAAACTGTGAACTAATCTTGATTTGGATAAGAAGAGTCTGCAAAAAAATGAAAGCGGTACGATAACTTGTTGTTATCACACTCGCATCACGCACGCGACTCGAGAACCGGTTCGTGCGATTTCGCGATAGTTGACGTCCAGTGTCAAAGTTTGTTTTGAAAAATGACACTTGTGTGCGTGAAAGAGAAAACCATATGTTTGCCAAGAAACAGAAAATATAATGGGAAAAATAGGGGCGTAAGATGTATCTGTGAAATACATGCCTGTGGCACCTGTGGCGTGTTTAAAAATTGAAAACAAACCTCCAAAATCTTCTAAAATAAACAATAGAGAAAAGATTAAGCTTGACAACGTACTTCATATTTAATTCAGTCGTACTCGAGTTACTTTCCGTTGGGGAAACGGATGCATTTTGTAATTGAAATACTAATGGCACATAAACTCCGGTTTTTCAGGACCTGACCTTTGGCTTGTCTATATCCCTGAAAATTAAAGTGAACACAAATTTCTGTACTAAAATTAATTTTATTCGGATCCTTTTATATCGATACCAGAAATCATACACATCACTGTATATTTACAAATAGAGACGCTTAAAAACCTAAACGAGCAGTCTTTCAATTTCCTGCTGAATGCTTTGAATTTGCGGCTTCAACTGGGAGCCCTCATTCACGGTCACGGAGCAAGCAACAATTGGACGCGAAACGCCACAAGCACGTCCCAGAGTTTGCTTCGAACGAACGAAAACATACGGAACGTTCTTATCTTCACAGAGCAATGGCAAATGTAAAATAATTTCAATCGGCTGAGCGTCAGCGGCCATCACAATGAACTCGGACAGGCCACGATTCAGCGTCTTGGTAGCCTCGTTGGCTCCCTTGCGGAGTTGGCTGTAATTCAAAGCCTGTTGCAACAAATTCATGATTTTGGTCGTGAGCTGGGCATCGGCCAGAGGGAATGCTTTCGGGTTAACTTCATCAGTCTGTGGAGGAAGAAGTGTTACTATACACACATGTCGGAATGAGGTTATGTTAGTGGAAAGTAGTCAACATACCATTTTGGATAATTCTTTGTACTTTTACTTGATTCGAACTGAAGATGAATTGATGTTGATGCTAAAATGCTACCTCTCGGCTTGCGGCTTCACTGAGGGCAGAAGAAAATCAGGGAAATTGAGGATAACTATTGGAAGCGTCCACTAGGCACGGAACGTGTTTGACGAATGTCAGAACGGAGTCAAATGACAGCTCGCAATTGCACGTGTTGCGTGAGTGAGTTCAATGTCGAAGTTAAAGGTCCATCTAGATAAGTCGCCAAATGGCGACACTTGCAGCCCAATGGCTCTTGTCATTCAAACCAAACTTGTCGCCATTTGGCTGTGCGTCCAGTTTTGATATTCAATGTGGCAGCTCAACCAACCGCTTGTCAAATTCAAAGTGACAATTTTGCAACTCTTGATCGTTCTTTTGTGTGAAATTGAATAATTCTTGAATGGCCGTGTAATAATTCAAACGCGCAGAGTCCGATTTTGATAATTAAATTAAAAAAAAAAATCACCCAAATGAAATTTTGGTTATGTCATTTTCTGTCTCCATTTGGCTGCTTGTGTAGATGCTAAGTAAAAGCTGTAAGCGATGCCAGTTTTTGGACGCGCAGCCATTTGGAGCCTAATCTAGAGGAACCTTTACACGGCCATTCAAGAATTATTCAATTTTACACAAAAGAACGAACAAAAGTTGCAAAACTGTCACTTTGAATTTGACAAGCGGCTGGTTGAGTTGCCATTGAATATCAAAACTGGGGAGATTTCAGTATCTGCGGAGCCGAATTTTGATGATGTCATTTCATGAATATTGGCCTGAAACGACCGAATCTGCAATCCTTTTTCGCGAAATCGTAACGGTTCTCCAGATATTCAATAGGTGTGTTTTTTTGGTTATCCCGTGCAGGTTTGGGTAACGAAACTCCATATAAAAAAAATGACAGCTGACGCACCTGTCATTTTTTTTATATGAAGTTTCGTTACCCAAACCTGCACGGGATAACCAAAAAAACACACCTAATGTCAAAGTTTGACTTTTCTATATGAAGCCACTTAAGTATAATTTGGTAAGAAAAGGGGGATATTTCCGCTTTATACACATTGGGGAAAGTGTTCGATGCCATCAAATTGATGTTTCAATTTTAATCAGTTATCATATTGCATTGCGAAAGTGTGTGAATTGTGTGTGACACCACATTCGCCGCTTACTTGCGTGTGCCTTCTGGTGGTGAAAAATATAAGTAGAATTTGTGTCCAAATTTTAGTCCGCTCACTTGTGCGTGAATACACTCTATATGATATAACACTGCCATCTAGATAGACAGGCCGGATTATCAGCTGATCTGTCAGTGGTCATGCAACACTAGTAGTGCCATGGTTGGTCATGGTCCGCGCTTAGTACTGCCAAAGTACCGCTCAGTAGAATCCACAAATTGTCCACAATCCAAATATCAGTGGCTGTCAGCCTGTCATTTCGTGTGACTTGCTATGATATACATGCCAGTGCGTTGATTTGTGAGATAAATATGGTAAGTACGATATTGATGTATACTATTTTACCACTTGCACATCAAAAACACATTAAAGCAAACCATAACTTTTGTTTCGTAATAAACGCTCGGCATATTTAAACTTTTCGGTTCAGAAGCACTGGAGGTTGTGGGCATTGATCCTAACAACTAAGAGGATTGCGCCGTAGAAGCGATAAATGAGTGAATTTTTCATATAAGACTGGATCTGACAGCTGGGGACAATTCGTCTTTTTTACCTTTGTGTCGCACTGAAACTGCGATATGACTATTACATTTTATAGATACACTTCCTGACTTCCTCCAGCAGCAATCTTTCCCCCATTTACTTCGTAATAACTTCACAATAACACTTGACAGATCGGGACAACCGCTTTTTAAAATCGTCCCATGCAGTTTGTATGGGTGACAGCTGATTTATCATTCCTTTTTATTTCTCTATTCCATGGTTGTGGGCTTTACAAATGTCAACTGTCACTGGTCACGAACGCACTTTGTCCACTTGTAGACGAACAAATTTCTGCAGTTCTGCCTGTCTATCTAGATGGCAGTGGATAGAAGCGCCTATTTATCCAGGGAGTTCCCCCATTTTCTTCTTTGAAATTAACCAAGAGAACTAGCTCGACATGGAAAACAGCCTTAACATCCACTCTCCACAAAACAGCTGTCAAAACAAACATTTCGCGGCCGTTTTGCAGTTGTTTGCAGTTGACATCTTTCAAATTTCTTTACCCCGTTCCCGTTGCTTCAATCGGAAAAATCAACAGTCCAACGCGTCCAACGTCTCCTCTGGCCTTTATGGTGGCACTGGTTTTCGTCGTGCGCCGAACAGCCCAATAACAACTTACCATTGTTCACAGCCGAAGTCTTCTGCCATTCTTTACCGGCCACCAGGTAGAATAGAACATTCTTCCAGTAACCACTTTTGCGGGTAGTTCGATGTCGGTAGTTCCTCCCGGCCTGTTCGTTGTGGTCGTTCAGTGTTCACGTCGTCCCATATTTTCCATTAGTTCGCGCCGTTCTGTTTTTGAACTTTTCCGTTGAAAAGTAAAATTAAGCATACGAGAGCATTAAATCATAAAAATAGCAAAACGCAGCAAAACAAGAAGCCCCCTAAAGAGGAGGCACGCATAGAGCTCGAAAAGTTCAATCGCCGCGAGTCGAGATAACGAACAAAAAAGTCTCAAATCGTTCTCGCTGTACACACAACCGTACAGTGAGCTCTTCCAATTGGATTCTCCACTCGAATTTAAAACGTGAAATTATTTTCGGAGCGTTCAGTCAGTCACGGATTGTCGTGTTGTCGAGCGTTTCCAGTGCAGCAGGTTTCAATTCGAATCAGCCACCAACAGAAGAAGTGCCGCCGAACCACCGACCCATCCATACACCGAGCTGTGGGAGTGCGAGTGGAGTGGACGACACCTCCAATCGAACGAGTGTCATTATCAATTTGTTGGGTGATTTCGTCGTGCTCGAGAATTTGAATTTATTAATAGAAAGTGGAAACGGACTTATCGTCTTCGGGTCGTGGGAAAGAATTTCCAAATTTTTTGTGTTTGTTCGATAACAGAGATCGTGCGCCGCCGAAAGCGATCCAGAACAGTGCAGGTGAACTCTGGTGCTAGAAATCAGTGAATTGTGTGCTTAGTGTCTTCATTAGGAGGACAACGACTCCATAGTGTGCCAAGATGCAGCAGCAAGATGTTGGTGTGCGGGACTTTGTTCTCATGGACAAGGTCACCCATGAGAACTTTATGGATAACCTGAAGAAGCGGTAAGTGCATATACATCCATTTGCATAACATCACTTCCAAGAAACTTCAGCTACATTCCTGGGTAACATTAGCAACATCACGGGGCGTGGTATTGCTCATTTCCTCGACTCGTGGATGGTGTCATCGCAGAAATTCAACGTGGTACAACGCGACAATTATTGCTTGCAATAAAGCAACTTAACACGCGTAAGACATATGAGCGGACAAGGTGATTAGTCGACATCGCCACACCCGCACAACAAAGCCGGCCGTTTGGTTGTTTGTTGTGTGTTTGCTTCATCACTTATACTCGGTATCTTAATTGCACCTACTCTTCCATGGCTCCACTCTAATTAATGAAGCCAAACAAATGTTCCTTCCTTCAGTGTCTCAGGTTCCAGGCCAGAGGAACAATCCCTTCCCCGGGTCAAAAGATCGTAAATAAAAGAACCTCCGACCCCTCAAGTTGGAGGACGATGATGGCATGGCCCAGAGTCAGCAGTCAGAGTCAACAGCCAATATCAACAACAGTCGAAAGAATCCATGACGGCGTGCCAGGTTAACACTCATATCCAATCCATTGAATGTTATGAGCTCATCGCAAAAATTCTGCTTCAATTCGTGCACTGTACATCGGAGTGGCTCATTGAAAACCTCAAGTGTAGTGCGATTGGTTGTAGTTGGTGCTGAGAGAATGACTCAGTTTCTGGTTTTGAGCGCGAGCTGCGAGCTCTAATGAAATGAAAAGGTTTTTTTTTTATTTCGTGGAATCCACAGAGCTGAAGCAGATTTTAATTCTTTTCTTTTCTGTGTACATATGGAGACATGCCTCCAAACATTGTATAATAGAAGGGGCGCGGACGTAGAATCACGTTGAAGCGATCATTTTGATTTATGGATTCTATATGCAGATTTCTGACTAGAGAAAAGCCGCAGGTGGACATGCCGGTGTTTATGGCAGAAAATGAAGATTTGTATACTTAGTAGCCCAGGAGCAAATATTTAATAGAAAAAGTATTTTGATTTTGAGCAGTCGTAATCATTCTCGTCCTGTTCCCCATCAATGCAGATAACTGCGCTATGTTTTTGAAGGTGGGATGTTCTTCACGTATTTCTTGATCTCGGCCGTCTAACCCCCGTCTTGCATTGGCTCCTAGCGCCTAGCGGTTTCTAATTCGAGGCCTTCCAGGCATTGTTGTTGGTCCCTGTTTGGTTGTTCTTTCTTTTTTTCTTAGATGGACAGGATTATTGTCAAAGTAAAACGCAAACGGATCGAAATTCCCCCTTCGGTATCAGCTGACAATTGTGTCATCAGTCCGCTACGTGAGATTTATGAATTGGATTTGCATTATGCACGGTGCAAGATACAATTCAAAGGAAAATGTCTCAGAAAATATTAAAATGATTAACACCAATTAAGATTGGAAGCCAAATAAACTGAAAAACAAAATTACGTACGGGCAATTTTAGGGAAATTGTTGGCGGAGCCATCTGGGGGATGGCATAGGCAGATGTCATAGCCCGGATCAATTTTCCAGATTTTCATTTTGTATGGGATTTCCAGTAAATATGGAAATGATCAACAAAGTCGAAAACCATAGTGTGACCTATTGGTTATGTCCACACCTGTGCTTCTTTCGTCTTCCCTATCGTCTTCAAGTTCCGTTTCCTCTTTCAACATTTAACTTGTCATTGATTGCAACAAGTGAACAGAAGAGATGAATACCTCATTCTGTCCACATTCGTCGTTAAATATGTATTTGTCGCGACTTGGGTCAGGACGCATACATAATTGCTTTTTTCGGTAATATTATGAATAATGGGTGGGCCAATTACAAGTTCGTTTTTAAATCATAGGTTAGTTTAACACTGACAGCTGTTTTTCGCTCGAAATCTGGATAGAAAGTTAGTATCATACCTCCGCGGAACGAAATGAGTCGCTTTACGCTTGAACAACGTTGGGAAATATTGAAAACGACAGTAGCTACATCCGAGGCAGCTTGTCCATAGACCAACCAATCACCGAAAAGCTCGAAGACCGACAAATGGATTGGTATTGCCATGTTCAACGGCGTCCGCCTGAGAACCCCGCAAAGAAAGCGATATCAATGGAACTTCCACTTGATGGACCTAAGGCCAGAGGCAGACCGAAGAACACCTGGATGTGTCAAATGAAAAAGCAACAACAACGCATTGGTCTCGGCGATGACACGATCCAAGATAGAGCTGCCTCTAGAAATATGCTGGGATATTATCGCCAAAACGGGCGATGTGCCTACACCGCGGGTCGTGCAACGCGAAGCCATGGAGCGGTATAAAGAACGAGGCAAGGAAGAAGAAGGGAAATATTGAAAACTTATTTTCAAAGTGAGTGCTGTCTAGCCCAAACAGTGCGTTTATTGAAAAGAAGTTTTGGCCGAAATGAAGCACCCACCGAGCGTCACGTACGCAAGTTTGTGGAAAAAGTTCGTGAGACTGGCATGCTAGTGGACAACACTCACGGTCCCCGTCGTCGTACGGTGCGCACAGATGAAAATGTGGCTGCTGTAGCTCAGAGTGTGAGACTATCCACGAACATCAACACGCCATCGATCTCAACAGTTGAACATTTCACGCACTAGCCTGAGAAGAATTCTGCACAAAGATCTCGGATTATTCCCTTACAAGGTCCAATTAACTCAGCAACTAAAGTCGCACGACCATCCACTTCGTTATCGCTTCGCAGTTTGGGTCTTAGAGCAGCTTGAATTGGACAACGATTTTGGGCGAAAATTTATCTTTTCTGATGAGGCGCATTTTCATCTCGGCGGCTACGTTAATAAACAAAATTGCCGCATCTGTGGCTCGGAAAACCCGCACGTTGTTGTCGAGAAGCCAATGCATCCACAGAGAGTGACAGTTTGGTGCGGATTGTGGAGTGGTGGCATCATTGGACCTTTTTTTTTCCAAAATGAGGCTGGTAAGAACGTTTTGGTCAACGGTGCGCGTTACCGAGCCATGTTATCCGACTTTTTTTTTATTGAAATTGAAGACATGGATTTGGACGACCTCTGGTTCATGCAGGATGGCGCGCCATGCCCTTGCCCACAGCCCATGCCACAATCGATCTTTTACGCACCAAATTCCCAAATCGTGTTATCAGCCGTCTTGGCGATGTCAATTGGCCGCCTCGGAGCTGCGATTTGACCCCTTTGGACTTTTTTTTTGTGGGGAACCGTGAAGGACCGATGTTATGCCAACAATTCAGAAACGATTCAAGCACTTAAGACCAATATCATCCAAGCAATCCGTGAGCTACAGCCTGAAACCATCAACAGGGTCTTGGAAAATTGGTGTGACAGAATGCGTTACTGCGACGCCAGCCGGGGCAGCCACTTGAATGAAGTTGTGTTCCATCATTAATGGGAGCTTACTTACTTTCTAATAAAGCCATAAGACATGGAAAAAAATTGAATTTTGTTCATTTTATTGCATTTTTAAAAACGAACTTGTAATTGGCCCACCCTGTATATGGTGAGTTTTGTAGGAGCAGCAGTAGCAATACTAGTGTTCATCTTTGAATTTTGAAATTAAACACATTTTAGCAGTTACTCAATGGTTTGTAAATTAAAACATCCTTTTCTCAAGTCGCAGACAAATAAACGCCGATAAATGTTACTTCATAACCCTCGCATACAGCAAATTATAAACATATTGTTTTTGTTGTTACTATTCACACAGAAAAGCCTAAACTTATCTGTTGCCTGGTTGTAGTAAGAACACCTGTACATATTTGCACAGAAAAGCCTAAACTTGTCTGTTGCTCTGAAGTAATAAGAACACCTGCTTTTATTCTTAGACTCGTTTATTTCTTAATTTTACAATTGCATAAATATACATATTTTGCTAATATCATCAATATCGACATAAAACCATTAACCTATAATTAGTGTAAAATAAACATTATGAAGTTAAGGTGCTGGTGTTGTGTTGCCTCCAATTGATCCACGAAAAATTGAAAATGAGGGTTAACGTTTCATAATCAATATATTTCGTTTTTTTTGCGCGTTTTTACAATTTTTGTTTTATGGTGTAATCTTTCGTGATAGTTAGATTATGAAGATCCTGATGATGGGCGAAGCCCGAAATATATTGATTATATGAAACATTAACCCTCATTTTTAATTTTTCGTGGATCAATTGGAGGCAACACAACACCAGCACCTTAATGTTTTTCGATCCCGGCAACTACAAAATCCGTAGTTTATTAAAATTTTAATAAACTGCACGAATATGAAGTTGTCAACAGAATTACATTTGACTTGCCGTCTGCGACAAAATAATGCTAATGACGTATTTAATTTACGTAAAACACATATTGGAAGGGAAAACGATAGCAAACCCTACTTGAGTGGGTTGCAATTTTCCATCCATTCCTTTTCGATTTTGACATAATTTGTAATTACGTTCAAGACCGAATGCCTTTTATTAATAGCGCTGAGATCCCATGTTTCCATACTTAGTCAAATTGACGGAAACGAACGAAAAAGGAAATGGTCTAACCATTTAACGTTAATTACTAATTTTGATTTCAAAATATGCGTCCCTTAAATTCATGGATCACAATACCAAAACAAACTTTAGAAAGTTTGTACATTTTTTCAAAAATACAAGTATAACAAAATTCGCCATAACTCCGAATTCGGATAATCGGGATTCCGGATTTTCAGGTTCCGAATTCGGTCATGGTCGATTTTGGGTTTACTTTGTATGGGAGTGCCCTGAATTTTGATGGGATGGGAGCATAATGGGTCTTAGACAATACGCACTCATCCAAATGATATTCCTATGGTGATTTGAAGAGATGTTACAAGCATTCCGTTTTGGAAAATGTTAACAGGAGTGAGGGGGTCCCGACCCTGGTTAACGTTTCAACGATAACTGGATTCGGAGTGTGATACGGTTGTCAGCCATAACACTTCCTAGTTGTCTTTTTGTTTATTATTCTATGATAAGAACATTTCTTATCTTCTTCTGAATAATAAACATATGACGAGCATTGCCGAGTAATGAAAACTATTTTTTCTATGAATCTCTACAGCACATATTGGCGACCGAACGACCACGGCAATGATCTTATTACTCTAAGTAAATTCTATTAAAATTTACAATGCGAAATGTAAATATTAAGAAATTTAAATTAAGTCTAGGGTATAGTTTAGTAGAGTTTAGGGAATTAAATACCATAACAATGGAAATTTTAAGTAGATTATTTCACCCTTAGGGCATTTGCGGTCAGATCCATAGTTTTCCAGATTTTTTACAAAAGAACTGAATTTTCAAGCCCTCTCCCGTTAACACGACGCGCAAATCGGTGTAACTTTTTACAGCGTTTAGTGGGGAGTATATCAAACAATTTGGCGTCAAAACTGCCTTCTTTTTTTTTTATGTTTGGGTTTGGCCTTTTTTGACTAATTGACTAATTGTACTATACCTACCATAATATTTTTATCCAAATAATTCATTTTTTACGACTATTTTCCAATATAGATTATTTGGAGAAGAAATATTTTTGCTCCCCTAGAAAAAAATAAAGAAAATGGCATTTAGGCCCGTATTTATAAACGTACCTTAAGGAAACCCTGAAGGCCTTAGTCAAGGAAATACTTAAGGAAATGTTAGGTCAAGGAATGAAATGTCATTTTCAGTAACTTGTTTTATCAAAATATGTAATATATTTTTATACCCGTCACTATGTGAAAGGGTATATGTATTAACTTTGTCATGAAGTTTGCAACGCACAGAAGGAAGCACCTCCGACTATATAAAGTATATATATTATTCATCAGTGTGACGAGAGAAATCGATTGTCCCTCAGTGTTGAAGCTATCGGGCGAAATTGTGTACACAAGTTTCTTTTTAGTGTACGCTGTATATATGTCGGAACAAATGGAATCAGACCATGGGGTCATGGGGCTGCTCCCTGAAAATTAGGTTCTTCTAAGAAAAACTGTTTTCTTTATGTACCAATCCTAACGAAACCTCACCCAATTGTGTTCCTAGTAAAGTCTCCAAACATATCTAGGAACGGATGGAATCGGAACATTACATCATAGGGCTGCCATACAAGCCTATTCCTAAAAATTAAGTTCCTCTAAGAAAAACTTTTTCTATTTTATTCCGACCTTAACCAAACTTTACCCAAATGTGTTCCTAGTAAAGTCGCAAAACATATCTAGGACAGGATGACATCGGAACACTACGTCATAAGGCAGTCAAACAAACCATCAACCTCTGGAAATTAGGTTTTTCTAAGAAAAACTTTTTTTCTTTATGAACCAATCTTAACCAAACTTCACCCAAATGTGTTCGTAGTCAAGCCTCAAAACATATCTAGGAATGGATGGAGTTGGAATATTACGTCATAGGGCTGTCATAAACCCCCAAATATTAGGTTCTTGTAAGAAAAACTTTTGTTCTTTTTGAATCTTAACCAAAATTCATCCAAGAGCGTGTTTCTGGATTAGTCTCAACGCATCCAGGAACAGATGGAATCGGAACACTTCACAGGGCTGCAGTTGAAATTAACCCAAAAGAAACTTAACTTTCATTCAAATGTGACGGGTATTCAAATTTCGGCCGCGCCCGAAATTAGCTTCGGTGTCGTTTTTCATAACAATGGTACGATGAAAGTACGAAGGCTTTTTTGTTGAGTTGTCTTACGCTTGTTTTTAACTCATAACAACACTGAAAACATAATTTGCTAAAAAGATGAAAAAAAAACAGCCTAGGAATAATTTTTCCTTATTTAAGATGTATTTTGTTTTTTCAAGAAAAGTCTTTGCTTAAAATAAATAAATAAGAATTATTTTAAGCAAAGACTTTTCTTGGAACAAGAAAATACATACATCTTAAATCAGGAAAAAATATTCCTTGGCTGTTTTTTGTTGTATTTTTTTCTTGTTTTTAGCAAATGATTTTTTTAGTGAAGTCGTGCGTTGTAATTTTACGTCACTCATTTGGCGAAAACCGAAAGTCTCTTCTCGTTGTGGACAAATAGCGTGTGTATGTGATTTTTCGGCCGAGGTTGGTGCTAAGCTGACCGGAACTTGGCCATCGTACGGAAAAGGTCATAAAGGTAACATGTATGCCATCGTATCGTACTAAAGGGAACAGTAGCGCGCGTATAGATGAACTGGGAGCACATTTTTTGCTCTGTGAACTAAATTGTCCGCGAAGCTGATGACAGCCGCGCTATTCTGTTAAATTTCAATTTCCTCTCAGTTGTTTTTCTTGATATAGAGGACGAAGGGGCAACGGGTAGGAAAAACCCAGTGCAACACTACCGCTCTGAGCATCAGCAAGCGCATGCTCCAAGAAGAGTAATTTCTTTAGCTTAATCTGCTCAGTTATTAAGAGGCATTTAATTCGGTCCCTAAGTCTATTCGAAAAATAATTTTTGACGCGAACTTTTGGTCTATCAGTAACAGTCCAGGGACGTAGCCAGGGGAGGGGTCCATGGGGTCCGGACCCCTCCCGAAATGTTTTCAATGGTCTCTGAGATTTTAGTGATGATAACTTAAAAACTTTTATAATGAACATGTCAAAACGTTCGTGTAGCTGGAAATACTTTTTCAGAGGGATATTGGCTATGAATCACGTTAGAAGCGATAGCTGCAAAGAAGTCAACGTGTGTTAAAAACTAGGAATGAGTTTATTTGAGTCACCGCGCAGTTAACATTAGATTTTCTTGTCCTAATTGGTTCTATCAATAAATTACCCCGTTTTGGAAATTAACCTCTTCTCTCAATTCTCTTACAGCTAATTTAACATTGAATCCGATTTTGCTGAAAGTATTGGTTTTCAAGAACAGCTTCATGTTTTATCACTCAGGGTGTTTGATCGACCGCTGTTCTTTCTAACCAACTGAAATGAAAACGTTATGTATGTTAATGTTTTGCTGATATAATTTTTCTCCAATTTGTTTGGTTCTCAAGTCTCCAAGTTTTTCCCCTCTGATTAATTGAAAAAAGACCGAGATTCTAAAAAAATATATAAAATAATTTGACATTTTTAATGACACCAGCCCAGATGATTTTTCTCCGATTTGTTTAAATAAATTTGCGCAGAAAAAAAATAAGGTATCCACTTTCATTGCTTATTTAACCAATCACTCTATTCTCAACACTGGAATTTAAGCTATGTCTTGCCTCGTGCCAACACTTAAAAATGGCGACAAAGCTGAGACTGAAAATTATCTACGAACTAGCAATCCTTCAATTATTTGAACTGGAGCATGACCAGGGTTACATTATTTACACCTCTAGTTCGACCACTAATAATTTTGATTTTTCAGAGGTAAATCTACTACTACAAATCTTATATTAAAATTACACATTAAAGTCTCTCAAAAATTGGTCCCACTTTACCAAACCGATTCAAAAATCTAAATCTAACCTTTTACTATAGTTTAACTTCGGTGGCCCCTCATTAACAGAATAACCAGACAATACCGTTCCGTGATTGTAACCATAACTTTAACTAGTTCAAATCAATTTCCACCAACATCAGGCATTCCTCGGGGATCATATACGTTGATCCACTTTTGTTTTCAAGCGGATGAAATCAATCGGTATACATCGAATAAAAAGGCATGAATGTCAACAAATTTTTTTGGTAATGTATTTTTTTCTGTATCATCAAAAACACTGTAAAACAGTTCTTCACTAGCAACACAAAAAAAATTTATTTAGAATTAAATTTCTGAAATCGAAATTTGGACCCCTCCCGAAACAAATTCCTGGCTACGTCCCTGTAACAGTCCTGTCACACCAGACGATAAACTCGTTCCTGAGCTTTTCTAACCACGAAACAAGGACACACTACATAATTGCAGGTTATGAATGTTAAAATATTTAAAATTAGTTTTGAGAAATTTGCAATTCGTAAATATTCTCACGTCAGAAAAAGTAAGTCTTGCTAACCTGCAAATTAGTCGGTAATGCCTTCCGCAGAACCTTTAATATTAGATGATACTACCAGTAGGAATGGATAATGTTCACATAATTTTTGTTATCAAAAGTTTAACCGCATTTGATGACTGGGTGTAAAAGAACGAACCTACACCATTTATTTATTTATTAACTGTTGCAAGTTGCAAATAACGTTTGAACTCTCGTTACAAATGTATTATAATGTACACAGTACATTTAGCACATGTCTGATCCAGCGCAAACCGTCTGAATTTTCTGAATTTGTTAAATACATACGTAGTAGAATCCAAAATTGTTGAGAAAAATACACTTACAGTTATCCGATTGAATTCATTTTACCGCTATTCGATAGAACAACTCTTCGGTCATAACAGGACTAAACATGAGTTCAATTGTGCAATCAAGGGCCCGGCTAGGTAATTATTTGTGTCGCATTCTGATTTCGTATTTAAAATGGAGCACATAAAGTACCGCGCGGTCATTGAATTCCTTTTTTTGAAAGGATACACGGCGTCCCAGATTCGAGATGAACTCATATCCGTGTACGGCAACTCTTCACCATCCCAGGCGACTATTTACCGGTGGATTTTGGAATTCAAGCGAGGAAGGACGAATGTTTTTGATGAACCCCGCACCGGACGCCCAATAACTGAGACCACCGACGAAAACGTCCGAATAGTCGAGGAAGTTGTATTGAGTGATCGGCGGCCAAAGTTATCAGAGATTGCAGAAAGGACAAGTCTATCAAAAACCACCGTCGAAAGAATTATTACCGACCATTTGGGGATGAGGAAGCTCTCGGCAAGATGGATTCCGAAACTCCTCTCAGCAGATAAAATGAAGCAGCGGATGAAATGTTCGAAAGACTTTTTGGAGCTGTGTCGCGCCGACTCGGATGCAATTATCAACAGAATTGTGACAGGAGACGAAACCATGGTCCTTTACTATGATCCCACGACCAAAAGGCAGTCCATGGAATGGAGGAGGCCTTATGAGGAGCGCCCCAAGAAGGCGAAGGTGCAGCAGGGCCGGAAAAAGATTATGGCCACCATCTTCTGGGATTCCAAGGGAATTATAATGATTGACTTCAAGGAAGAGGGCACATCAGTAACAGGGAAATATTGTGCAGATCTTTTGACCCAATTGAGGGCCAACATCGTGGAGAAACGGTATGGAAAACTGGCGAAAGGGGTGCTGCTTCTTCACGACAATGCACCAGTTCACACCGCCGCGGTGGCCAAGGCTGCTGCGGTCAAATGCGGCCTTGAAGATATTGAACACCCCCCGTACAGCCCAGACCTGGCCCCAAGTGACTACTTCCTGTTCCCGACCTCCGAGGACGAAAATTTGTGACTGAGAAGGAACTGAAAGATGCTGTTTTGGACTACTTTTTGAAAGGGATGCAGGATCTTATTAAACGATCTCATCGTTGTATTGAAGTAAAGGGGAGTTACATTGAAAAATAAAACTTAGATGAATTCAATCGGATAGCTGGAAGTGTGTTTTTCTCAACAATTTTGGATTCTACTATTGTTTGAAGTGCTATAACTACGAAAATATGTATATATAATATGAAACTATTTTCTTTACTTCTTGAGTCTATGCTACATGCTGGGAAAATATTGTGCTCACGTAGTCTGGATTTTTTACACTCGGTAGTCGCCGAAGCACCATGCTTGTCAAGCAATCAGGGCAAAAGAAGAAAAGAGAATAAAAGGTAATAAAAAGCATAGACCCCGTCATAGGCAGGGAGTAACGCTTGCTACTTTGTAGAAAAATATATTTCCAGGATTTTATTTGATTTCAAATCTACTATATTTGAAAGCGTAAAAATGCGGGTATAACTTCTGGCATAGTACCCGAAATTTTCGTATTACAAATAAACTCTTGCGAATAGGAGATGATCTGTTGGCGGGGAATTTTCCTATTTTTTTCCCACTGACTTTTGGCGGATGCCGAGCCTAATCAATAATTAATATGGAAATATTAACACCTAGCTCCTCGAATCATAACAGGGTCCGGCTGGCGCAGCAGGGGTCTATTCCTATTAATATTTACTTTCCAATGGCTCCTCCCAGTGTCAGCACAACTAACATTTTATATGTGTATGTACATAGTTTATTTGTTCTTCATCAGTGACAGCTTCCAGTTGGCATCGCGAGCCAGTGTAACGTTAACTGTAACCGTTACGAAAATTCTATTTCTAGCTGTAGTCTGGCTGGCCTAGCGGTTAGTGCGCGCACCTTCGGTGTACAGGGTCATGAGTTCGAATCTTACCGTGGATCATGGTGTTTTTCGAACTCACGAGCTTGTGACGGACTATGATCTCACTCAGATGTTATAAACGAGTACCCATTTATGAGGATAAATAACACTGCTGAGCGTGATGCTGATCTCATTACCTCAACAAAAAGCAGATAAGATCTTGGAAATAGGATGTCACTAACACATCCTGCGGCCTTAGTCCAATGCTGCATTGTCGCGCCTGTTATTTTTAGATGTTTCGCTAAGTTTTTCCAAGACATTACCTGCCATATAGTGGAAAAATTGCTTATTCTTGGCGATAACTTAACCTCTCCTGCGAATTCTATGTTGATTAATCGACGCTTATGATGACTCACATTAGTCGAAGCGGTTGAGCTTGACTTTGAAAAAGTAAGAAAACTGAAACAAGTCACGGGTACCATGTAGGTTAGGTACATATAGAAGATAGATTTGTGTATACAATTCCACATCATACACTGCTCAAATTCGAATCATGTACGTACATACATAATTGAAATTTCATTGAACAAACACTAAAATGTGCACTATGTGTTCAAGTTTCCTAAAGTGAAATTTCTAGATTGAAATCAAGAATTACATTACGAGTATGTATGTTGTGTGAAACTGAAAATAATACAACGCGATCGTTCAGTGATTAGCCTATGAAGACGCAAAATTTATTATCAATCATCTTTTAAATTTGGGTGATGTTTGATTTCATTTTCATGGAAAAGATGAAAAATTTTGTAAAATTGGGTCAAATTTTTGTTTTGCTTCGGTTATAGAAGCTACGAGTAAAGAAATAGCAAACTCATCGTCATTATACCAGTCCTGCTTGCATCATTGCTTGTAATTAGGATAGTAGTGAAGGCGAACTGTCCAACTTTCACCCTCAATTTTAACGTATTAATTTAACCACATTAACCTCACATGTCACTCTGTGACAATTTAATAACAGCGTTAATTTCTATAATCCATTTCCACAATTGCCACACCTCTTCTAGAACAGTTGGTGTAATCCTGTGTCCTGAGAAATCTAGTAGAAATTCGCTCAATTGCTTCTTGTCAGCTCAAACCCCGGCAGGTCCTGAACACACCTTAGCTTCTCCTTCACCATTTTTATTTCACCGCAATGATATGATAGAATTTTCGCGTGTCATTTTCAATTGTGTTGTTTTATAAAGAACAATTTCACTCATACTCACTGACCCCGGGCTAAAAGAGACTAAAGAACAATTTTACTCATGGGTATGACTACGGGCAAAAAAAAGACAAATGGCATCAACATTCTTTGCAATTTGTGTAATCGTGTCGCTGAAGATAAATGTATACAACACCATTATGAAGTCACACGTTTAGATCTTAATCTTTTTGGCTCCATTTCCCTAATTTTTCCGGGGTAACATTCTGCAAACAGAGTTTTTCCGTATATGGTTGTGAGAAGAATTTGTACGTTTTGGCACGTGGTTTATGGAGATATATTTCATGGTTATTTAATTTAAGTGTTTCGAATAAATGTGTTTTATATTTTTAATGGCGTTTGGTGGTATGAGGTCAGTTATGTAAAAATAATAGTTTTTAATGACACGAAAGAAGCGGATAAAATATTATAAACTGCTGACAATGATTTAATTTGAGATTTATTACAATTCTTTTCGAAATTTGAAAAACATGCGTAGAAAGCCATAAACGCCATTGAAAATATAATTTTTACAATGAACTCTTTCTTTGAGTCTCGCTTCCCCTGATGGTTTTCTTTTGTCGATCTCTTGATCTCTGTCTTCATTTGTAAAATTCTCTTTCGATTTCTGGATCTCTCTCGATCTCTGGATCTCTCTATATCTACATAGATCTCTCTGTCGGAAATTGGTCGTATGTTTTTCTTGTAGGTTTAGTGACCAAATCTTTTTTACTTCGTGTTACACGGTGAAAAATATCTTATTCTGATTCTCGCTATCTCTGTTTTTTTCTTTTTCTATCTCTTGATCTCTCCCTATATCTCTGCTTCACTCTCTGGATCTATCGATCTTTCTGTCGGGAATTGGTCGTATGTTTTACCTTTATCTTCGTTCAAATCTTTTTTTTTTAAATTCCGCTTGCAAAGTACAAATTCATCCTGAAATCCTTTGGCCAAACATGGAGCGAGTAGTAGTCTTAAACTTGAAAATGCGATAACAAACCCTATACAGTTGAACCTACTAGTCCTAGTACATAAAACCCATGATAAATAGAATTTTTTCTTCTTCCTTGCCTCGTTCTTTATACCGCTCCGTGGTTCCGCGTTGCTCGACCTGCGGTGTAGCGTGTAGGCACATCGCCCGTTTTGGCGATAATTTCTCAGCATATTTCTACAGGCAGCTCTATCTTGGATCGTGTCATCGCCGAGACCAATGCGTTGTTGTTGCTTTTTCATTTGACACATCCAGTTGTTCTTCGGTCTGCCTCTGGCCTTGGGTCCATCAAGTGGAACTTCCATTGATATCGCTCTCTTTGCGGGGTTCTCAGGCGGACGCCTTTGAACATGGCAATACCAATCCATTCGTCGGTCTTCGAGCTTTTCGGTGATTGGTTGGTCTATGGACAAGCTGCCTCGGATGTAGCTACTCTTGATGTGGTCCCTTTTGGTTACACCAACTGACATGCGTAACATTTTCATTTCAGTCGCTGTCATTTCTTTCGCGTAACCTTCATACATGGTCCAGCATTCTGATCCATACATGAGTGCGGGACGTACAACCGTTTTGTACAACTTGCCCTTTAGCTTCAGTGGCATTTTCTTATCGCAGAAAACTCCAGAGTTTTCTCGCCACCTCATCCACCCAACCTTTGTGCGATGTTTGATGTCATCATCGCATGTAGCTCCGCTGTTCACCATCGAGCCAAGGTACTTGAACTTGGTACAAGACTTAAGCTGCTCTCCTTTGACGTACATTTCTGGTATCGGTGCATTTGGGTCTGAGAATTGGCAGCATAAGAACTCAGTCTTTGTTATACTTACCCTCAGTCCATGCTCCTCCAGAATGTCACACCATTTTGTAAGCGCAGCTTGCAAGGCAACGATGTTTGGGCTACTGAGGACTATATCATCAGCAAAAAGTAGAGATATTTCTAGGCCGTCGGAGACACGTGTTAATAAGTAGCACATGATGATGTTGAAGAGCAACGGACTCAATACACTGCCCTGGTGTACTCCGACATTCACCGGAAATTCTTCTGATTCACCGGCTGTGCATCTAACCTTAGTCGTAGCTCCATCATACATGTCTCGTATCATCCTGACGTATGCCTCGGGGACATTAAGTGCTCTCAAGGCCAACCATATCAGATCACGAGGTACTCTATCGAATGCCTTCTCCAAATCGATGAACACAAAATACAAGTCCTTTCGTGCTGCTCTATACTTTTCCATCGCAACACGAATGCACTGAATCGCATCGACTGTAGATCGACCTTCAACAAAGCCGCATTGATTGTCATTCAACCGCACAATCTTTCTCAATCGGTTGCAGACAACTCGCTCGTAGATCTTCAGTGTATGAGGTGTTAACTTTATAGCCCTATAGTTGTTGAGTTTGCGTGAGTCTCCCTTGTTCTTATAGAAAGGAAGAAGAAAACTTTCCCTGAAAGCATCAGGCATCGGTTGCCCACCTTTGATTTTGTTGAAGAGAACTGTGAGCGAACTAAGTGCGACATTTTCCATTTTCAACCAAAATTCCGCGGGGATTTTGTCCGGTCCGACTGCCTTTCCGCGTTTCATCTGATGCATTGCCTCCATCACCTCTTCCTCTGAGATATCTTTAATATTTATGGTATTCGGCTCAACATCTCGAAAAGCTGCTCGGGGAAATTCTTCATTTAGAAGTTCGTCAAAATACTCTCGCATCCTGCTACAAATTGCCGTATCGTCAATCAGCAACATTCCTTGCGAGTCCTCCACGTACTTTGGCGCCTGTATTTCCCGAGCGTTCCTTCTCCTTTAGACTGCGACCCTAAATATCCTGGCGTCGTGCTTAGGTCTCTCGCGCAAAGACGGTCCTTCGGTCGCAGTCTGAGTTTCTAATTCTTGGTAGAATTTCTCAGCTGCCTTCGCCTTTGCTTGAGCTACCAAGCGCTTTACGTTTTTCCGGCATTGCATATAATTTTCGCGAAGTTGAACCCGTTCGGTTTCACTGCTTGACTCACATTTCGTCCATGCCTCGATTCATTCAGTATAAATTTTTAGACGTGCAGGAAGCGAAATCAAGTAGGTTTAGGGATATGATAATATCTATTATAATATATATTACCAACATATGACTGTGTAATAGCGGCCTTAAACTTGAAAATGCGATAACAAACCCTATACAGTTGAACCTACTAGTCCTAGTACATAAAACCCATGATAAATAGAATTTAACTTCGGAAAAATTAAAAAGCTGGATTTTAGCATGACCTTTTTTTCCTTTCCCCTAGAATTGC
Organism: Microchrysa polita; assembly: GCA_949715475.1. NCBI lineage: Eukaryota > Metazoa > Arthropoda > Insecta > Diptera > Stratiomyidae > Microchrysa > Microchrysa polita. The sequence goes on along the minus strand of OX454418.1, from coordinate 79,375,704 downwards.
GTTCTCTTAACGGTACTGGGATTTGAGATTGTGTTTCAACAAGATTTTATAAAAAGCTATATATAATGATACCGTTAACTAAAAGGATGAAGGAAATTTTTATGTACTGTTCACACCCGCAAGAGCTACTAACTTGTTAAAGACGATTTTCTCGTAGAGAGTTTTGTAGCGTAGTGCTCCAATCATTCAAATATTTAATGGAAAGTAGTTTTCTTAAGATCAGCCGCATGCATAGAGTTTTTGGCATTTGGCTTGGGGATATCTCCTAAAATATAGATAGAGAGATATCACCAAAAATCTTTCCAGAAAAAATGCGATCATATAAAAATGTCAAAAGCTGTCTTTGGAAGCCTCGTATTGATGAGAACGTCTGACATTTTATTTGGAGCCAAAGAAGCGCTACGATTTTTGTTTATGGACTTTTGTCCTTTGGTGTATTTTACCATTACGAAGTATTTAGGGAAATCTCAATACCGTTATTGTACAGTTTGAATTCTCACAGTCCTTCATGGCGTGAAAACATTTGCCACTTTTTATACCCTTCGCTCAGAGAGTGAAAGGTGAGTGAAACTTTGTCATGAAGTTTGTAACGCATTGAAGGAAGCATCTCCGACCATATAAAAAGTATACATATATGATCAGCATGACTTGGGGAGTCGATTGGGCGATGTCCGTCTGTCTGTCTGTTGCGACGCGTTTTACTCGGCCAATTTAAAAGCTATGAAGCTGAAATTCTGCACAAATGCTTCTTTTTGCTGCAGGCTGTTTGCATGTTTGAATCGGTAAAATCGGACAATGGGGTCATGGGGCTGCCATACAAACCCAACTCCCCAAATTAGGTTCTTCTAAGAAAAACTTTTTTATTTGTGCACCAATTCGAACCAAATTTCGCACAAATGTGTTTCTATTGATAACACAAAACATATGTAAGAATAGATCAAATTGGACCATGGAGTCATGGGGCTGCCATACAAACCTAACCCCCCAAATTAAGCTCTTCTAAGAAAAACTTTTTTATTTGTGCACCAATTTCAACCAAATTTCACACAAATATATTTCTATTAATGACAAAAGACATATGTATGAATGGATCAAGTCAGACCATGGGATCATGGGGCTGCCATACAAACCCAACCCCCCATTTTGGTACTTCTAAGAAAGATTTTGTACAGCAATTTCACAAAACCTTGAATTAATGTGTCTTTATCAAAACAACTGAAAAGGTCAAAATAAATGGAATCTTACCATGGGGCCATGCTTCCGCATCCCCCAATAAATTTTCTGAGTAAATATTTATTTGCCCACTTATTCCAGCCAAACCTGACACAAATATTGTTTTGCCGACGCAACGGAACTTTTGTGAAGACAGAAGGAACAGTATGGGGGGAGGGGGATTAAATACAAGTCGTAGGTACGCCCGAAAAGACTTTTAGCCCGAGGGGAGCGAAGCAAAATTTTGGCCGCGCCCGAAATTAGCCTCGGTCTCGTTTTGTTTAGAATGAACCGTTGGTATCGATGGATGATAGAAACAGGTGAAACTTGGGGGTATGCATGGATCATACAAAGTGGTACCATTCTGACGCGGGCAACGCGATTTTTTTTCCTGTTTTTGACTTCATATTCGGAATAAGCTGTACTCCAATGAGTTTCTGCCGCGCTGATTTGACGTGTATTTGTCGAAAAAACGGGGTACCATTCTGCGTCGTGTATACGAACTATGCAGCCTGATTTCTTAGTGGCCATTCAAAATCTAGATAGGGTTCACGTGTCCCAGATCGGTCCCGTTTATTTAGGTATGCACCTGGTTGGCACTTCCGTTAAATTTTGGTATGATCTGAACAAAGATACTCTATAAGACATGAACAACTCGATAACAACAGTATCACGGAGAAAATAGTCAGTGGCGTAACATACGGTGTTCCTTGTGTTCAGCGGAACACGGGCCCCCAAGCCAGAGGAGCCCCCAAATACGAAAACATACAAACAAAAAATCTTTCATCGATTCTAGCAGTGTTGCCAGATATGCCTCGTGACTTTCCCTTAAACGAAATTTAATTTCCCCCTAAAATGATGGTTTTCCACCAAATTGGTATATAAGGACAGAAAATGACAAAAAAACCTTACGCTGGACACCAAATGTGATATGTGGACGAGGGGATGGAGCCTAAGGGTACCGTGTACTAATGACTCAGCTATTTGGCTTATTCGGTGGCTCAATGAGAGATGTCATTCTATCTCTAAGTTGCCGGAGCTTCGGTTTGAGTCCCGCTGTGACCATGAATGTTTCTGTTGTCTTTAAAAAATGCTCCTATGACAGCCGGTTCAATAATAAAATAGTCCCGGAGCTACCCCTTGTTTTTGCAACGGCCAAGAGCTGCCAACCCGCTCTGATGCTCACTTGGTTGAGTCGCACTCTACGATGCTAGTAATCTAGAGGTCCGGAGATCGAATCTCGGCGTGGTCCAAAATTTCCGGACATGTGCGGATAGGAAATATATAGTGCTTGCAACATTATATACACTCCGAAATGATATGCAATGTAACGTTGACTCGAAATTGCCTATAAACGGCTACGGCATGGCCCCACATGGGGCTATACGGTACTGAGAAGAAGAAGAGCTGCCAAGCCCTTTCTACTACTACGCAACAATAACACAGCTGTCGATAAGACCTGTCTTTAGGTGGAGCGTCGGTATGTGCTCGGCGTAACCTAACCTTCTAAATCGAGCATTGTCTCTTATCTTTCGTCCTCCACGAAAAACATTCCGCTGAGCAAAAAAAAAATTTAGTGACTATTAGACACACATTTTGATGGAATTTGATGGTTTGGGTGGTTTATATTTATATTCCTCCCTAAATTTCCCACTTAAAAATAGGAAGTAGGAAGTCGAAAAATGCCTAAATTGAGGGGATTTTCTCCTAAATTGGTAAAACTTTATTCTTGGGTGGCTGTTCTTTAAAAAAAAACATTCATTATTATAAGTCTGCAAAAAAACGCAAGTCAGCTGCAGAATTTGTGATAGTGACAAAATATTCAATTTTGCGTACGCAGAAGCTTGGACGTATTGTATTAAGCTTTGTTCAGGATGGAGAGAGTAAGATCGTTCAATAAGGCTTAAGTCAGAAAGTCGTTTTTTAACAGAGACTCGAGAGATCAGGAAATAGATACCTGTCGATTTACTAGTGAGTGCAGATAGATTAGCCGTTTCCCCTACGTTAAGCATCTTTGGAGAATCTCTAGCACAAATTTGATTTCAGTGGATTTAGTTTTGTATTTGGACAGGAACAAACAGAATAGTCAAAACTCTTCGGCAGTTGATTTGCTAATTTCGTTGTTCTTGCTAATTTTTTGACTGCTTCAATGTAAGTTATGTTCTGTAATTTTTCCTGATAAAAAAATTGAACGTTAGTGCCCCCAATTTTGATTTCGAATACAAACAATTTTGGGAACGTTACGCCACTGATGATAGCCATGCTGTTAGTCGTGTTTCGTGTTAACTGCATAAGCAGCCTCAGTGCAGCATCTTGTCGAAAGATGAATCTTTCAATAGCACCATTGGTACAAACTACTTCTTTGCATGAATTTGAATAAATCAAACGAAAGTATAACATTTTCAAAAGTATTCTCCAAAACTTCCCGCGGACCACTTACAGGTGTCTCTCGGACCACCTGTTATGGGAAACAGTGTCCTAAGGCAAGCAAAAAAAAAAATATTCTTTTTGGGTCTCGAATTCCGAATCAGCGACCCAATATATTTTAGTGTTTCTGCCGCGCTGATTCTACGAGTATTTCCGGAGAAAATCGGTGTACCATTCTGGGGCGAGCTACCCTGAAAGTTTTATATATGTAGTTCTCTCAACTTCAAACCCTTTTGCTTAGTGCGAGTATATGAGTAAATTTGTATTTTCACTCATCCATTTATACACTCAGAAAAATTTCAATGGGAAATCCCATTAAACTAATCATTTTGTCCCATTATTTTTAGTTAATAGGAAAAAACAGATTACTTTAAAAATATAGGAACCATTACATCAACTCGATAAATATCCGATTGTTTTAATAGTTGACTCATTTTAAAATAACCACATGGTCTAGTTATTTTCCAATAGGATATATCTTATTGAATTAATAGGATCAACCCTATGTAATAAAAAAAATCGTTTCACTCGTAATCTTATCGAACTATACTTTTTATATTTTCCCATATTATTATACCTTACACGCTACGTCATTGTGGATTTTTTTAAGAATCACGATATTTGGCCAGGCCGAGTATTGAACATCAGATTTGCTAGTACTCTTTAAAACTTACCAAGTCACGGGTAGGCAACCGAACGATCTCGGCTACGGAGCATGATGTTGGTTAGCTTGCAAAATACATATGCTTGCAATTCAACTAAAAGGCCTATCCCATTATTGCAATAGGACGTCATATAAAACAAATGGGATCCATCCTATTATTAGTTAATCATATCAGATCTTGTAAATTTAATGAGACAAACTGATTGAAATATAATCTGATGTCCCATTGGATTTACGGGACACATTTCATTCCATACAAAATATCTCAATAGGATTCTTCCAGTTATATTAATTATTGCATCTGTTTACTTTTGTGAAGAAATCTGGTAAATTGCCGTCCAATTAAAATAATGGTACAAAAACTTTGAAATTTACGGGGCCCATTTTTCTGAGTGTACTTTCATTTCACTTTTCAACCACTACCGCAACCACAATGATCGGGGTTCGCCAAACCGCGTGGTACAAAAGATCAAGGTTGTGGGCAACACACGCCTGTGAAGTACCGATGCGATGGGGTAATTCAATATTTTTATTTGTTCCGTATTCGGCAATTATACACTATTGTATAATTTAATTCTACTTTTTATCTATGCATTTTTAATTAGCTTTATGCGACCAGATTACAGCCTCTCAACTATACCTTAATTTGAAATTTATCTTGCTTTTGCCTTAGGTAGGTAATATTAACAATATCTATGTCAATTATCAATTTATCAAAACACTCATATCGGAATTTATGAACTCCAATCGTTATCAAAGTCGTGATATTACTGATAACGACATTTTCTGAAGATTTATGTCATCGAGACTCAGTCATCGTCATATTGCCTCTCTCCAAAGAGCAAAATTTCCAATCAACTTGAAAAAAGAGTCCATCCAATTCTTATCATATATGAACAATAAGCAGTTAACAAAAAACAGGAGTAGTACGAGTATGGCGAGTATATTACTCGCTCAGTAAAATTTTCTAAGTATTTTCCTTATCATTTAAGAAATTTCCTACGCTCCGGCTATTTAGTTATCGTTATCGTCAATCCGTCGTTACCGCATACTTAGCAGCGGAAAACTGTCCGAGTGTTTTGGATGATTCGGGTGAAATTCCAATTATGTAGTTCATCGCGGTAAGAAAATCGATTAGAGAGTATTAGCCCATTTGTAGATTAAACACATTCGCATGAGACATACCACCATGCCGGAAGCATGACCCACCCGGCCACTTACATTTATCTAGATCGTTGTATTGAAAACCAATACCAGATTAACTGTCGATAAGTGGATATAGTAGAGCCAATTGGATGGCATGCTCCTTTTCATTGAGGAAAAGTTTTATAGTCTGGTCTAACCATACGGCCGTCAATGTCCATAGGAAATCTTTTGGACTGTGAGTTATTTTGGAAAAACATATACATAAATCGTATAACGTCTTTAAATCACTTCCGCTAATTTATGTTTATTTTTATAACCATGAAAAATCATTTATCACAACTTTGCTCATATTATGATAACAACAATTGAAATAGCCGCAAAAACTTGAATCGAAAGTACATACATGTTATGTGCACTACTTTTCTTTCATGCTTGAACGCTCAAAATAATAGACTCGCGACTCAAGTCTCAAGTGTACGCGACGAATATAACAAAAAAAAATAGTCCCCGCGAGAATAAACAATCATTTCAATTCCATCAATGTTTGTTTGCTGCGGCTAAATAAATTTCGCTTTTGTAACATGCATATTTATAGTAAACCACGGAAAGTATAAAAGCGATGAAGTCATCGATGAATGTCTCGCGGAAACTCACCCCCGCCTATTTTTCGCCAACCACTCTTGTTGGACTAAGTGGTTTTCAGCTTTCAGTCTGAATCTGTCTGTGCCAAGCCGTCCCAATGACGGAATATCATACATCAACCACAACAGAAAGGGGAATCACGGTCATCGATAATATAATGTGTAGTTGAAGTTTGTCACGGGGCCATTTACCCGTACGTACTGCCATACGATATTTCAATGAAAAATATTGGTAGAGTGGATTGTTTTGCGAAGTTGAACAGAGGAGAACAGGAAAATGTGTAAAAAAAATCTTTGGGTAATGTAATGTACTATTACTATACTACATATTAGGGTTCTCCAGACCCGGCATAAATACCTAAACTACAAAAGTTCTGTTCATACTTTTGCAGGCGAAATAATAGAATGGAACCTGAGAAATAACTCCCATAATAGTCCCCTAGCAATCGGCATTTACTCCCGCTTCATGAAAACATTATTAATGAATCAATAAAGGTTTTTTGCCTATTAATCGATTTCATTCATACACGGACACTATTCCTACATACATTTCTCATATTAGAAATTCCACGGTAATTTCGATGCCGAGACCGAGACTAATCATCTCGGAGGCCAATACGAGAAGAAATGCTTTTGGAGCAGAGTATGTATTGCGCATGGGATCCTATTGTGGGAGTCATATTGAAATGATTAAAGCGCCAAGGAGTGCAACTCACACTCTACCACAAATTAGATTTTATTACAAGTTTAGGCAAAACTACATTCCCTGCTGAAGCTATTTGTGCTTTTCCTTTAGAATGAGTTATCCCCCTCCTGTGGTTCTTAAGGAATTCACACGTTGATGTAGACTTACTTAGTCGAGGTTCTTTACACCATAGGCGTCACTGCCAAAATGAAGAAGCTTTACTTAACGCTCTGAGGGTTAATTCAGTGAAAAGAAGTCATTACGAACGCTCGTCTTACAATTTTCAAGTAACAATGCCAGACTGGGTCAAGTGGTCACTCTGTGTAACCCACAACCTTGGAAGGAGCATCTCACCGGTTTTGAAATCCCTAATTAAAGCTAATATTTCTCTATTTGTTTTCCCTATGAAAGTTGGGAACCGTTTATTGGTAAACGTGCTTTTGCGCATTGTACATTGTGGAGGTTTGTAAACCAAAAATGATCTCGTGGCCGGACGAAAATGCTGGAACCGTCAGTGTCCGTCCACGGGAGCTTTTACTGTACATACTACTAATTTGCCTTAACCCCTTGTGGGGTATAGCGCGTCTACTTCACCTACTCGCCATCGAGTACGGCTTCTGGCCATGTATCGTATTTGACCCCAGTTCTTTCTCAAAAACGGTACATTCCTCATCCACAGATCTGCGCCACGTGATTTTAGGGCGACCACTTTTGTCAGCCTCGTTGGGAGAAAAGGTTCCATCGCATAGCACGAGTAGCGCAGCCTCTGACCAATCCACTGTGACTTTCGCCTGCGAGTCAGTTCGTCGATAGTTATTTGACCCGTGTGCAATCAAAATTCTTTCGAGCCAAAAAATTCTTAAAATTCGACGAAGAAAAGTGTTGACGAAAGTTTGCAACTTCTTGGTAACTGCAGCATTAGCTTTCCAAGTGCTGCCGTATAAGAGCATTAGAAGTATTAATCAATTTTGAAGTTTTAGTGAGTAGGAGGGTGCAATGGTGTGCATTGAAGTGTTTTGGCGTGAAGTATCAGGGAGCGGAACAGAGTCAGTTTGGTTTTAACACAAAGATAACTACTTTGCCAGATTTTGGACAACATGCCGAAAGCACACTTGGCATGGATAATGCGGCGAACAATGTCCTGCCTGATCAGTGCCGCCATCAACAGCAACAATGCTTAAGTAGACAAACTCTTCTGTTCAACAAGTTGTCCCAGCCAAGCTGAAGATTTTGTTCTTGCTGGTATTAATATTTAGCGTGACAACCTTATCCTCTCTCTCGAGATCCAAAGCCATTTCGCTCAGATACGTGATTTCACGCCATAAAAATAGCCACTTTCTTCTCTGAAACACCTCTGTTGCGTAAGACCGCGCAGATACATTCTCGGTACACCCTTCTCAAAACCAATAAAGAGCATGTGTAACGGAGATCTGAATTCGACGCTTTTCATCGATTTTGCTTTCTAAGTGGAGCTTGATTCTCTTCAAGCCAGGCCCGGCCGGTAGCCTTGCCACGTTTTAGTGCAATAATGCGTCATTAATTTCCTGTTTCGTTAGGGGAGAAGTGCTTTTTTCCATTGCCTCAACTGATCGTCGATATAGATAAGTAGCCTTCCGTTACTATCTTTCACCGGGTGTTGAAAGGAGCTACGACAACCTTTATACTACTTAATGAAACTGTATACGATATTTAAATCATTATTTCGTGCGGTTTCCTTTGGGTCACTGGGTTCGCCGAACCGCAACCTGGCCGAACGGTTCGGACAACCAGTTTCAAGGTGCTAATTTTCGATGTGCGATTGGGATTTCAGAACTGCCGGATATAACCTTATCTATTCGATAGACGACAGAGGCACCGGGATTCAAAATGCTTTTATTTGCTTTTCAGTTTGCTCCTTTCAGCAAATTCTTTAGTTGGACACCAATTTTAATAATTTACCATCTGAACAAAATGCCCTTTTCAAGTAGAAGGATCCCAACACATAAAGACGCAACGCATAAAGGCTAAAATTATAGTATAAATATATGAAATTTACGTTGATTCAAACTTGGAATTACTATTAAGTGATGCCCAGACCAACGCGTCACGAATTTTCCGTCGCGAATCCGCGCCGGAAAATTCGCGGCCCATTTTTTGGTGCCCACACCGGCGCGGCGCGAATAATTCGCTAGGTACTGTCACTCACAGCTGATATCATGTAGTTGCCTTAGAAAAGGTATTAGATTTATGTAAGGAAGGGACTTAGACATGATAGAGAATAACTGTAAGAACTGGCCAAATACAATTATTTTAACATTTATAATCATGCTGCAATTTTCGTGCACTATATCAAAGTGCCGCGGCATCTTTACTTATTATGTAAAAGCGTAAGCGGAAGAAATCAACGTGAAATTCGACATTTTACCTCTCCATGACTATACTTATTCTCATGATAAAATCATTGACATGCGCGCAAATTGATGGAAATATACAGTGCAGCACAACCTTGCTATACGGTACCCCAAAAAAAGTTGCGGCAGTGTTCGATTTGATTGTTTGAATTGACTATCGCGTACCCGAAAACTCTTACATCTTATCTTGTGCCCGTCGAATGGGTTAGTCTTATCGTATAGAGAAGACACAAAGCTTGAACATTGTTTTGTGGCTGTTTTGGATTGAATAGATGTAACTGTTTACTTAGCATGGTTATGCAAAATGCGGAAGTTACATACAAGCTTGAATATTTTATTTAATTGAATGTTTACTTTGCATAGTTACGCTATATTTTGCTTGGTTACGCCATCGTATGAAATTGCATAATAACTTTTAGTAGAATCCTTACGTGATTCCTTACGATGGCGTAACCAAGCAAAATATGGCGTAACTATGCAAAGTAAACATTCAATTCAATAGAATATTCAAGCTTGTATGCAACTACTTAGGGACAAACGCAAGCACCGAACCACCAGGATTCTCATTTACTACACTGAACCAAATCGCCTGCTAAAGTAAAGAAAATATGGCTCAAATCAAGAAAAAAAGACAATGAAAAACAGCCAAGAAATATTTCTCTTCATTTGAGAATTAGTCACACTGATCCAAGTGAAATGCCATTAGCAGCGCTTTAAGGAAAAGTAACTTTGAATCAAGCAAACTTTTCTTATGAAAAAGACAAGAGAATCTAAACAAAAATAAAAAAAGAAACTTGCATCCAACCAACATCGAACACATAACCCGATTCTTCCCAGTCAAACGCGCTACTCACTGAACCATAGACACTTCTGACTAATCTACTACAACGCTCCAACATAAGCTAAAGCTAAAATAAAGCTTTTCCACGAGCTTTGCATGGAAAATGTCAAAAAAAAAATTATTATCAAGCATTTGTTTGCTTGAATTGAGAATAATGGTTTAGGCTTGAATCTACTTCCTATTTCTCAAAAGAAGGTCTTGAAAATAGGATCGATTCAAGAAGAAATTGTCACATTTTGAGAAATTTTGTCTAAATTCGGGAATTTAGCAAATGAGAAAAGAGTTTCTTAATTTTAGATAGCCCAATTTTTTCAGTGTAGCGTATACTATTCATAAATGAAACGATTGACCTTGTATTCTTTCGGAAATCCGTCGATATCTCTGCAATCCGGTCAGTGCACAGGGTGGTCAGAGATAACCGTCAACCTGGATAATGGCCATACAGCAATCTCACAATCGGCTTCGTACTACTTCGATAATCCGTCGATATCTTTGGAATCCTTGAGTCCAGCGAAACGATCAAGCTTTCGATGGACTCGCAACAAAATTCTCTAAGGAGGCGATACGATCGGGGTGTCGCCGGACTTGCCACTATAGGGCAATTTATTTGTGTAACAACAACGAGTAAAAACCTTCCTTCATTGGAATTCATGTTTCCAAAAATGTTACTTCTTTTACTCATCCACTCGGTCAATACCTTAACAACTCAGTCCAAATCTACATCTTTGTCGGGTACACCAACATCAAGTTGTACTACACTGCACCTGTCAAATAAATTATTTGAATAAAATGACATTAGGTAGCAATTATTTGAACCGGGAAAAATACTGCAAAACTGGCGAATATTCGCGTTGGTGTGGGCATCTCCATACAACGCAGTGTGTTACAATTTTGACGCCGCGGAAAAATTCGCCGCGAACATTCGCTGACGCGCCGGTGTGGGCATCACTTTATGCGAATAATCCTGAAGGTCGACATTTTTTTCAAACTGATGACTTACATTCTCCTAAACACCTCTTTTCAAGCAACACCCGTTTTTGTCCATAGCCTACTTCCTTTAGTTTAGACAAATGCCCTCTTTCTCGCCTTCTGAAGGACTCGTCTCAACCAAAACCACAAAAAAAGTACATTTTGCGTCGAAAAACATTTGCCCACATAATGAGTTTTAGATACTAAAATACACTAGTCGCCGTATGTATTTTGACATCTGGTACTATCGAGCCTGGACACTGATTTTGTTTAACTAGAGCGAATAACGGTAAATTTCTTATAGGGAAATCAAAGTACATATCAACACCAATAATAGAACCAGGGTTGAAGTTTACCTCTATACGGAGGCTCAAACAAAACTCCGAACATCTGATTTTTTCCAATGTTTCAACCCACTGGTCCACATTTTGTGTGAATTTGAAAATATAAACTCAAAAATTAATAAAAATACTTTTTGTCTTTTTTTCCCAGAAAATAAATTGGTGTACAATCAAAGATTTAATTATTGTCAAAATAGTTATGCCGAACCAGAATTACGCCCCCCATTTTTCTCTTCTCCATAGCATGAGAGTCCGAGAGAAGACTTTAATTTCGGTAATATAAATTTACCGTTATTCGCTCTAGTTAAACAAAACCATTTTCGGGGCTCGAGAGTACGCGATGAAAAAATACATATGCCGACGAGTGTACTAAGCGCCTCACTTTTTAACTACTTTTTTAAACTATGTGTTTCATCGAAATCGGTCCTGGTAAACTACCAGAAGAATCAATTTAGTCATTTAGTTCACTTTACAGGTTAATTGACTGTTATGTATTAAAGTCACTGATCAAAATGGCGGGTTTAGAATCTTTAAGGAATCATGCAAACCAAATTTAGTTTAGATATACTTTAGATCTTGCCTTGGGAAGATCGGTGATGGTGCGTACGATCCGAAATACATATAAGCCCGTTGAAACGCATGTTAGCTCATAATATGGAACGGGCTAAACATTAAATACAGGGTGGCGTAAAATTAATCATCCATTTTTTTGTTGTAAGTGGGGATAAGATGATATCCATCAAGTAAAGTTGCCGCAAGCGTTAGTTCACATTTGTCCATTTTATCACATTGTTGATAACTTTCCGAACGATTTCCGGCACTGAAAAAATTGGACTATCTAAAATTAAGAAACTCTTTTCTCATTTGCAAAATTGACGAATTTAGACAAAATTTCTCAAAATGTGAAAATTTCTTCTTGAATCGATCCTATTTTCAAGACCTTCTTTTAAGAAAAAGGAAGTAGATTCAAGCCTATACCATTATTCTCAATTCAAGCAAACAAATGCTTGATAATGGATTTTTTGACATTTTCCATTTAAAGCTCGTGGAAAAGCTATATTTTAGCTTTAGCTTATATTGGAGCGTTGTAGTAGATTAGTCAGAAGTGTCTCTGGTTCAGTGGGTACCGCGTTGGACTGGGAAGAATGGGGTTATGGGTTCGATGTTGGTTGGATGTAATTTTCTTTTTAATTTTTGTTTAGATTCTCTTGTATTTTTCATAAGAAAAGTTTGCTTGATTCAAGGTTACTTTTCCTTAAAACGCTGCTATTGGCATTTCGCTTGGATCAGTGTGACTAATCCTCAAATGAAGAGAAATATTTCTTGGCTGTTTTTTTTTCATTGATTTGAGTCATATTTTCTTTACTTTAGCAGGCGATTTGGTTCAGTGGGTGATAACTGCTCAAATTCCTGTCGAATATTCTCATTTGCAAAAACGGATAACACTTTTCGATAGGGTGATTAATTTTCCGTCATCATATACAAAATGACATGTTCCTCCGATACTTTATTTAATTTTTGTATTGCAAAAGTAGTGTGAGTGAAATTAGGAGGAACAGCTAGGCATAATTTCGTCCCGGGCTTAAAATTTTCTACAGACCCGAAGGGCCATCCATTCAGTTTTAAAAAGCTTTTAAAATGTTCAATTTTGCCTAAACGTATACAAACTCAACCACTTCCAGTTATTTTTCCAATGAAAAGCTAAAATTAAATTTTTCCTTTAAGCATAGTTTTCATGTTGCATGCAAGTGTGCACAAAAAAGCTAATGCTTGAAATAGATTACGCGCATCAGCAGCAGCATCGGCAGAATTTCATAGCTGACAAATATGCTGAATGCCAAGTCTTCTGCTCAACCTTTTTGTCAGCAATGTAAAATGCATTGCGCTTGACGTTTCGCGATGCCGATGCTGCTGCTGATGCGCGTAATCTATTTCAAGCATTACTTGTGTGTGTAAATCTATATTGAAAATGTCGTTTCCCAAATTCTTAATTTGAAAAAAATATGGTTCAAGCATAAAAATATGTTTTTAATGAAAAAGCGTTTGAGATTTTGCGTTTCTAAAGTGGAAACAGGCCATACGAAAATCAACATTTTGAAATAATTTGCAATGCCTATGTGACGATTTGAAATTTAACCTGGATGCTACCTTCGATGATTTTTTGCCAAGTCTGGGTCAGCTAACCTACCCTCTAAATTAAAAAAAAAACGCAGCCACTGTAGTTACTTACATGAACCCTTAATTTTATGAATATTATTTTCATGTGTATTTATCTGCTTCGTTCGCAAAACGGAAGAGAAACCATGCCATTTAGGTTGTGTATTGAAATTCCGCGTGCAATGCCACGGCCCAAAAGTGCTTGCTTTGCTGGAGGAACTGTGCGCCGCGCCACTACGATACCGTGGATCGTATCCATACAAATCCAAATAAAGTTATTTCTGGTATAGTATGGATTTGTATGTATTATGTAGTCTTCCTCTTCGTCGCCTCTTGTTAATTCAGACGGAGGTATGTGCATGCATGCGGTCGAAACAATGGACGCAAGGTTTGAATGGCCATTCAACAGGTTCTGGTGGCTAATCCATCGAACAATGATAAATTATGCAATAAAAAACACTACTAAAGTGATACAGGTACTGTATAACAAATAAATCATGGAAACTAGATACTAGAATGCACATTGGTCATCGTAGACAATGCAGAGTATCGAATCAATAATCTGAATAAAAAGCCATGAATGAGTAAGTGTACATGAGTAGCTTCTTAGATATTGTCAAATTTTATGCCTATTGTCACAATAATTTCATTCATTTCATTTTTCACCAATACCTGCATTAATTTCAATGTACTAAGCCTATACTCAGCTTTATTTAGGAGCTCAGCTTTATTTAGGATATTTTAAATTTTTTGTTTCATCCTCAGAATTTTTTGCTGTAGAATTAACTGTTTTTGGAATAATAGCAGCAGTCGAAGCACAGCTGGGCGAAAACTGAGAAAACATATCTTTTCTTTTATTTAACTTAAATTCGTTACCACCACCTAACGGTCAGGACTTTTTTTTCCTTAATCAAAGATACACACTTTTTGAAAAAGTCCCTTTGTTTTAAAGCTACCGGGCTGAAATTGTTTATACAAGTTTCTTTTTAAGGTATGCTGTATATACACTGCGTTTCACTTGAATAGCACACTCTATACATTAAATTTATTTTTTCAATATCTTTAAAAAAATTAAGACAACTGATATTTTTTATTTGTCATTTGATTAATTAGCTATAATTTGAAATAAAAAGAATTCGAATTTTCGAAGATGTAATCTTAAAAAAAAAAATTTAAGACACCAATGAAAAAACACATGAATTCGGTTTCACTTGAATAGCACACTTTTTTTTAAACTTATTTTAATTAACTTTTTATGCAGTGAGGATAACTTATTATTGTTCAGAATGCAAGTTGAGATCAATTTGAATTAAAATCAGCAATTTTAGTAATGGGTTGAGGCTCCCCCGTTTGAAATAACCTCCTAGATCCTATTAGGCAAAGAATCGTACAAACTTTTGATGTAAGCAAGGGAAATAGTAGCCCATGATGGCAGAATGGCTTCAATTATTTCAGTCTTTGTTGAAAACTGTTTACCAAACTAATAAACTTTTCTGACCAGCCATCCCCAAACATTTTCTATTATGTTTAGATCCGGCGAGTATGGTGGCTAGTTCAAAAGAGTAACATTTTTGGACTCGACAAACGACTTTACGGCACGGGCAGTGTGTATTGGTTCATTGTCTGGTTGGAAAGTCCACGACAATGGTCCAAAGAGACTTTCGAATGTCGGAAAAGCCTTTTCCAAAACACCTTGATACGACTTAGCATTCATAGTGGTGTCTAAGAATTGGAGTTCACAAGTGCCGTAGTAGGATTTGGCTCCCCAAACCATAACGCCGCCAACTCGACTGTGCAAACGATCCAACTGGTGAGTCTCCTTCCTTAAATCATAAAAATAACAGTTATATCCGTCGGGCCCTTCCAAATTAAATTTCTTCTCATCAGAAAAAACAACGCGATGCCACTCTTTGGTCCATGACATGGTGGTACGACACAAAGTCAACCGAGCTTGTTTATGAGCGGGGTTAAGTGGTGTTTTTTTTTAATTTTAGACGCTTTAGGTTTTCAGCTTTTGAATTAGCACGCCATACAGTTGTTTTACTCGCACTGAGACCAACTTTTAACCGAATTTTGTCCACATATATGTGAAATCGATGCTTCACGCAAAATAGATCGCTTATCTGCATAAGAGCGTACACAGCTCACTCGACCTTTCATATTTTTCCATAATTTTCACAATTTTTAATTAAATTGTATATCACGTTTCTGCTTTTTCCAATTTTGTTTCGATATTTTAGTCAGAAAGGTCACAATCCCTGTAGGTTTTTATTTTAACTTATTGTTCGCTTGTTAAGGCTTTACAACGACCCAAAATTTTTTAAAATCAACGAATCGTATTTAAAATACTCAAAACGACTATAGATTGTGATATTGTGACCACGTGCACCCCGTATGTGAAGCTTAAACCCGACTGTGCTATTCTAGTGAAACAACAAATCTGATCGCTTTTGAAGCAAAATGGTTAAAAAAGGTAACGGTAAATTTGGAGAGTATAATTTTTTTTTCGGGGAACCCACACCAACAAGACAAAAAAAAAGTACTAGCAAAGTCATAAGAATATTGACATATAAGCGAATTACAATGAAAAAACGGAATGTGCTATTCAAGTGAAACGCAGTGTATGTATGTCGGAACGAATGGAATCGAACCATGGCGTCATGGGGCTGCCAAAGATACCCAAAATCCAAAATTAGATTCTTCTAAGAAAAACTTGTTTCTTTATGAACCAATCTTAACGAAAGTTCATCTAAGTGTGTTCCTAGTAAAGCCTCAAAACATATCCAGGAACGGATGGAATTGGAACACTACGACATAGGGCTGTCATACAAACCAACCCCTGCAAATTGGGTTCTTCTAAACACGTCATAGGGTTGCGGTGGACATCATAAACACAAAATAAGAAGATTAAGTTTAATCACACACTCACACTTGAGACGGGTGTTAAAATTTCGGCCGCGCCCGAAATTAGTTTCGGTCTCGTTTTTTAAGTGTTTCAATATTATTTGTTTTCAATGAAATCTATCAAGTATATTTTTATCATTATTTTTGAATCTAGTGCCTGATGATGCTACTTTATAATTGAGTACTACCATTTCTATATTGCGAAAAAGTCGTAGATCTACCATCAAAGTGGTAAAGTCGAAACCCTGCGAAGGAAGATGACAAGGAACGATAGATTTAATAGAAAGAGGAGAAATGGTTTGCTGGTCGGTCAATTGTGTGAAAAAAAAATATGTGTATATATAAAAGATGACTCAATTGGCATTCTTATCTGAACTCGTAAAAATATTAGCTAATAGATGTTTATAGCTACATATGAATGTGTACGGTTTTATGGATACTTATTATAATAAAACATAACAACATTTATATGACGTTCGAGTGCAAATGTGATAATGTATAATGTATATTCTTATGTTAATCATAGCACACTGAATACAATTGTAAGTGGTTTATCGTATACATATATTTCAAATGAAAAAAAATGACTCACCACTCTATAAAATAAGATTCGCTGATAAATATGTACTTAACACTTAAATTCTTATCGCAATGTTGATAGCGGCGTCGATTATATAATAAGATTAATGCAGAATACATATATTTTCCTGTTGACAAACTCTTTTCTTTTTGAAGTGAAGAATTTATTGTTTACCTACATCCACTCATTTGATATGTTTTTGAAGTCGTTTTTTTTTTAAGTTGAATTTGATCGAGACTTTATTCCCAGTATTGTCGAGGTCAATTAGGTATTTCAAAAAGTCCTTAGCATACTCCTCACTTTGTTAGTGAAAGAGTATTCAAAAATAGTTTAGAGGTATTTTTTTTTATTATTAGCCGTAGCCCAAATGATTCCACTTTATCATTGCTTTCGAAACCTTGTCCGCCGAGTACCCCTTTCAATGGACCGAATAGTTAATAATCACAGGGTGATAAGTATGCGTCCCAGAATTTTCCCACCCCAATTCGTTCAATGTTTCAATTGTAGGCCGAGCTGTATGCGGTTGTGTGTTGTCTTGCACAGTGTTGAGGATTTAGCCGTTTTCCGGCTAAATTTAGGCAGAAACTGAACTTTTTAGCCGCAAGAAACTATTAATTTCGGGCGGTCAGTTTTTTAGTCAGAATTTATTTTTTTCGGCCGTTTTTCTAGCTAAAACTATTTAATGGACCTATAAGATCTAATTTGTAGTCTCGTTTGTGTAGTGGTTAGCGCGCACACTTCGGTCGTGGGTTCGAGTCTCCCCGTGAACGAAATCTGTTTATAGTGTTTTTCAAACTCAAGACGTTAAACGAGTACCCATAACACTGCTGAGCGTGCTGTTGATCTCAACACGTCAAGGAAAAAAGCAGTTAAGGTCTTGGATATTGGATGTCACAAACACATCTGCGGCATTAGTCCAATTTTGGACTGGTGCGCCAGTTATTTATTTTATAAAATCGAATTTACTTTGAAAATAGAATAAAATGCGGACCTCAACTTTCAATATTTACAAACATCTAAAATAATTTATGGACGTGCTAATATTTCTGCACACTTATGGTCGTGTACAAGCGGGACGGTGGAAGGTATGGTTAATTATTTGATTCAAGAAAAATTGTTTTTATTCTTCTTTAATCGCTTCGTTTCGATCTGTAGACAGGCTTCTGTAATACTGCACGTTCACAGTTGTTGTTCAGTGAGAAAATCAAGTGCGATTACTCCTCACATGTCCCGAAACATGGTACACATCACCTTCTCAGCTTCCTCGTCTTTCTTCCTCCATTCCAGAGATGCGCGTTTACTCTCTGGCGCAACGAATTCTCTACTTTCTTCAAACCGCTGCAGGAGTTGCGGGTAAACTTCCTACGCGTGAATTTCTGCTAGAAATTCTGAAGTTTTGTCACCCATCTGGCCGACATTTTGCGGTAACCTAGCCGCTGAATAATAATTGACACAACTAAGGGACTTCGCCCCCTGCTCGCTACGCTCGTCATCCAATCCTTGCTCCGCTCGCCATCCGCAAGCAGAACACCATTCATACAATTTCGTTTTAGAGACGCACTTATGCTCAAAACTAATTCTTTGTGCTTTTATTAAAAAAATCAGCGTTACCCAGCCAGCATTGGCCTCATTTCCAACCAAGATTGGCGTCAAAATAGTCAAAAATAAACTTCACTTCGTGCATCACGAGTCGATGTGCTGTATCTATAGGACGCATTGAAAGTGAAACACATGATGGTCAGCTGAGGGAAATGCCATTAATCAGTATGTGCGCTTGCATATGGGAAATACAATGGTTCTTTTCTCCTCAAATTTAATTCGTCCACTTGTCGTATTCTTCTCACTATACAGGGTGTCCAGAAACTGCCGCATAAACGCACCGGATTGTGATTCCTCATATGATTTCCAGCAAAAAAGTTGTATGGAGTATACCCTCTTAGCTTAACCCTTTAGCTGCCACAGGCATTTGAAGTTTTTGAAAAATTCATTTTCTTGCACGACTTAAAGCTCAATATCTAGCTAGACCAGCTAGAATAGTGATTATATACAGCCAACAAATTTACCTATAAAATAAAACTAACCACACTAAAATCCGATAAGAGGTTTGGTTTTTACAAAGGTTCAAAGTCAAATTTGTGTGATTTGACCCAAAAACAATCTATTTTGTTATTTTAATTTTCTCCAACTTCTGCCAAGGAGAGGTGCTTGTACGATTCTTTTAAAAATTGGAAATAAGAAAGCTAGAATAAAATGATGTAAGAAAGAAATGATCGTTGGATTATGCGCCATTTTTTAAAAGAATCGTACGAGCACCTCACCTTGGCAGAAGTTGGAGCAAATTGAGAAGGAAAAACAGATTGTTTTTGGGTCAAATCACAAAAATTTGACTTTCAAGTTCTGTAAAAACTAAACCTCTTATCCGATTTTAGTGCCGTTAGTTTTATTTTTTAGGTAAATTTGTTGGCTATCTCTATTTGAGATATTGCAATTTTAGTCGTACAAGAAAATTATTTTTTCAAAAATCTTCAAATGCCTGTGGCAGCTAAAGGGTTAAGCTTTTTTGCTGGAAATCACATGAGGAATCACATGTCGGTGCGTTAATGCGACAGTTTCCGGACACCCTGTATAAAACGGACGCAAGTTTGATTTCTTGCATATTTCTGTTATTGGCGTGATTTTCTCACGAATAAAATGTAGTCTGGCTGGTGTAGTGGTAAGTTTGCGCACTTTCGGTTATTAGTTCGAGACTCACCGTGAACGAATTCAGTTTATGGTGTTTTTCGAACTCACGACCCATGCGATGGACTATGATCTCACTCAGATGTTAAACGAGTACGGGGATAAATAACACTGCTGAGCGTGCCGTTGATTTTTTTTTAAATTAATCATTCATTGCTTTCGCGTAAGTCGTGAATTTTTTTTAGAAGCGATGCATTGAACATATATGATACATTACTATTACACCATCTTTATGAGTAACGATTTTGTAATCATTATCCGTAATAAGGAGCAAAGGCATGATAAATGACAAAGGTATCTCGACTGACATGTATAGTGCATGAATGATAGATTGTACATGTGTTTAGTGCTGGCTGGGTATATCGTCAAAATTATCAAAAATAAACTCCACTTCATGCATCACTAGTCGACATGTGTTGTATATATAGGACGCATTGGAAGTGAAACACATGATGGTCAGCTGAAGGAAATGCCATTAATCAATATGGGTGCTTGCATATGCAAAATATAATGGTTCTTTTCTCCTCAAAAATGATTCGTACACTTGTCGAATTCTTTTTACTATATAAGACAAACGCAAGTCTGATTTTTTACGTACTCATGTTGTTGCCGTGAGTGTGCCAACACATTAGCGTTACGCACTGTGGCAAGTTGACCGCCACACTAACGACGTGGGATTCATATAGACTTATTTCGCCTTGCGCATTTTTCATTCATCACGAATAATACATCATTCATTCATTTCGCGCAAGTCATGAATATTTTTCACGAGCGATGCATTAAACATATATGTTACATAACTATTACATAATCTTTATTAATAACGAATTTGAAGTCTTAATCCGTAATAAGGCGCGAAGGCGTGTACAGATGATACAGGGGGACATCGTCATATACTGTTTGTATCAAAACGTGATAAATGATAAAGGTATCTGGACTGACGTGTAGTGCATGAATGATAGGTCACACATGTGAATATTTTTTTTTTAGTATAAATAATGAACTGGACACAAGAGTTGTATTCTTGTAACATAACGAGGCGGCATCGCAGCAATAGGCATCAAAAATCAATTGTTTCTGTGTTCTGCCAGTCCTCCCACTATCTATTTCACCTAAGAAGTTTCTCGAGGCATTATAACGACGGTCCGGATTTTGTCTGCGCCTAAGGTCCTGTTTGTCTCGTGTAGTACCGGGCATTCACAAATTCTGATCTAATTGCGGTGGGCCATTTGTTTGTTTCTAAGCCCACAAACCGTGAGATAACTAACTCTTCCCAATACCATTAATCCCTAGACAAAATTAGATAATAATCCTGAACGGCGTCATATTATTTCTGTACCAGCAACATGAAGAAGCCCCAAAAATCTAAGCCGAAAGTATTGAAATCTCTTGTGGTTCCTGAGAGGGTCCGTTGGAATCAGAGACATGACAAATTATAATCATCTCTCATCGTCTATATAAAAGTCCTATTTGATAAAATGTATATGTTTCAGTACACGATCTGTTTTCTGTAATCCGTTCATGATCTATTTCTTGCCAATAATTGCAATGCTATAGAAAAATTGATTCAAAATTGGGTTTTCATGGAAACAAAGAGAAACAGTACGAGTATGACATTTCACTCGCGGTTTCCCGGCGCTAAGCTACGATAAAAATTACATCGTCTGGCTGCAATATAGCGTCACTAGAGAAAAATAGCACCAAATAACGCCAATAATTCAAATTTCTTGTAATATGATGGATGACCTTAGCCCCTTCACCGTGCTTCTAATTGGATACATCAAAACAAGATTGTATAATTGATCCGACGTTTGAATTTGAACAGCTAAAACCGCCAAAGTCATCAATGTGATGAGTTGAGTCAGCTTGAATATCCATACACAGTGTCATTCAAAAACCGCATATTAATTAGTTGGTCACCCGCTGCACGTTATTACGAGGACTTTCGCGTATGCAATCATCATTTTTCGCGGTTGATTCATTCGTTGAGATCACATATCTCTCTATCACTTCTAGACACTAGTATGATGTAGTATGCATGCCCGAGTTTGTATTCAATAAGACATCAGTAAATAACCAATTTATTGTGTTCAGAAAAATGAGTCAAGTAACACACTCGTGAAATGATGTTTGTTTTCTTGCTTTTGTTGTAGTAGAAGTGGGTGTATTCTCAAAATAAATTGTTAAACCACTACGACATCTACTATTGCCTTATAAGATTGTCTATTATTGTTTGCACATAAAAAATGTATGACAGACAAAAAAAAAGCTTTGTACAGGTGCTTGCCGTCTGGTTGTATGCCATTATTTTTCTATATTTTAGATTAGAATAATTTTGTTAACCTAAAATTTAGAAATTTTCGATTTAAGAGAAGAGTAATTGAGCCAAACAAACGAATTTTCTTTCTGCTCTATAGGTATAAAAGAACGATTTGGAATTTTTTGTACTTTGATAAACTTTGTCATGCATTACTTGGGCGTTTTGGAACATTTGCTCGCGTACCTCTTATAAGAGTGCGAAACATCTCGGAGCTTTCGGTTTTCACAAAAATAGAAAAAAAAACCACAATTTGCCTGTTTTTCAGGAATATGCATTGTCAAATAGGAAATGGTTACATGCATTATTTTCTTGTCACTGCAAGTATAGTTAACTAAGAAATGTATAATTCGTATCTAGGGCAGAAGTAATAGTTATCTTTTCAGGAATAAGGATTCACTTAAAATTATTAAAGGAAATGCGCAATAGGTCACTTAAAGGCATTCCATACTTTATTAGTAGATTGATCTTCTCTTTAGGAGTTTAGTTATGGAAAGTGACAAATCAATTCAATTTAATTCAAAAGAAAAGAACAACCATCATAAAATTCATTTAATCGAAACCTCTCTTGTAGCTGTTTACTTAAACAAAATTCTTTAAAATTATCTTCGATTGATTTGTTCTGAATTAAGTTCATCCAACACAACGACATTCACGTTCATGTACGCGTTCGCGTATTTTTAAATCAATTTGGGTATTGGGATCTATTTCGACTTATCAGCATTTTTCACCTGAACTGCATTAATTAGCACTTTCTATTCATACGGAATGTATGTATGTTGTTAGCACTTTTCTTTAAAGCATTTGGTTAGACAGACCCCATATATCGGACTTGACATCGTCGGCTCTATAGTGCAAACTCTATTTACATTACACCCTTGAAATGAAAGGCCAACATTTTTATTGACTGACATACGACTGGCGGGGCTTTTATCGTCCCGCTTGCGTCGTAGGTGGCATTATTTGTATTTATTTTTTTTAACATTCACAATCTATTATAAAGTGTATCGTGGAAAGCAACAAAATATGTACGTGCAACACTTTACGCGTGCTGGCTCTGGCCATTGACTGGAAACTATGTATACTCGTATAAACACGGAACGTGTGTTAATGGATTTAAAATATGGCGCCATGTTAGAGGTTTTTTTTTTTCGAACCATGTCCTATGCTAACTTTACTGAGACACTTTGAAGTTTGGTCAATATTTACGTTGATGGCTCATTTCATTACAATTTTTATTTCTTTGCAGATATCTGGCTGGAAAGATTTACACATATATCGGGGAGGTATGCGTTTCTGTGAATCCTTACCGACAGATGAATATTTACGGTCCGGAATATGTTAATCAGTACAAAGGTGAGTTTTTCGTGGATTTCACACATCATTATTTACTATATTTGTGTGACATTTAAAAACAAAAAAAAAAACAAAATTGTTTAACAGAAAATATATTGTTAACACATAATATTTTCATAATAAATAGCAATATTCAATAGAACCATGGTAGTCCATGCCCCCTTTGGGATGCCACTTTGAGGCATCTGATTCGTTTGAAACTCATTTTACTTTCTCATGAATTTCAATAAACTGCTAAACTACTAAAAGTGTTATAAATTTAGGGTAACCTTTTTTGGTTAACTCTACTTTGATAAAACAACGCCTCACGAAAAATGATACTCAGCTGCTTCGAAAGCCCCACAATGCTTTTGAGTGACTAAAAACACGTGGTCTTTCGAGATTGAGAGCATTTTATAAACGAACCCTAGTCGGAGTAGCTTTGCTCGACAAGAGGTTAAACTAAACCAGAAAAAAATATACAAATGATGAAAAATGAATTACAAGAATTTTGTTAATCCACAGATCATGTCTAATTTTATTACAGTAGAACCTCGATTATATGAACTAATTGATCCCAGGGGTGATTCGGATAATCGAAAGTTCGGTTAGTCGAGGTTGTTAAATACATGTATAAAAAACTCAGGAAAAAAAATAATTTTCCATTATGTATGTATTACTCTGTGGCACGCTCTATGGCTCACTTGGCTGAGTCGCACTCTACGATGCTAGTAATCTAGAGATCCGGAGATCGAATCTCGGCGTAGTTCAGGAAATATATAGTGCTTGCAACATTATATACACTCCGAAACTCTATATGCAATGTAACGTTGACTCGTGAACGCACCATGCCCCACAAGGGGTTACGGTACAGAGAGAGAGAGATGTATTACTTTAATATGTAGTACATACATATTGTGTACACATACATACAAAGAAATTAAGAAAATATATAAGGAAGGAAAATGCATAAGCAAGCCAAACCCCTTCGTCGCAAAATAAATTTTGTCGATTTTTTTTACTACTCTGGGAGTTTGGATAATAGAGGGTTCGGATAATAGAGGTTCGGATAATCTAGGTTCTACTGTATTTGATTTAGCCTTTTATGAGCAGCGGAGCGTTCATCCAAGAAATTGTCTTCGGAAGCTATAGTCATTCCCATCGAAAAAAAGGAAGCAGGAAACAGATTTACGTAAGAATTACTTTGACACTTCAATGAGGAAAAGATTTGTGTAACGACCATCGTTTTAAGAACTCAACGTCACGAACTGTTACGATAGATGGAATTAGTTGAACTTTCTGACTTTATTCTCTGAGAATTCTCGATGACGCGTTCATGAAAGAAACCACATTCGTTGAACCAACTGAAAAAAAATCCGTGAGCGAGGAGACGCTAAAAATTATCAGCGCAATGTCTAAGGATGTTATCGAAAACTACTCCAAAATATTAGTAGCATCATTTATTGGCACAAACTCCAGAGTGACTGAAAAGTGTTTTGTGTTGAAATGGAAAAAATTTTCGCATCAACATGTTCCCGTGTGTCTGTATATATTTTTTGACGGCGGTGAAAAATATTTGGGTTGGGGAATTCAATTTCTAATCTTTAATTTTGGAATTTTAAACAAACTCTCTGCAAAGCCTAGATCTTAACTATGGCGAATTGCGCTTAAAAGTTTGAATGAATATGTTTCAACTACATACTAACTGGACCTTCAGTAGCTCATCAATGTGGAACGATAGCCCGACGTCGGGCCTTGGCTGCCTGAACCGTTGACCTCCAATTGTCGCGGTTACGTGACCTTGTCTTCCAGTTTCGGAAGCCCAGCAGCTGATGGGCGTCTTCACCTACGGAATTCTCCCAGTGAGCTCTCGGTTGTCCACGCAACCTCGCTCCGTCAATTCGTTGTGCGTTCATCACTTTATTTGGCATGCGATTATCGTCCATCCGTTGTACATGCCCCGCCCATTGCAAACGTTGAAACTTCACGATTTTCGATACTTCCAGCTCATCGTACAATTGATACAACTCATGGTTTTACTTCGTGTTGCTGTGCGCAAGCTTCGAATTAATTATAGGGAGGACCGAGAAATATGTCTTATTGGCTAGTTGTATCCGTTGCTTAATTTCGTCGGTTTCGTTGGCGAATTTCAGAAACCGGAAAGGGCGAAAATTCGCGGTTAAAACTCCCGCCAAAGTGTTATTTTAATTGTTCTGTACTTCCATAAAGGTTTATTTAATTTTCAGAAAGTAATGACAATATTGATTTACAATGAAAGCGGTATTTAGCGGCATTCACGAGGTTTTCCAGAAACGGAATCCAACTAATGAAAATTTGTGCTTGAACTTTGTCCTAATATTTTTTGTTTTCAAGAATTTCAAAGTTCGGACAATATAATTTGAAGACGTTTAAGACATAATAAGTAGGGGAATCCTGATTGCGATCCGAATTTCATTTCGATTTAATCAGTGTCAACACCCAATCCAGATTCATACTGTCCGAAACACCTTTCCCGAATCAGATTAACCGATATGTCGAACTTTTTATTCGTGAAATTAAAGTTTCGTTCAATCACAATCATCTAATTTTTATCGTAGCTTATGAGTGTAGTAATGATAAACCTAGTAGGTACATCAGATTGCAAATTGTGGTGGTGACAATTGTTTTTTTCTTATGTTTTTTTGGGGTGCTGAGCACGAATCTGGAGCTTCCCACCAACATTTCGTTGCGGAACAGGGTCAAAATCGCGAAAAAAACCTAAAATTGTTGCTGTTTTTCCGTTATTTGGCCCCTAACTCTGAAACTATTTATTTATACGAAAAACTTTCCATGAGTATGTTAGAGACCACATAATTGCGCGTCAAAAGAGACATAAATGTTATAAATCCGTTGAGCGATATTACTACAATTGATAATTGAAATTTGCCATTTTTAACAAAGTTCCATATTATAAATAAAATTTTGAGATTGAACGGTTTTTCAATTTTGGCCGCAAAATTTGCATTTTTCTTGTACATTATGTATTTTGGGGTGCAAAACCTGAATCCGCAACTTCCCACCAAAATTTCGTTGCCTTGGACCCGCAATTATGTTTCTCTAATATTTTCATGGACAGGTTTTCGGAGAAATGTACACTTTCGGAGTTCGAAACAAAAAAACGGGAAAACCTCGAAAATTTTGTTTTTTTTTTTTCGCGGTTTTGACCCTGTTCCGCAAAGATTCGAGCACAGCACCCCATAAAAACATAAGAAACAAAAAAAAAATGTCTCCACAACACTTTGAAATCACCTATAGTAACTACACTATATGTTGTCAAGAAAAAATCAACCAAGCTAAAAACATTTTTCTTAGTCTGGTAGTAACGATATTGGAGAATTTTCTAAAGCCTTTGACACACCCACAATAGGCGAATCCTGATTCATCAAATTACAGATTACAGATTATTTGCAATTACAAGTAGCATCACTAAAATGATTCAAATACAACACCATAGGCAGGCGGTATTATGTTTACAGTTGATTTTTCATATCGCACATCCAGAAGAATAATGACGTAAGTGCAAAAATTTCCGTTTTTGAGTTAAATATACCACTAAGTTTGAAATTGGCTATATTTTCAATAAAAATAATTTTGATTTTAAAATTCTGTAAAAAAAACTGTTAAAATTCAGTTAGGTCGTTATTCCATTCACTCGTTTGGAAGCATTCACTCAAATCAATAACGACGCAACTGCAACTGCTTGTCAAAGCATCACCGGGTGAAAGTGCGTGTTGTTGGTGTCAATAACAACGAATTATTCTTTCTAATAAGAATAAAAATCATAATTCAGTTTTGAGGGCGGAATTCATAGTCCCCACACCCCACTTATACTTAACGGAAACCTTAAGGGATTCCTTATTAATTTTACGATTCATACTACTAGATAATTTTTTGTATTTTATTTGTCAGTTACTATAATTGGGCTCCTGAATTAAATTATTTTATTGAATGCGGTAATGCCTTTATTTGTAACGTTTTGCATTCCCTTATAATAATTTTAATATCTGTACTATTTGTATATTGAAGCAAGTCTGTTTAACGATTTATGTGAAACATAATTTCCCATTTACCGATTCCAGTGGGACTAACTTCGCCTTTTTTGATTAAATCTTTAATTTCACTGTAAGTTTTAATTAAAAAAAAATTAAAGTCGCAACATTCATTCACTCAGAAAATTTCAAGTGTGAAATACGCCAGTAAAACTTTACAAAAACAAGGCCTAACCTCGGAATAAATGGAATACTACCGTTCTTTCGCTTATCTGTTTTAGAGTATTACTTGCTATATAAATCCAGATTTGCAACCCTGGGCTAATTTTTTAGCAAGCGAAAAAGAGCCATTTTTTTGCTCTTTTTTTAAATTTTCAACAATATTTTTTAAAATAATTGTCTTGGATAAAAACTGTGTTTGGCATTTTGAAAGTAGACAGAATTTCCAATCCAATGATATCCTAACAAATTTTATAGATCAAATATTGACGGTATTACAGGTTTTTAAAAATCGGGTATTTTTGACCAAAAATTGCGAATTTCAAGTAAATGTCGTTTCGGCAAACAATATAAGCTTAGACCTATATCTCCGTCAATATTTGACCTACAAGAAAGGTTAGCATACCATTGGATTGGAAATTTTGTCTACTTTCAAAATGCCGATCAACGTTTTTTTTCCAAGATATATATTTTTTTAAATATTGTTGGAAATGTAAAAAAGAGCAAAAAAAATGGTTCTTTTTCGCTCGGCAAAAAATTAACACAGGGTCCCCAGGGTTGCAAATCTGGATTTATGTAGCCAGTAATACTCTAAAACAGATAAGCGCAAGAACGGTAGTATTCCATTTATTCCGAGGATAATGTCGATTTTGACTGGCCTGAAATTTAACTTAAAAATTATAAAATTATAACGTTGAACATTTTGAAAAATCATAATGATTCATAGGGAAGATTGTTTATAAATTTGCAACGTTGTTTTAAAGTTAGTTAAAACATGGAGACCAATGGAGAAATATTTAAAACAGAACGAATTCAGTCTAATCTAGACTAACCCACATTTAAAATTAAATGATTTTCATGTTACAATTTCAAAAAAAAGTGGATTTTTCAATAGTGAATTGAAAATACATAAACGTATATGGTGCCAAATCATATTTCAAAATTAATTTTTCGTATTATTTTCTTTTATTTACCACGTTTTTTTTTTAGTATTACAATGTCCCGGTAACTATTCGCCTTTTAATTAATTCGATTTACTGAACTATATCTTCATAAAATAATTTTGAAATAATATCATAACGGTTTGTGACGGATTTGCTAGATTTTTCAGTTCAGTTTACAAAGTGCCAGACTCCGTTTCATCAGAAATGAATGCTAACATCAATGGAAATCAGAGTGCATTGGTCCCTCGGATAGCTCAGGAGGACCTTACGAGTGCTCTTGAGATTTCTGAGGATGACCTATTGAATGCTATGCGTGATCTTGATGTTAGTATTCAGGCCGGACCTGATGGCATTCCTAATATATTTTTGAAGAATTGCATGCAATCGTTATGTCGTCCTTTAGCCTTTATTTTTAATTTGTCCTTGACTTCAGGTGTTTTTCTTGATGAATGGAAAGTTTCATACATAACGCCTGTACACAAAAAGGGTCCGAAGCATCTTATTGATAACTATAGACCCATAGCTAAAATATCTGCAATACCGAAGTTGTTTGAAATGCTTATTAAAAATAAAATAGATGTTTTAATTAGCCGTTTGATATCGCCATGTCAACATGGATTCCTGAAAGGAAAATCAACTTCAACAAATTTGGTATCATTTACTAAATTTGTTGCTGATGGTATCGAGCAGGGAATGCAGGTTGATGTGGTATATACCGATTTTTCGAAGGCTTTTGATAGAGTAGATCATAATATTTTACTTACAAAACTAGAACATTTAGGAATACAGTCAATTTTTCTAAGCTGGGTGAGATCTTATCTAACGGATAGGACTCAGTTGGTGAAGTTAAATGGCTGTATATCTCGCTTTGTTATAAAGTGCTCGTCAGGGGTTCCGCAAGGAAGCCATTTAGGACCACTTTTCTTTTTAGTTTTTATAAACGATATCATCCAAAATTTTAAATTCGTGCGTGTATGGCAGTATGCCGATGATATGAAAATCGCTATGAAAATACGCAACATTGATGACTGCCTTAAGTTGCAATCCGATTTAGAAAATCTGCAATTTTGGTGCCGCGATAATAATTTAAATTTAAATGTTAGTAAATGTAAAGTACTTAGCATATATAAATTGAAAACTCCGGTCTTCTTTGAGTACTCCTTAACAGGTAGTGTTCTTGAAAGGGTTGCCGAAATATCAGATCTTGGTGTAATTTTCGACCACGAGCTTTCATTTCGACAACACATTGATTACATTATTTCAAAAGCGAATAGTATGTTAGGATTTGTTAAACGTAATGCGCGCGAATTTAATGATGCTTTTACTTTAAAAATATTGTATGCAGCTTTCGTTCGTTCGCACCTGGAGTATTGTTCTATTGTGTGGAATCCGTTCTATAAGGTGCATATCGAGCGTATAGAAAGAGTTCAACACAATTTTACACGGTTTGCCATTTATCAAATTGGCTGGCGTTTCAAGCCAGATTATAAAACTCGCTGTTCCTTATTGGGTTTACAAGCCTTAGATTATAGAAGAACATTTTTAAACGCTATGTTTATAAGAGACCTGTTTTGCTCTCATATTGTTTGTGAAGATATATTAAATAACTTTCAAGTCAGAAATATTCCTCACAATTTGCGGCGGAACAACCTTCTTGTTCAGCCTTATCATAGAGTAAACTATGGGCTTAATGAACCAATTACAAGGTCAATTATTTTTTATAATAGTTTGAAGGACTTAGTTAATTTTAATTGTACTAATAAACTAATGTTTAAAAGAAGTTATTTTGATAAATTTCCTTATTAATATATTTTGTTTTCAGTTTTTTTTTACGATCTGCTAGAGTTTACACTCGATTGATTGATTAGTCACTTACGTACGGATAGTAAGTAAAGTGATGCCGAGAAGCCTAGTCCCGGGACAAAAGTTTCTGTGAGGCAAAAAAAAAAAAAAAAAAAAAACCCGATTAATGACTATTACCAAAACTTAATTGCGAAAGTCTTAATCTATCGTTCCTCTCCATAAAGCAAATGCGGTGTATGTCTCTATTATCACATTGGCATGTTCAACCTACTTCATTGTATCAAACCACACAGTTTCTAAAAAATATAAAATTTAAGGAGGCGGAATTTGATTGAATTTAAAGTTTTGCGAAACTTATTAACAAAATATACTGGTCCGGTGTGAGTTCTGATTTTTGAAATAGCCTGTGAACACTCTCTCATTTTGGTTATGCTTCCTGGTAAAAAATATATTTGATAGAATTCAAATCAATGTTTGAGATTGGCAAGTTAGATGTTTGTGTCTTTTGTCTTGATGTTAATATTCGAAACCACATTGAAGAGGAAGTTAATGCAAAAATAATTGCAAAATGATTTAGTTTCAGTTTTTAATTGGCGTAACAATAAGACTTAAATGTTTAACTAAGAATATTAAATTGCAGAATTAACGAGAGAAAAATATATGCTACATTTGGCATGATGGGAAACAGAGGGGTTAATGAGATTAGGAAGTTGTGTTTTGCAATATTTGGAAGAAGTTTCGGCAAAACATCCTGGCGATGATCTGATTTTTCTACTTAGATAATTGTCATGGCAAACAAAGAACAGGCTAAAATATTCAATTGATGTTTGTCTGTGTCTGTTGACTATGCTTTAATTATTATTTCTTGGCAGATTTATGTTAAGCATGTATTTGTATGCTGTGAGAAAATTTGATTTAAGTTCTATCGAGCACAAATTTCTCATTAGAGGGCACACCCAAAATGAAGGTTATAGTATTCATCAGGGTAAAAAACCCAAACTTAAAAAAAATGTTTGATGCCAAATTGCTGAATACACTGCCCAATATACGCAGTAAAAAGTTACACTGATTTGGGCAATGGGTTAAGGAGGAAGAAGGAGGGGGGGGCAAAGGGGTTAAAATTCAGTCTTTTTTTTTTCAAATATCTGGAAAACTATTAGTCTGTCCCGAGAACGAAACAGACTACACAAAATTACCTTTGTAATGATATATAACACTCTAGCTATTTTCTCAGAAAATTATACCCTAGACCCAAAAGCATTATAGTGCATTTAAATTTTTTGAGTTTTACATTTCGTACGTAGCGTACGCTTTGGTACAAACTTTTGAACATACATTCAGAAAACTAACTGGTATAGTGACGTTCTAAGAGATAAATTGTTTTTTCTATTTTTGGTTAGAATTTTGGTTCACTTTGTATGGGGGGCACCTTTAGTTTCGGCAATATTTTTTGGTGGAGGGGGCTTAGGTTAGGCACCTGCCTGTCTCAATTTGAAAAGAAGCTTCAGGCATACCTTTTTTAAAAATGTTAGGAGGAGTCAGGGGGTGTCAATGGTCGGAAGACTTCAATTTTTGGTACAAATGAAAAATTTTCTTAGCAATACATGGAGAAGATCTTATGACCCTAAGTCTATTCTGTGAAGAGTAACAGCGCGAAATGTAAAACTCAGAAACTGCAAATTCACTATAATACTTTTGGGTCTAGGATATAATTTTCCAAGAAAATGTCTAGAGTGTTACATATACTTACAAAGGTAATTTTGTGTAGTTCATTTCGTTTTCATTACATTTTTCGGCTAGACTTATAGTTTTCCAGATACATATTTGCAAAAAACTGAATTTTCACCCCTTTGCCACCTCTCCCTATATTGAAGGGTACCCGCTTATACGACCGCTCAGTTGATACTGTTCCCTTGAAACAAATCTATGCATCAACAATTTCCATATCAGAGCACAGCAAAATGACTTAATAAGTTTATTAAACTTCAATCTTAAACCATGGTATTACTCGTATTACGAACCATTTTTCCGTAATCTTTTTGAATAAATGTTTATTTTTTCATAATAAATTATAACAAAATAAAACAAAAAACAAATGAATTCTCTTTTGTATTCTTTATCCTGGCTGATTAGCACGATTCATGCCACGATTAATATTAAATCAACTATTACGCGACTGAAACATCTTCTCACTAATCATCATTATGAACGCACGATAATTTTTTTTTAAATATATCATTCTAAAATTGAATGTCAATAAATTCAGCAATATTTTCAGCTACCTATAATACAGAACACCACAAAAATACTCTTGGAATTGTAAAAAACACGTGAAAGAAATTTTAAAATGCAATTTCTGGCGAATCAACAAATTTGCAGTTGCGTCGTTCTTCTTTTGGATGTGCGATATAATCATAGGTTTTCTACTATACTCTTAATTAGAAAATTATACGAGAGGGACCCGAAAGCATTGGAAGGGCTAAGTGGGCTAAAGCCCCTCCCAGACCCATAAATTGGGAAAGGAGAAATTGCAAATTGAAACATGAAATGCAATGTATTTCATTGCAGATTTTATAAAACACGAATTTGCTTTTGGAGCATTAAGTTATTGGACAGTTTTGATCAGTGGTTCCCAACCCGCAGATGTCTGCGGACTACTTAGCCTCCAAGGGAATTGCTACGGACTACGGACCACCGTTCCGAGAATGGATTAAAAAGTTTGGATGGATCCTTACCCATTCAGTTGTGGTCAGATTTTGGTAATATTTCAGCCCTTCCAAGCGGTACTCTCGCTTTTTTAGGATTTATTATTATACGATGTTGAGGACAAAACAATCGCACGAGGTCTGCAAAGTACAGAGATTCGGAACCATTCAACCAAGTGTTTCTAGTTCTTTGGGATGAATAGACTGCGTTGTCGGAATGGATGAGCTCACCTTATAGCGTACCGAATTTACCCAATAAACCACTTTAGTATTGTCCGTCATCGTTTCTTTCTTTTTTAATAAAAAAAAATGTTTGCGTCGCCTGCATTTCCCATAAACATGGTCTTATTCCAAAAAGGGTGATTCGATTATAAATTTTACGGTTGCGACAACTATTTGAGGTCATGTTCCGTCAGCAGAAAAAAACCTCCACAGTAAGAAGGGCAGCGAGCATATCTCTTCTATCTCGTCCAACATCATTCGGTACTAAAGCTATTTGGCGATCACTTCCTTATTTGTAACCGTCTTTGACGCCTCCTGTGTATGATTAATTCTTGATACTCTCGCTTCTCAAAATTTTGCCAAACCTGTCTCTTTATAATTTTCCCTAGGTTAACCAACCAATATAGTAATCAATTAAATATATTTTTTAACTTTTCTGCTTTCATTAAGTATTACCGCATGGCGTCGTTTTCAATCACAGCTTCAGCTTAGTCAATTTCGTTGTTTGTTTTCAAACTACTTGAAAAAAAACCCTTTTCTCGGTACTAAAAATGTGGTTGAAAATTTGAGAAAGCAACCAGTTGGGAAACAGTGGTTTTGATGGTCTTTGAACATCGTTACTAAATTTTTAGAAATATCTTTGTGGAAAAACCAAGGAGACAAACACGCAAGTCTGAGGTATAATAAAAAAAAAATATTTAAAAATAAATTATCTTAGTCCGTCACATAAACTGAATTGGTTCACGGTGAGACTCGAACCCACGACCCTGTTCACCGAAGGTTTGTGCCCTAACCACAACAACAACCAGACTACTAAAACTCAACAATTACCTTACTGCAAAAAGTGATCAAAATTAGGTTTTTATATTTATATGTTGTTTGCATCGGTTCGCCCGTTTTTTTTTTTAGTGAAACAACCCTTTTCTACATCGCCTAAAACCTGCTCCTAGCTTCTTCTTCTTCCTTGCCTCGTTCTTTATACTGTTCCATGGTTTCGCGTTGCTCGACCTGCGGTGTAGGCACATCGCCCGTTTTGGCGGTAATATCTCAGCATATTTCTACAGGCAGCTCTATCTTGGATCGTGTCATCGCCGAGACCAATGCGTTGTTCTTGCTTTTTCATTTGACACATCCAGGTGTTCTTCGGTCTGCCTCTGGCCTTGAGTCCAACAAGTGGAACTTCCATTGATATCGCTTTCTTTGCGGGGTTCTCAGGCGGACGCCATTGAACATGGCAATACCAATCCATTTGTCGGTCTTCGAGCTTTTCGGTGATTGGTTGGTCTATGGACAAGCTGCCTCGGATGTACCTACTCTTGATGTCGTCCCTTTTGGTTACACCAACTGACATGCGTAACATTTTCATTTCAGCCGCTGTCATTTCTTTCGCGTAACCTTCATACATAGTCCAGCATTCTGATCCATACATGAGTGCGGGACGTACAACCGTTTTGTACATCTTGCCCTTTAGCTTCAGTGGCAATTTCTTATCGCAGAAAACTCCAGAGTTTTCTCGCCACGTCATCCACCCAACCCTTGTGCGATGTTTGATGTCATCATCGTATGTAGCTCCGTTGTTCACCATCGAGCCAAGGTACTTGAACTTGGTACAAGACTTAAGCTGCTCTCCTTTGACGTACATATCTGGTATCGGTGCATCTGGGTCTGAGAATGGGCAGCATAAGAACTCAGTCTTTGTTATACTTACCCTCAGTCCAGGCTCCACCAGAATGTCACACCATTTTGTAAGTGCAGCTTGCAAGCCAACGATGTTTGGGGTACTGAGGACTATATCATCGACAAAAAGAAGAGATATTTCTAGGCCGTCGGAGATACGTGTTAATAAGTAGCACATGATGATGTTGAAGAGCAACGGACTCAATACACTGCCCTGGTGTAATCCGACATTCAACGGAAATTCTTCTGATTCACCGGCTGTGCATCTAACCTTAGTCGTAGCTCCATTATACATTTGTGAGTTGGTAACCACTCCCTGAGCAACTTCAGAACTTCGAGGGCCTCGTTAGTAACGCTCCGTATAAAAAGGAATACAAGGGTCACTAAATAAGTTTCTTGAATGGGGAGTACGTTTTTATAAAATTATGTCTACGTGAAATGTGTGTTGTTAATACAGGGTGTCCCGCATTATGTGGTTAATACCTTAGAGGAAGCATGCGTTAATACAGAGTGGGCATCAGAAAATAAAAATGGCACCGTTCTCACACTATTGCAGTTCATAGTATGCGTGAAAATTCTATTCAAACGTCAATTTTTTGTTTACAATTGAGAATATAAAATCCGCGTAATATTTATTACTCTCTTAAAATGCCGACTTGATAATTAACCCTTCTCTTGGCACATAGCACCTAGACCTAAACATACCATTAGTACTATATCTTGATAAAAAATATCTTTCAATAATATTTTCCACCGCTTTCCATATAAATTTCAGATGAACCGACGGTCACAAATGCGATCAAACGTTCGGCGAAATGTAAACTATGTCTAAAGAATCGAAAAAACGGCGCATCATCGTAAGACACACTATGTAAACTGTTTCTAGAACCAAAATTAGACCTCTTCAAAAAATAAGATTGATTTCACAGAAGATTCAGCTCGTAGGCGGCGTCAGAAGGGTTAATAATTGCATCGACAATATTTTGACATTTGAATTATTTCGTGGAGTGTAGTGTAACAAATTTGGAGTCAAACACATATGGGTTGTGTGATCACATAGCCACTCTGGACTAACGCATGGCATTAGTTACTATGTTTTCTCTAAGGTTAATACTGAATTGATTGATGGATTGGATTGATTTTTTGATAGAACAATTTGTTTGGGCAAAAACATCATTAATATTTTTTTACCATTATTGTGTCATAGTGTTTCATATGGAAGTCAACGAAAAACTGTTAAATTAAAGTTGACTCACCTAATCAATAAATGGAAAACTTTACTTCAGATTTTGAAACTGTACACAAGAAATTTCCATTTCCAGATATCCAAACTTTAGAAATTGATTTTTCATTTAAATTTCGGACAATATTTTTATAACGGTGCTTTCAACTGTTAAATCTGCAAAGTTCAGTTTGTTGGCTTTAAACCGGTCGTCCAGACGTACAATTTTTGGAAAAACTGACTTTGAAAGTAAAAAAAAATGGTGTTCATTAAGAAAATTTAAGCCATTCTGACTTGGGCAAAATTTCGCACCATAGCAATTTTCATATATTCTAAAATTCCATACTTTTACTTTCTTTTAAAATTCAGAATAAAGTAGGAATTGGAATCTTAGAATCAACCCATGCGGAAGGATAAAAAAACCAAGTGTTGATGTCCTTACGACGACCGAAAGTCCTTCAAATGTCGATTTGCCGATTTCTTTGTTTTCTCCGAAAACCGCTAACCAAACCATCAATTTAAGATCATGAATCGATGTCAAGATTTCTTTCTATAGTTGGCTGATATTGCAACACTCTAGTATTTCAATGGGCAATATCCAATCAATGGCTCAATGAAACTCATCTGTCACAATTTAAATATGAAGAGATCAACTTGTATTCCTTGATCCTTCACCATCAGTTGGTTTCTAGATTCCAGTATCTAGTCTTTCCAAAATATTGGAAGAAAGTAAAAACGGTGTGAATTAATTTTTTTTATTTATTGATTAGGGGAGTGATGATATCGATTTTGGGTATGGTTCTTTACCTATACATTATTCTCTTTTTTGGTGATAATTTCTAGAAAATTTGTTGTAAACGTTTTAACGTTTTTAATCTCATAAACCTTCATGAACTCTCTCTCTTTTCAGGACGAGAACTTTTCGAAAATCCTCCACACATTTTTGCTGTAGCCGATGCAGCATATCGGATATTGAAACAGCGTCACACCGATACCTGTATTCTGATCTCAGGAGAATCTGGCGCTGGCAAAACAGAAGCCTCGAAAATTATTATGAAATATATAGCCGCTGTTACCAATTTGCATGCACAAAGTGATATTGAAAAGTATGTATCGGATAGAAGACATGAATATTAATTGAAGCTTGTTTACAAAGGTCTGAATTAGTTTTCTAATTGGTGTCCTTTCAATTCGAGATCAAATACATATAAAATTACAGTTCCTTTGTAAACCGCTTCCTGACCAGAGGGATTCTTGATTCATTTTATTCTTATTTCAGAGTGAAAAATGTCCTTATTCAGAGTAACTCCATATTGGAGTCTTTCGGTAACGCTAAAACCAATCGTAACGACAATTCAAGTCGTTTCGGCAAATATATGGATATTCAATTTGATTACAAGGCGGATCCGGTGGGCGGTGTTATTACAAATTATCTGCTGGAAAAGTCGAGAGTTATTCAACAGCAACCGGGTGAAAGAAATTTCCATTGTTTCTATCAGGTAAGATAACATAATTATGATCAATATGAACCTCTAAAGGAATCGAATCAGTGGCTACAAACGAAAGCCGGAAACTTAATCCGTTGTAGATTTTTAAATTTAAATAAATAAATCCCATCTGCGTGAATGTTGAAACATATGGCTATGATCCGATCAATTGATTCCTCTTTTGAAAATATTTACAAATTCCCATTTCATCCTCATTAAATGGTGAATTTCTTTCAGCTTCTTCGAGGTGCTAGTGACGCAGAACTTCGTCAATATGACATATCAAGGGATCCGGGTAAATATCTTTATACGAATCAGGGCAGCATGGATACACTTTCGGAAAAGGCCGACTATAAACAAACATGTAGCGCTTTCAGAATTCTTGGCTTCTCGGACGATGAAATAAACACCGTATGGAAAGTGATAGCAGCCATTCTACATTTGGGAAATGTGGAATTCAAATGTAAGTATTGATGATCATGGCTTTATAGAACATTTCTATGAAAGGACTGATTTTTACTGATGATGCCATCAATCAAAAAGAGTTCAATCAACACCACATGCTTACTATATGTATTTTATAAATCGTTTCATTTCAGTGCAAGAGGAATCAATCAGTATATCAAATAAATCGGCCTTGTTGTCCGCAAGCAAATTGCTAGATGTTACCGAGGATGAAATGCGTGCTTCGCTGATGGAACGAACGATTGCAGCACGTGGTGATGTTATGAAGAAAACACATAATGTCCCTGAGGCGAAATTTGGACGCGACGCATTGGCCAAAGCGATTTATGATGGACTCTTCACGTGGATTATAAATAAAATTAATCAGGCCATTTTGCCGAAAACAAAATATCGAAACACTGTTATTGGGGTGCTGGATATTTATGGCTTTGAGATTTTCGATGTAAACAGTTTTGAACAGTTCTGCATTAATTATTGTAATGAAAAACTGCAGCAGTTGTTTATCGGTGAGTTCATGAAATTATTTTCCATGCACATACATATTTACAAAGGCAGACATTGCACAGACAATAAATGACTGAAAGTGAAGCGCAATGAAAGTGTGCATTCCGCAAAATTGCAATTATTGCAATCGGAAAACGAAACTATTTATGTTTTGCTGTAATTTTAATTTATGCACATTCTTCTTCTTTCATTTTAAACGCAATGCAATAACCGCTATTTGTATGGAAACAGAAGATCTGTTTCTAGGCATGAAATTAATTATATGCTTTTGTAATTTCCAGAATTGGTGCTTAAACAGGAACAAGAGGAGTACAATCGTGAGGGCATTGAGTGGACCAACATTGAATATTTCAATAATCAGGTATGTTCTTAAAGCAATTAATTCGGCAGAAAGTTTTAATGATATTCGCCTTCGCCTAGATAATTTGCGATCTGATTGAACAACCTCACAAAGGCATCATATCCATAATGGATGAAGCATGCCTCACAGTGGGCAAAGTTACCGACGAGACTCTACTCGAAGCCATGGACAAAAGTTTGTCACATCACGCTCACTACACAAGTCGTCAGTTGAAACCCATGGACAAGGCACTGAAACACAGAGAAGATTTCCGTATCACGCACTATGCCGGCGATGTGATCTACAGTATTAACGGATTCCTCGAGAAAAATAAGGACACTCTGTTCCAAGATTTCAAGCGGCTTCTTTACCATTCGAAAAACAAGAATTTAAGTTCAATGTGGCCGGAGGGTGCACAA
Source organism: Microchrysa polita (assembly GCA_949715475.1). NCBI lineage: Eukaryota > Metazoa > Arthropoda > Insecta > Diptera > Stratiomyidae > Microchrysa > Microchrysa polita. Next base: position 79,336,321 of record OX454418.1, on the reverse strand, counting down.
GACATTTTGAAGACAACAAAACGACCGCTCACTGCCGGAACGTTGTTCCATCGTTCAATGGTCGAATTGGTGGCGACGTTAATTAAGAAGGAACCTTTCTATGTTCGTTGTATTAAGCCGAACGATATTAAGAGTCCGTCCGTGTTCGACGATACTCGTGTTGAACATCAAGTACGCTATTTAGGCTTGCTGGAAAATGTACGTGTTCGTCGTGCAGGTTTCGTGCATCGGCAACGCTACGACAAGTTCTTGCTGCGATACAAAATGACGTCGGAATATACGTGGCCTAATTTCCGCGCCGGCTCGGATAAGGACGGCGTCAAGGTGTTGATAAATGAAAAAGGATTCGCTAACGATGTTAAGTTTGGACACACAAAAATATTTATAAGGTAAACCAATCGCAATCATTGTAGATTAGAACTCAGCTAATGTAAAAACTTTCCTATTATAGGTCTCCTCAAACTCTCTTCGCCCTGGAAGCACAGCGCAACGATATGATTCCCAATATTGTTATTTTCCTGCAAAAACAAGTCCGCGGCTGGTTGTGTCGTCAACAATACAAGAAAATGAAAGCTGCCATAAAAATTATGAAATACTATCGCAACTACAAACTACGAGCATACGTTGGCGATTTGGCGCAACGTTTCAAGAACGCCAAAAACCTTCGCGACTATGGCAAAACAATTCCATGGCCCAAGGCACCGTTGGTCGCGAAATCGGCCGAACCGCATTTGCGTCAAATCTACAACAATTGGCGTGCCTATATGATATTGCGAAAATTCCCCCGATCCGAATGGCCACAAATGCGTTTGCAAATTATTGCGGCAAGTGCCATACAGGGACGTCGTAAATACTGGGGACAAGATCGTAAATGGATCGGTGACTATTTGGCGAATACGCATGAGAATTCAGCGTATTCAGCGTATAATGGTAGTGTGAAGAATTTAAAGAATACGGACAGTTTTCGATTTGTTATGTTCTCGGCGTTTGTGAAGAAGTTCAATAAGTGCAATAAGAGTGCCGAACGTGCCGTTGTGCTGACGGATAATGGTGTCTATAAGTTGGATGGTGCGAAGAATAAATTTAAGAATATGAAGAGATCGATATTTATCAAAGATGTGAGTATAATGTTTTTGTAATTTTTTTTTTAATTTTATGGAACTGATACAGTGAGGCAAGCAACGATTGTGCAAAGAGCTGACTGTAGAAACAATTGCCGCCAATATGGACAACGGATCAATGCACCCAGCTTTTGTTCTATTTCTTTTCGGTATTTCATAATCGTGGTTAGCCAAACTGCAGTTGCTTCGCGTCTTCTACAATGTCCCTGCACCCTAAATCCCTCGGCGACTCGCCCAGTTTAAATCAATGTAGATACTTTCTATATTCAACATGTCCCAAAAGGAATTTTTACCTCACCATGCTTCCGATTAACCAACTTCGTTATCCATGGAATCATACCATTTTTTCAGTAAATCGTGTCTTTATGCACTCTTCCGCTTTGGAACTCCGATTGCACTGGCCACCATTTACCGTAGTGCCTCTTCGTTTCTCTTACTAAAATGAATATTGGAATTATTCCAGAGACTACCTAACTAGCCTCGTGAAGAACCGACTGGCCGAAGGTCTACCAAAAAACGTTTTAGCTCCTTCAAAAAAAGATGTAAGAGGGCCAAACGCATTGCGTGTAATAGCTTTTGCGAAAGTATGCAAGCGTCATATGAAACTTAGAAAAAAATTAGAAAAATGATGGCACCAAAGCCATCTATCCCGAGTCTTCTTCAAAAAGAAGACGGATCGTGGACGTCTGCCTGAAACGATTAAGTGTCTCCTTGATGCAGTTTCTCCGAGAAGCTTGGCAACTGCACCACCTGAGTTTGTTACGAGTCACACGGAACTGCGTGACATTGAATCTATACTATCTCGTGAGAAAATATTATGGGCTATATCTAGCTTTTAACCGTTTAAATCTGGTGGACATTATGGTATTATCCCGCTAGACCTCTAGCAATGCGTAGATATTACCTATCCATGGATATGCTTTCTATCCAGTATGTCTCCGTCTAGTATATATTCCTCGCATATAGAGGTGCGGGTTACGTTTATAAAACAAACGGACAGAAGCTTCCACGCACGTCCTAACGACATTAGGCCCATTCGTTTCTCTTCTATTATGATCAAAATGCTTGAACGACTTGTTGATACTCATCTACGAAGTATCATTCCGCCGCACCTCAAACATGCTTACTGGAAAGCACGCAGCTGCACTGTCTACACGCTGGCTGTGTTCCAATAACTTTAAATTGAATCTCGGGGTCTGCAGTCAACGTGTCAATGTGCCTACTCGCGAATATGCTACTAAGATCTAGAAGCATCTACACCACATTGGGATAGTAAGACGCCCCTGCAACAACAGAGCATTGTCCTATAGGAGAGCACACGAGCAGGCTCCGCATCCCTCATTACGAGCACTGCAAAAAGTTGTGAATTTAAGAATTTATCTACTGCTGCTGAAATCGCGTTCAACTTACATCTTGCGCGACCACATCGCAATTGTTTTTCCCACGGGGCGCATGATTAGTTAGTTTAGTTAGTAATTTGATTGGCTGTTTTTTTTTCGATTTTTCTATGTGCCCAATTTGTAGTTTAGGCTCGGATATTGACAATCCTGTTTTTGTTGCTGTTTTAGCGGCACAAGCGGAGAAACATTTCAAATAATCGCACATAATTCATTCGAAGATGGTGGGCATCCAATAGCGTTTCTTTGTCTGTATGTACTACCAGCAAGAGCTTTAAGAATTTTGATTCTGCTTCTAAGTTTGGCACAGATGTTTTCAGCATAGGTGTTGAATTTTCCAGAGTTGTCAATGGTGACACCAAGGATTTTTTTTTATACATGGCCAAGAGCCGCAAAACCCCATCGACACAAGTGGGGAAACACAAAATTAACAACCCTGTCCGCGCCTTTGCCGATTTTAAGTAGCTCTGTTTGCTTCGCTTGTTTGATATGTTATTGTGCTGCACCAAACCAGCGTCTTTCCCTGTGTCCATTGATCAATCGCTTAGAAAATATTTTCTTAGAAATTCGCGACGTAGGCTTGCAATTTCTTTGTTTTACCAGTAATTTGTCTGGCACTGGGAGCTACCACTTGTTACAACGACTGCGAGCTGCGAGCTTCAATTTAAGTGAGTATAAAAACGCCACGCCACGATTCAATGTGCAAAAACTTAAAGATCCATCAACAGTACGTGCAGTTTCTAGCGCATTGTGCGAGGTAGCTAGTGCACAAACGCCAGGTATGCTTCTTCTATTGATGATAGATGGAACATTATGAAGGACGCTTTTATATCGTGTGGCGAAACATTTGTGGGCAGACTTCAGCGAGGTAGGAGACCATTTATCAGCGACGATACATGGTCTCTGATAACTGCATGGAAGAGAATTAAAGAGCAATTGAACTCGGCTACTGACACTACAGTCAAGCAACAACTGAGGACCGAGTACAATTCTCTTCAAAAGACGTGATAAACGCAACAACATGAAAGCGTTAGCGGTGGAGGCAGAAGATGCGGCTTACCGTGATGACAGTGGGACCCCTTACAAGCTCATTAAGCCATTGACTGGCAAATCTTTTACCCATGAGCATCCTGTAAAAGATAAAGACGGGTCTCTGCTAGTCACAGACGAACAACAACTGCGCCGATGGAGAGAGCATTTTATGGAGGTACTTAACAACAACTTCAACCCTTCAAGCCCACCTCCACCGAAAGCAGCAAGTCTTCCGCAAATGGCCAGAATTAATAACGGTTTACCATCCAAGCTACTACAAAAAGCAGATAAGATCTTGGAAATAGGATGTCACTAACACATCCTGCGGCCTTAGTCCAATGTTGGATTGTCGCGCCTGTTATTTATTTTTCATTATATTACCATCCAAGCTAGAAATAATTAAGGCCCTTAAATCATTGGAAGCTGGTAAAGCCCCGGGGGCAGACGGTATCCCCATGGAACTTTTGAAAGCGGATATCAACGCTACAGCGGATATGCTTCTACCCCTGATCCAAGAGTGTTGGAAAACCGAGACTCTCCCCCAAGAATGGAAGAAGGGCGTCATTGTTAAAATCCCTAAGAAAGGAAATCCCAAGGATTGCAATAATTGGCGTGGAATCTGTCTCCTCCCTGCAGTCTCTAAACTGATGGCTAAAATAATATTGGACCGGATCAAGACAACGATCGACCGCACTCTGAACAATGAACAAGGTGGTTTTCGTGAGGGTTTTTCGTGTAGCGATCATATCAACACCCTCCGAATCATAATTGAACAATCCGCTGAATTGAGATCCCCGTTACATCTTATGTTCATTGACTTCGAGAAGGCGTTTGACAGCGTTGACCGGGCTTATATCTGGACAGCCTTACATGGGAGAGGCATACCAGAGAAACTTATTTCCATCATAAAGGAGTCCTATAATGGAGCCCAATGTCATGTCTTGCACAAGGGTGCATTGCCCAGTCCTTTTGAGGTGAATAATGGAGTCAGACAAGGCTGTATTTTATCACCAATGCTGTTCCTTATTACCATCAACGATGTAATCTGCGATTCTCTACGCGACCATAAAAGAAGGGTATCAGGTGGAAGTTATTCGATTACCTTCAGCACCTGGACTACGCCGACGACATTTGCCTTCTCTCAAACACACCAGATCATCTGGCTCAAATGACGCATGCTTTGCATCGTGGAAGTCGAAGTGCTGCCTTAAAAATTAATGCCGCTAAGACTAAATACATGAGCTTGTCATCAGGAGGGCAAAACACCGTTTCTATCTCCGGACAACCGATAGAAAAAGTCGAGGACTTTACTTACCTTGGAAGCGTAGTGACTGCGGATGGAGGGGCTGATGCCGATGTAGAGTCGCGTATAAATAAAGCCCGAGCAGTATTTTTTCAGTTTGACTCCTTTCTGGCAAAACCACAACATCTCCAGAAATACCAAACTCTGGATCTTCGAAAGCAATGTAAAATCTGTGCTTTTATATGGGTGTTCCACGTGGAAGGTGACCAGGAACATTACCACAAAACTGCAAACTTTCGTGAATCAGTGCCTACGACGCATCCTACGAATTCGCTGGCCTGAGGTAATACATATATAACGACGACCTCCTCAAAATTACTCGCCAAAATAGGATAGGCATCGACATCAAACGGCGAAAGTGGCAGTGGATAGGTCACACACTTCGAAAAGAGCCAAAAAAACATTTCTAAACAGGCTCTAGATTGGAATTCTCAGGGAACCAATGCTAGCCGTCGTGCGGGACGACCCAAAAATACATGGAGAAGATCTGTTGAGGCAGAGGGAAAATCTATAGGCAAATCGTGGGACCAGCTAAAGGCGATGGCTGCTAATAGGCAGAGGTGGAAAAGAGGCGTAGTCAATGCCCTATGCCGCCTAGTTTAGAAAAAGCGCCGTGACAAATCTCTTGGCTCCTCTATTCGATGGAGAATATCCCGCAGTAACTACCGGCTGTGCTGGCTGGCGAAGTTCGTCCAACATTTTTTACCCCTCATGCATTTTGGCATGCCTTGTTGCAAGCCGTGACTCACGCATATTTGTTTGCTTCTTGAAACTGTCTGTGCTTATCACTCCGCAGGGGAGTCTGGGTCCTTGTGACACAGGGCATTCGGTGGTACAACGATTTTTGGCGAGTTGCGCCACCACGTACCCGAGAAGCGCAGGGAGGCCCCTTGAATTGTTGATACGCCATGGCGTAGATCTATAAGAAGACCATTCGCGCGATAATGTTCCCGTGTTCTCGAGTCTTGTACTGACTGACTGACTTTCTCCCATTCGTTTGCGGAAGGTTAGTCATAAACAGGCCGAGCACGATGCGGTGGTTCCTTGATGGGGAGGTGTCACCATAAGTAATCGTGTGAGCTTCGGAGCTGGCGGCTTCGCATAACCCGAACCTCGAAGGGGCTAGTTATAGAGAATGCCAAAACGTTCGAAGGACCGGGAGATAAAGGCGTAAAGCATAGGCTCTCCCCTGACGGTAAACCCGTAGATGGTAAACTGGTCTGTGCTTATCAGGAACCCAGATACGAATAAAACTACTCATGTTCTTACAGTGGTCGCAAACAATTGCGACATCAATTTGTTCCTCTCTCATAGAATGTCTTGGCCGATTGTGCCACCTGCCGCTTGATATGGTGGACGCTTCACACTAAAATGACGGCAGTTCCCTCTATTAACCTACCTTACAAGCACATTATTTGACCACTTCCGCGGCTGGCAATTCTTTGATAGTTCAAATCAAATCCGTTGTTACGTTGGTCCAGAGCTGTATAAACTCATTTCGGTTGAATAAAAAATCCTTTCTGCTCGCTGCCCCAGTTTTCTTCTGATATGCCCAAATTCAAAGCACTTAAAACATTTTTCAAGTTAAAGTTTCTGCAAGTCGGCAATCCAATCGTTATATTGCCTATCTCTAGGATTTTCCTGGGTGCTCCGGTGGGTATAGTATTGATAATGATTTTGCTCAGCATGCCCTTCCCAGCCGATCGTTTCTGGAAGACTAAGCAGATGACAGATGTCTTCACTGATTGTAACCGCATTGGAGTTATTACATTCAATTTTGTTTCCTGGTACAATATTTTAACCTCTGCACCTCTGTAAAAGATAGAGCCCCAACGAGTCCGGTGGTATTTTCGCGTCGTCCCAAAAGGTTCATTCAAGTAGCCTCAGATTAGGATTTCTATAAAAGTGCATTTGATTCTTGCTACTGATACAAGATTGCTATTCCAGCAATGTAATCGCTTTGTGATGATAAAGCCCATCCAATATCACTAAAGAGTTTCGCTGCATAAAATTGCAATTTTTAGTCAGCTCATTCGCTTATTCGTTGACACGTCTCTTTCGTGTCCAAGTCCCCTAAATGATTTCTTTATCGCCAATCATTTTTTTACACAATTCTCGAATGCCTCGTAATTAAAAAAAAATCCAATGGTATAGATATTGGCTTGAAAGACGCTGTGTCAGAGGATATGGCGACGTAATCGATAAAATGTACAGTAGGAACAACGATCTAAATGCACTGGCCGGCAGCTCCTGGGGCAAGGACAATGAAACTATGCTGATTACTTACAAAACGATAGGTCGAGCAACTTCTGACTATGTCGCACCGGTGTGGTCACAAGCCGTTTGTGACAGAAACTGGAATAAGATCCAGGCATACCAGAATGCTGCTCTACGTATCGCTACAGGTTGCCACCTGATCGTCCCAGGATCATCTTCGTCAGGAAACCAGCATGTTACCAGTACGTGATCATAATCTTTTCCTGTCTTTTCAATATCTGGTCGGTTGTTATCGAGAGGATCACCATCATCTCATGGGCAATACTTCCCCTCCACGACATGTCAGGAGTGGACTTAGAGATCTCTCTAGAGATGTCCAGAGATACAACGGGTACCTCCCGATATACATATTTATATCAATTCATACCTATTTCGAATAGCCATCCAGAACATTTGTCCGAGCTGCGGTGGTGCGGGAATTTTGTCCATGAGGTTACGATTAGGATGATCCTCTCGATAACAATCTACTAAATATTGTTTTGTAAGTAGTCGATTGTGGTCACGTATTGGCATCAAATGTGTCTCCTGATGTAGGTGGTCCTGGGCAGACATCAGAAGGCATCCTGTAGCTGTGCGTAGAGCAGCATTTTGGCAGACTTGGATTTTGTTCCAGCTTGTGTTACAGAGACCTTGCGACCAAACTATGGATTCGACTTATAATTCGGATTCGACTTATAGTTCGTCGTCGTTTTCGTCCGTGATCTCCAGGGACAAAAACGTGGCAGCTGCAATGGGGTTTTCCCATAGTGAGAGGGGGGTGAAATTAGTGGGTGCTGGGCATTGAAACAGATGGGCCACATCGTGAGGCATGCCAGCGCAGGATTTATTGACCTTATCAAACGCGTTTGATAGGTCAATCGCCACCATAATGGGTCTATGGCACGTAGTTTAATCCATCTCTTACAGGTGTAGTTGTTGTTGTTGTTGTAGCGATTCAAGAGATTTTTTTTCTTTTTCTTCTCTTGAATCGAAGGGGGTCTTGGCAGCTCTTGGCCGTTTTAACAACGGGTAGCTCCGGGACGATTTACATCGAAGAACCGGCTGCCGTAGGAGCATTTTATCGACAACACAAACATCCATGGGTCACAGTGGGATTCGAACCCACGCACCGGCAACTCAGAGATAGAGTGACATCTCTGCCACTGAGCCACCGAATGCCCCAACAGGTGTAGTGATTGCGTCCAGAGCAGTAGTCGTACTATGCATGCGTCTAAATCAGTGATTCTCAACCGGTGGGGCGCGCCCCCCAAGGGGGGCATCACGGCCTTCCAAGGGGGGCGCGAAATGGAATTAATATTTCGATGAAAATATAGTCAAAAAATATCGTCAGGGAACTTCATGCACTAATGGGTTAATATCGCAGAGAATTGACTACGACAGAACAGAATGAGATACTCATATACATATGTACATACATGTTTAAACAATAATGCATCTAACATACAACTTCAATATAAATCCAAAGCTTTCTGCTGGACAATTGTTCTATTCTATCAACGCTCGATACCTATTTCATTTTTCTGGAAAAATACCGCTTACTTTTATTACCAGTCAAGGCATAAGCATGCCGATTATGTTATTAATCGTTTTGCTTAGCAAGGGTGTGTACATCTCGTCAACGTTAATAACGCAATAAGTGCATACGCTATTTAGTAGTTTATTTCGCCGTACGTTTACAGTGAATTATAATGTCTTCTATTGCCGGTAAGAAAATATTTCTCTGGAATATTACAAGAGAAATAAATTCATATGAATTAAAATTATTACAGCATCCTCCAACAAAAAAAGAAAGTACTCAGATGACTACATCAAATATGGATTTACTGCCATAGAAAAGAACGGGGTGACTGTTCCACAATGTGTGGTATGCTATACCGTTTTAAGTAATGATGCCTTAAGACCAGTTCGCCTGGAACGTCATTTGAATAACGTTCATGCAGCTCTAAAGGACAAACCGAAAGAGTTTTTTATAAGCAAATTGGAGTCCCTAAAAAAAGTTAAGCTAGGTCCAAGTGGCACGAGGAGTGCAGACTCCGAAAAAAATACTGTGGCCTCCTATGAAATTGCACTGCTTATCGCGAAATCGAAGAAATCACATACTATTGGAGAGTCTCTGATAAAACCATGTATTTTAAAAGCCGCAGAAATAGTGTTGGGCACTGAAGCAACGAGTAAGCTTAAAGACATACCGCTGTCAGACAGTACGATTAAGCGTCGGGTAGATGAAATGGCAGCTGATGTAGAAAGTCAACTCCTTGAGAAAATTAAAAACTCACCGTATTTTTCTCTGCAATGTGATGAGACAACGGATATTGCAAAATGCTGCCAGGTTCTTGTTTATGTTCGATACATAGACATCGAAGAAAATGTCTTCAAGGAAGACTTACTAATTTCGGCCACTCTTAAAACTACCTCAAAAGCAGCTGATGTAATGGCTATTATTGATGAGTTTTTCAAAAAAAATGAACTACAATGGGCGAAACTGGCGGGTATATGCACAGATGGAGCCCCTGCCATGCTAGGTCGCGATTCCGGATTTGCTAGTTTGATGAAAAAAAAGAATCCGTCAATGGTCACAACACATTGTATTATCCATCGACAAGTACTTGCTTCAAAAACGCTCCCAGCTTGTTTAAAATCAATTTTAAATGTATCAATTAAAGTTGTCAATTTTATCAAAAGCAGCGCTTTGAACACTAGGTTGTTTAAGCAGTTATGCCAAGAAATGTCCTCGGAATATGAGCAATTGCTATTCCATACTGAAGTAAGGTGGCTGTCAAAAGGCAACATGTTGCACAGACTAGTAGCTTTAAGAGACGAAGTATGTGCATTTTTAGAAGAAAAACAAAGTCCTCTACTTTCTTCATTTCATTCCGAACATAATTTCGTGGGATTAGCGTACCTCGCAGATATTTTTGACCATCTAAATGAGCTTAACCTCAGTTTGCAAGGCTCGGGAAAAAATGAGAACAGCAATATTTTTAAAAACGAGGACAGAATCCAGGCCTTTGTCAAAAAAATCAATTTATGGATCAAAAAAGTTTCCATGGGTAATTTTACATCTTTCGTGAACTTGGCAAAATTAGTTTCAGATAAGGAATTGGCCACAGACCTAAGAACTGAGATTGTCCAACATCTTCAGATTCTCGCATCCGAATTTTCAAAATATTTTCCCGAAGAAAGAAGTGACATAATACTAATAAAAAACATGGTACGCAATCCGTTTACTTCTAACGTAGAAGACTTGCCTGATGAGCTGCAGGAGGAAGCTATTGATTTGCAAAATGACAGAACGGTGAAAGATAGTTATGAAGCACGAGGTCTGGAAGAGTTCTGGATCAAAAGTGGGAGATCATATAAAATCCTTCAAAATGTTGCGGTTAAATTTTTGGTGCTCTTTTCCACGACATACTTATGCGAGCAAGGATTTTCTGCTCTTCTCTTAATAAAAAACAAACAACGGAATAGACTTGATGCTGCTGCTGATATGAGAATTGCGGTGACAAATATTGCACCTCGAATATCCGATTTAGTAAAAAAAATTCAACATCAAAGGTCGCATTGAACATTGGACTTAAGTGCTTCATTTCTCAAAACAGTTAACAAATATGTATCGAATGAATTCAAAAATGTAAATATGTTATAATACTGCGTGCGTTTAATATATATAATTTCTAATCAGTGTCGCTTGTATTTTTTATTTTATGACATGAGCATAGTGGATATTACACCATGAAAGGAGCTAACGGAAACAAACATCCCTATTTTTTTCTTCTACATATCGATTTCTAGTGGGGGGGCGTCAGGATTTGTAAACCGCTCAAGGGGGGCACCGGATCCAAAAGGTTGAGAACCACTGGTCTAAATCCATGCTGATGGGGTTCTAGCTTCGCATGAGAAACGAGAGTGCGGTAGATAAGGGCCTCCAGCGTCTTTGCTACAGGTGATAGAATCGTTATCGGTCTGTAGGAAGTTCCTAGTTTGGCACTTTTCCCTGGTGGGACTTGTTTCCAGATGTCGGGGACGGCAAGCGTGGACATTGACAATTTAAAGACTGCCGTGAGATACTCAATGGCTGGAAGATGTTTTAGCATGGCCATTGAAATGCCATCGGGTCCAAGGGCCTTAGAGTTTTTTGCATTCTCAATGACTGTTTTAACCTGGTCCGGGGTGTACATTGGTACAGAATCAACATTTCGGTTGCGAAACCGTCTTCTAATTTTGCCCTTGAGACCATCGGGCTTGGGATGTTCAATAAATTGCTTATTGAACTGGCTCGCACACTGAAGAGGATTGCTTATTTCTTTCTTGCCGAAGGTTATGGCTATATTGCGCTTATCTTTTTTGGCGTTCGAAAGGGCACGGACTGTCATAACTCAATGATGCACGTTCGGTTTCTGAATTACAACTGGTTTATTATCTTCAACTGTTTATTATGCTATGTGGAATGGGCGCATTCATAGAGCGCTTTAGTAGAAGTTATGATAACTTTTCCCCCACAAAATTAAATTCAATATCAAAAAATTAAAATTCGATTAACTTGAATGTAAATGAACAATGTATCAACAGTAATTATTGAATGAAATGAAAATTATAAATTGAAAAATCGAATTTGTAAGAAAACGTTTTAAATTTAAAGGATTGATTTTCATTGCAACTGGGGAATTTAAAAGAAAACGAGACCGAGGCTAATTTCGGGCGCGGCCGAAATTTGGATACCCTTCGCTCCCCTCGGTCTAAAAGTTTTTTCGGGCTTACCTATGACTAGTGTTCAGTCCTCCCCGCTTCCATGCTATTGAATTTTCTCATAGGTGCTGTGGCGAGGATTTATTGGGCGAAGCGGGACGTGGGTTTCTTATAAGAACCAAAAAGAGGGGGAAGGGGGTTGTAGGGCAGCCCTATGGCCTTCCCATCAATTTTTACGTATGTTTGTGGCATAAATTAAAACATATTTGGTTCAGATTGGTGGACAAATCAATAAGGTTTTCTTCGAAGAACCTAATTTGGGGGTTGGGTTTATATGCCAGCCCCATGACCCCATGTTCCGATATAATTCATTTTTGCATATGTCTTGTACTATCACTAAAAATACATTTCCATGAGGTTTAGTTGAAATTTGTGTCCAAATAAAAAAGTATTTTTTAGAAGAACCTAATTTTGGGGGTCAAGTTTGTGTGGCAGCCCCACGACTCCATAGTCCGATTTCACGTTTGTTATGTGGCATCAATAGAAATATAATTTTTTGAGGTTTCATTGAAATTGGTGTGCAAATAAAAACGTTTTTCTTAGAAAACTTTAATTTAGGGGGCTAGGTTTGTATGGTAGCCCCATGACCACATAGATCGACTCCATCTATTTATACATATGTTTTGTGTCATCAATAGAAACACATTTGTGTGAAGTTTGGTTGAAATTGGTGTATAAATAAAAAAAATTTCTTAGAAGAACTTAATTTGGGGAGCTAGGTTTCTACGACAGCCCCATGACTCCATGATCCGATTTGGTCCATTTTTACATATGTTTTGTGGTATTACTAGAAACACATTTGTGCGAAATTTGATTGAAATCGATGAGAAAATAAAAAAGTTTTTCTAAGAAGAACATAATTTGGGGGACTAGATGTGTATGGCAGCCCCACGACCCTATTGTCCGATTTGGTCGATTTTTACATATATTGTGTGTTCCCAATTAAAACACATTTGTGTGAAATTTGATTGAAATTGGTGCATAAATAAAAAAGTTTTTCTAAGAAGAACCTAAAATTGGGGGGTAGGTTTGTATGGCAGCCCCACGACCCCCTTGTCGGATTATAGCGATTCAAACATACAAACTGCCTGCAATAAAAAGAAGCATGTGTGCAAAATTTCAGCTCCATAGCTTTTAAACTGGCCGAGCAAAACGCGTCGCAACAGACAGACAGACGGACAGACGGACAGACGGACAGACGGACATCGTCCAATCGACTCAGCTCGCCACGCTGATCATATATATACATATTTTATATGGTCGGAGATGCTTCCTTCAATGCGTTACAAACTTCATGACAAAGTTAATATACCCTTTACGCTTAATAAGCGAAGGGTATAAAAATTAGACCTGATTGAATGATGCGTCGTATGTAAGACGTTGGGGTTGATTTCGTTGTCGTCCGGAACGTCTCACAGATTCCGAAATCGCAGCGGGCTCATTTGTGACAATTTTTTGCGGTGATAGGTCGGTTTGGGCTGTTTCCGGCGATGGGGTTTCATTCGGTTCGGGGTTTTGTTCGTTAATCGGAGAACTTAATATTGGGGACTCGTTAATTTCAATGGTTGGGTCGCGTTCGCCTGGTGGAGTTGAAATAGATTCTCCAACTTTATGCATCTGGTCGATGTGACGCTTCCAAACTCGTCCATCGTCAAGCAGAACATTGTAATGAACTGGTCCTAATTTCGCTGAAATTCTTCCGAATTGATATTTGGCATCGTAATAATCTCGAACAGAAACGCGTTCGCCTGCGTGAAATGTACGAACTGCTATCTTTGGTTGCTGATGCTCGACTTTCTTCGATGGAATCAGCAAATCCAACCTAGAGCGGATTTGTCGCTTGAACATCCTTTGCGATGGAGAAACGTTAGTCGTCGGGTGAATGGTCCGGCGATAGCATAGTAGGATCGTTGCTAGCTCCTTTTCCAACTCTTGCTGAGTACACCTTTGCGCTTTTAGTTTATTCTTCAAAATTTGGACGTACCTTTCGGCTTGTCCGTTCGTCGCTGGGTGGTAAGGGGCACTGCGCTTGTGGATTATACCATTCATTTTCAAAAACTGTTGGAACTCATGAGAAATGAACTGAGGTCCATTGTCACTGACTAATACCTTCGGTAACCCAAATGTAGCGAAAATATTTCGGCATATTTTTATTGCCTTGGATGTAGTTATTTCGCTCATGATGTGTATCTCAGGCCATTTGCTATATGCGTCGACCAAGACAAAAAAATATTTTCCCATAAATGGTCCCGCAAAGTCTATGTGTACTCGATCGAATACACTCTCTGGTGTTTGCCAAGCGTGTGGTGTGCATTTGATCGGATTTGGTCGATTCTCCTGGCAAGACAAACAGTTGCGGGTAATTTGTTCGACGGCGTTGTCAAGACCAGGCCACCAAACATAGCTACGGGCCAATGACTTCATGCGTGATGTACCGAAATGAGCTGTATGCAACTCCTGTAGGATCAATTGTCGAAGCGGTGGAGGAATATAAACGCGTGTTCCTCTCAGTAAGCATCCTTCTTGCAATGCGAATTCATCTTGGTCCACTAGAAAGCGATCTTTTTTGTCGACCAAAATGCCCTTTTGAAGACCATGAACAAGCTTGCTGGTGGATTCGTCATCGGCTGTAGCTTCGGCAAGTTTTGGAACAGTTATTGGCAAATTTTCGATTAAATTTACTTCAATGAAATCAATTTCAGATATTGATTGGCTGTGATCTGTTTGCGGGAGCCTTGAGAATGCGTCGGCATTTCCGTGATCACTCGATTTTCTGTAACGAATTTCGTAATCGAACGATGATAAAAAGATTGCATAGTGCTGCATTCGTGTTGCTGACAGAGTTGGTAAGCCTTTGTCGGGTGACAAAATTTGTGTTACGGGCTTATTGTCACACTGCAGAATGAAATGGCGTGCATAGACGTACTGATAGAACTTTTTTACGCCAAATATAATTGCGTACGCCTCACGATCTAATTGACTGTACCTTTGTTGTGTCGGTGTTAGTGTCTGTGAGGCAAATTGAATCGGTCTCTCTGTGCCATCCGGCCAAATGTGGCTTAAAACAGCTCCTACTCCAACTGGACTCGCGTCTGTAGCTAACACCAATGGCAATGTTGTGTCATAATGAACCAAATGGTCAGTTGAGAGCATTTCTTGTTTAACTGCATTAAATGCCTTTTCACATTTGTGATCCCATTTGAAGGGAATGTCATCTTTCAGCAGATTTGTAAGTGGGTATAAAATCGTGCTGAGATTTCTGAAAAATCGCCCGTAATAATTAATTAAACCGATGAACGATCGTATTTCATCTTTGTTGGTTGGCACTTTGAGCTTTTGGATTGCTTCCACCTTCTTTCTCATTTTGTGAATGCCTTGTTTATCGATCCGATATCCGCAGTACGTGATGGAGTCAGCCAAAAATTCACATTTGTCGAAGTTGACACGCATATTATGCTTATCCAAACGTTGAAGCACTGTTTCAAGACGTTGCATATGAGTTTCGTCATCCGGAGCAGTAATCTTGATGTCATCTAGAAATACCGTAACTCCTTCGATGTCCTTCAGCACGTTCTCGATTTCACGTTGCCACTTTGCAGGACCCGATGCAATGCCATACATTAAACGTGTTGGTCGGTAAAGTCCTTTGTGTGTTGATAGCGTTAAGAACTTTTGATCGGCTTCGTGTACTTCCATCTGTAGGTACGCCTTGGTTAGATCGATCTTTGTGAATTTACTGCCGCCTGCCATTTGAAAAAACAACTCCTCTATAGATGGTAGTGGATGTTCGTCGATATGCATACGAGGATTTACAGTGATCTTGTAATCTCCGCAAATTCTCACTCTATCGTCAGCTTTCGGTACAGGAACAATTGGAGTAGCCCATTCGCTGGTGTCGACTTTTACTAACACTCCTGAACTAACCAACTCATCGAGCTCATTTTCGATACGAGAGCGCATTGAAAATGCAACTTTACGTGCCTTAATGAAGATTGGTGTAACTTCCTTCTTCATATGGATGCGTGCTTTCATCCCAGTAATTTTCCCCATCGAACTCGTGTCAAATACTCTAGGATATTTTTGCCTCAATCTTTGTAACGCCGTCCGTTGATCCAATTCATTAACAGATTGTTTACCGTGGAAGACAGTATTCCAATCCAACGGCAAAGTAGACAACCATTCTCGCCCCAGTAACGGATGACGATTCGACTTAACAATATAAATTGGAAGACGAAATGTCTTACCTTTCGAAGTGACGTTGACCAATGAATACCCCAACACTTCGATGTCGTTACCAGTGTAGCTGATCAGATCTATGTCTGATTGATGCAAATCGTTGACGTTCCCAATGAGTCTCTCGAAATCCAAACAATCCATAATTGTCACGGGAGCACCGCTGTCAATTTCGAAATCTATAAAACAAGAATTGATAGGTAGATTAATCCAAATTTTGCGACGTGAAAAACGCTTAGCTTCGGCAGATGTTTCCAATGTGTCCTGTGCGATATGTGTTACAGTTGAGGTTGAAACACTGAACAATTCCTCTAAGTGTAGCGGCTCGTCTTTGCAATTGTTCGCTTCGATGTTGCAGAGTGCCTCTACGGGAGGTGCGGCGTGTTGGACCAAGTCGGTGTAATTCGCTTCACTCTTCGATTTCGATTTTTTCACCTTGATGCATACCCGACGGATGTGACCGGCCGTTGCACAAAATGTACAATACAAATGTTTCTTCGTACATTTCTTCGTACTGTGGTTATCGCCGCAACGATAACAACCACGCGGCTTGTCTGCAACACTTGTTGTAGCATCCTCCTTTTTCACAATTTTGGTTTTGTAATTTCGCTTGTGTCGTACGTTGTTGACTTCCTTCCAATTGTGCGCTATTTCGGCGTTACCTTTATCCGACAATTCTAGCGCCTTTGCCGTTTTCAGTGCCGTACTTATGGTTAAATCACTGGTTTCCAGTAAACGATTTCGAATCTTTTGGCTTTTTAAGCCAAACACGAATTGATTCCGCAGCGCTTTATCAAGATACGTGCCAAAATTGCAATTATTCGCAATTTTGCGCAACTCGACCAAATATTCGTCCACGGATTGATGTTCTGCTTGCCGGCACAAATGAAAATTGTAATTTTCGACTATCTCGAGAGGTTTCGGGTCGAAATATTCGCACAATATATCGCACAATTGTGTGTATGTTCGCGTTTCGGGCTCAGTTGGTGCTATTTTGTCACACAAAATGTTGTATGTGCGACTGCCCATGTGATGTAACAAATGATGCACTTTTTTATGTTCCGGTGTTTCGTATATGGCAAATGCACTCTCCAGCCGTTTCTGCCACCGTTTCCATAACTTACTAACTTACGGTGGTGCGCATCATGATGTGGATCACCTCTTTCGATGCCCCGCTGTACGCACTAACTTCACTCCGAGGGCGTTATGGGACAACACTATTGAAGCTGTTACGTTCTGGTCGCTTCAGACAATAGGCGAGAACGACAACGAAACTTAGATAACATCCACAGACATGCACAGCAGTTCACGCCTTTCTCCACCGCAACAACAACAATGGCGACTGAGATCTGAGTACATGGTCCCAAAATTCCAGTTTCCGTTCCGTTCTTCTTTTAGGATCGGTCGATGTATCACGCCATACTTTCAAGTTTCGGGAATAGGGCACGATTATCCGGTATCAAACTTATATTCGTTTTAACAGCTGCTGTGTACTGCATGTATGCATTGATCCTTTTATACCCATGTACGCCAGGCTTTATGATTTGTTGCACTTCTTAATGGTGGGTTTCTGGTAAAATTTAGGGCACCAGACTAGTACCTTCAAGCTTCAACGTTGGGGCATTTTTCAAACTACAAAACAAACGCTCCTGGTCATATCCAAGCTCCGGCCATTCACCGAAGAAGATATCGCTTCTACTCACATTTTACGTAATCCATCATTCTGACTTTTTTCGTATATGATAAATGGAGCATTATCATTTAAGAAATTTAAAATTATTTATCCATTACATTGTTGTCGAAACTTCATTGCATCTTTAACTTGTAATTTCAGCTCACATCAATCAGCATCAGTCCCGGAAAAGATCAACTGATTGTCTTCCATTCGCCGCAACACAACGACTTAGTTATATCGCTCACCGGTGAGCATACACCACTGAAAGAGGATCGAGTCGGGGAGCTAGTTGGCTTGGTGTGCAAAAAATACTACGAGTAAGTTTCCCCTATTTCCCATTGATAGATTCTATTTGTTGAATGACGATACATTTCCTCCTAATTACAGCATATGCCAAAAGGATCTTAGAGTAGACGTCAGCTCAACAATACCATGCTATTTGGGCAATAAGTCGCGAACAATTATGATTGAAGGTGTAACGGGTGTCGAGAATCCCAATTTCCGACATAGTGGCGTAAATATTATTTTCGAAGTTCCAACATCGTATTGTGTTTAGGCGACTGTTAGTTCAATATGAAAGTCAGATGGTTGCGTCGCGACTCTTCTTCTTTCTGTGTATATAAGTATGTATGGAATAGTTTGTACATACATGACTAGATTCTATGATATTTGTTGTAATCGACCGAACGGAACGTTAGAATTCATTTGTGTGAACAACGGAAACCGTTCCCGAGTCAATACAACATTATCCCCGGGCTATAGGCATTGTTTTAAGGTATTTTCTAAAGAATTCATTTAGTCAGTAATTTATTAGAGGTTAGTTGCTTATGTTAAGTAAGTTGCTGCTAAGTAAACGGAAGGACCAAGAGACAAGCAATTGACTAATTAGAGTGCAAGTATTACCAATTATTTACATATTTACAAAATTTGTCAATTCTGTATATGCAATTGTATTCCAATCTTATTGTGCTATTGGCTTGATTGACATGCACTTTGGGTATGTGCAAAATTGTGACAATTGTTGTGCTTTTCATACAGACACGCTATTTTACCTACAAGAATCGTTACTTAAATGGACAATCCAGCTAAAAGCTAAAAATTATTAGAATTGTAATTATATAAGTATTTTTGTACTATGGGAGCTGCCTTTTTATCTGTTATTCAATTTTTTTATTGGTATACACGTGCTTATACTTTATTTATACAAATATTTTTCTATTATGCTTGTTTGTTTTGTATACACATAAACGAAACGCTTTATATAAACTTTATGTTTTTGTTTTGTTCGTCCATAAATGTTTGTACTTAATAACGATTAATATTGTTTTACAAAAAAATATATACATGTTTCTATTTCTTGTCAATTTTAATTGAAGAAAAATAAATGTATACATTGCAGTTACGCGCTTAAAAAGGTGCCATTTATTAATACCTTTGATAAAAACTTATTTTTTATTCCAGTCATTGCATTTGTTAATGACAACTATACACACACATTAATCGCTGCACTTTATATTACATAAAAATCAAATATGTACACCTAAACAATGACATACGAGTACCATTGCTAGTTTTTAATAATTCATGTTTTGTCGAGCAAATAGAATAATGAAAAAGAAGAAAAAAAATAATTTTTTAATATTTTATAATACATAAGATTATTGTACTGTTGTGATAAAATGCATTTTGTGCCTTCCTTTGTAAGCTGTCAAGAAGAGACAATGAATAATTTCTATAAAAATTTAATGAACAACTAAAGGATAGAAATGTAAAATCATGAATGAAGGATTAAATGTATGTGGCATTAAATTAAGTACGAATTTTAATAAAATAAAAAAAAAACTTATTTTTATGGTCTTTCATATCGAAACAGGGTGTATCAGTGCAGCCTTATAAAATATTTAATGCCGTAGGGCAAAATTTTCTCTATTTTACTATTAAACATACAAACATTTATTTCTAGGGAAACTACGGCATTAACTATGTATTTGGGCCTTATCCCACGTGTCGGTCGACGCACTGAACAAATGCTACTCATCACCTTTCAGTCACCAGCTTACATGTATTATTCGTACATGGTTTTCTCTATGAAAATTACAACAACACTTACAACTTTTTTCTTATTGGAAGGCAATTTGAAAACAGTTCAACTAGACTAGATGATGGTCCACTGAATCTTGGAAGTCGTTCTCTTGACGAAAAATAAATATGAGACTCGGCACGCTGGCGGTCATTTTGGAAATTAAAAAAAGTCAGGCAGTCGCAATATTTAATGCAGTAAATTTCTTTGAAATACAATGTTTTGTTGTTGTTGTAGCGGTGCAGAAAGGCCCGAGCCGCTGTGCATGTTTGTGGATGCGTTCTAAGTTTCATCGTCGTTCTCGCCTATTGTCTCAGCTGCAATAGGGTTGTCCCATAACGCCCTCGGAGTACGGTTAGTGGGTGCAGCGGTTTGTTGTTATAGCGACTCAAGAGATATTTTTTTTTTTTCTCTCTTGAATCGAAGGGGCAGCGGGTGATTGAAACAGGTGGTCCATATCGGCGAAATTGAAAAACTCCACAAGATTTTCAATGTACTCATTCTGTCGAGCACATATACCTTTTAAATCAAGCTGTGGTGAGTACGGTGCCATCGTCCGCATAGAAAATTAGTTCGATACCTTTCGGGAAGCCTTCGGAAGGCTCGTCAGGTAGATTTTAACCAATACAGGGTGTCCGGAAACTGCCGCATATACGCACCGGATTGCGATTCCTCATGTGATTTCCAGCAAAAAAGTTGTACGGAACATACTCGGTTTTTATACCGAATTTGATGGCTACATTACCCTTGTCTTTGTTTGAATGTGGCAAGGCGCCGCCGTGCCGTCATTAAAATTTAGGTCTAATACACTGTATTAGCGAGGGAAATCCGTGAGGCAGCTAGAAACTTGACTTAGACTTTAACCTAACCTAAGTCTCGGTTTCCTGATAACCAGTCATGCTTCTCCTGGATGTGTCAAATGAAAAAGCAACAACAACGAATTGGTCTCGGCGATGGCACGATCCAAGATAGGGCGCCCTGTAGTAATATGCTGAGATATTACCGCCAAAACGGGCGATGTGCATACACCGCAGGTCGAGCAACCGAAACCGGGGAGCAGTATAAAGAACGAGACAAGGAAGAAGAAGAAGTCATGCTTCTCCGAACCAGAAACTGCGCCAGTTTAAGTCGGTCAGCGATCCCTCGCATCGTGTTGTGCGCAGCTTCTGAGAACTGGCTTCAGTCCTAGTTATTTGTCCGAGGTACTCGGATGTACAAGACCTAAACTCCTTTGGTGTTCTCCCAAATAATGGAGTCGAGGATGTCACGGGTAGCTTGGCCAGAAAGGAACATGTTAGGGTAGGGTACTAAATATATTTTCTCTTGTAGCATTTAGACGTCGAACGTTGCAAGTACATACGTGATTAAGCAGCAAGATAAGCAAAGCTATACTATTGTCTAGCGTTGGCTATTGTGACTTGTCTGTCGGTGGGTAGTAACGTGTACGACGATAGGTCACTGGCTCGCAAAAGACGGAGACTTCTTTCATCAGTAAGCGCAGAAAAAGGTACAGTGACAACTACGATGAGACCAAGCTACAACCGGAAGGTGGACACACTGACATGGGCGTAGCCAGGATTTCGGTCAGGGGGGCGCAAGCCCAAAATTTTTTAACATCATGATTTTCTTAGAAGCTGAAATTTCCGGTCGCAGAAATATTGTTAGCAAATTTTAGACTTTAGAGTAGCCTGGCTTGTGGTTGGATTGATGCAGAGGGTCATGGATTCCAGACTCACCGTGAACGAATTCATTTTATGGTGTTTTTCGAACTCACGACGTACGTGACGGACTATGATGTCGCTCAGATTGTAAACAAGTATCCATTTATGGGGTTAAATAACAATGCTGGGCGTGCTGTTGATCTCAACACCTCAACAAAACAGCAGTTTAGATCTTGGAAATTGGATGTCACTCACACATCTGCGGCCCTAGTTTACTGGTAGACTGCCACGCATGTTATTTCTTTTTGTTTGCTAATTTTAAAGTAAAATTTTTAAAATGGAGATGAGAATGATTTTCTTCTGCATTCTGATTACATTCAACTGGCCTCCAATATCTGCCTTTTAGAGCGAAGTTTATTTTCAGTGCATTTTTGTATCTCGGACTGCATATTCCACTTGCGAAATCAGTTTGTTTTGTCTGTCACTTTCATCTTAGCAAAGTAGCATCGTCAGAATATTTATCAATCCTTTATTGATTGAAATATGGTTAACGGTTTTAATAAGGTTTCCTCTAAATTTATCAAAGTATTAACAGTGGCTAAATTTTATTGCTAATATGATTCATGGAATGGAAACATATAGTGCTTACAACATTATATTTATACACTCCGAAATGATACGGAACGTAATGTTGATTCGCAATTACCTATAAACGGCTGAGTTAACGCACCATGGCCCCACATGGGGCTATACCGTACTGAGAAGAAAAAGAAGAACTTGAAAGACACTGAAATATGAGGTCCTTAACCCTGGAAGGTCATGCTTATTTTTAGCTTCGTCGATTTGACGACCTTCAACTTTGACGCTTCATACAAATCACCCTTTCTCAAAATATTTATAAAATTTGACAAATTTTCAATCGTCAGTTTATTTAGAATGGAAAGACATTTTGAGTAATTTTGTAAGGAAATTGATTTACAAATTAAATTTTCTTAATTCAATGTTATTTGGCCCGAAATATAAAACACTTAGGGCGGAATTCATAGTCCTCACTTATTCTTAAGGGAACCCTTGAGGGAATCCTTATTAATTTTGCGATTCATAGTCGCTCATATTTAAAAAATAAATTTGAATTTTGCTACTACTCGATAATTTTTTATAATATATTTGTCAGTTACTATAATTGGGCTCCTGAATTAAATTATTTTATTGAATGTGGCAATGCCTTTATAAGTGACGTTTTGCGCGAATAAGCATTCCCTTATATGTACTTATTCCTTAAAGGGATCCTTATCCCTTAAGTGAAGACTATGAATTCCACCCTAAATTTAAAAATGAGATAAATAAAAACTAAACGTTGATATAATTCAAAAAATGTGCTCGAATCATAAAATACATATTCTAAACGTACTAGGAAATTGGGTTTAATGAATGAGAAGCTCATGTATATACAAAAGGCACAGCGATCCATTTTGGGGTCCCAACACGGGTTTTCTTTCACTTCACCTATTGTGGTTTTTACAGTGGATTGTAGAATTATTTACAGTAAATTTTGGAATATCTTCTCCCCGAGTTCCCTTGATTAATTCTAATTCTATGTACGATGTCTAATTTTGACATTGAGTGCCATGGAGCCGATTTTTATGAGTTCGAAATGCAATCTTCCTAACATGAGGAAGAATTTTGAGCCATTTTCCTGATTTGTCCTATTTTTGTCCTAGTAAATATTTTTTCCATAATTTTTGAAAAAATAGGTCCCACATTTCAAAAATAAACACATTTGTTATGAGCTAGTTGTATGGACACAGACTTATCGTCGAATCGACAACCAGCCATAAGAAATACTGGAGTTCTAAAAGTTACACAAAGTTCATCCTTCGTCGTTTCGACGACACCAATTTCCAAAAATCCAACTTACCCTGCTTACTTCGTCTAGTCGCAATGTACCCGGCAAGTACATCGGCACGGTAAGTGCTGTACGAAAACTCAGCTCCAAATAATGAAAATTGTCACGAAAAATGGGATAAATTTGATGATGCGTAGTCGATACGACGAAGCATGACCTTCCGGGGCTAACAAAGCAAAGCTGTATACTATTTATCACCCTTACAGATGGAAATAAGTTGAATTCCACTAACTTCCCGAAGGGACCTAACGGTTGAAATTGTGTAATCCAACTCAGAAGCTATGAAATGAAACAGGAAATATGGGATCCACGCAGCCACATTAGCACACTCACAAGTGAAATGTGTATGCTGGTACGCAGCTTCCGTCAGTAACGAGAGGCCACTCGCTGTCATCTATTTGTATGCGCCTCCTGACTGCAAAGTGTCCCGATCATGACTTATCCGGCAGCACTTGGAGTGCTAAAAAAGGCATCTGCATCCGCAAAATTTTTTTGAAAATGTTGTATAGTGCAGCGATTTTTTACTACATCGATAAGGATTTTTTCACCATCTTCATCGACCAGGGGGGGGGGGATGTCTCAAATTTTTGGTATGTAATAAAGACAGGTGGGGTAAGTTAAAATCCAAGTTTGCGTCACTTTCTCCCCTGTGCTCCCACCGCGCCACTATCTTGAAAAAAAAACCATCTAAAATGGACCCTTTCATCAGTTTTTGGCCTGTAACTTCTTAACAGTCTATTTGAGCACAAAATCTGCCGAGACAATTTTGTAGAAGACAACATTTCCTACAAACTTAATCTAAGATGTTGTACTCTACAATCAAAATTAACAGAGTTATAGCACCAAGAAAATGGAGAAAATATCAAAAATCATACCAATTTTCACAAAAGCGCATTGTATACCAATTACTCATAGCATCCTCTGCATTTTATGTAGTATAGAGTTCTCCAAGTATATTTGAAATTTGTTGGTAATGATTTTTAGCATATTCTTTGCGCTATAACTCTGCCAATTTTGAAGAGTAAAACTTGTCAAATGAAATTTATAGGAAATGTTGTGCTCTACAAGATTGTCTCGGCACATTTTGTGCTCAAATGGACTGGGAAGGAGTTATAGACCGCAAACTGATAAAAAGAGCCGATTTTAGATGTTTTTTTTTCAAGATAGCGGCGGGAGCACAGGGGGGAAAGTGACGCAAAATTGGATTTTAACTTACCCCACCTGTCCTTATAACATATCAAAAATTTGAGACATCCCCAATTTTTGCAAGGTAAAATCTGATTGATTGGAGTACTATATTGCTCAAAACAAAAGGGCCAATATAATTTTCTGTGGAAAAGGAAAATCATAGTTTTGTTGGTCTAATTTAATAAAACAATATGTTTTTCATTAAATTTAATTAATTTTATTGAATTTTGACCAAAAGTTACGATTTTTTAGCATTTTTTCGGATTGCTTACTTTTTGCGGTCATGTAATTGTAACAATAACAGTTAATTTGTATGTCTAATCTGTAAAAAAAATTGATTCTTTGTTTTTTTAGTATCGAGTATGGCATTCACTTTTCAATATCCAGTCTCGAAGCCTGTACGGAACGCTTTCGAAAAGCCGATCGACGCTTTCTTTTGATATCTCGTCCCAACACATTTTTAGCAATTGAATCAGCTGTTGCTGATTGTGTATATCCTCTTCAGCTGTCCGCATCCGGCGTTTTAATTGATCCCAAAGATGTTCTATCGGATTTAGGCGCAGACCGTTGGCAGGCCAATCCATGCCCTCAATATTGACCTCCTCGAAAACAGACATTGTCGCCCGGGCAGTATGTGGTCGGGCATTATCCTGCATGAGGATAAAATCATCCGACGCCTGTTGTGAAAAAGGAATGATATGTGGCCTAACAATGCTTTCAATATAACTTTCGGACGTAATTGTCCCGTTATTTAAGATAACAAGGTAAGTTTTGCCTTGCAAGCTAGTTCCGGCCCAGACCATCACACTGGGACCGCCTTGCCTCTCAATTTGATTAATGCAAGGATCCAAAAATGCTTCTCCGGTTCTCCGCCAGACTCTTATGCGTCGGTCGTCACTAAATTTTTTTACTTTGCACTCATCCGAGAAGAGCACCTTGCCCCATTGTTGCATGTCCTATTGGATATGTCGACGAGCAAATCTTAAACGATTCGTACGATGCGTCCTGGTCAGTTGTGTTCTGGTAACACGTCTCCTTGACCGCTGTTGGTCCTCGTGCAAACAATTTCTGATTGTTTGAGGGCTAACAATGGTCTCAGTCGTCCTTAATAGCCTACTTTGTAGTCCACGAGCACTAATGGTACGATCCCGTCGCGCACAAAGTCTCATATATCGGTCTTCTGCGGGGGTGGTTCTTCGAACTCGGCCTGAACCATGATGACGTGAGACACTTCCTGTCTCCCGGTAACTGTTCCAAAGATTTTGAATGGCTCTTCGCGAATACCCTACATTCAGGGCCACAAAACGCTGCGAATGACCTTCCTCCGACATTTCTAAGTCTCTGGACGAAAAATTTAAATGGCGCCGAATTGTTGGTATTTTGTATTTTACAGATTCTCCTTATCCTTAAAAGTGCAACAACTAATGTTGCAGTTAAAGAACTTGGCGAAAACTAATTCTTAATCAAAATGGGGAATAAAAAAACTACCAAATGTATGACTCGTGACCCCAAAAGAACTGTTTAAGTCAGTTCCGTTAAAGCTAATGTTAACGAATCATACTGTGATAACTCACATCACATTCAGGTACAGAATGTCATTTTTGAAATTAATTGTCATACTAAAAATTCGCCAAAAGACGTTGTTAAAGTCAACGAACATTAGTAACCCTTATTTTGTTTTGAGGAGTATAGCTTATTTTCCAAAAATTAAAAAAAAAACAACTGATAAACAAAAAAGTTATGATATGTTCAAATAACAAATAATTATATACTTTTACGTGGGCAACCCTATACGTCGGTTGCGTACACAGCAAATGTAGATTTTGGGACCTGGATTGGTTTCGATGGCGTCGTGGGTTAAAGGAATTTAGAGCAAGCGCGCAGATGCTCCCAATTTGATGAAAAAACACGAAAAACGAAATGTCGGACGCAACCTGTTCATCCAGAATCTTTATACCACCCTCTCTGTATCGAGCGAGGAAGTGTAGCAACTACAGGAATACCCCGATTTACGTCAGGGTTACGTTCCAGAAAAAAGCGACTTAAGTCGAAGCGACTTAAATCGAATCAAATTTAGGTATGAGTGAGAAAAATGATTATTGTATAAAGAAACGTAGATTTCAAACAAACTTAAATCCTTGAATCAGACAACAGTGGAGCTGCACCCCGTAAGGAATTAGACAACAAAATATAAACATGTACGCTCCTCCACAAAGCAAGAATTAAGATTCTTCGTTCTAAAATAAAATAAAATGTAAGGGATGTTTATTAAAGCCCGATATTACTTTAAACTGTAAAAAAAAATAAGACAAAAAATTAAATTTTAATCAAAAATATTTTTTTTTTTGGTTCAGTATGTATATTTTTGGCAAATTATAATGAATAGACTCAGGCTTGAACAACCCTACCAAATTATCCAAATTTACTTCGAAAATCAGTCGTCGATTCGCGCAACTTATAGCGGGCTTCGTGATTTTTATAGTGGACATAATCGTCCATTTGCGTGAAATCATTTTCAAATAGTAATGGCATTTTATTCTTTCGAATAAAAAATTTTGATTTAATCTAATTTTTTTACAATTTTTTAAAATTCTAATTTCTATCGGACTTGAAAAAATACCCTATATCAGGCCATACGTGTCTCCTTCCTTAAGTTTTGAGCGTTGAATAAATGCAAGTAATTTCCATCGTCTTTGGGATATCAAATTGGTAATTTCGCAAGTTTAAGTCACCTGAACGAAACCTCAGATTTTCGCGTTTCCACTAAAATCACTTACATGCCCTCACTCAAAATCGACTTACCGTCGAATGTTTCTACAAATTTGTTGAAGTACATACACTCTCAAAAGATGGAACTGTGAAATTCTGAATAAGCCTCCGAAATTTCCATTCTGCACTTAAATTCAAACCAGAAAACCGTGTATCAATTATTTGGTCCAAGCCAGGTTTTGCGGTTGACACCTTTACACAAGGGTTTGAAAAGTACAGCTTCTAGTATTTACAGATAGGATAATTGAAAGATCCTTAATACACATTTGATACGATTTGTCTACCCGTTGAGTAGCGTTTTCACAATGAAAAGTTGTCCCTTTTCCAGTAAAAACTTCATGCGCACACTCTCCGACTAATGACTCTATCTACCGAAAGGGGTAAATGTAATAAATTTTTTCCTTACGGATGTGATTGTTTTATCAATATATTTTCTACGATACCAAAAATTCCTATTTTTTATTTTCAAAAAAAAAATACGAAATGACGTAAGTGCGAAGCAAAATTGTCGTAAGTCGAATTGCAAGGTGGGAATTAATCAACGACTTAAGTGCAAAGCGACTTAAATCGAAGCGACTTAAATCTTCGACTTTACTGTATATTGTAGCTATAAACACAAAAGTATTCCAATTATTGCTAGAAATGAAAACCAGCAAATTACGACGAAAACATTCAACATATTTTTCATACGATTTTTTTCTTTTCTTTATTTATAACAAAAAGTATAATTTATTCATTTATGATTGTAATAACTTGTATAATATAGTATCGAAGCTTAGTTAACATTTTTTTATTATTATTTAAACAAAAGTAAAGAACGTCATTTTTAAATGTTAAAACTATTCTTTTTTATCAATATTAATTTTTAGTTAAGTAATTAGAAAAAATCAACATTTTCGTTAATATTTTCAATTTTATTTCTATTAAAATTTCTTGTAAATATTTCAGCTTAATTTTTGGAGAAAAAGGAAACAAGGTCAACAGGTTCTTATGTTCTATTTATATACATTTTGCAGTTATATCTACATATATCCTTTTTTTCGGAGCATATAACATTTGTATAGTAAACTATTAACGTACAAGAATTTCTTGTATTTTTTAATGTCTATCAATTTAGACCAAGTCTTTTTCTCTGAGGACATTTATTGTTTTGGATTTTTATATAGATAAATATTTTATTTGAAGCATTTATATTGTTTAATCTTAACAGTAAAAAAAACATTATTTTGTTTATTTATTTGAAAATTCTAAATGCTCTATTTATTTTATCATTTAGAATTGATAATAAAAGCATCTTCGATGTATGTAAACTGTATTTAGGCAGTGTCCCTGCGTTTTTACCAATCTTTGTATCCACTGGGATGAAATCTTTTCACATTATGTGCAGAATTAAAAAATTAATAATTTCTGAAGTTGACGATATACATTTTTTTATGCAATCCTGTTTATTCGACAAAACTTTTATTTAATTTATTACGATTTCAATAATAACGTTAGATTGGATTTATACATTTTATTCAATCATTTGAATATTGATATTCGTAAAATAATTTGACAAGCGAGACAGATTTATGCAAACGAAAATGCAGAAAAAGAGCACAAATACGCCTTTGACTTTTTTCAATTTGTTTTGAGCAAATGACTAGTTTTTATTACATATTGGAAAATTAAATCAATTTTATAAATTCTTATATTTTATACAGTTTTAAATGTAAAATCTAATTATATATAACATTTATTTTAATTTTTCAATTGAATGCGCACTGTGATGACTCGTTTTATTAATTCAACATTTCCAATTATTATTGTTTTCTGCTAGTTAATTAAACATTTTTAAAGTATATCATCAAAACGAAATGTTTTGGTTTTAGAAAATCGTTATTACAATTAAATTTTATAATTTTAGTGCTACAGTTGAAGTGTTGTTGATTTACATGCAATTGTCGATTAAGAACGAACACTTCTTGCTGTATCAACGGCATGCATAATTTGAATTTGATCTTTGCGTAGTAAAAAAAAACATTTAATGTCCAAAAAAGCAGAAAATATAGGAAAAAAATTATAGTACTAAGCCTAAAATAATTAAAAGAAATAATGACTTAAGTACATTGCTATGTGCGTATTATATACTTGGGCGTGCATGAAGCACACACTTATTTCTATCTAAATAATTTGGAGGACAAAGGGATTCTTAATAGAAGAAATATTTATAAATATTTCAGCATTATGTACAAACATTTATTTGGTTAAAAACAAGCGTCAATTTATTCGTTGCCAATTAAATCAGTTCAGTGCATAAATATGATATTTTTGTAATTCGCGTCATTGGATGTGTCATAGAAATTCCTGTAACGAAATTGATCTGTAAGTGGCACTGGCGTAGATAGCTTTTCATAAGGGGAGGGGATCTGTATCAGGAATATTTTTTCAGAGCAATGTAATTGAGGGATGCAAAGCCCTTACTTTCTCGCTTTCGTAGTCCGGCAAGGATAGCAAATACTCCCGTTGAGAAATGATTCGAAATGCAGAAAAATAAACAAGGTAGGGCGTAGGTCCACTATACAGATAAAAACAATTCTCTTCCGATTTTTGGATTTTGTTCAGCAAAATCGTAAACAGTTAAACCCTTAGTCACTGCGCCCTACGCTTTTCCGCTCGAATGGAAAATCCCTTTGGTCGATTAAGGTCTGTCGACAAAACAGCTCAAATGAGGTGATGTAAAAATGGAATGTCGCTTCACAGTATGTGGCGACAGTCGTGAGTGCGAGTCAATATTGTAAAATGTAGTCTCAGCTCATGTGTTCGAAATTGTTTTGAATCTGCTTGTTTCGTTGAATAAATCAAATGCTGCATGTCAAACGACGTAGCACTAGAAATCAGGCGTTTATTATCCCCGCCTTTATGAATACCAATCCTACCGAATTTAAACTAACTAACGTCAAGTAAACGGGGGTGTTTAAGACTATCTGCGATGTTTCTACAATCTCAGATATTCCTAACAAAATTCTACCAGTAAGGGAGAAGACATAAGTTGAAAGACCCGGCCGATGTCTATGTATATCTTTTTCAGTTGTTGCAAAACTGCGGACCCTTATCTAGGCAGGAGGAGCTTCATTGGTAGAGCGGTTCTGGCCAATTCCAATGTTTCTCTACTGGGCATTACTTTCCCGCATTATCCGAGTAAACTCCTGTGGTGAACGGATAGAATTCACCACAGTTTTCCCGGCTTGTCGTATAAAGGATGCGTATGCCAGCAACGTGTGCATCTGAAATTTCAATGATGCTAGCCAAACGTTTACTAGGCCTCGGATTAGGACTGACTTACCGGTTGCCACTTTTGGCTATCGCACAATGATAAAGTTTGGATTCTTGAATGGTTGCACCCTATTGGACAATGGTTCAGAAGGATCACAAAACGCACGACTTCTTCAATTGGAGAGTGAATTCGAGCGGTACAAATTAAACATCCTGGGGTTGAGCTAAATTAGATGGTGGAATAGTGGGTAATATAGGTACTTATCCAAATCGTAACACGTTGTTACTGTACTCCAGAAAAGTGTCTGGTAGTGTCCGCGAATATGGAGTTGGGCTTCTTTTAACCAAAGCGGCGCATAGCTGCCTGATTAGCTGAGATCCAATTTCAGATAGAATTGTGACCGCGAAGTTTCGGACAAGAATAAGAAATATAACAGTAATACAATGTTCTGCTCCTACCGAACCTGACTCCGTAAAATCAAGGACTCCTTTTGCAAACAACTTAACACTGTCCAGTTGGTGCCAATAACGATGGACTGAGGCATATGATGGGGACACACGGTCTGGTTAACCGGAACGATAACGGTGAGAGGTTTGCAGAATTCTGCAGCTTCGATCGCCTCTTCATAGCAGACACAACTCAGACTCAGTTAAACAAGTACCAATTTATGGAGATAAATAACACTGCTGCAGTATATTCAGAAGTTGGATGTTCGTAAGATGAGAGTCGTCGTGGGTGTGGACCTCCTTTTCATTCAATTCATATAGAAAGCGGTGAGACCAATCCCTGGCCCAAACCCGGCTTATCGGAGGCCTTGGATGTCGGACGCAACCTGGCAACGGATTGTCGAGTGGAAAGATTTCTCGAGGTGCGTCCCGCTTCGACAAACGACAATCGTATCGTTCAAAAGCCCAAGAATTTCGGCGATGCGTACGTCGCGTCGTGGTAAAAGGGCGCTTTTTTTTGTGGAGGAAGCTGCACGGAGTGGAAAGAAGGTTTTATTACCAATTTTGCAATAATTGGAAAACGGTATATGTGTGCTTACCGCGGTTGCCAAATAATGGGCAGAATAGTCTTGGATAGGATGAAGGACCACTTAGAAAGCATAATTGACGAGGAGCAGGCTGGCGTCGAACATCAACACCTCACGAATTGCAATTGAGCAATGTGCACATGCTCTTTGTGGATTTTGAGAAGGCTTTCGACAGTGTGAATTGCGACTGTATCTGGGCGGCCGTACGCCAGAGCAGTGCTCTAGAGAAAATAGTCGCTATATTATTAGGGCGACCTACGTCGGTGCCAAATGTCGCGTACTGCGCAAAGGTAAGGTTTCGGAGGACTTTGAAGTTCTTAGCGCTCAGGCAGGGTTGCATTCTCGCACCAATTCTGTTTCTTATAAAGATTGGCGATTGGGGAGCACCAGCGCCGAGACATTCAATTGACTCTGAAATCTCACCTACAACACCTGGACTATGCTGATGAAATTCGCCTGCTCAACCTTCAATCAGGTGGTGGTAATCGGGATTTGATGGTGGGTAATCCTTTGTTTAGGCGTTGGTCGCAGATTGGTTGTAACTGGGCAGTCTATGAGGCTCGAATGAGGGAAGCGTTCGATCGCTTTCCCTTGGTCGAGTTCTCATTGGCTCCCCTTGATGTTAAATGTAGGTTTGTGGTCGAGTCTATGGCTACCGTAAATGACGAGGTGCTTGGGGTACACCGTACGGTGGAACCCAGGCACGTCAGATGGTGGACTAGAGACTTAAGTGTCAAGAAGCGCGAGGTAGCACGACTTCGAAGACGCTTACAGCGAGCCAGAGCGCGCCATCATATTGATCTGCACGACTATATCACTGCCCATCGGCGTGCTATAGTCGAGTATCGCGATATGATGGCTAAGTATAAAACCGATCATTGGCATCGCTTCGTCAGTGCGTCTTCCAACGACCCTTGGGGTAATGCCTACAGGGTCTGTCGAGGAAAGAAGTCGGCCTGCGATATTTCTACTCTCGAGATTGAGAGTAGTCCAAACCAAACCTCAATCCTATCGGGGCATTAGTCTACTTCCAGTACTTGGTAAAGTGCTGGAAGGGATTCTTGTTCGGATGATGGAGGAGAGGCTTGTCGGTCAGATTTCCGACAGTCAGTATGGATTCCGCACTGGCAGATGTACTGACGATGCGTGGCTCTTCATCAGGGAGTCAGTATCACACAGCAGGTGTCAATATGCCCTTGGAATCTTCATTGATTTCAAGGGTGCTTTTGACAACCTGCTGTGGGATGCTATTCTACGAAAGCTCGAGGCAGTTGGCTGTCCAGAAATAGCTCTTTGGAGGAGCTATTTCTCTGACAGAGAGTCTTTTGTCTTTGGGGCCTATGACGTGGTGCGCAAACACGCATCACGTGGCTGTCCGCAGGGCTCCATCCCAGGCCCCTTTTGTGTGGAACTTAGTGATGGATGACCTGCTGAAGTCTCTCGACCGGCTGTGTAAGTGCTGCGCTTATGCCGATGATTTACTCCTCCTTGTCGAGGGTAACTCGCGTGCTGCGCTAGAGCGTCTGGGATCCTCATACATGGACGTTGTTCATCAATGGGGATCTCAGATGGGAGTTGAAGTTTCACCCTCTAAGACGGTCACTTTGATGCTTAAGGGCACTTTTGACAGTGGTCGTCCCCCAGTGTTTCGGATGGGGGATGTTAGACTCAAGTACTCGACGATCCCGGTCAAGTACTTGGGCATAACTATGGGGGAGAGGATGAACTTCAGGTTCCACTTTACAGCTGTAACCGAAAAATTTGTTGATATATGTAAGTGGTTGACACGTATTGTTAGGAAGGATTGGGGTCTCGGTAGAGGCGCAATCCAGAAGATTTACGAATCCGTTTTCGTTGGCTGTGCAGCGTATGGATCTGTGGCTCTTATGGATTACGCCTCTACCCTTGGTGGTAGGGATTTGTGTGAAACGTGTCAACGTGTCCCACTGACTAAATGTCTCCGAGTGTGTAAGACGGTTTCTACCGTGGCTTTCCAAGTCCTGATGGGTGCACCCCCTCTTGACTTGGAGATCTTGCGTCGTGGAACGGCGTTTTACATACGGAGAGGGCTTTCGTTTCCCCCTAGTACTTTGTTGTCCCCTGAGAGTGTCGCTGGTAAAGGCCGACGAGAAATCGCCGGTCTGCTGGAGGAGTGTGTCCTGTCTAGATGGCAGTCTAGATGGGAAACAGCGTCGCATGGGAGAACTACCTACGAATACGTTAGGCAGGTTAGTGACGTGAGAGGTAATGCTGACTTAGACTTCAATCTAAGTCAAGGATTCCTCATCACTGGTCATGGATCCCTCAATGCAGGGCTTCATTCGCGCAATTTAGCTGATGATGCAGCATGTCCCATGTGTGATCATCTCGGCGAAAATTGGACGCATGTACTATGCCATTGCCCGGCGTACGCGGATATCCGGAATTTTGACGCATTCGGCGTCACTATCGAGGATGGTTCTCTGAATGTTTCTCGCTGTCTACTCAGACGAGAATATATCCTGGCCCTAAATGCCTTCGCCAAGGAGGCATTTAGTCGCCGCCGCAGGCGCTTGCATCCAGATGTTGTCTAACAGTCCAGCACTAGTTTGCCTGGCATTGCCTTTGGCAATATCGCTGTTTCCTTGGGCCTTACTGTTTGGCTGCTTTCCGGCTTCACGCCGACATAAGCAGGGGGGACCCCCCACCGGGAGAAAGACTATATGTCGATACCAGTGGGGACCCACGGGAAATGACTATCCCGCTCTACCCGAATAGTTAGGCGACCAGTCCTACGTGGGTGTGCAAGGCGCCCACACTGCAGCAGTGGCGTAAGGCCACTGCGAGTCCGGAGCAGAGGTCCCATATCTGTTAGCACGGGGTGTCGAGATACCAGCCAAGGGGCACCGATGGGCGGCAATTCCCCTATCCGACACATAGAAGATAGGTCCCCAGGAGGGGAGTATCGTGCGGGCTGTGGTTTTACAACGGCGTGGAGTTGCGCTACAACCGGGTGCCGGGACCCATAGAACGGCAGAGGTAGTAGAAAGGCCTCGCATCAAGCAGTATGTAAACGCCAAGCCTTATCACTTGGTAAGAAAAACTGTTACCTTTATGGGACGCTGATTGACGTTATCAATCCGTTCGCCTATTCGAGGCCGTCTGGTAAACCTTTACGGTAGGCACGGACGTTAAACCCCCTTCATGGCATTTATTGCTCAACCTTCCCAAGCCAAAAACCCAAGAAAAGAGACTAAAGAGAAGCTACCTAAATCTGATTTACGGTAGAAAAAGAAGAATATGATATTGAATGCGGAGCAGCTTCAGTTTATGGGAGACAGGGCACTCAGTCCTGAACTCCTTCAGCTAGACACTCCCGTATAGTTTTTCTTTTACCTATTTACACAGAATGCGGTCAGTAAAATTTCTGAAGAGACTAGCTTATACCAAGTACAGAAAAATCCTAGCAGCACTTTTAGGATAAGTGAAGAGGATGTTAGGCAATTCAGAGGTGTGGTATACCTAATGTCTCTCATCCAAGTATCCAGAGTTACGAGTTACTTAATCTTTGTGCTAATTGGAGTTTCTGGGTTTGCGTATAAGACTGAAATGGAAACCATGCCAAGAACATGTCGTTTTACAGGAGGAGCCAGACCTAGGCCCATCATCTAACGTTGTCGTGAGGCGCGCAAGATTCCGAGGAATCAGAATCTCAGACTGTACTTCGACAACTATTTGACTTCTCTTCAGTTACTGGAATATCTCGTCAAAGAAGGCATTCTCAGTCCTGGGACTATTAGGAGCAATAGAATCCCAGATTGCAAGCTTTCGCCAGAAACGATGATGAAAAAGGACCGAGGATATTCAGAAGAATATGTGGCTGACGTCAATGGGATCGATATCTCAACTGTCGTGTGGAAGGACAATAGAATTGTAACACCCTTCGTTCGAAGACGAGACATTTATTATTTATACATTCACGTGCTCATAAATGTTCATTTCTTCAGGTATGCGCATATAAACCCACCAAATGTCGTAGGAGAGCACAACCGCCATATGGGCAGCGTCGATCTTCTTGATAGTGTCATGGGCATATACAAAATACGCTTGCGAAGCAAAAGGAGCGACTCTTTTATCATTATCTGGATCTAACGATGACCATTGCATGGCTACTGAACAAAAGAGTTGCTGAATGTAAAAACCCCCAGTCAAACAGCTTATCGTCAGCAGATTATCGTCTGGAGGTTGCTATGACTCTCTGAAAAATGGGTACGAAACGCAATATATCGAGTCGGCGTTCATTGCAGAGCGAAATCGACGCCAAAACACAACGGACCTGCTCAGCCTGTACCGACAAAAGCAGTCCGTCAAGGCCAGATTGGGCACTGGCCGCAATGGTCTGACAGGAAAAACTAATTTAGTAAATTCCATCTGACCTGTTCTCGAAGGTTGTGGTAGCGGAACTATCTGGAAAACAACGTTTGTATTCAGAAATAAATGCTAGCCAAGGGACATTTATGTTATGGCAAATACTGTAAAATCCAACTAGGGACGGCGCGTTTTGGCGATTTTTTTAGGAACTGTTGTCAATAGAATGATAAAGAACTAGATTTATCTCATTTATTTTAAAAATAAAAAAATATGTAAAATATGGGGGAATTAATCCTATTGATCCCTTCTTATCAACGCCACTGGTAAGAGTCGACATGTAGGGAATCCCCCGCAAGTAAAATATTCTCCGATTTAAAATTCAAAGGTCAAGGTATCCATACGAAATTCAAATATTTTTTTCATTAAAAAATAAATTCAAAACTTTGAAGATGAAGTGGTAATTTAAATTGTCGATTTAGCGAGGTGGTTTAAGACCGGTGGATTTTACCTAGAAGGATTTCGTACCAGACCCGCAAAATTTTATCAGATCTCTCGTGGGAATTCTTTGACACTGTTACTTCACCTGTCTCGGCTACCTATGAAGAATACTGACTACGAATTACTTACTTACTTTTTCTTTGAAAATCAGACTATTAGAGACGGAAGGCACAATATACGCGCGTTTCATATTGCGTCGAAGTGATGGTTGTAAGATTTGGGGAACCTTATAGTTTGTCTTTCTGTTTTCTGGAAATGCTATAGAGAAGCTATTTACCATGTCCATTGTGCATACATATTTTCTGATTTAGTAAATTTGCGCATACTATTCTTCTATGCGCCAAGCCTTAAGCTAACTTCCCGAATCGGCACTGGCTGGTCTCACTGGAGTGTTGGCCGACCCACCAGCCGACGATGTCGCAGGAACATTGTTACTGGCGGTATTGCTTGTAGTGTTTTTACAGTTATTTGCATTATTCGTGCTCAAATTCGCTGATGATGCTGACGAAGACAAAGTCGAAGACGTTGCGGATCCTGCCGCAAGTTGTAATGTTGACGACGAGGATGATATTGTGGACGAGGAGGATGCAACCTGAGGTGGAGTCAAATGAGAGGCCGATGCGGACGTTTGATGTTGTACGATATGTTGTTGCTGTTGTTGAAAAAGAGTCGTACACGAGACACATGGACACGGTCCGCCCAACATTTTCGCTAGAACAGAGCGTAATTTAAGCGCCGGACCAAGTTTCATTCCAAGCGAGTTGGTGAGATGATCTTCGGTGAGCAAAGGCAAGCCTGAACCGTCAATGCATTGATCACGAAATTTCTGCAAATAGAAGAAAAGCAAATATGTTAGTTAAATATTTCACTGTTTTGCGTAAGCACAAGGCGCAAAGGTCATATTCTAAACATTCGATCCAGAATGAAGAACACGTCCAAAGAAAATAGAAAGAAACGCCAAGAACAAGCTAATAAATATAAAATGGTTGTAAGAGATTATCGATAATAATACACTAAGCACGGCTGCAGTTCGGCAGTATAAAATTGCCCATCCGTTGCGATGGATGCAAAACAGAAGAGAATAAACGTTAACTACCTATCCTTCATATCAAATGCAAGATATAGACAAGCCCCGTGAAAGATGTTCGGCAAATTAATGCAATGAAGGCAAACGATGAAAAAGAGGAAAACAACAACACCATCAGGAGGAGAGAGGATCTTGAAAAGTGCAGGGTTTTCTGATGGTGGCAGCATCGTCGGCACGCGCCTCCGGGTAGCAATATAATCGCGCGACCCACCGCGCAAATATTAAATACAATCTACACATGGGGGCCCTATAATCATTCTTGACTCTTGTGGTCATATCTTAACTTCTTCTTTTTCTTCCGACGAATAGCATCCTAGGCGTCCGTCGTATGCACTTGTGTTCTTGTGGGCACATATTGAACAGAGGAACACGAGGATGCAATGTAACATGAACAATTGGATTGAATGCATATATGGGGGCTGCTTCTTAAGATGATGATCATCATCATCCTCATCATGATGTGTGTGTGTGCTGTTAGACAATTCTGATGGTCTTTTTTTTTTTTTAGTTCGGTGCTTCACACGTTCTGCCTGCGTTCAGCCTCGATATACTGCCTACGAATAGAATGCATCATTATGCTGGCTGGCTGGGCCACGATATCAAAGGAAGCACTATAGCACCTACCCAGCGGCCTTTGATGACCAGAAGAGGAGAAAAACGACCTTTTGGTGATAGTGTAGACGAGACGCAACGCGAGATCATTTTCAGGAAACGATGACCACGAGATGATGGATTTGCCACAAGATGGATATATGCAAAGAGGTGGTGATCTTAGTCATTTTTCGTAAGGGCAATTTTCTCTATGCAAATTTTTATTGCTATTCATCAGGCAGATGTGATGATCCCCATCATGTGTGCAGAGGGCAAAGGTAGAGAAGCGATTAGTATGTTGAAGCTTGTGGTGGTTTTATGATAAAAGCACGATTATGATTTATTTTTACTAGAGAGGTTATATGATTTAGCTGGAAGCAATGACGTCAAAAATAACATGTAAATTCCAGAATAGGAAAGGCAGTGAACTTCGCATCTAATGACTATGTTTTTGTAGCAATGAACCGATACTCACAAGCCCTGGATTGCTTTAGAATGTGTTATACGTATACCTTTCTTTTACGTAAAAAAAATAATAGATTCCATCCTTAGGAGATTCTGAATTTCCGGTGGGGAGATATTTTGGGACATGAACGTAATAAGCAGCACCATGCCAGCATCTATGCTTTAGCACAAAAACACTTATTTATGTGCCGGAATTCCCGTCAAGGAGGCCTTTGCCTTCATTATATGTACATCATCCCCCTTCGTCTATAGATCCCTGAATTACGACTGTCACTCGCTGCATTCTTTTGGGTGACGGGGTGATAAAAAATAAATAACGGGAGCAAAAGTCCAACATTTGACCAAGGCCGCAGATGTGTAGGTACTGCATGTAACTGCATTTTTGTAGAGGTGTTAAGATCAACAGCACGCTCAGCGGAGTTTTTTATTCCCATAAATGGGCACTCGTTTAACATCTGAGTGAGATCATAGTCCGTCACATGGGTCGCGTCGCGAGTTCGAAAAACATCATAAGACCAGGTGTTTTCACATGGAAGCAGTGGCGGATTTACCAGTAGGCTGAGTAGGCTTCAGCCTTGGGCGGCAGAATTCATGGGGCGGCAAATTCCGGGAAAATATGTTTTAGGTTGTTCACACTGCCGTGGAAGATGTGGTACTTATCATCGGTTTGGGAATAGGCGTATTTTCACGCTCAGTGATATCAACATGAAAAGGCATTTGTCGCCAGTGTCTAAGAGCGTCAAACACTGTGGGTAAACCTTGAAGACCATTTAACCTTAAATTCAAAACCACGATCCTTCCTGTTATTTTTCGTACACAACATTTGCTGCTTCGGCTTTTTGTCAGTCGACATATTAGCAATTGAAAAAATTGATGTTAGAAATCCATAAATAGAACACGCAAAAAAAAATATTCTGATAAGCATAGATGAACTTAGAGCCAAAAAATTAATTAACCCATGTTTCAGAGGAGTTTTAAGCATCAAAAGGGCATCGGTATCAATTCTGCTGAATGTCTTAGGGAAGGAGAATACACGTTTTTAGATTAATTTTTAAATTATTCTTAAATCTATATATCTTGGATATGACTTTCATATTTCAAAGCGGAAAACTGAAAATTAACTCAAATTTTGGAGTTATGCCATTCCTATTGATGGTGGTTTTGCTCAACCAATTCTCACTATCGATTTTGCCAATTTTCCCCAACTAAATACAAGACACACAATCGCCACATAACATAGAGACAAATCAAGTTTTTTTTTTCAATTTTTTATTATAAGATATTCTTTTTCACCAGTCGCTTCAAATTTGTTCCAGTTCATATTCCCTTGTGAAGTCTTCTGAGCGTTGCGCTCCCCGAGAAAATTTTGACCAAAACCAAAAATATGTGCTTTTTTTCGTCGGGAGTTCGGCCATCACCATGGATTCAGTGATACCTCGAGAAACATAATTGCCTTTACTGCAGTGACCACAATCCGCAAGTGATCTATCAAGGATAATTGTATCGAAAAATGACAAACTGACTGGTGCGGTTTATATAAGAAGCTCGAGTTTAGGCATCCATTTCAATGAGACATATCAAGTGATTTTTGATTTGTTTTTCGGGTAAAATACTTTTAGATTTGGTTAGAGCTTTTCTTTTTAATCAAAGAATTTCAAATATATGACCGATGAATTGCAACTGTGGATTACCTCCGGGTGATTTCGAAATAATTTTGACTCAAAATTGTGGCCTATTAGCAAACTATAATTCATAAACGGCAACAATATTTGAACTTCCTAGTTTAGGACTCACCGCTTTAAACCGATTCTCCAGGCAGAAAATTATTGCATAAGCTTTATTACACTCTGTGATAAATATTGAAGAATGCTCAGGACCCACAAAGCGGAAAGCTCGAATATCCTACGTATTTAAGTATATTGTATTGTATTGTAAATTGAAAATAATTGGAGGTAAATAAAGCGTATTTTTTCCCGACAACAAGTATAGGGTTTCAGTAGAGGCGGCAATATGGAAAAAGCCTACTGGTGGCAAATGGGTAAATCCGCCACTGCATGGAAGGCTTAACATCAGTGTATGTGAAGCTAAAATTCCCATGAAAATATCGGAAAAAAAATCCAATACCCTTAAATTTCGCCAAAAGTATCTACCAAAGCAAGCGGTGGATGACAGACTGAAGCCTAGGGCAAATAATTTTAACGGCCACATTTTTAACTTTATTACATACACACCCAGATTGTGGTTCCCAACCCGCAGATGTATGCGAACCACTTAGCGTGAAAGTGAATTGTTACGGACCACCTCCGTTACCAGGGTGCATTGAAAAGATACCAGAATGATTTTCTTGGTCGTTGAGTTAGCAGTTGTAAGTAGTGTTGCATCATTTATCTCATCTAACTTCACTCAACCCATCATCTTTGACGTCCACCGCGTATGGTTGATTCGCTCTAGTCTTTCCCCGCGTAACCAAATTCAATACTAACTAAATAAATTTTTTCTAAACAATTTTCTGCTCGGCTAAAGTTTGCAGCACGGGGTCCTCTCCTCACAGTTTCAGCTTAATATTAAATTTCGTTGTTTTTAAGCCTTATGGAAAGAAACCCTTGACGCACGAGACACGTAAAGCTCCTAGCTGAATCTTATACGGATAGCTTCCTAACACCACAGTTGTTCTCATCTGATTCGAAGAAAAACTGCCGCAATTTCGGAATTATATAAATTAAAAATAATTCCAAACTGTGTCTAACATTGCCTCCATATTCTGCTTAATAACGAGAAAATTACCCACTTAAGGAATCTTAATGCCTGAGTTGAAACCAGGCCCCATCGAATTGAAAA
Organism: Microchrysa polita; assembly: GCA_949715475.1. NCBI lineage: Eukaryota > Metazoa > Arthropoda > Insecta > Diptera > Stratiomyidae > Microchrysa > Microchrysa polita. Next base: position 79,294,815 of record OX454418.1, on the reverse strand, counting down.
GTTCTAAAAAAGATTTATTAAGATTAACTTTTCAATAAAATGTAAGTAAAAAGTCGTTGTCGGTTGCAATAGGAGCTCTTGCGGAACCAGGGCCGGATTTCCCATATGGGCAATCTGGGCCACTGCCCGGGGCGGCATATTTTGATGGGCGCCCACATTTTTAAACTTTACATTGGCTTACAATTTTGTGCAAGCTTATGGAGCAATTGACATAAAAAAAATTCCTCCTTTCCTCCCTAATTTATTCTAGTTAGGTGTATTCGCCTTAATTTAGAGCGCCCAATCGTAGCTTCGCCTCAAATTGTGAAGTGACTTCGCCTTAAGACTTTGGGACTTATCCTTCACGCAAAATTCTGCTAGAATTATACATTCGAAATGGCCTAATGGTCCGGTTAGGCAACTAGTAGTAGTAGTAGTAGTAGAAGCTAGGCCTGTTCCAAAAACCGGGATCCCGGTACAAAACCGGTGTTCACTTGGTACCGGACCCGATATTCTAAAGTACCGATATCCCGGTTTTTTTTGGTACCGAGTTAAAAAGAACGATTCATTTGAACCATGAGGTTTTTTCAGGTTTTTTGGTACCGGTTTTTAACCCGGTACTCAAAAAACCGGCTTATGGGTAAAAAAAACCGTCGGTACTGAAAAAAAACCTGAGTCAGGGAAACTGCTTGTGGTACGGGTATTGAAAAAAACCGAAACCCGGTACTGAAATCTCGGTACCGAACAGGCCTAGTAGAAGCATTAACATCGTAACGCAATGGCTGCATTTTTAATAAATTAATGGCGTACGCTTCAGTGTCTATTTTAATAGGAAGCCTAGAGAAGCTTTTTAATGTAACAACCAAAAAAATCCTAACCCTACAAATGTTAGACATGTCATCCTTCTGTCATAGTTTAAAGATTTCAGACTAAGGCTGGTACAGTTTTTTTTTTATGTAACGAAACATGCAGTCATCGCGTGGACATTCCTTTTCCTAATCAATCATTTCCAAGCATCACAGTATAAACAATTTAATTTTTTGGAAGATTGTTAACACTCGTAAACGTGTTTGTTGACGGAGCTCTATAATTTTACAGACCCTTGGTTGGTAAAACTGGTGGCTTAGGCAGAGGCTAACCAAAAGCCCAATTACCGCATAAAGCACTGTTTTGAAACCACAAACTCCGTGAAGTTGAACTATTGTATATGATGTATATGTATATGATGATATGTGCGCTGTAGGGGATGCCCAGTCTGGCAGTAAGCTTGGCGTTATCTCTACGGTCTACGCGGTTTAGTCAGAACCTCAGACGATCTCTTCCAGTCGTAGAAGTCCTCAGATCATGCCATCTGGAATTAGCAGCCCTTAAATAGTGGGGCGAAATCTTACTCCTAACAGATATCATTGGGACGCAAACACGCTCCGCATGAGAGCTGTCAGGAGTGGCACCCATTTTGGCTAGTTCGTCAGCCATCTCGTTACTCTCTATGGTTCTGTTTCTGGGTATCCAGAGCAGGGAGATTCTTTGTCGTGTGCCAAGACTGGTTAACGCATCCTCACATACTTCAACAACCTTGGAGGTCGTATTGACCGAATGCAATGCCATGATAGCAGCCTGACTGAGCAGATGGCGATACTCTGGTTGTTTTGTATGTTCCTGAGAGCATGGCAGGCCTTCATGATTGCAAGAATGTCGGCTCGAAAAATGTTGGCATGATCAGGAAGACGGTAATATTCAGAAATACTTAGTGATCCGCAGAAGATTCCGGCACCAGCGCCCCAATCCATTTTAGACCCATCGATGAAAAATGTGATGTCAAAATCCTTGACCACCTCACTCTCTTTCCACTCACCTCTAGTTGGGAATTTGGCATTAAAGTTCTTTCCAAAGCTTAGTTTGGGCACTTTGAAATCTGTTAGAACGTTCCTCATTTCTTGCTAAATACTGTCTTCCAGGCGTTAAAAGCATAATACAGGCTTTGTTAACGCGCGCTTAAATGTTTCACTTCCATCAAGGAGAGACACATTCCTCATAACAATCCCTACATGATGCGCATAGGTCAAACCTAGCAAGGATTTTGTTAATTACTACTAGTCACAGTGGTGGAGAGATGACACCTGAGCTGCTCCTTTGCACACGAATTTAAGCCTGAAAGGGCCTCATGAATCTATTCAATGCGAACATTATTGAATGCCCACTCTATGTCGAGGAATGCGGATAACGTGTATTGTTTGTATTCAAGGCTGTGTTCGATGATACGGACTACCTCGTGGAGAGCTGTTTCTGTGGATTTTCCCTTCACGTATGTGTGCTGTGACTTTGAAAGTATACTGAAATCTCAAGACTTTGTGTGTCTAAAGTTTTGAGTACAAAGGAAGAAAACATAATCGGCCTGAAATCCTTCGCGGTCTCATGCCGCGCAGGTGCTCTTGCACCAAGGGAAATGGGAATTCATCAGAAACTCAAGAGATTCGCCAGTTGATTCTGCCCAAGTGCCATCCTCTTGTTTTATTAGGGACGGACACGACACTGCTTTGGACGAAATCTTACTGATTCTAGCTGAGCCTTTGACGTTGTCCAATGATTGGCGGATATCGTCCTAAGCTTGGACCTTTGCGGATCTACTAGATTTTTTATAAATTTTCAGGCAGTCCTTGTAAGGCTGCAATAACTTATGCTTGTTGCAAATGTTATATATCCCGAATTAGCTTACGTAACTTATGGTCCGAGAATGATCTCAGCTCGGATACTCTCCACTGTTCCACCTCAAATTGTTCGTTGTCTGACAGAAGCGTTAGATTCAGGACCTCTTCCCATTCCGCGTATACAGACCCCTCTTTGCACATAAATAGAATAAAATAAATGTTGGCCACAGATGTGTTAGTGGCATCCCATGATCATTGATGGCTGGCTATTTGTACACTGAAAAAATTATCTTTCCTATTATCCACGAATCGCATTCGTTGACTTATTTTCATTGCCATAACGTAATTATTCGTTATGATAAGGTAGACGTCCATAAAGGTTTACGCCACATTTCGTTCCATTGAAGAAATCTGATTCGTTTATATTTTTTGTCGTCAATATCACGAATATTTACATTGACATGAAGAAAATATTCGTTTATTAGGTTAATAAAAACTTCTTTCATAAAATTAACACTAGAAGGGTCAGGATTTTTGCATACCTAAAAGGGTCACAGCCGTCAATTTGACGGCAAGGTGTTTATAGCTGAATTGGTACTCCCATAAATATAAAATGCTTAAGTATGAAATAAGACAGTAACTTACTATTAGTTGGGAATTACTGTATTTCTGAAAATTTTTTGAGTGAAACATGTAAAAATATTTATTTTTTAAGGTGATGACCGACGGCACATTTTCCTCAAAAAAATCTTTTAAACATGGCTAAAAAGTAATAGTTCAATGCTTTTTTAGCCCTCCTGAAATGCGCAGTTACACTTATATTTTCCGGTGATCCTTTTTTCTTATTGCTTTAGCTGTAGCCAGTTTTACTAGATGTAGGTGCTTGGCAATAGAAACAAAGCTGCCTAGTACATAAGAGCGTATCCAAGCCCTCCTAACCGAAACGTATTCTGTTTTTTGGTAATACTATTTTATATCTGAGTTAGTGACAAGTACTTTCCAGACTACTGCATAAGTTAAAATAAGAAAGGTAAGGGTCCGTGTTGGCTCCGAGAGATACACGCAATGATAATAAAGCGATCGTAGCTCAACGACAAGAATGAACCATTTTGCTTGTATCCAACCGTATTTCAACCACGAAGAGGAAAAGAACTCCGGACAGCGAAATAGGGATCGCTTTGCAAGAGTTGCTCGGAAGGATGTCTACCTAAATGCATTCCACTCGTTTGGTAGGACTGACATATGCACCATTTGTGGCCATATAGCGGAATTTTATTGAAACTCTACCCATACCACTGAAGGATATGATACTTTCCTCAGCTAAAAATCAGGACTACGAGCATTATACATATGGCAGGACTGACCTTGGCGCTAGTTTGCTGTGTATGCTAGTCTTACTGCTTTGCAGGGAACTCTATCTTGTAGTTTTCTCTCTCTTTTGTACTTCAATGTATTTTATAAATCTTAGTGTTTTACTTTATTTCATTTACTACCTAGCTCGCAATTTTTTCAGCATAAGTGGCCGCATGTTTTTTGGTGTCTGTATACTCGTTGTCTTGAAAGCTTCAAGAAACGCCTATTCCGCTTGTTAGTTCCTGACGTGTACTAATTTTGTGGAAAGTATCAGTACTGAGGCAGGACAACCAAAGCAGGACAACCAACACCAAGAGATAGATAATTAACTGGGCAAACAAGCACGAGACCAACCGTGAAAATGACTCAAGGCCGTAGTCTAGGCTAGTGCATGAGAGCGCTCCAAAAGCGCACATTATCACAAACATTTGAAATATAAAACCTCTATAAACGATTGTTTTCTTTTACATAGGCACTCAAACAAAAACACAAATTTAAACCTTCGGCTTTATGGATTTTTGGGATGATAAGCTTTAACCGTCAATTTGACGATTCTGACCCTAATAGGTATAACAAGAAATATCTCATAAACTAAATTTTTTTATTTTAATTTCTATCCAAATATATGATCAAATACATATTTCAGGAAAAGTCAATAAATATGAAAGCTGAAAAAATTGTAGTTTAGAAGATATAGATGATTTAAATCACAAAACCGCCAAATTGACGACTCTGACCCTTCTAGTGTTTAATGATTATATTCCTTGTTGTAAATCTAACGTAAAATTTCGTTAAAATTAAGGAACATGTTGAAGAATCTTTACGTTACATTCAGGAAGTTTTTCTGGTTCAACAATACGTATATTTTTTATGATATCGATATTGACGAATTGTTCATAACAAATACTTTATGTGGATCTTAGAAACCTTTAGCACGTATAGTCTGGTTGGTGTAGTAGGTAGGGTGCAGGTCTTCAAATCATAGGGTCCCGGGATCGAATCCCACTGTAGTCAGGTAATTTATGATGCTTTTCAAAGCGTATTGAGGCAAATGAAACGTCCCTTACACTTGTAGAGGTCTAGGTTCAATGCTGTGCTGCGTCATTTTTTTTTGTTTAAAAAAAATAACGAAACCAAATATTTGCTCTGAAGAATCATTTCTTCAAATGGAGAATCGCGTTCCTCTTTAATATCAAAGAAAGACTTTACGTGAAATAATGATTGTTTTCATTACGTAACGAAACTAGTTTCATTGAAGTGACGAACAAGAACATTGGAGGTTTTTTTAATGAAGTTTTTCGTTGATTTGAAGATGGTTTTCATAGCATTTACGAAAACTTTTGGTTCAGTGTAGGTGTGTTGAAATCAAAAATATGTTACGCCGCCCGGGGTATTTACTCCATTAATTGGTAATTTAGTAAGTAACATAGACCCACCATAAACATAATTCCCTTAGTGGGGCTCGAGTCCACGACCCTGTGCTTCCAAGTCGATCACTACAACTACACCCACTAGACTGCAAGATACCACTGTCAGAATCAACTCCAATAAAAATCTAAACGGTTGTTTTGTTTATTTTTTCGGTGTTAAATATTTAACTAAATAGGCAACTCAATATAAATATGTTTTTCAATCAATTTTACTTAAACTTTAACATTACTTCTCACCTATAACCTCTCTTGTATACACTTTTGCTTTTTCAAATGACATTATCATCTCGGACCGCAGACAAGTTTAATCACAGTTTCATATGCAAAACAATTGACTCACTAATGCACGCAACACGTAATGCCTTTTTGGCCTCTTCGTGCAGATCCTTTTCAAACCAAAACCAACCATCATTATGCATTTCAAATTCTTGGATTCGGCGTTGGCAAAAACTCCCATTGGCCTTCCAGCTATGTATTTGAAAATTTGCGTGTGTAGGCTGAACTTTTTTTTTAGTTAAAGTGCAGCTCAACGTCTCGGTATCACCTTGAGTTCGCCTGCGATTGAACGAGAACGCCTGGAAGGCATCGACGATCATGGTACACTCTATCTAAACTACGACCGAATGTATCCATAATTTGAAAGGTTAAAATATCACAAATTGTGCGCACTGTCTTAGATACCACAGATTCTTCGTATAGAAGATCGACCCACGGCGAGACATTTGTGCGGTTATAAATATGTTCAAAAGGTCCATAACAATGCCCTAAAGGGTACCACTGTCTTGTGATCGAAGAATCGGACATCTCTAGTCTGTAACTAAGACCGCGATTTTAGTTTTACTAACAAAAAAAGCGCTCACTAACAACCGCATACGCCGAAGCGCAGACAACGAACGCAAGGCATCGTCAAGGGAATTTTGTGCAACACAATCATTGCGGGGACTTAGAAAACATACTTCGACGCTCGAACGAACGGATTCTGCAACATTGAAATAACTGATCTGGAGAAAAAGGGAAGTCTTTGACATCGTAGACCCAGATAATGCCAAGATCAAGGAAATTATATACTGTTGCGGGTCTCCGATGTATGCATGCCCATGGGCAATGGTTTTTGCTTTGCAGCACTGTGCTGTTCTGTTTTAAATTGTCTGGTTTGAATAACAAATTATTGAAATAAAATACTAAAGAGTGTTCGCAGAGAGAATGGAAGTTGGTGAAAAGAAGCCAAGATGTTGTTAAGGGGCTCAAAGTGACTAGATAGAAATCGAACCAGTAATCGAATTTGCGTGAATTTAATTGACTTGTCCTCATTTTATAATATCAAAACATCTTCAATTATTTCACACCTGCATAGAGAAGTCCAATTACAGTTGAATATAAAATCCATAATCTTTTGATTTCCAATTACCTATAGAGACATTCTGAATGTATTCCTTCTATCTCGGCGCCTATCTTCTCCCATTTCAAGCCTAATTCAAACATATGACTATAAGATAAGAGTATAACCATCATCTCCTACTGTTTTCCCGAAATGGTCTTTTGATTGCGAATAGTTACAAATCAAATCGCGGAATGTTCATGTCATATCTGCGCGTATCCCATCAAAAGATTAGCACTGGATAGTACGATTGAGCATCACTTGAACCTCTGATTATGCCGTACTACCAGTCAGTAAGTACCTACGTAACTAGCCAAGGTTTGCGTCGTATTTGCGGCAGCTAAAAATTTAATTTTTACGATCCAAGATACTTGCATTCAAGATTCGAGTCATGAACGCAGGAATTACGGTTTTACGAGGTCCAAACCATTTAATAGGCCGCGTCATATTGTTGGCCGTTATGTTATTATGCATTTCAGCGCATCCAACCTTAAAGTGTTAGTGTTGTGTTGACTGAATGTGGAAGAGCTACCTTTCGTCTGAGGTGATAGAAAGAGCGGCGACCGCAGAGTTCGAGGCCAGAAGCCGCGTTCACTTGATGACACTCTTATAATGTTGTGACCATGTTGTGTCCTCTTCATATTGTACGATCTTCTCACGTTTTGCCATTAAGTTGTCACTGCATCGGATTGGTCATGTGATTCCACTCGAAAGTACGTCAGGTTCAAGTGCGCACAACTAACAAAACCTGAGTGAGTGTAATGAATTACAAAAGATTGCGACAGGTATTTTGTGAATAGCAAAGTTGTCACATTAAAAGTCAGAAATGATAATATCCAATGATGCTGGGACTTGGGATCAAAGGGTAGTCGGGAAAGTTGAAAGACTACTCAACCAAAATCGATGCTAATAACTTCAAATATGTATGCATAGATTGTAGATGATCGATTTCGAAGATGTAAAATTAACTTCAAACATGTATCGATTAATCCCTTCATTACACATCACCCCTGATGTATTTTTTTAGTGCAGGAATAATTTTGAAATTTGGTTTGCCGGTTGCAGATGGCTGAAATATACCCAGTTGGTAACGAATTTAGGGCACCTTCGTAAAACATAAAATTATGTCGACTAAAGTTCCTTCCAGTCAGCCTCGTATTAACAAACATTTTAGTCAAAAGGACATTTTTTACAAAATGTGAAAGCCCGATGGTATTTTGGTATCAAAAAAGCGCATACAAAATTAAGTGCGAATTCTTGTGTAAAATTTTGAAGAAAAATCTTTTTTTCGTGACTGTGGGAAACCAGACTAATATTTTGTTTCTTGTAGTCTAGTGCTGGTCCTTTTTTTTTGTTGCAATATATGGGTGTTGCCAGTGTTGGAATTAGTAAAACCTGCCTAAAGAGACCACTGTTGGTTTCCGAAAAGAGAGGTAAAATGCAACACTTTTCATAAATTTAAGCCACAAGGGAAATTTCAAAGTTTTTATATTCTCAAGATATCCACGCCCAATATTTCCATCCAGACAGGATAACTTTATCTTTCTTGAAAGAACAATTTATACATTTATTAAAGATGAGCGGCTCCGGCCGACATATGAGTTCTAAACAGCAGCGCTTCGTGGAATGCAAGAGCTCTCCACCGTTTAAATAATTTTGAAAGGCGATTGCATACGCAAACAAATCAACGTAGGTAGCTTGGTGAAATTTACAAAATTACGAGAAATTGACTGATGCTTTGCCAAACAACTTCTTACGGAAAAAAGAAAAAAATTTTTCTTTCAAAAAATCATTCGTTCCTTTCAATAATAAGTTTAATGCGTTAAGGTGTTTTAAATTCCTGGCTTTTTCTTTTGGCCACGAAACACAACAATCTTTATCTCTTTCCGGGGCAGTGGTATACTTTTTATACCACATTTTAAATGTTTTTTCCTGGGTAATAGGGGCACTGGTATACTTTTAATACCATGTTATTCTATGCTATAGGCCCTTATCACTGCAACGAATTTTGCTGTTTTCTTTTTCGAATTCGACTTTTAGGTTTTTTAGAACCGTTACATCGGAGAGAGGGTCACTTGTTGTGAATGTTTATTTGATTCGTTTGTTCTAGTGAGGATAGTACTCGCAATAGCGTGATAAGTGAAAGAGTCTGTGTCCGAAAGAGTGAAAATTCATTTTTTATCATTAGTTTCAGTGAGAGGTTCAGTACATCGTTGATATTAGCATTACAAGGACGTGGTATAAAATGTATACCAGTGCCCATTACAATGAAAATTCATCTGAAGAAAAATATTTCGGGAAAAAGAGAAAATGAAAAGGGAAATCTCACTGATGATGAAATACTCCAATTTTTGATAGAAGACGATGAGGATTATGTTGATATTCCTTCTGATGGTGACTCCCTTGATATTGACAATTACGATAGTGACTCAGAGGAAGGAGGTTCGCCTCAGTCCACGTACACGGGGCACAGAACGCTGTTATATGTGAGTTATTATAAGTACAAAATATTAATACAGATAAGTAAATTTGTGACCAGGCTTCCAGAAACAGTTTTGATGAGAGCGATGAAATACCCTTGTCGAACGTGAACAGTTGCGGTCAGTACGACCTCAATGTACTCCCACCTGGACCAAAAATGTTTCTGTCGATCCGCCGAATGAATTGACTGGCGTCAGTTTTTCGAATCATCAGCGTAGAACGAAGTGGAAGTGTTCTTTGTGCAATGTTCCACTCTGTATGAGTGGCAATAAAACATGCTTCTAAAGTTAACACTCTCAGTAAAATGGGCAGTGGTATAAAAAATATACCACGTCCTTGCAAACAATCCTTCAATGAAAAAAAATTTTTTTTTAGTTTTTTTTTACTTAGCTTGAAGATATATATGTGAAACTAAACACAATTTCTTAATAATCAAGCTGTTTTTATTTTGCCCCGGAAAGGGTTATTGAATGAATTCGAAAACGGAATTTTCCAATGTACAGAGAAGACACACTATATAAGGTGACCAGACTCCCGAAGGCCCAATGCCGTACACATACTTGCGGAATTCGGCTTTGAGACAAATCCTCAGCCATACTACCTTAGTACGGTAATTTCATGATTTATGCTTGAAATAGATTACGCGCATCAGCAGCAACATCGGCATCGCCAAACGTCAATCGCAATGCATTTTACATTGCTGACAAAAATGTTGAGCAGAAGACTTGGCATTCAGCATATTTGTCAGCTATGAAATTCTGCCGATGCTGCTGCTGATGCGCGTAATCTATTTCAAGCATTACACTTGATACTGGCGATTAGGTCTTCATATCCGATCTACTCAGATATGACTTTTTGGGCAGTATTTTTACAGAACGCGTAATTCAACCCAGAAATCTCTCTCAGAATGCTGTTTACTCATTGTGAGTGACATTGCTTGCATTTAGCCGTACTTTGAAACCTTTTCCTAATTAATTTCCCAGCAATATTTTGGATTGCGAAGTTACCTTCTTTCCGCATTTTTATTTTTTTACTTATTAAAACATGCCAGATATATCAATTAAATTTATTGGTAATGGTGAGGACCAAGAAAATTTCGATGAACCTCTGCACTAATTGAACGTTAATGAAAGTTCAGAGGCATGGAAGCTGTAAGGTATAATACCAAAAATATATTTCTTGACAACTACCTTTACTATGGCAAAATGTAAAAAATAGAAAGGTATTAAAGGACGGCGACTTTTTTTCCACGAGACAGACTTAATCAAAGCTTACATCAAACGATTCTTTTCAACAGTCTTAATATTTTTGGGTCCCGATTGATATTATTTGACCCGAGCTCCCAAAAACCTAAAACCGACCCTGCTTGAGCTGGTGGTAGCCTTCTAGGCACGCTTTCAATGTAGCTATGGAGTGGAGTCTGAGGAGAACCTTCAGAGCGGTTGAAGGCTTGCTTATCATGGTTTCAATATATCTGGAGTAGAGTATCCATTCCTCCATGGTTACATAAGTGTCATGCCGGTCCCCTGAGTTATTAACTCAATTTTAATGGATTTGAACTTTGAAAAGCCTTGCAGAGGGAATCAGATGATTTTCCATCGTTTTGTGATAGGAAAAATAAATAAAATCGCATCTTTCAACGGCTGTAACTTTAGAACCCTGGTAGCTAGAGCCTTCAAATGTTCCCCAAATATGGACGGTGCACTACTCTACAAGTCTGCGAAATTTCAAAATTTCGCTCAAGAATTTCCAAGTGAACAAGTTTTGATTAAAAAACTGAAAAGTGTGATTTGGGCAGCTGTAACTTCCGAATGCGGAGAGGTAGGACTTTCAAACTTGGAGAAAATGTGCGTCAAAGGTCTACAAGTATCCCGAATTCAGAAATTTTTGTCGGATTCCGAGTTATCGAAAATGGACGATTGGCAAACATAAAAGTTTTATTATCTCTCTCAATAATATCGATCGTCCATGGGTCAAACTTTGCACTGTAAATCGCTACTTCTGAACCTTGCGATAGCTAGAGCCTTGAAATTTTCACCAAATGTGGCCAGTACAGTGCTCTACAAGTTTTCTAAATTTCAAAATTTTTCGCTTACGAATTTCCGAGTGATGAACAATTATTTCAATTAGAAAACTCAAAATTGCAATTTTTATAGCCGTAACTTCCGGACGCAGATAGACTAGGACCATGTAATTTGGAGGTAATGTGAGCGCCAAGTAGTTCTGCAAGTGTGCCAGAAAGATCGAGAAGAGTTCCCGAGCTATCGAAATGAACTTATTATGTAGTGAATTGGCTTTCATTGTGTTGCTGTACATTTTGCTGTACATTTCCCAATGCTGTACGGCAGGTCAAAATGCTGTACTGTACAGCAAAATGCTGTACGTCTGGTCAGCTTACACTATACACGAAAACTGAACGTTTTTCCAAAACTCGAATGTTGCGGCTAGAAATACGTTACTGCCATACCCTACGTTTTAACATGAAAATAGATCAAACACAAAACACACTAACAGCAAAATGACAATCTAGCAAAAACAACCTACAATAGTAGTCTAATTAGACATTTTTGCTGTTGCTACATAGGGATTTAGTTTTTAGCGGTTTATACCGTTACGTGATAATTTTATTAAGAAAACTGGCAAAAACGCTTGAAAAAAAAAACATTAAAGATGAGCGCCTATGTACTCGCCTATGGTCGCTTTAAGGTACGTTTTCCTCGGCACGACCTCAGCGGCCCTAGCGACTGCGACTCGCCCATTGCATATAAAAACTCGTTTTTAGTTGATAATCGCTTGGCACAGCTCCACAATGAAAATTATCGTCGAATGAACCGCGGGGCTCTTGTTGTATATAATGCCCGCATGAGTGGTGAACATGATGCACTCGCTTGTTTGTGGGCTTCGGGCGACGGTTGCTTGGGGTAGGGAACTTGCTCTAGAGCCGCTGAAGTCGATAGAGTCGCTGCGGCCGCGTCGAGGACAACGTACCTTTATAGGGACACATCTCATTTTTCAGGGTCGCTAACAGAGGTGGTCGCTTAAAGGTACATTTTCCTCGGCACGACCCCAGCGGCTCTAGCGACTGCGACTCGCTCATTACATATAAAAACTAATTTTTGTCTTATTTTAAAAACGAGTTTCTATATGGAATGAGCGAGTCACTGTCTCTAGAGCCGCTGGGGTTGCCGAGGAAAATAAACCTTAAGGAGAGTAAAGTTTGTAGGGGCAAATTAGTGATGTATGGAAACCAATTTCGTTCTCGAAAAAATTGGTCGTCATGAAAGGTAGCTTAATACTGCCTTTTAGGCAGATAACACTGTATTTTAAATTAAACCATGGCCCATAGGTAGACAATTGATAACAGCAGCATCGAGGTACTGACAGGAATCGAAATTATAAGTAATACTGGTCACAGACAGTCTACTTAATCTAAAGAAGTGTCTCTAAACGAGCTAATGAAGCTGGTAGAGTGGCTGATAAAGCTAACTGACAACGATAATGGTAAGCAAGGACTGCCTAGAGCTAACTCCAAAACGAAAAAAATGTCCTAAGGTCTATGAGTAATGAGTCTTTGATCTGAATTTCGTAATTGGTAGGTGGAGGAATTTCGGAGATGCGGTCAGTTCTAACTGTGGGCATGGCCCAGGGGAAGGGGGAGGTTATACAGCTTTGTTGTACTAGTAAAATATTCGGAATGATTCCAGCTTATATGTTTATTGTTTACAATCTCTTAACAACGACGTTTCGCCCCTTACGGGCATCATCAGGTTTCTTTGTTAGCTTGTGGTTATAATGGCGGGGAATATATTTTTGAACCACAAGCTAACAAAGAAACCTGATGATGCCCGTAAGGGGCGAAACGTCGTTGTTAAGAGATTGTAAACAATAAACATATAAGCTGGAATCATTCCGAATATTTTACTAGTACAACAAAACAGATATACACCAGCACAAAATAACATACAAAGTTATACAGCTTTGGCTGGCAGGCTACTTGTATAGCAGGAGTGTATTATTTGCGTATTTTCCAAATGACTTGAAGGCCCCGCGATGGAAGGGACCTTGATGTGGTGCGGGGGCTTAACGATGCATACTGACGGAACACTGGAAAATACCAGGACAGAATACACACCAACAACAAGACAGGACTTAACACGCAGCGGACTAAGATCCTCCAACAATCCCTAAACCAAGGTGTAATGCGAACCGTGCCGAAGAGTGATTGGCACCAGCAGTCAAAGGTGAGGGAGAGTATGTCCAACCCCCGACAACATTCTCTCAGGAAGTGCTTTCCGCACAAGACCAGAGAGGTTTGACGTGGCTAACACGACGACGAAACTGGACCAACTAACCCTAGAGAACAAGAAACCAACGATTTCCGGAGCTCAACGATGGAAAATTGCGATAGAGAAGGTGAGAGAAAGGGGTGGACCTATCAGGCCGCGACCATAGCGTACCCATGGCAAATCTCAAGACCTGCCCGCGTGGCCTAAAAACAAAACCCCTCCCCCATGAGAACCAGGATTCTCAATCCTCTCGCAGAAGGAAAAGAGAAAAGGCGGCCGAACGGCGTGGCTGAACAAAGGCAAAGTAGCCAGCGAAGATAAAATACTTACGACGTAGCTTCTGGCAATGCTAGAACCATACCATACGACTATATTTCTAGGGACCTAGTAGTATACAGGGTGTCCGGAAACTGCCGCATAAACGCTCCGGATTGTGATTCCTCAGGTGATTTCCAGCGAAAAAGTTGTACGGAACATACCCCCTCAGCTGAACCCTTTAGCTGCCAAAGGCATTTAAAGATTTTTGAAAAAATCATTTTCTTGCACGACTTAAAGTCTAATATCTCTAAAGCTAGACCAGCTAGAATAGTGAAATGAAATGCTTATTACAGCCAAGTGTAGAAAACTAGGGTTAATTTTAGCTCGAATTCAATACAATTCAATTCAGACTGTCCCTAAAGATCTGCAATCGGTAAAATCTATTCAAAGTATGTCGAAATCGAGCCAAATTTAACCCTAGTTTTCTGCACGTAAGGTACTAAAACTGTTACAAATAATGGAACTTGAATAAAATGATGTAAGAAAGATATGATCGTAAGACTATGCGCCAATTTTTAAAAGAATCGTACAAGCACCTCACCTTGGCAGAAGTTGGAGAAAATTGAGATGGAAAAAAAAAGATTTTTTTTGGGTCAAATCAAGCAAATTTGACTTTGAAGCTCTGTAAAAACCAAACCTCTTATCCGATTTTAGTGTGGTTAGTTTTATTTTATAGGTAAATTTGTTGGCTGTAATAATCAATTTGTTTCACTATTCGAGCTGGTCTAGCTTTGGAGATATTAGGCTTTAAGTTGTGCAAGAAAATGATTTTTTCAAAAATCTTTAAATGCCTGTGGCAGCTAAAGGGTTAAGCTGAGGGGGTATGTTAAGTACAACTTTTTTGCTGGAAATCACAATCCGGTGCGTTTATGCGGCAGTTTCCGGACACCCTGTGTAATGGGAGTAGAAATCGGGAGCTTATGCTCGCTGCCGCATACTTCCCATATGATTCACAGACGCCTCCACCACCTCAAGAGCTGGAATAACTGATAAATATCAGCGGAACACATACGCCGCATCTCATCATCGGAACGGATGCAAACGCCCACCATACAAAGTGGGAGAGCTCTAATACAAACAAAAGGGGTGAGTATCTTTATAATTTTGTAATTAAAGAAAATTTTGAAATTCTAAATAAGGGTACTGAACCCAGTTTTGTAACAACTCGACGAAGAGAGACCATTGCTATAACCTTACCTTCAACATCTCTCCTAATGTCCGTCATTGGCGGGTCTTAGACCAACCATCGCTATCGGATCACAGATATGTACATACCTAAGTATATGTAGAAATCGACAAAGTTGATAAGCCAATCGAATTGTATCGAAATCAGAGAAAAACGGACTGGGACCTCTACAGGGAGCGTCTGTCCACCAATCTAACAGAAATTCCGGGATATGTATATTAAAACTACACTCTGTATGTAGGCCGTGGCGGATAAAGTGCAAACCGCAATAAAGACCGCCTTCGAAGAGGGCTGCAGGTTAACGATACGACGTACAAATGCAAAGTGCAATGGTGGAACTCAAACCAGGACATCCTGCGTTAGAAGACACGGAAACTCTTCAACGCGGCGAAAAGGACTGGGTATTGGGACACACCGTCTCACTCTAACCCAGAGCAGCAAAGAAATCAGGAAGATCAAGAGGGAATCCTGAAGAGATATAAGATCTACATGAAGGAACGAGACTCCAGAAGACTCTGACCAGGGATCCAACAAACCCCATCGGAACGCTTTGAAAAAATAGACGGAAATCAAACAAAAACAGGTAGGGAAACCCTGGAAGTCCTTCTAGGGTCTCACTTTCCTGGATCCACTATAACAATGGGACGCATAGGTCAGTTGGACGACAACTCCCTGCATTTCAGGGCAAACAAAAACGACTGGTCGCTCGCGAACCAAATAGTAACTTATAATAGGGTGGAATGGGCGGTCAACACCAGGGCCAGACGGTGTCTATCCTTACGACTCTGGCTCCGCAATTACTAAGACTATTTAGAGCCAGCATAGCCTTAGGATATATTCCAATCACTTGGAACCAGGTAAAAGTAGCAATTCTGGCAAAGCCTGGGCGTGACCAAGCCCTAGGCCAATAAGCCTAACCTCCTTCCTTCTCAAGTCATTGGAAAAGCTCGTCGATAAACATATCAGGGACAGACGCCTGTAGCTTTTCCCCTTGCACCAAACAGGGAAATCGTATGAATCAGTAGGTACTACACAACTTGGTACAGGAGGGTAGGCCTATCGGTGATCATAATCATAACAGAATGCCCTTAGCATGAGAGATAATGATACATTAGCCCGATTTGACAATTTTCCAATATTATTCAATTAGTAATTTGCTTGCAGAAAAGTCAGGCGGTTGCACATTTAAGGTATATGCTTTGGAATATCTCATTTCTGTGATTTTTCTGACATAAAAAGCGCCGAAGAACCATTTCCAATCAATATTCATGGATCATGATGACATACTTGAGGTCACTCGGCACATATAATCCTTTGCTCATATAAATGACCAATCTATCTTACCCCAAGTCACAATTTTGCCGCCTCTCCATCAGCTTTTTAATTACACTTGCTGTAACTTCTGCTTGATACCACCTTCATCACGTCAGCTATCTAAAGTCATTTCAATAATAAGCGTCTCTAATCCCGTCACTATAGTAGTAAAACTATAAAGATTTCACCTATAATATTTTTTGCTGACCATTTAGTTGCTGTATCGAACGCGAATGCAATTTTCTTTTGCGGAAAA
Organism: Microchrysa polita; assembly: GCA_949715475.1. Lineage (NCBI taxonomy): Eukaryota > Metazoa > Arthropoda > Insecta > Diptera > Stratiomyidae > Microchrysa > Microchrysa polita. Next base: position 79,278,186 of record OX454418.1, on the reverse strand, counting down.
TTGCTCGGGGTTCACTGGATTGAAAATTACAACATTTGCTAGATTGCGACGATATACCAAGTTAAAAAAGTTCACAGCGCGCTACTCAATTTATCACCACAGAGTCGCGTCGTCGCCTCCCATCGTCGTCAAGAGTATTCTACGTAAACGTAAAGACTCCTCCTTCGATTTTCAATGTTTTTTCATTCGATTCCACATTGTCCAATTCCACTTGACTTCTGCGATCGCTAAATTAAATCTTTTTGTTATACCTACGACACGGTTGCAGTCGTACGTATAGAAGAGCGTGTATTTGCTGTTTCTTCGGCTTACAGGAAAGTTTTTCTTTTTTTTCCTGAATCGGGGTAAACATAACAATAAAGCAAACGATCGAATGAATCTTTACAATTGCAACTTGACTTTACAACGGATCGCATCTAAATTAACATCAATGTTTTCCCGAATAACTTCATCTTCAAGAGCCACATCGCTGAAGCGTTCTAGCTTCTAGCAGCAGATTGTTGCATAGTGAAGTAAATACTTAAATAGCATTCCGGGCGCTACTATTATATCTATGGAGTGGTTTCCGCAAAATTTCGCTATAGACAAGATCTCTTGAATTAAAGCAGTGTATAGTGAAATCATGGTATGGACAGCATGATTCGATTAAGAGCAAAAAATTTGAAGTCCCTTCAGATTTTGTTTAGATTTCCGGAACAGGATCGAATTCAGGACACTTAAAATTTATCAAAATGCACTAGAAACATTTGAAAGTTATTACATATTTTGAAAAAAAAAAACAACCGAATGCATATTGAAAAGGTCATCTAAAGAATCGATCTACCTTTGACGTGCCCTATATACGTAGAAGATACCACAGACACACTCGGCACTGACGCGAACCTTGTGGTGCACCATGAAAATAACTAGATTCCTGGATATCTTCTATAATGGAGTCAGCTAGTCGTAACAGCGCAAATAGCCTTCCATAACATCGTCGTCTAACGAGATCAATTTAGTGACAGGCATCTTCTATTAAATGGATTTTTCGTTTCAATTTAATTAATTCCGAAAAAATGAGGCTGTCTCCAACGGGCAACGACGAGCAAAATTGATATAGAGTTAATGGAAGGTGCAGGTTAGCGTTGTTAAGGCTGTGCAACGACTTCCTGTCTGATATAGGTACAACTTTGCGCGACGAACGCTGCAAATGAGTATGTGCATCCATTATAGTTAGGCTACATCGATATAAAATTATATTGAACCGATCTGTATGTATGGAAGAAGTGTGGTTGATTTATGCACCCCCTGAGACTAGACAAGTTCGGCCGTTTCTTATCCTAGAATAACATGATTTGCGCCTGTTCGACGAGCCTCTATATGCTCGTATGGAGGGAAAAGAGAGGAAAATAAATTATATTTTGAATAAATGTTTTGAAAAACTCAACTGCTCCGCTATATAGAGTATGTACAATCACTTAGGCGAAAAAAAAACATGACTTATGCTACAACGAACGAAAACATGCTGTACGTGCCTTGTGAAAAGGACCCATCCGCTAAGGAGATGCGTCTCATAATGATGCATACAAATCCATGTAGAGGACAGAACTGGATTTTCACCCATATAGAAAAAAAAATGGGAACAGAACATTCTGATCCAGGAAGATCCGTAAATCTTCTTGTGAAAGCACTAAAACAACCTTTTAGACTCTATGTGGCAATTCATAGAGTGTGTTAGGTCATTAATTATATGATTCGCCAGCATGGATGCATGTGCGCAAAGAGGTGATCGATATTCTTGCAGATTGTGCAGTGATAATCACATAGCGATGATGATCAGGATCACAGTATGCGCTGAATGGTGCGGAAATACGTACGTACCTACATTGATGAATGCAAAGTGCTCTGAGACGATCGGCGCTCGTTGTATTTACATATGATCTAGAAAATTTACATGCAAATAACTCTTGCGATATACAAAATAATTCTTACAAGATACCAAGATCGATTGATCGTATCGTCAGATCGAAACAACATATGCCGAGATCAATGCGATGTTACGATGTTCAACTCATTGCACTATGTGCTTTATTGCGCTTCTAAGCGCGTTGTTCAATTCCATTAGGATTTTAAATACCAACCCGACTCTATCGTGTCCTTGTTACGATCGTTAAGAAAATTGTTTCGATCATGACGCGTCTTCGTCGTTGTTATGGGAAGTCGTGGAAAAACACCTTTGTACACACCTTTTGGAAAATATCACAAACTTTGTCCTTAAAAAAAAGAAGCAGCTTTATTGATCTCATTGAGGCCGCGCGCTGATGAGGTGGATGTCGGTTGACACGAACGGCATGATCCGGCCTTTTTCATATTACGTCTAGGCATAATCTAATTGCGAGCTGAGTGAGGTCTACGACGAGGCGGTTTTGCCGTATGCCCGTATGCATGCCAAGTTCGTGTGGAGTTGGTATGTAACTCATATTATTAGTGAAGGTTAGGTATATGGACTAGATTGGAAAATCTAATATGCATGCAAGACGCACAAAGACTCGTCCATATGCTATGTTTACGATCCGTGAAGAAGTGGTGATCTCGCCGCATGCAAAGGTGATCGTGTCAATCTCAAATAAAACTGAAACGAATAATAACAAGCATATGCATACCTTAAAGAGTACGTTGTCATGTACTCGGTACTTATATGGGTTTTTTAGGGAGGACGCCTACATATCTTTGAGGTTGTTGAATACTCGTATACTCTTTCAGAATGTGGTTTTTTCAATAAGATTAAAGAAAAGTGATATGTTGTGTTGCTTTTAATGTTATTGCTTTCATTATGATTAACTAGAGTTGATAGGATTTATCTGCATTTTTAATATCAAATACATCATAGTTGAACCTTCTTTGATATGAGTTAGTGGAAAATATTTTATTACTACCTTAAAACGTTTTCGGTTAAGACAGAACTACGAATATCAATTGTTTTATGAGACTGGCATATAATCAATTGAAATCAGACATTAGATATGTTTCAGACACACTTGCACTTTACTTTAATTGTAATGCATTCTGCATTCAGGAATCCTCCAAAGCCCAATCATCATTCAGGAATTCTTTTGGTGCTTAAGTCGCCCAATGTACCTGTTAGGCAGCGACACAGTGGCATGACGTGAGGTGTTCCATCCAGTAGAGTCCGTCTACGTTGTGGGTTAGATGGCCTCTACTGCAGTTCATTTTCAAAGGCGATTTTGTAAAGATTTTTGTTAAAACCTTGTTACAAAATCTATGAAATTAAATTATCGGAAATCTCGAGATGTGGTTAAGTGAACAGAGGCCTTACAGTGGTCTTACGGCAACTGCGTCTACGGGGCGGACCACACCCGTTTTGTCAATTCAAAACGGCCAAAAGCTGCCAATATGCCTTCCTGGCAAGAGCCCCGGCAGGAGCCCTGAAGGTTCGATGCGGGAAGGTTGTGTTTGTCTGTGTATATGTGTGGGTACGATATATGTGTTTTTTCGTCATATTGGGAGCATTACATCTCGGCGCGGCTGCTCTCAATTTTACTAATTCGCGCCGGTGTTGAAACAAATCCAGGCCCAGAGGTATGGATTTGTAGTGTCTGCAACCAACGAATCGGTTCGAATGCCAGATCAGTGCAGTGTAATTGCTGCAGGGAATGGGTTCACTTTAGGTGTTCGGAGTTACGAAGACAGGGTCAACACTCCTCAGCATATGTTGCGGCAGGTTGTATGAATTCCGGGCAACCCAGGGCTGCTCCCAGCCCGCCTTCTCCACCACTGCCCCCTACACCGCCAAACAATATGATAAGGAATGCCAGACCCAGTCTTACGCCTGGCCCTCCCCCTCCAGCAGTTTTCACTGCACTATCTATATTACAGTTTAACTGTAATGGCATTCACCGAAAAATCGCTGAGATCACACACTTCTTGAGTTCCAACAGAATTCTCATCGCCGCCATCCAAGAGACGTTGCTTCACGCAAACTCGTCTCTAAGCGTCCATAGCGAATATGTTATACTGCGGAAAGATCGACCGGCCGCCACGGATGATTCTCACCCTGGAGGTGGACTTGCCTTCCTAATACAAAAGTCCGTACATTACTGTGTATTAGATGTAGTTGCTGACGGTACGGCGGAAATTCAAGCCATCTCAGTTCCATCAGGGAGTACTAATATCGAAATTTTTAGTATTTATGTACCACCTCATTCTAGTTGCCCTTCAGGCTACCGTTTCGATATTGGTCCTCTCCTTTCCGGAGAGCACAGGGTCATCCTTGGCGACTTTAATGCGCACCATGAGCTCTGGCATTCGGACCTCAACAACAATGTCATTGGTATAACTATCGCCGAATCACTTGACGCCTCAGAATTCTGTTCACTCAATGAAGACTCGCCGACTAGAGTCGTGGGCACTTGCAGTAGTTCTCCTGACATAACTATTGTCAGCGCCAGCCTAATTGCTGCTTCCCGATGGGAAGTACGTTCCACCCTCAAATCAGATCACCTCCCAATCATTATAAAAATTGACAAACCAGCGAACATGACTAAGTCTGAGAAGCGAACGTTTGTCAATCACAAGAAAGCCGATTGGGATGGTTTTAAAGCTTACTCGTCGGCGAAGTTCATCGAGCTACTATCACCTACCAACATTCACAAGGCCGAGAAAAATATTAGGAACGTCATTACCACAGCCGCGGCACGTTTTATTCCGGCAGGACGTATCCCGAAAGTTCGGCCTAACTTCCCCACTAGTGCCGCCAGATTAGCCGATGAACGTGATCAGATCAGAACCGCTCACCGTGATGATCCAATCCTCGGAAAGAAAAGGGCAACAACGCCATTGAATTTGGCAACACAAAAACCTGCGATCTTCTTCAGTGTGCTAGCCTGTTCAATAAACAATTTATTGAACATCCCAAGTTTGACGGCCTCAAGCGCAAAATTAGAAGACGGATCCGCAGCCGGAAAGTTGACACCATACCATCTTTTACAGCGGACCAGGCTAAAAAAGTAATCGGGAATGCTAAAAACTCCAAGGCCCTCGGACCAGATGGCATTTCGATGACCATGTTGAAACATCTCAACCTTCCAGCCATTGAGTATCTCACGGCCGCCTTTAACTTGTCGATGTCCACGCTTGCCATCCCTGAAATCTGGAAAACAGGTCAAATTGTTCCCTGTCTCAAGCCAGGGAAGAGTGCAAATCTTGGGGAATCCTACCGCCCCATTACGATACTTTCTCCTGTCGCAAAGACGCTGGAGGCCCTTATTCACCCCACTCTTGTTGCACATGCGAAGCTAGAACCTCACCAGCATGGCTTAAGGAAGATGCATAGTACCACCACTGTCCTCGATGCGATCACTACACGCATTCGTGATGGGCTAAATCAACGCAGTCGTTGTCACAGAACTATTCTGGTGGCAATAGACCTATCAAGCGCATTCGATAAGGTCAATCATTCAATGCTTCTAGCAAACCTGTTGAATATGCATCTTCCTGCACAAGAGATCCGTTGGATTGCCAACTATCTAGCTGGTCGGCACTCCTTCACCGAGTTTCGAGGCAAACGTTCTAAGCTTAGGAAAATCAAATTAGGTGTTCCACAGGGAGGGGTACTCTCCCCCACTCTGTTCAACATCTACATGTCTGGCCTTCCCACACCACCTGAAGGAATCGAGGTGATTTCCTATGCTGACGATTGCACCGTACTCGCCACAGGGAACGATAAGGATGAAATGCGCCTCCGAATTAATCGCTATCTAGGACGATTACAGGCATTTTTCCAAAGCCGAAACCTCACTATCTCTGCGTCCAAATCCTCTGCGACTTTTTTAACCACTTGGTGGGAGGACATCAGATGGGAGATGGATATACGTATTGGCAACAATTCTGTTCCTACTGTTAAAAACCCCAAAATTCTCGGGCTTCACCTAGAGAACATGATGACGTCTGCAAATCATGCAGCTTCAGTCTGTGAAAAAATGCGCAGTAGGAACAACATCCTAAAAGCTCTAGCTGGTAGCACCTGGGGCAAAGATAAAGAAACCATGCTAGCTACTTATAAAGCGGTGGGTCGAGCGGCCGCTGATTATGCAGCCCCAGTTTGGACACATAGTCTATGTGACACAAACTGGTCCAAAGTTCAGGTCTGCCAAAATGCCGCTCTACGCATCGCGACAGGTTGCCTTCTGATGTCTGCCCAGGATCACTTACATCAGGAGACAAAATTGATGCCAATACGTGATCACAATCTCCTACTCTCAAAACAGTATCTTGTTGGTTGCTACCGTGAGGATCATCCCAATAATCATCTCATGGACCGAATTCCTCCACCACGACATGTCAGGCGTGGTTTACGAGACCTTGAGAGAGAGGTTCAGGGATACAAACGGAACCCTTACGATGAAGTTACATACCGAGCCGCCATTGCAGCGATCCACACTGAAGAAGTGAATCGGTCTATCGCGAGTTTAGGTGCGAATAGAGTCCTCTCAGAGCGCCCACCACCAATTTCGCCTGAGGAGATTAGGCTCCCGAGAGCCACTAGAGTAACACTAGCTCAACTTCGGTCGGGCTTTTGTTCACGCCTTAATTCGTACCTTTCTCGCATAAACCCGGACATCCAAAACATCTGTCCAAACTGCAATGGTACTCCTCATGATGTGGGCCATTTGTTTCAATGCCCCGCTGGCCCACTGATCTTACCCCTATATCGCTGTGGGAAAATCCTATTGCAGCAGCTATGTTTTTGTCCTTAGACCTCACGGACACAAACATTGACGAACCATAAATCGTACCCACATAGATGCACAGAGGTTTCACACCTTTCTGCACCGCTACAAGAAGAAGAAGGCCATAAAATAGTGACAAAGCATTCCGAACCCGCCAATTTTGTGCACAGAGATAGACTTCATAGTATTGAACTGGATACTGAAGAGCCGCAGCTTTACATTTGGCTTAATCTTGCAACAAAACAATTATCAGAAACAGAACACTCAATAATTTACAAAGAAAGGATCTCCCAAAGTTTTTAAGAGAAGAAAAAGTTCATTTTTCTTAAGAGGAATGCCTCTCTTGAAGGTTCTTGAGTAAAATTGAGCTGGATCATATCCAGTTCGTCAAGTATTTGAATGTTGAAATGAAAGTGAGAGGAGAGAGAAAAAGGTCAAAATTATGATAAAAGGATCACTGTAATATATCCATTGACCGATAAATTCCTCTGACCAGATAATGAATCCGCCGTTTCCTCTGCATGACGCCCTTATCTTCGGAAAAGCTCTACAATGAAATTGATTTTATTCTATTGTTAGTTTAACTGGTAAGGGTCCGTCAAAGCGGGTAACTGGGTCTAGTTTAGAATCATCGACTGTTATAGGGACAATCCTCAAGGTAGGTCTTTTTACAGCTTCTTGAATAGTGCATAATGTATAGATAATAATCTTACTATAGTTTTCCCGTATAATAAATTATTGAACTTTGAATTTTTGTATCAAAAAATTTAAAAAACTTGGAAAATGTTTTATTTTATAGAAGATTTTTTTGCTCTTGCTCATTGGCGAACTGCTTTAAATGTGGGTTCCGTCAATATTTTCAGTCGAAAAAAAATCGAGCGTGAAGGGCTCCCATTTCGATTTCGAGCACAAAAAATTAGGAAACGTTACGCCACTGCGAGCGGCAGATTGTAAAGATTACAGTTACAATTACTATGTCCGTAAAATTTTTTTTTATTTTAAATGCATGCGTAAAGGCACATTTTTCCAAAAATATTTAATTTATTATCAACCTGTACACATAATGTTCTCCAATTCAAGAAGCCAAATGAGTCTTCAAATTATTGAACAAGATATTCATCAAAATATCGCTTTTAGCAGGAGTATTTCCACCGGTCAAGCAAACTACAATGAAGAAAACATTTAAGTTTTGTGTTCGTAGAGACGACTCATGGGATGATCGCTCAGCGATCGCAATTAAACTATCGGTTCTTAGCATTTTATGCGTATATTTTCTATACCGATATGTTCCTTTAGGTCATAGTTGATACAAGGAATGTGGCCACATTCAAAAAATATGTAAATAGGGCTCGGAATTGGATGTTAAACTACGATCGCTGAGCGATCATCCCATGAGTCGTCTCTACGAACACAAACCTTAAGACTCTTTTCATAATAACGATTTTGCTGCTTGAAGAGAATCTTTACTTTTTGAATCGAAAGAAGTTTTGGGCAGCTCTTGACTGCCGCAACAAGGCGTAGCTCCACATCGGGGAACTGGCGCTCGTTAGGGGCATTTTCTTTAGAAGTACAACATCAAGCATACATGGTGACAGTAAGCTTCGAACCCACAAAGTGTCCTCTTCACCCATCGATCCGAATAACAGAATGCAAATGTCCAAGTCCCCAAACTTAGAATTAGAACGTTTTTCGATTGCCATGCCGCTGTTGTAGATTTGCTTCGAATGTATAAGGAAAGCCCAACCTGAAGACGTTGTTTGTCCGCTTTTTAAAATGGGTCGGAAAATCGGTACCCAGCCATCGAAAATTCGATATTCTTCCGTTTTTAGGGTAAAAACGGCACCGGAGAAAAAACCTAAAAAATTCATACTGAAAAACCTGACAAATAGTATACTAGGGAAAACCCCGTTTTATGGTTGACCGTATACCAGTACTGATTTAACACCCGTTTAAAACTATTATACCGGTCTTATAGTAACAAACTTATATCCAGGAAGGAACTGGAGATCGACGTCACTACCAAGGTACCCTTTTTTGAAAACATGTCTGACTTTTCATGTTGTCTCGGCTATAGTGTCGATAATGGGATGGATACGATGTCCCGCCCATCATATTCCCGTTTTTCAAAATCCCAAAATTCTACATCCCGCCATTTCAATATCCCACCAGTTTAAGATCCCGCTTAATTGAAAACCAATCTAATCAAAATCTCGCCATTTCAATAACCCGCTAATTCAAAATACCGCATTTAAATATCCCGTCATAGAAGAAGGCGCGCGCGATTTTTGAAAAAATACTTACTTATTTACCGTTAAAATAATGGGTCTCCTCGCATGGGAATACTTAATTCTCGGAGACCCACGGACCAGGTGAATTAATAAAAAAAAATAGGTGGTTTGGTCTTTCGGTAGACGAGACGGCTGGATTCTTAAACGGCGGGGTTTTTAATGGGCGGGATTTTGTAATGGCGGGATTTTTAAGTGGCGGGATTTTTAAGTGGCGGGATTTTTAAGAGGCGGGATAATATAAAACGAGATTTTGTTGTAAAAAGGGGGATTATGAACAGTTATGGGATTTTGTTTTACTGGATTAGGTAGGTGTCCCGTCGATTATTCCCTGCACCAAGTGAGCAAAATGTCGTCATGTCATAACGAGGATGCCCATTCATTCCTCTTCCGTCCCTTGTTTTATTTTCGTTTAAAGAGCAGTGGGTCTGAACCTCAACATACTTGAAATTGCCTGTAACTTGACTTTCAAATGATTTTTCTTACCGGTAAATACCAACTGTTAAGTAGATTTTAAAATTTATCAAAAACTGCTACAAAATATCTTCTCTTCCGTTATTAACTGAAAGATGGATATAAATTAAACAGCTCACGAACAGCAAAGGTCGATCTTGTGGTCATAGCAGTAAATTCTTAAAAGTCAACAAATAAAAGCCGAGTGGGTGGCAATACATACACATGTACTTCAATAATACTTATCTCTTCAATGTCGTATTCAAATATCGACCTGAGATTGTATCTATTCGAAAAAAAAAATCTTGTTCACTATCCATACCTACATCTAACAATAAATTTAAGGATCTAGATCTCTTCACTGAATTGATATCCGGCCACTTCGTATTCAGTGTTGTTGAATCAAATTCATCGATCGCATCAGCTTCATTGCAAAAATTGGTAAAGTATCTTCCTATATGGGCTTGGAACTAAATTTGCATAAAATATTTTTATTTTATACACATCTAGCACAAAATACATTCATATGCAGACTCGACATGGCAAGATCTCTATCAAGGTCAAGTTGACCCCACGAAATGTTAAGGCCACATTTTTGGTGAAAATATCATATAGAGTAATCATAAGAAAGCCGCCACTGTAGTGGGTTAGCTGAGGTGTTTAAAATTTTTTTTTGCGATCGATTTTCGATTGATTTATATCACTTTTGATTGCAACTTGTGACTATACTTCTTTGAAAAATTCATCGCCCGCATGCCGCGAAATGTTTTGGTTGAATGACAACGAGTTCGCGTACTAATGAGGCGCAAGGTCAAGGTGAGAGATGACGGCTGCGCGTTGGAGCATTTGCTGTTTTAGGTTTATGGTTTGCTGGGAGATGAATGGGATTTGTCTTAATTGGATTTATGAGAAGATTACAGGAAGACTTATTATTTTTTCTCTCATGCGAAGGGGGATCATAATTTCCTCCTTTTCTCAATATCTAATCGGTTACTACCGGAAGGACCACCTGACCACTATTTCATGGATAGAACTACGCCTCGACGACATGTCAGGCATGGTTTCTGAGACTTAGGAGAAGAACTCCAGAGATACAAGCGGAATTCTCCCGATGTTGTCGATGACACAGTATACTATGCGACCGATATTCACACTTCTGTTGTAAATCGGTACAAGGAGTTTAGGTAGGAATAATGTCCTCTCAGCGCCTCCATCACTTATATCACCTGAGGAAACTAGGCTCCCGAGAGCCACAGAAACGACAGTTGCCCAAATTAGGTCAGGCTATTGTTCACGCCTCAAAACCTAAATTCTAGAAACTCACCTGAACATATTCGCCACATATGTCGATATTATTAACAAAATTACAGACATCATCAATTGTCCACGAACTGATCTCATCACTCTGCGATCGACAATGCCGGGGAAACTCAACAGCACTTGTCGATATTGTCGTTCCGACAGCAGGACTCTCGGGTTTTGTTTTGGCTTGCGATGTGTTAGCATTGTTCGACGATGTCGTTGTACCCAAGATACTGCACGCTGACGGACTAGTTGCAGGACTCGATGTAACTGACTCCCTTTTAACACGTTTAGTATGTTGTGTTGCACTTAGATCGAGAGGCGGTGAGCTCAAACGCTTGAGCAAAGAAGTACTCGTTGTCGCCGTTACCGATGATGAGCTCGGCTCACCACGATATTGTTTAGGACTTTGGACATTTTGGGGTGATCTTTGTGAAGGACTGTGTTGCGGAAACTGGGCCGGAAGTAAGAGCGATTGATTGTTAAATTGTGCCAATTGTTGTTCCGTCGTGGCAATCACTGTTCGGAGAGCAGGCGATAAACTTTGGGATGAGGCGACTCCCGGACGTTTTTGGTTTTGATTAAGGATTTTCTGTAGTTCGACTTCTTTGGCCGCCCGAGCCTGGAAATACAAGAAAACACACAAAGGATAATTTGAAAACTCAAAACCCAGCATGAGGCTGTCATTCTACTTACCAACGTGACCAAAGCTTGCGTACTGCTCATGTCAATGAGCGGTGGAAAAACGGCCGATGAAAAAGGCAATCCTGGAAAAAGAGGCGGAACGAAAGGCAAATGTGGTGGAGTGGGAACCGATGTCCTTTTCACCTCCGGCGGAGATGGTGACTCTTTGTTGGGCGGTTTTGTTGATGGACTTGAAAATAAGTTGCGAGCCGCTGTGGTGCTGGAAAATCAAAAGTTAAAAAATTAAATACGCTCAGCCCAATATTTTCGGAATTTTCTGTCTTACTCATTTGGATTTGAATTATTGTACTTGGCTGCCAGACTTCGCATAAAATCTGAATAATGTCGCGCCTGAAATTCATTGGTTCGCGATGAGTTCAGAATACTTGGAGTCATGGTGAGATCACTGGATTGTGGTGACATGTCGGGGAATGATGTAGGTGTTGCACTTCTGGATCTGAGGAAAATAAAAACAGAAGAAATGGATAAAATAATGTAATAGGAATTTAGGTAACATTTTATTTTAATAATACATAGAAAAGTTGTTCCTGCATATACATTTGAACAATTTAAGAACAATTCTTTTTTTCTTCAGAAATACATTTAAAAAAATTAATTATGTATCAACTAATCTGCGAAATAGTCAAAATTTCATTAAGAAATGCGCTTCGATGTCATATCTATCTCATTTGCAATACAACAATATTTCTCACAGTCAATAGCGCATTCCAAAAGCGAGATTCAACCTCCACAATGCAGAGTCGGAGTCCAGTGAACAGGAAAAAAAGCAAATAAGAAATGAAATCGAAATTATTCAAAACTGAAATAGTTCAGGAAATGTCGTATGTTAATCAAGCGACATTTTCCACCTTTGCAAGACTTGTTATTCTAAACAGAAATAAATAGATGAAATTAATAAGATGAACGGACCTGGCCTGGCCAAGTCTGCAAGTTTTTTTTAGGAGGAACTATCACCCCAGTAGATTAGATTTCGTAGATAATATTGAAAAATGGATGAATTTTTGGGTGTGATTAACATTTTCATTTAATTGTTTTTCTCATTCAGAATATCCGTATATCTGAAAGAAAATTTCAAATGTGATTTATCTAAACGATGTTTGAGTCCGAACCTCTTCCATTCTGAATTCAGTCCAAGTGCGACAGTCATCATAAGTGATACAAAAGAAAATATGCGATCAAATATATTTAAAAAAAAAGCATCGTGCATTTTTAATGAGATCTATTAGCCTTTACGGTCAAACACATTTCCAGATTTTGGTCCGCGTTCAGGGTCCATGCTCTTGACCTTTACCTCTCAATATTTGATACATATATAGGAAGGCGGTAGTGGAGACGTTTGGTTTTTTTTTTTGCATAAAATAAAAATTCATTTAACCCTCATCCAGCGGGATAGGTACAGGTGTACCTTTTTCGTTTTTAAAACACCGTAACTTTTTTGCTTTGGGTCCGATCGGTCTGAAATTTTCTGACATCTCTACGATTTTAGTTTAAAATATGTATTCCAAATTTCAGAAATGTGTGACCACCCATCCCCAAGTTAGGGAGCAAAATTAATCTTACACCCTTTAACGGCGGCAAAGGTACATTTGTACCTTCATATATTTTGTATGAAAGAAAGTTTACAAAAGACGAAAATAAAATATTTTTGATGAATGCTCATGCTTAGAGAGACTTATTATAGCATCAATAAGTTGAGAATCGAGTGATTTACAGAAGTGTTTGATTTACGATTTTTATTTGTAATGATCAAGGTCCTTGGAGATATCGATCCACAAGGACTAGGCTAACTCATACAGCGGTTTTTGGTTATTTGACATCAATCTGAAGACTTTTACTGGCATACCAAACTTTTTGACGTATGTAATGGCTTGGGGCAACCAATACAATGTATTACGCCTTCTTTCCCCTCATAACATCTAGTGAAAATTCGGTTTGTAACAAATGCTAAAATTTTGGATGCCAAAATTTTGGATTTTAGCGGTTGATTTTCTATACCACAAATTCCCATAATTTGTATTCCATCACCTAATATTTATGATTTGTGTAATTCGGGACGCCCACCCGAGTTCCTTTTGAAGTTTCAGCTGCAAACCAGCAGAAGCCTCCAACCAAATTTCTAAATGGATGTTTGGGTGGTACATAAACTTGGTTGAATTGTATGTCGGTACCATATATAGATACCGATAACTGCTATAGAATATGCCACATGTCTTCGGTTTCTTGTTTTAATTTTTCAATCGATCCTTGGATTTAATTACATATACGAGAAAATATATTACAATTAACCAACAACAATCACAATTAAAATTTTAGATATTTTTCTACTACAGGAATTGGCCTGAGTTTAGATTTACAAAGAGACTGAAAATTATGCTAGCCGATTCTACTTGCTTGTTGCTTGGCAGGACCTTTCTTTCGTATAATAACACATTTACTCATTTCTCCAATATATTTATTGCTTCAAATATTGTTGTTTTATGGAAAATAACGAGAATTTGATAATTATTGACGTTTTTTTCGTTAGCGGTAACGGGTTCTAGTAACAGAATAATATATTGGGGGCAGGGGGTTAAATTTTAACCAAAGACTCCACAATTCGCAAATCAAACATACCAAATTCTTCTAAAATCATTAATGACTTAATTTGAACCGTTTTCTACTTTTCATTTGTAAATCAATTTTAGATTTCGTCAAATTAAAATTTCAAGCAACCCATTTTTTCAATTTTCTTTTTAAAATTTTGCCTATTTTCTAAATTTACCCACTCCAAACTTTAAATCCACATAAACCCAACTTCTTAAAAGATTCACTTCGGCAAAAACAGTTACTAATTTGTGACTAGTCAACATAATATAACGTTTTTACGGTCAAAATTCATACAAATAGTGAAGATTTTCATACAAAATGTACTAAGGTACAGGTGTACCTTTGCCGCCGGCAAGCGTTGTAAAAATCTGCCGCTGGATGAGGGTTAAATAAATTTTATCGGGTTGTTTTTCTGGTTGCATACCACCACATTGATGCCAAAATAGTATCTGAGTTGGTGGTGCGCTCAAGTGGCATTAGGAAAAGTGAACGGGCTATATACAGTCGAACTTCCCTAAACGGACACTTCTAGTAACCGGACATTTCTCATAAACGGACACTTTTATTTTCCCCGACGTTTTTCCTTATATTTTACTAGAAAAATAACTTCCAATAGCCGGACACTATCATAACCGGACACGGACAGTACTTTTATGCCCTTTCTGAACAAGCAAGTCTCTAATAAACGGACAGTTCCACAAATAAAAATCGAAATTCTTGCATTACAGAATTGTATTTCGAGCAAATAAGTTTTGAAATTACCGGAAAGTCGGTCTTTTGCGTAAATCAAAATTCACTTTCCGGAAATCGCTGTACAAATATTGTATCTCTCCGTGTAGGTAGAATTTCTTAGAGATAGAGGAGTTCAATTTATGTCGCGGCATTTAATCGTACGTACAGTTTTCTATTCTTTTAAAATATGAAATTTTTTTTTTTTTAATTTTGCCTTTTGACGAAAAAGTGCAAGAACAAGTCATTTTAGAATTCTCGAAAAAATTGTGTTCTCGATCGCGAAAAAAAATCGTATTGGAAAAACACAGTTGAATTGAGACATCGTAGTTTTGAATGGATTCGCAGCGCAGTCCAAATTAGTTTTATAAAATGTTATACCTTTGTGAAATATTCTCATAAGACGACACTTCCAATAAGCGGACAAAATCTCAATCCCCAATGGTGTCCGCTTATGGGAAGTTCGACTGTAGATGAATGATATACATAACTTGAAATTTTACTATGGATAAGAAACATTTTTGAAGAATATGGAAAAAAACTAATTGTGGCACATGTTATCACTGCAGATTTTTGAATGTTCCTCGGAAGGTGTGATTTCCAGAAAAAAATGTAAATTCATGTTTTACCGGCGATAGAGCAGCAGCCAATCTTTATGTTTTTTACGAGCTTTGGCAGTTTTATCGGCATGAAGGTGCAAAATTAAAAGAAATTTTATCATCGGTTGTATGTCTCCTTTCCGAAAACTACCCTGTAACCTACATTTCTAGATGGTTGACTTGCTTAACCCTCCGATGAATGACAGTTCCGATACCCATTGATGAACGACAAGGTCCCTGGGGACCTGTAACAAATTGTGTTCTTTTCGTTTTTTTAGTTAAATAAAGCGCACAGATGGTTCAAGTGTTAATGTTTATGCAAAAATAATAATTTTCGTTTTAAATTTTGTATTTTAGTTGAAATTAAAATAAAAAAACGTATAAAAATCATATTATTTCGCTTCATTAGGTTCAATATTTGGGGTTGCTAACTGCTTAATTAGGAACTACAAATGAGTTTTCTCGCCAATTACAATTAAAAAAATAAATAAATAACGTGCGTCAATCCAACATTGGACTAAGGTCGCAGGATGTGTTAGTGACATCCTATTTCCAAGATCTTATCTGCTTTTTGTTGAGGTAATGAGATCAGCGTGGTAACCGCTAGACCAGACTTCAATTCATCGTGTGTAATGAAAGCGGCCAATACACCAATATCTAGCATGTTGAAGAACATTGCAAGTTGCCAACGATTTGTTGGCCGTTTACATGAATATATATTGACAGCATTTGGTCCATGGTATCCACTCCAGATTTGTTAGCATTGTAGTCCAGGATGACCATTGGCTTTCGCTTTGGTCCAGTATCTACTTCAGTAGTGTAGTGCATCGTTGACAAGAGCAATACTGATTTTTAGGGTTTTTTAGAAAATTTTTTTTTTCAAAAAACCCTTATGAAATCGATTTTGTCTGTCCGTCCGTCTGCCGTCTGTCTGTCTGCCCGTCTGTCCGTCCGTCTGTTCACTAAATAACTCGCGAACGGCTCAACCGATTGTCATGAAATTTGGTAGGAATGTGTAGAATGGTTACAGTCTTTGGCACATATACCTTAGAAGTTGGTAGGAAGAAGATAACAGGGTGTCCCGAACGTTTGAAAAAAGTCGACTTTTTTAGTTTTTATCGGAGATTGACATATGGGTATTTAAATCAAAGAACTAAACGAGTACATCTCACATCAGTTAAAATTTTCCAGTTTCGGGTAACGGTAAAAAAGTTATTGGCGTTCAAAGTTAAACTTCCTTTTCAACCTCCGTTTTTCTAAACCGTTATAGGGATCGATATGAAACTTTGCACAAAGATTGGTCAGTATGGCTTTATATACGTTAAATATTAGGACTGTTGACTTTTGCTAAGGAAAAGTAAATAACAGTAAATTTGTAAAATTTGAATTTGATCGTGTGTAGCCCCTTTTAGGTTTTCAAATATGAAAATTCTGCTAGGGATTTTTAGAAAATTACATAGGGAATATGTCTACGAATTTTCATTCGAATATCTGTATCCAAACCGGAAATATAGCCAAGTAAGTATTTAGTAAGGGCCTTTCACAATGCAAGGGAAGCCTCTTAAGCATTTCTTCAATGCATATCTTTTAACTTGATGAAACAATGAACATGAAATTTGGTGGATATGCATAGAATGGTAATAGTGTTTGCCACAAATATTTTTGAAGTTTGTAGGATGTCCCTGAATAGCTGCAAAAGTATACTTCTTCAATACTCATAGGAAAGTTTGCATGGGCTCTTATGTCAGGGGACACAATGGAATCATTTCATATAAGTTGCTTTTCCTTGATTAAAAAAAGAGTAACAGTAGTTTTACAGCCAATAATTCAGTTCATATATAAATCCAAGCCGGCCTTACGTTTGCATGAGTTTCTTTTTGCTCAAAGGCCATCAGAAATCTTAAATCGAAAAATGCCTGTAGATTCGCCTTGAAGTACCTACTTTTATACAAACTGGGTAAATAGTAAATCTATTTTTGGATTGGTCCAATTAAAGGTGGAACAGAATTAAAGACGCTAGCCTTTCATTCTGGAACGCGTTTATTTAGACCAATCCAAAAATAGATTTACAGGAAGCATTCCATTAATGCTGTGCACAATTCTTATCTATTGCTTATAAAATATATGTACAAAAAATATTCACTATGCATCAAAATTCTAAAAAACCCTCGTATTGCGGGCGCAGCCCTCTGTACGCCGGTATTTTTTTTGTACGTATGAGCACAATGAAACATTGTTCTCATAGAATCCAAGCAACGAGCTGCAAACTTTTTAAAAATTCAGAGGGGACAGATGTTTTGTTTGAGTTTACTGTTCCAGCAAATGCAGTTTTCTTTCTCATCAATGTTACCGCCACAACGATGAGAAGAAATTGTCGGCATAAATTGTGCGACCGGAGCTTTTTTTTCAGTCAATTATAGGCAAAATTGTGGCCCTTATTAGTCTCTCGCTCTTGACATCGCACATTCCCAGCATAAATCATTCCTTTCAAGGGGTAGAAAGGTTTCGAGTCACCAAACCACCATACCTTTATCCCATCCACCACTATACCTTTATCCCATATTTATGTGGTTTTGACGGAATGTATTGAGTATGAAGCGTGGGCGAGCCCTGCATGTAAAGAGTTGCTCATCTACTGTTAGAGAATCGTGAGGATTATAAGCTGCTGCCAAATTTGCCAGTTACATCATCTCCGCATAAAAACAATAGCCACAAATGCACCGAACTCTTTCAGGGTCTTAGGCTTCCACTTCTTTTTATTCGCGGGGTGTTCAGAATTCCATTTGGCTATAATTTGAGACGCTTTTCGTTTTGAGCAAGATTGGGAATTAGAGATTGTCAAATATGATTCACTTAGACAAGATTAAAAATTTTTTACACAAGCCAAGCAAAAAAGAGCGTACTACTTTCTCACACTGTACACTTCCAATGGCATTCAAACACTTACCAGCTGCCTCCCTATTCTAAAATAAAAACACTCTATGCAACTCGTGCCAACTATTAAAAGTAGTAGTGCGCTCTTTTTTACTTGGTTTTGCGGAATTTCGTTGAATCTCGTCTAAGTGAATGATATTTGACAATTTCTAATTCCCAATCTTGCTCAAAACAGTACAAGGTCCCTACGGACCTTGTTGTTTATCCCCGTACAAAAAGTTGTAAAACCTAAATAAAATGCTAATCGGTGGTTATATTGCTTGAGACGCGTTATAATACGTTTCATTAGGTTTTTTTTTTTGGAATACATGGTAGCGCCGAAAATCTAAAACTCACCAGGAAGAAGTAGTAAACAATCATCATCGGAGGGTTAACAACTTTCTGCACACATGAGGTATATCGCAGGTGCGACTACACCGACACCCACGTACATTTATAAGCTTATTTTCTATAGACGATGGACTATATCATCGACCTAGAATCTTAATGTAACTTGGCATTTTCTCGGCCAAAGTTAAATCAAGGGAAGCAGTGCTCACTCTACATGCGCCGCTGAGTTCGCAGTTCGATGGGAGACATTTAAGTTGGCACTTCATAAAAATAATGCTATACGAAGCACAAGAAGCACCAATTCAACATAACGTTCGGTTAAAAGAAAACTACTAAATTGAAGGCTCTAAGCTCTGACCAATAAGCGACCGATGGTATATTGTTTCCATGCCATTGCATGGATGTATTCGTATAACCGATTTTTTTCGATCAGTCGATTTAGCTGCACTGAGCAAAGCAGGTGATCTTCTCTATTGAAGGGGGAACGCGATGTCAAAATAAACTAGTTGAGCTGGTAGCTCGTTTCTCCTCGATTGCCGATTTTCCAAAAACCCATAGAAGAAGGTAAGATTGTTGAGGAAATTATTTTCTATCAAACCTACACAAGCTTTGATGTAAAGGTGCAGCTACTGGCGAGTGACTGACTCCAACACTACTTTATAAATTCAGCAATTCCTGAAGAAACGAAAAACCTGAAAACAATGGGAAACACAAAAAATAGTTTAAAAATTTTGAATTCGAACACAGCGTTATGCAGCCAAGAAGAGATAGTTTTTTAGGTAAAATATGATCACTGTAACGTTACGTCATTGCGAATTTTCTTCCTATAATATTGATTGGCCTTTTTGACAGTTCAAAGTACCGTTATGAAATTAATGCTTGTCATTCCTAAGAAAAATTAATTTTGAAATTTCTCTAAAACGTTAATTTTAGAAACCAAGTAAAAGCAAGTAAGCTGAAGTAGTTTTTTTGGTAATCAGGGGAGATGTCAATTTTAATTTAACAGGACAAATTGTAACTTTAACAAAAAAATTAAAAAAACGTGAAACTCCCAAAATAAACGCAGGATTTTAATTGATTTGCCTTAATTTTGTGCATATTAAGTATGTTTTTTTAGTCATCCCGTGTAGTTTTGGGTAACGAACTCCATATAAAAAAATGACAGCTGACCCACCAGTCATTTTTTTTTAATATGAAGTTTCGTTACTACTACACGGAATAATCAATAAAACGCACTTATTATTGCACATAGCAAAATTATATTATTCTGACCAGAACAGCATAATATTGTTTTAAAAAGAGGGTGGCATATCCCAGAGGGGAAAAAAATAAATTCCTGCGTTCGACCTTTCCTTCCGAACACAAGAAATGGCGTAACATCATGCATTGGTGGTCAGCTCTACAGTACCTCTCCGCGGTAGCCGTTAGAAACTTCACGTTCGTGAAGGCCAAACTGTCAGGGCCGGTAGCTCTGCGGTTCTCCATCCAGACAAGGCTCAATCCAGAGCCGGCGAATCGGCGAACTTCATAGTAACTGCCATATCCGTGCCAAAGGCTAACCCAATCCATTATATGTCTTTAGGCTTGACTCTAGGATGTTAGATTCGTTTTAAATCCCCGGGGTGTTAAGCGACCCGTGCCCATCGGGGGAAGATGCCCAGGGACGCAAATGGACATCTCTAACGGAGCAGCCAGATACCCGGCGATCTCCGGTGCTATCTAGCCTTACCACATCAAGCAGATCTCTGGTGTGGCGGACTCTCCTTTCTCTCGCTACTCGTGGGAATTACATAAGAATGAACAACAAAAACAAAACCCAAAACAAAAAAACCCAATATCGATCCGAGTGAGGCAGCCTCAGACTCGGATCAAGAGGCCCTTGCCTCAGATTTTGTTCCTGCGGAACTTTATTTGTCGAATGTGGACGAACCGCACCGACCAACACGGGATACTTCCTGCACGGAAGCCGTAGCGGGCTCTAGCGAGCACACCGCAAAAGGGGCGAAGCAGAAAGCTGGGCTTCTACCCAAATATTCACTAGCAGGCTCGGGATCCTCTTCGTAGAAGACTTGGCGGAGCTGCGAAAGGTACGTGCGTTGTGGAGCTAGGCAATAACTAGCCACCGATTCGACACGGCCACTGTTTCCAACTATGTATTAGAGAACAGGGTCAGCCATTGCGTAGCCCCACTCAAAAATGATTCGATGCCAGGGTGTATTTCAAGTCCTATATAAGAGGATCGTACACCTTTGCCTGGTTGAGTCCGGTAATGCCTCTCCTGGTAGTACATGACGTACTGCATACGTAGAGGCATCTGAAACCCGACTCGAGATACACTTTGTGTGCCGCATTTATGATGGAGTATGCATACACAAGTGATATCCCACTATGCACAAACTGCACGGTGGATATCTCAAATCATTTTTTGAGCATGCCACATCTACCGTCCAACAACAATGTGTTTTTGTTGTTTTTTTGTTGACAAGGGCACTTACGATTATTTCTAATCACAATTCCCCTACTCCTAAGCGTCAACAATGGGAGGAAGACGGTGCTCCCAATTCCGTGAAGCAAGCCGCTTTCACCAAGAAACAAAGGACGGCAGAAATCCCTAACCGAAACGCCGAACCTATAGACCGAGCACTACAGCGGCCTGCGGATTCAGGGAACCACTGGTGGTCTCGGCTGGTCCATCTGGATCAGTGTCCATCCCTATTATTACGGCGAACAGGAGCAAGAGCGACCGCAAAGTAGCTCCGGTAGCTAGGAGCAGGAGTGCCCATCCAAAAGCAGCTGTCCCAACACGAGACCAAAACGTACACCCGGTGACATCGGCAGGTCGTTCAAGACCAGCTGTCACCCCTCAGGCAACAGCCAGCAGGAGCAGGGGTACGTACTCACTGGTGGCACACTGAACCAAATATTTTTTCATATCAACGAATTTTTTTTTCATAAAATGTTAATTAAAATTTTCGTTAATTGTACATCATAATTTGTTGCATTGAATATCAATCACTAGTATTTTTAAAGAAAAAATGCTTTTTATTCAAAATGAAGATTTAATTTTTTCTTTTATTTGAATTGAATAAACTTTTATCAAAATCTGTAACATCTGGGTACAATTCTTCATCAATTTGAAGAAATCGTTTTTCGTAAGCATTTTTCTTGCAAATTGACGAATATTGAAGAATTTATTCAAACTGACGATTTGCTACCGCCAAATTGTATAAACGTATTGTTATATTGAAAATTTTCGTCAAATAGACAATACCTAATTGTCCAATTGAATAAAAATTATTCATATGGTTCATCATATTGAAGAAATTGCAGTCTTATTCTTCAATTCTTCAAATTGAAGAAAAATATTCAAATCGAAGATGTTGTCGTATAAACTTTTCGCTATGTAAGTAATTTCTTCATATTGACGACGCAAAGTTAGGTGTTTTTTCAAATGAACGAATTTTCATCAAACGGAAATATGTTATCGCTTAAATATACCGTTTTCTTCGTCGTTTACTAATTCGATATTCAGTTCAATTTCAGTTTAGCAACTTGATTGTCCTGTGCATGTGGTGTGTAATAATTTCACATATTTTACTTATTTCTCATTTCTAAACATACATATATAAATATTGATATCACCGAGGCAATTTTAAAAATTTAATAAGAACTTAGTTATCATAGCTACAAATTTCTGAATATATAGGTATGCAAAGACAAATAGATACAAATAGGTATGAAGATTTTTAATCTGCGTATCCGAACATTAAAATGTTCATACCTCTTAGTGCAACTATCTTTACATACATATTTGTTGCAAAAAAATATGGATTTTTTTAGTTATGATGAGTGCTTATCCAATTCAGTAGTTTGCCGCAGCTATATCAATATTCATATGTCAAGAAAAAATTACAGCTGGTAAAATATAATTTTCTTCACATTGAGTATGTGAGAATAATGGTTTCTACGAAGATTCATCACAGTGACAATAGAATAATATTCAATATGAACAGGATTCTTCATATTGACAATTTAACTTTGCAATCATTTTCTTCAATTTGATAAATATTCATCAAAACTGACTTTTTTCAATTTATTCAAAACGAATAAATATTTATCATAAAGAAGATTGTTAATTTTACTTCAATTCGAATAAATATTCATCAACATATCTATCATTTTGTCAATATTCAATATGACTATAATATTCTTCCATCCAAATAAGAGCTTCATTGACCGTATTTTGATGAAATATTTTTTATATTAAATGTAATTTCGTCGAATTTACGAATGTTTTGGTTCAGTGCATCATCAGTAAGGGTCGCAATTATGGCATCAAACTACCCAGACTGCCTGCTAACTGCAGAGCAAATGTCCATGGTATAAGACGCCATAATTGACCACATTCTGAACAACCAGGCCACCGCCGTTTTCCCGGAGTTCGGTAGCCTCCGCTTCCGGCCCGGTTTTCTTCTGGTTGAATGCGACAACGAGGCGACTGCCGAATGGCTAAGCAACACTGCCCCCACTCTCAACCCTTGGGAAGGAGCCACGATAGGGACATTCTACCTGCCTCGCAGCACTGATGCCACCAGTGCTATTACACTTCTCGGCAGGCAAACCGAGGGGCTGCGCACCAGCGAGTGGAGGCTGAACAACGCGACGACGGAGGGAGACGGTCTCACACTGATCGTTGCAGTAGAACGGGTGTCGATGCAAATCATCGCCAGGCGCCACTTCCAAGTGTCCTACCGCTTCGGTAAGACCAAGGTCCATCCGAAAAATTAGAAGGGCGCCCATTAAGAAGACACAGCGGAGAAATTAAATGACAGAGTGAAGGAGAACAAAAATGGCTCCACCGACACCGGCGGCAATCCACCCAACAATGAGGCCGACACTGCAAGCTCCAGTGAAGAGGCACTTATACATACATCCGCTCTCTCTAACTTCCGGGAGCCAATGAACCAAGTCTCTCACCCTCCCCGACTCACCGGAACCTATGGAGGAGGCAGACGAACTACCCACTCCTAAACCTGGGAGTGGGTTGACAAAGGACGACCTTGATTCCGATTGCTGACCCGAGCATTGGTGTGGTGCAGTGTAATCTGCACCACGTCATAAGAGCCTCGGATATATTATCAGCGCGGTTCATCAGTGAAGGTCTTAGCATTGCTCTGATCCAGGAACCGTGGCAGCATGACGGGATCGTCAAAGGACTCAGCGTAAGTAACGCGAATGTGGTACATATATGGCTCTACTCGCCCCAGAGCCTGTATCGTAGTCAGCAAACGAATTAATTGTCTTTCAGAATACACTAACAGTGACCTAGTGGCCATCGAAGTTTGAACCACCAACGATGGCAACCACATAATCTGGTCGAAGCATCTGCCTACCTACCTGGCGACAAGAAGATACCCGCAGGGGAGCTACAAAAACTGGCCTTCCACTGCAAATCACAAGGGAAGGGCCTACTGCTGGGATGCGATGTCAATGCCCATCACGTGATTTGGGGCAGCACAGACGTAAATAGAAAATATGAGTACCTTTTAGAACTAATAATGTCTCTAGATCTCAACATCCTTAACAGGGGATGTCAACCCACTTTCATAACCAGAGTAAGGCAGGAAGTACTTGATTTGAATCTAAGCTTAGTAGCGGAACGAATTCGCAGCTGGCACATATCGGACAAGCCCTCTTTCTCCGATCACGTCTATATAATATTCAACCTGATCCTTGCAGATTCTGCAACGATTGAGCGCAGAGTTCCAGAAAATACCAACCGTGGTGGAGCAAGGAGCTCGCTCGCCTCAGGAAAAAGGTGAGGTAGCTTTTTAACAGGGCCAAGCGCTCCACCCTCACGGAATACAACAAAAAACGAGACCGAGTTCTAATCGTACGAATAGCACGATGAGTGTATACCCAATACCCATGTACAGACCTAGAAGGCACGCAAAAACCAAAATATTCAATTTCATATTTTTTATGGGGGAGGGAGGGGTAGATGGGTCGGACCTGACACATCTTTATTACGTTGTCAAGGCATCCAACGGCTACCATTTGATACTGATTTGAAGTTTTTCGTTACATTCTATCAAAAGATATGGCTGAATATAACTTTGTAGGGAAAGTAGGGGTAGGGGCAGTCGGACCTACTCCACTTTCCACCAACTCAAAGTATATGTCAGAATGAGACATTGATCAAAATTTCAAGTCGATAGCGATATTCTACCGAAAGTTATGGCCGAATTAAAATATCAAGGAGGGGTAGATTGTATGGGAGGTAGGGGAACCCGTGGTCCGATTTGGCCCATTTTCAATACCGTCCAAGATTTTAGCAAAACAAAGATTTGACCAAAATTTCAAACGCTAGCTTCATTATTTCGGGAGTTATCGTGCTAACAGACAGACACACGGACAGACAGACATGGCTTATTCGATTCAGGGACCGACCCTGATCATTTATATATAAACTTTGCCATAGCTCCGGTGGCTCCTTTGAGGTGTTACATAATATCGGCGTAACAAAAACAATATACCCTATACCATCTTATGGGTATAGGGTATAATCAGAGACGCCAAAAGGCGTAGCTGGGCAAACTTTTGCGACAGTGTCAATAGTACTACCAGAGCGGCTAGATGCAGAAAGTACTAGCAAAAAACGGTTGCAGTTCAATTAACACTCTGAAAGGAGAAAGCGGGGACATAACGAGGGATGCCGAAAGTACGAGCATGCTGCTCCTAGCAACCCATTTTCCTGGCTGCAGACTAGACTACAACGTTAATGATGGTCACAGCTGCATGAATCCGCCAAACAGATCCGACTGGGCAGCAGCGAGAGGTAAGGTGGGCAACTAGGATGTTTTATCCCTTCAAACCCGGTGTGAATTAGTGTCCCTTAGTAATTAGTATCGCATTAACTGCTGAGAATCACACAACATATCTATGAATTGATTTATTTTTATTTTTTATTATATATCAATGAAAATATTTTTTTGGCAATATTTCGACAAAGTTATTTTTCTATCCAACTAGCGGGATTTAAAAACGGCGGGGTTTTTAGTGGGCGGCATTTTAAGCTGGCGGGATTTTGTAATGGCGAGATTTAGTAAAGTTGGGATAATGTAAAGCGGCATTTTTTTTTGTTAAAAGGCGGGATTATGAACGGGCATGATTTTGTTTTGTAGTCTGGCTGGTCTAGCGGTGGTGCACAGGGTCATAAGTTCGAATCTCACCGTGGATCATGATGTTTTTCGAACTCACGAGCTGGTGACGGACTATGATCTCACTCAGATGTTAAACAAGTACCCATTTATGGGGATAAATAACACTGCTGACCGTGATGCTGATCTCATTACCTCAACAAAAAGCAGATAAGATCTTGGAAAAAGAATGTCACTAACAGGGGCGAACCCAAGGGGGGGATTTGGGGGATGAACACCCCAAAAACACACAAAATATCTTTATTGTTAAATCAAATACCTAAGTGATGATTTTCACTATGCCCGACGTCAGACTATCGTTTTAAGGTGCCCATAGACCTTCCAACCGATTGAAGCAATTTTTTTCTTGCCCGATAAATTGGAAGGTGTATGTGACCATCTAATCCATTTCTTTTTATTGGACGTGTGGAACATATTGCCATGCAATTTTTCATTAAATCTGTCATGATAATCATGTGTTTTCAGTTGCTGATTTATTGACATAAACCAGTGGTCATTCTTCATGTTGGCTGTGGCGGTCATTGGCTATATCAACACTTCCGCGCTTTTGTCTTCCCTATCGTCTTCAAGCTCCGTTTCCTCTTTCAACATTGAACTGATTGCGTCAAGTAATCAGAAGAGATGAATGCTTCACTCTATCCACATCTGTTCATTATTTATCGTTAGATGTGTGTCGCGGCTTTGTTCAGGACAGATTAATGATCAATTCTTTCGTTAATAGTATGAATAGATGGTAAGTTGTTGACATATTCAACATTTGCAATCGCGTTCAAGAATTAATACCTTTCTTAAATAGCGCAGACTTCCCAAGTATCAATTGTCAAAATGACGAAGACGAACGAAAATTGGGTGTCTAGACAGGCCCATTCTCCATCGAAAGTAGCAATGGATCTTCCATCGCCACAAAATCTCGTGTGAACCGCGAGATTGTCATTTCAGATTTCGCGATAAATTGCATAGTGTATGTGCTGTACGGGCGTCAGATCGATTGGTCAATCGATCGGACAGTATATGGGCACTCTTAAGCCTAAGGTCTAAGAACATTTAAAGCGTTGGATTTCATGAGCCACTTTGCAAATACAAATCACCCCCGAAATAAATTCCTGGGTTCGCCCCTGGTCACTAACACATCCTGCGGCCTCAGTTCAATGTTGGATTGTCGCGCCTGTTATTTATTTTTTATTTATGATTTTGTTTTTCGGGACTATGTAGGTATCCCTCCTACTATGTATAACACTCGTTGGAGATACCGAGTAAACGTTTGCCCTAAGTTTCATTAAAATCAAATGCGGGAAACCGCACTCGTTTAAAACGGGTTAGATTAGCTGAAGAGTTGACAACCTTTGTATGACTGCGAATGGACTTTTGCAGGTGAAAATTGTAAAAATGATTCCCTAATCAAACTAGTAAAATAATGCGACCTATAAATTTAGTATCCATGACAAAATTTTTATATCGATTGTTAGACCCCTTCTGGAAATAAAGTGCTGGCTACGTCCCTGCTATGTCTACGATTCTTTTGACAAATATCTTCTCCCTAAAATTACCTAATTCAAATGTTTACACGATTTTGTATAATTTTAGACTATACTTGTGGGTTGTGGCAATTAAATCGTATACAGAGAATACTGAATGAACAAAATTTACTATGATCCTTAGCAGGGGTTATTAGTGCGCACCATGATACGATACAATCAAATGGTCACATTTTGACCCACTTTTTTCCACAAAACATTTAAACGTCAAATCCAGCAAGTAAATCAAATCGTACTGCATAACTTCATACAATGATTTTGTTTGATACTCTCCTGTGATTGCAACAAATTGCATGCGTCACGACCTGCAAATATATCACCTTTCCCAATGTACAACACTACTCGTGCTTGGTCGTCGTTCTGATGAGGGACACTCTGTATGGTAGTATCTTTGCACCAGCGCAGCTCACCAAAGAGCATACCAAACTTTACCAATTACACTATCATTCTTCGGCTATAAATTTTTGAAATGAGTGTAGGATGTAAAGGTAGGACTGACACGATATGGTGGTTGCCAGCTTTTTTTTTCTATCCCGTCCAACTATGGTAGTGCCGTGTGTGATTATGTCAGAATTCCATTTCAAACTTGCTTCATCCTAATGTATGGCATGTGCAATGGCGAGCATGTACTTCAGCATTTTGGTGCAAATCTTATTAATTCCGCTAAGATAAACATATAACGAACTGCAAGAAAAAAAAAACGACAACTGAAAATACTATTGTTTCGTTTGACAAAACTCTGAACAAATGACAAAAACCGGCATTATGCAATTTCTAAAATGCATTTTCGACAATTCCACTGCACAAATACGAGGACTTTCTGTATAAATCTGGTATAGTATGCGCAAAGAAGCATAAGCAGTCTAAAAACGAAGCATATATGACACGGATACGGTTGATGCATGCTTGCGCATATGTGGCACATTTTGTTGTTCGTGATGTTTGCAAAGAACATGCAGAACATGATCACGGCGACGAGGATGCAACTCGGAACGGCTCACGTGTTTGTGTAGGCATCTACCGCACTTTCGTTTGTAAAATATATAAGTGAATAGTGAAGAAGGCTCGATCTTACATTCACCAAAGGTGCCTCATATATGCCATACAAGTATGTTCCATTGATATTTTCTATAGCGGATACGACGAGCACAATGTGAATTGTTGCTAAATTTGCTGAACATCTGCTCGATAGGAAAGGTGGAGGATGTTCCCGGAGTCTCGAATTTGTTGCATCACTTATTATAGTTATTTTCCAATAGCAATAAATCAGAAACTGTTCAGTTTAAATAAATGGTTGGAATACTGTAATTTTTTCGGATTATCTAACGCTACGTAATGGTAATATGGGTCATGTGAACTATTTTCCTTAAACCCATAAGATGGGATAGGGTGCCTACGTTGTTTTTGTTTTGCATTTATGCCATTTTTTACTAGCATAAAATTATCTATACATATGAAGATGCAAAATACATAGTTCTAAGCCTCTAAGGCCCATATTTATAAACGTTCCTTGACTTAAGATGTCCTTATCCGAAATCCGCTTTCGTAGCAGGGCATTTTCTGTGTAAGTGTCTTCCCTGATTAAAGGTCTCCCTAACCTTTTCCTTGATTTAAAATAACAGGTTAACAAAAACCAAAGATTGATTCAAAATTATTTTGGGAGAACCTTAGATAATTCTGACTGAAGAGGAAGCGTTACAAAACTACAGAAGCGCAATTCAGATTAGGCTACAACTCCAACACTACATCAGTTTGAACTACGATCAATCATTATCGTAGTCTTCCTACTGTTACACAAAATTTAAATTTTATGAATTAACAAACGTCAGTCATTCAAAATTCATCGGAAACAAGATACTCCAATAAAACTGGTTTGGTTCACGATTATTATTATTGTGATAGATTTTTTTTTTTTATCAAAACTATATCTTCAACACAACTAAATCAGTCTCTGTACTGTGCGTAACATCAGCTAGATTGTATGTAAATCGAATACCAAACAACATTCATATGTGGAAGCCAATATTTAAACTTCTGAAAGGCGTTCGAAAGAAGTTCACCTTTATAGAAACTGGCCCCTGAAATAACCGCAGGTATAGAATTTTGTCGAATGTTGCTACGCATTTAAGATATAATGTACATACATACATATTTGAAAAGGATCAAAAATCATCGAAGGCGAAGTCAGAAATTCTACAAAACAAGGTTATAAACTCTGGAGATTTTTTTGGTATCCAATATTTATATTAGCCGACCCGTATCTCACATCCATAAACTACTAAATCAGAAAGCATTTCGATACTAGTTGACCTCGTGTCCCTGATCGTTAGTTCTCACAAAACCAAAAAAAACTTAAGAATGTTTTCTCGTGGTCGTTTTTCAGACAAGACTTCGGAGAACCACAAGTGTCCACTTTAGACCCAACGGTGGTTGTCAACAAACCCACAGTGCAGGCTACAGATGCCGCAGATCGACACACTATACACACTATAAATGGTGTGCTTACGGGTAACCAATGAGAAGGCATGTATGAGTATTTTGATGACCGGTCAATCTTACAGTGTCTTTTTTTTATTTAAGACGTGTTTTTGTAGTATATGTTCACTTTAGAGCACTTACAGTTGAAAAACGACATGTTGCTGTTTTTATCCATATTGCTACCCACCTATAGTGATTAAAGAAGCAGATTTTTGTTTTCTTTTCATTTTAAAGTGAAGCGTGTGTCATGTTTTTTTTTCTTTTTGCGTGAATGATTGTACATATTGATTCAGAATTTTATCTAAATTAGTTGAGAGTAAAATGAAAATTTGAGTTTATGTTTAGAGTGAACGAAACCTATATCTAATTACCGAACTCCAATATCCCTAACGCATCTCGTACTTTAGACAAAGCTCCTAAATCCTCTACCTAAAAAGAGGGGAAAGGGGGCATTTTTTCGTTTTTTTTTGCGATTATTTCAAAAACATTAAGAGATACAAAAAAATTGTCTGAGGACGAAAGAAACTACATAACAACGGATTCCGTCTCCAAACCTTTTGTTACCAAATCCGTTCTTACCAATTCCGCCGCCTAGGACCGATAATACTTCAGTTCGACAGCTCGGTCTGTTTCGTGTGTGCAGACCTCCAAAAGAATTGTTCGTTTCGAGGCTAGCCTATGATACTTCGGAAGCCGATATCAAACATTATGTTGTTGATAAATTGGGCTTCGAACCTGCGTTGTTGACTTGTAGAAAACTCACGAAGGACAACATTCCAAATAGAATTGTGTCATCATTTAAGTTGAAATTTACGGAAGACATCGATGAGATTACAAATCGAACATTTATGCCCGAGGGTATCTTAAAAAAGGAATTCACTAAGCGAAATTTTCGTCGTCAACAACCTACAAGATCCTAAAATAATGAATCTTTCTCTGTACTATCAAAATGTACGAGGGTTAAGGTCTAAACTCCATAACACAAGAATATTATCTTTAGCTTCTAATTTTGATTTTATCTAGGGACGCGGGAGCGTCCCACCCGCCAAAGAAAAACGAAGAAATTTGAACAAATCAAAAGTGAGAAGCGACTAAGACTATGTTTACACGACGGAACAAGTATGGGTTTTCGGACCTCTGTAGCTCGGACCCTGGTTGGTCCTGAGGGTTCAAATTCGGTACGGGTTGTCGTTCGCGCCGTCTTACGAAGTGTAAAAAATTTCAAGAAGATACGATGGAAAACACTGGAGATATAAGAGTTTGAAAATCGCATTTTTTCGAAAATCTTGTTCTCGTTGTTCTCGTTGTTCTTGTTGTTCTTGTCGTTCATTGACAGGGCTACAGCCTTGCAGAGGGCATCTCGGGATTTGGTCTCTTTTCCCATTGATAGAGTCTGTCGTGAAGGTGTGCATAGGCTATCGTTTGCTCCGATCCGTAGAGTAGAAAAAAAGATACAGCGGAAAATGTGAAAAAATACATAGAGTTTCTCGCTTAAATCTTTTTATATGTTTTAAAGGAAGCATTTTGCAATAGTCGGAGATTGGCCCGAAAAATGCCTAGAAAAGAATCGTATAGTTTTGTTATTTGGCAGGACTGTTTCGAACAATCCCTTGTATATGTTCTCTAAAGTTTTCAGTTGTAAAGCGTCTGCAAGAGCGGCGGCAAGGGCTCAATGTTCCAGATTTGGTTCGTCTCTCATACGAGTACGCACATATTACTATAATATTGAATGAACAAATAACATCCCGATGATCCTAAAGCTTCCAGCAAACGGTAGAGGTTCGCAAAACACACACACCTCAGGTTACGAAGGACGCTAAGGTTACAAAGGTTACCAAGAGGGTTATTATTGTTATTATGTTCTCAAACATGGTCGTGATAAAAGGGCAGTGAATATCGTCTTCATTTCAAGAAAATAAACGCATTCATTTATTGTTATGTGAAGTTGATTTTGTCAATTGAAAACTGCAAAAAAATATGATATCTCACAAAAACAACTCTGTTGTAAAAAGTTTCCGCCAAAGAAAAAGTTGTCAGCCGCAAAAAGGATTGATATAATACAATCCCGCCAACATGCTCGCAAGGATATGCATTCAAAAGTGATTGAATTAGTTAATAGTTTCCACCAAAACAGCGTGGTGCGGTATGCGTCAGAATTTGTGAAATAATTTCCGCCGCGATAGACCACGCTGAATTTGCCAATTCTGGAGTCTGGAGTCTGTGTTGTGTGTACCGCGTAACGCACCCGCGCTGGTTTGGTGAAAGCTAATTTCTTGCAATGCTGTTTGGCGGGGAGCTTTCATAGGGGTAATTGCAGGATAAAACCAATCTTACGAAAATTACGAAAGAACTTTATTGTATAAAAAAGGGAAAAGTGTGTAAAACACATTTTATTTACAAGGCTGGAAGATTCGAGATTAAAACTGATCAAGAAAAGAGCATAGCAGCAAATAGCACCCTCGTCAGCTCCCCGCCAATAAGCGTTGAAAGAAATTAGCTTCCACCAAACCAACGCGGGTGCGTTACGCGGTACTCACAACACAGACTCCACACGAATTGGCAAATTCAGCGTGGTCTATCGCGGCGGAAATTATTTCACAAATTCTGACCCATACCGCACCACGCTGTTTTGGTGGAAACTATTAACTAATTCAATCACTTTTGAATGCATATCCTTGCGAGCATGTTGGCGGGATTGTATTATATCAATCCTTTTTGCGGCTGACAACTTTTTCTTTGGCGGAAACTTTTTACAACAGAGTTGTTTTTGTGAGATATGCTTTACCGAAACGTGGTTATGTGATTCTATAAACAGCGCGGAGGTTTTGGAGGACTACAATGTTTTTCGTTGTGACCGTAACTTTGATCTGATGGGTAAATCTCGCGGTGGCGGTTCACTAATTGCTGTTCGTTGTATCTTTAACTGCCAACTTGTAGCCACCACTAACACTTTTTCTTTTGATTGTGTAACTGTTAAAGTTCAATCGAAGAGTTCTTCGCTTCTATGCTATCCTGTGTTTACGTACCTCCTACTTCTGTTCTGACTGATTATGAAAACCTCTTTTCTCATCTTTCAGACATTGTTAATGTGTTCTACCCTAACTGCAGTGTAATCATTTGCGGGGACTTTAACTTGCCTAATTTAAGTTGGCCTGATTTTCCAGGGCTACCTTTGTCTTCATCTTCTCCTATGTTTTTGACCGTTTCTTCGTTCATGGAGTTTTGTATAGTTTACTCCAATCTCCAATTCAGTACTACTAAGAATTTCATGGATCGTAATCTTGACCTTGTTTTTAGCAATCTTCCGCCATTGTGCTTGACCTCGTCCAAGGCTTCTGAAGTGATTGTTTCATGTGATCCTTACCATCTAGCACTCTTACAGGATATAAGAAATCATTTTCCTTGCGCTCCCAAATTAATTCCTACTACAAGGTTCAATTTTCATAAAGCCGACTATGAAGGAATTATTGCCAGGTTGTCTGACGTGGATTGGTCGCTAGTACTGGGGAGTTTGAGCTGTGACTTTGCACTGTCTTTTTTATATGATATTATTTTCAATGTATTATCGGAATGTGTTCCAATTTACACTAAAAAAACCCCGCAAGGGTCCTGTTTGGATAACAAGATCAATCCAAAGATTGATACAGAGGAAGAACCGAGTGCGTATTCGTTATAAACGGTTCAAACGCTCATCCGATCTTCTCCTTTTTAGGAGACTTCGGTCTGAAACAAAAAAAGCTATTGAAACTTCCAGGACTGCATACATTGACAGCGTTGAAAATAGTATCGAGAACAATAATTGCACACTTTTCTGGTCGTATGTTAAAAATATGCGATCATCTTCTTCGATACCCTCCACTATATCTTTAGATAAAATCGGTCTGCCAACTCCACTGAGGAGATTTGTGAACTGTTTTCAACGTATGTATTTTGCTAGTACTTTCCACCGATCTTCTAGTACATTAGCAAACTTTTCCAATCGAGCAAACCAATTCATAGCACTTCCTTCCCTACCACTAATTACTCCTGATTCGGTCAGTCAATTAATTATGTCCTTGGGCAATAAATCGTCCTGTGGACCTGATGATCTTTCGAACACTTTTTTGAAGAAGGTTAGGATTGGGATTTCTAGTCCGCTTTCAATAATATTCAATAAAAGTATTCGAGAGTGTATCTTCCCAAGTCAATGGAAGACTTCCTTTATAGTACCAATCCAAAAAAAACTGGGGACCTTAATCTTGCGTCAAACTATAGACCGATTGCGCTGTTATCATCTTGCTCAAAACTGTTAGAACGTATTGTGTACAATTATATTGATGACAATTTTGGCCAACTAATATGCTCTTGTCAACATGGTTTCCGTAAGAAAAAATCCACGGCCACAAATCTAACTGAATTTGTCGATTTCGTCGCAAACACTTTTCACAAGCATCTAGAGGTCCATACAATATATACGAATTTTTCTAAGGCCTTCGATACGGTTAACCATGTTCTGCTACTAAACAAACTTCGTGGACTTAGCTTTCCTCCTTGGCTTATTTCCTGGGTGTCGTCATACCTCGTCAACAGAACCTCTAAAGTAATTTTTATAACGTTACTTCTTCTGAATTTTCAGCAACATCGCGAGTACCTCAAGAGTCTATCCTGGCACCTCTCCTTTTTTAATTTTTTGTGAATAACCTACCGGCTGTTCTTAGAAACCGATGTCTTTTGTACGCAGATGACTTCAAAATTTTCACCACTGTTTCACGCCTAGAAGACTGCCTTTCGTTGCAGGCCCATCTGGATTTATTATCTTCCTGTGTGTACCTCCAATGATATTTTTCTTAATGCATCAAAGTGTTCGGTAATGGTCTACTCATTGAAGATTTCTCCAACATCATATTCATATTCAGTCAACAATCTGGCTTTAAAAAATGTTGACTCGATCACAGACTTAGGAGTTGCCTTTAATTCTAAGCTTCATTTCCACGATCACTATGAAAAGATAATAAAAAGGGGCTCGAAGCTCTCAGGCTGTTGTACTAGTGACTTTCGTTCTGGCGGTTTTGGTTTTGGTTTGTTGCGATTGGAGGTCATAGTCACCTCACCCACCAAAAATCAGCTCATTCGAATAAAAACTAAGGGTACCTCCCATACAAAGTGACCCAAGACAACTTTGTTCTACAGTTTATAAAATGAGTAGTACGTAGAACAAACTCCTGATGGATCACTTTGTATGGGAGATACCCTTAGTTTTTAGGGTTTTTTAGATTTTACAAAAAACCCTTATGAAATCGATTTTGTCCGTCCGTCTGTTCACTAAATAACTCGCGACCGGCTTAACCGATCGTCATGAAATTTGGTAGGAATGTGTAGAATGGTAACAGTCTTTGGCACGAAATACTTAAAAGTTGGTAGGACAAAAATAACAGGGTGTCCCGGACATTTGAAAATTTGTTCACTAAATAACTCGCGAACGGCTTAACGGATCGTCATGAAATTTGGTAGGAATGTGTAGAATGGTAACAGTCTTTGGCATGAAATACTTAAAAATTGGTATGGCCAATATAAAAGGGTGTCCCGGACATTTACAAATTTGTTCACTAACCGATCGTTATGAAATTTGGTAGGAATGTGTAGAATCGTAACAGTCTTTAGCACGAAATACTTAGACGTTGGTAGGACAAAGCAAACAGGGTGTCCCGGAGATTTGAAAAAGTCGACTTTTTTAGTTTTTATCAACTCAAAGAACTCGATGGGTACATTTCATATCAGTCGCTTTTTTCCAGTTTGGAGTCATGGTAACGGCGTTACAACTAATAAATCCCGTTAATATGTAGCCATAACACATTAGTAGTTACGAGGAGCATTTCATTAACATTGTGCTTAATTCTTATTTATTATCTATAAAATATATGTCCAAAATTATTCACTATGTATGTATCCAAAATCTAAAAAACCGTCGCATTGCGGGCGCAGCCCTCTGTACGCCGGTATTTTTATCTGAATGAGCTGATTTTTGGTGGGTGGGGTAACTATGGCCTCCAATCGCAACAAACCAAAATTTGGCACTCTGCTCAAATTTTGGGGGAGTTATGGATATGCCGTTTGGAAAAATTTAAATGGAGGGATAATGGGGGTCCTTGACCGGAGCGACTCAATGTTTACCTTAAAATGATCTTGAACTTATTGTGAATACTTTTACAAAATTTTACGGCTGAACAAGCATTATTTCAAAAGTTATGGAGCTTTTAAAAAAGGTCTAAAATGAAAATATTCAAATTTATGCTCTAGTCTAACGCCGAAATGTTCACTTAAACTTTAATGTGTTACATATCATTGAAAAGATAATTTTATATAGTTTTTTTCGTCCTCAGACCATTTTTCTGTATCTCTTACCGTTTTTGAAATAATCGCAAAAAACCGAAAGAATACCCCCCCCCCCTTTTAAGGTTGCGGACCCCCAATCGGTTGGGACTTTTTATGCCATTATCTGGGGACCGTCCCCAACCATAATCAAAAAAAATTCCGATGTAGGATTTTTGCCGTTCGATGGCTCTATTTTGGCTCCATTTTCTCAGACTACTGTATGATTATCCAAAAGCAGTTTTTTGTCCTTTATGGTATATTTTGTAACGTCGGGAATTTCAACAGGTTGGATTTTGCTTGTAGGTATCCCTCCTACCTAATGTTAAAAAGCAACGGACGTAGAATAGTACTACAATTGTTTAATTGCCAACAAATATTGAAAGAAGCGCTTTCATGCAATCCTATTAAATAATTTTTATAGTATTCCAATTTCTGATAAAATGTGCAGTATAAAGGGTTTTAGTATGAATTTGACAATTAATCACAGCTATCCGCATACATTTTTTTTGAACCCACTTAAAATAGTGACAATTTTGTAAGGGATGTATATTATGCCTATGGTTTCCTCTTCTTCTTCTTCCTTGCCTCGTTCTTTATACCGCTCCATGGTTTCGCGTTGCTCGACCTGCGGTGTAGGCAATTCGCCCGTTTTGGCGGTAATATCTCAGTATATTTCTACAGGCAGCTCTATCTTGGATCGTGTCATCGCCGAGACCAATGCGTTGTTGTTGCTTTTTCATTTGACATATCCAGGTGTTCTTTGGTCCACAAAAGGTGTAGCAAAACGAGTGTATGGTCATGGGTACAAAATAATAAACATTTTAGGTCGTGTAAAACACAAAAATCAATCTTCACTGTAAATTACCTATCTTAATTTTGTCTCAAATCTTTTTTGTTTTAAAATCTTAAAAAGGATTAACCAAGAAATCAATCTTACCTTGACATCGACGACTGTACATCTCCATTCAACGACGGACTGAGTCGTTCATTTTTAATTTTGGCCGTCACAAGATTCACCGTCGCGGCATTGTTGTTCGTTGTAATCAAATCGCCATTTTTCAAATTGCTCGGCGATGAATCCATTATGTGAGGTTCATTCTTAATTTTATCATATACTGAAATATCACAGTTTTTCCTACTATTAGCACTACTCGTGTTGTTATTGTTGTTATTATTAATATTGCTGCTGCTACTGTTGTTGCTATTTAAATTATCACTAGGACTATTGTTGCTAGACGGCGACTCCAAAGATGATCCACTAAATCCCATCAGGATACGTTCACTTAACATTTTCTTATTGATAAGAAATGAGGATAATTGCAAATGCTGTTGTATCTTTTCATTGTTTATAGATTGGTCGGCTGAGGCGGGTGATGTGGAGGGGACACTGGTTACACTAAGTGAACTGCTGGAAGCCGAGGCAAGTGAATTTGTGTAGGTGTTTTTTCGACGCGAGCGACTCTTTAGACCGCCACTATAGGCGGAGAGAATTGTATTTGGACTAGGCTGGACGTAGGATGTGGGCGATGTAGCGGAGAGAAGATCGGATGCTGGATCGCCTGAAATAGAGAAAAAAAAATTGTTTTTAAATAATTGATTACTGGACTGCCATAACTCAAATAATTGATGAATTGGAAATAGAACACTATTTCAATATTATGTACATATTTTGGATTTACATATAACACAAAATGTTGGCAGCTTAGCTCATGTTTTCTGACTGCATAGGGAAAATCTGATTATGCATTAACCATTCATTATCGCCTTGTTGAAGACACTGACATTCGTAACCTGTTCCGCGATTTTACTCCCGCCTAACTATGTATACTTCGACAGGTGTCAATTTTTGCTGAAACTCTTTAGCATAAATCTAAATCAAATTACAGGGTGAATATCTTGCGAGCTTCTATGTTAGCTGCGCGATAGTAACGAAATCTTTTTTTTTTTTTCAAATTGCATTATTTATGTTAAAATTGTAGACCTACTATATACGGTTCACATACGATATGCTGAAGTAGAAATTACATTCGATTTATGCAAAATACGTCCATATCGGACAGATATAATGTTGCACACTGACCAAGACCAATGTTGTCTCTATCCTATCCATCTATCCGCACGCTTTGCCCACTCTGTACGCTAGTAAGTATCCGCGAAAAAGATGGTTGTGGTTAGTCGTTTTTTCGGACTATATGGTCCGGCGTCCATTCAGGCAAGAAAAAACGTCTTTTCCCTACTGTTACACGGTTGACCCAGGTCGACATTTTAAGCTTGTTACGATGCTGAAATTGAATATCTTTGATTCCCGCGACAATATATAGAAAGACGAACAAAAGTTCCAAAAGACGTTTTTGTGGCCTGGATGTGGACAGACCATTTTCTTAGCAACTTCTTATTCCCGCGGTGAGTCGGAACGGTCTAGCTCAAAGACTATTAACATTTTCGGATTAAGACAGTTTAGTTTGCCTTTTTTTGCTGCTTTTCTCGTCTTTTTTGCTGGTTGATGTAAATATTGGTGGGACGCTCGGTGCTTTTTTATTGTCGCCAAGTTTACTGCTGCCTCTTATTGATAGCCTTAGCCTATCGGATCCGATACCAACCATACCTACATGCTCGCTAAAGAGTTTTCCTTTTTTTGGTTATGCTCATTTTTTTGTATCTTAGGCCGGTGTGTTTAAATAAAAAGTACGGTAAAGCGTAACTAGAGTTCATTAGTGGTCAAATTGGAATATAAGGTAAAGATAATACTTTTGTAAATGTTTTGAACACTATTTGTTCGTTTTTCGGTATATCGAAAGGTTTCTAGGTGAGTCTTAATCAGATTTGTGGAAAGACGAGTAGAGGACGTTTAATTCTATGTACTAAGACAAAAGACTGTATTCAGTGGGAAGTGGGTTTCATTCAGCCTATGATGCAAAAGGTCCGACACGGGTCACTGCGGGAATAAAAAGAAGAGTAGGACTCTGTTGAAAGAAAAATTAGAAGCCACATTTTAATTACATTGTGCAGAAGACTGCTAATGTTTTGTTATTTTAATTCATTTTTATTTTGCATAAGTTAGTTCTTTAAGGGTAAACCTAGATACAATAAATTAAAACTATATTACTTTAATAGACTGTTAGCATATAAATAATAACATGTGTGCGGAAAGGATTATTGGAATTACTTTTATAAAGATAATCCTTTGAAATAGCCCTCTATTTAAAACGACAAGTTAATATACGTTCACTGGTTAGGGCACTGATACGGCTCAAACCGAACAATTCCGCCATTTTCTTCATTTTCTAACATCTGAAAAACCACCTATAAAAATTCTAAGACTTCCGGAAAATTGCCAATCTGAAATTTCCAAAAAATAAACATTAGGCCACGGTAATTTTTGACATTTAGTTTTGGACCATAGAAGTTTGAAATTCGCCACAGACTTTTGGTGATATGAATAAAAAATTGGTTTGACTACTTGTATCAACAACTCTTAAGACTTGGGAAAGCATTTTGCTCAGGCTATATTAACGAATGCCGGCGAAAAAAGTTTTCCGCACATTAATTGTTCGAATTGTGGCATCAATGGATCGATTAAACAAGGCACATTCGCGAAAACTTAAGGTACTAGTACAATCCGGAGGTAATGTGCGCGTGGCAGGTAGGTAGGTAGGTAAAGGTGGTTGCTTAGGCCAGATACGGCCCAAAGCACAATTAGCGCAAGAGGCGCCGTTTTGATACCACAAAAAAAAAAAAAAGTTGATCGATTTAGAGAATGGAGGTTACAAAAATTTTAATTTCAAGAGTAGAGGGTCGCCTAAACCCACGCAGTACAATTCAGGAAGTGAAGTAGCTCCCCTATTTTTGCCTTCGACGCATCCTCTAGGATACCAAAAAACGCACTACCAAACGTGCGAAACCGGGATCTTGCGAGACCTGGGCATTTGCAGAGAAAATGAGTTACAGTTTCCCTCTCATCTGCAGCATCGCAGCTGCGACAGTGCGAGTTGTGGGGGATACCCAATCTGGCTGCATGGTCTCCTATTGGCCAATGGCCCGTAATAACCGATATAAGTCTAGCGATATCTTTCCGTGGCCTACTCAGAACCTCAGATGTCCTATTCAAGTCATATGACGGCCATAGCTTCCTTGATATGACACAGGTTTTTATGTTCCGCCAATAGCCAGTTGCAATCGTGAGATAATGAAGGGAAATTTGTCTCTTGACAACTGCCATCGGAGTGAATACGCTCTCCACTTGGGAGTTGTCCAAAACGGCCCCCATTTTGGCCAACTCATCTGCCAGTTCATTTCCCTTTATATTCCTATGTCCCGGCACCCAAATTAGGGTGATTGAGTGCTTCCTTCCAAGGTTGTTCAGCGTCTCCTCGCAACACTTGACAAGTTTGGAGGATATCTCCACAGAGTTCAATGCCTTGATAGCCGCCTGGCTATCTGAGCAGATGGCTATGTTTTGGCTGCCACGAAGATTCCCGAGTGCGTTGCAGGCCTTCGTGATTGCAAGTAGTTCGGCCTGGAATATACTGGCATGGTCAGGGAGACGGTATGATTCAGAGATTTTTAGTGATTCACAGAAGATCCCCGCACCTACTCCACAGTCCATCTTAGATCCATCTGTGAAAAACGAGATATCGTAATCTCCTACTATTTCACACCCTCTCCATTCACACCTGGTCGGAAATCTTACAGTAAAGTTTTTCCCAAAGCTTAGTGTAGTCACTGCAAAGTCTGTTGCAGCATTGATCCCAGCCAGTGGCAGCTGGTTGAGAATATTAGAGTGGCCATACGGCTTAGAAGTCCAGCAACCGGACTCTTTAAGCCTGACCGCACTACATGCCGCAAGTTGATTGATAAAAATGTCGATAGGTAAGAGGTGCAAGATTACATTCAACGCATCCCTCGGGCATTTTTGCATACCCCCTGTGATACCAAGACATGCCGATCTTTGCACTCTACCCAGTTTTGTTATATTGTACGCCCTACTGAGCGCCGGCCACCAGACTAGTGCCCCATACGTCAGGATTGGGCGTACGATTGCTGTATAAAGCCAAAGTATCACCTTCGGCTTAAGACCCCACCTTCTATTGAGAACTGTCTTACATGCGTAGAAAACTACACAGGCTTTCTTTACGCGCTCTTCAATGTTTAGCTTCCAGTTAAGCTTGGGGTCAAGAACTCCCAAATACTTTGAACTGGGCGATAGTGTTAGCTGCTGTCCGTTTAGTTTTGGAAGGGAGAAGAGTGGTATCTTGGTTTTTGTAGTGAACAACATCAGTTTTGTTTTACTTGGGTTTACGCCAAGGCCACAACTTGTGGCCCAGTTACTGATCAACCCAAGGGCTCTTCCCATGATCTGACTGATCACCGAGAGACACATACCTGATACTAAGATCGCTACATCGTCCGCGTAAGCTACCACTTTTATACCCTCTTCGTCGAGTCTAGTTAAAATTTTATTGATAACTACCAGCCACAATAACGGGGAGATGACACCACCCTGAGGTGTCCCTTTGCAGACGTATTTAGTTAGCTGGCTGTATCCTAAGTCCGCATAAATTACTCTACTCCTGAGTAGAGTCACTATCCATTCACCGAGCCCTGCCTCTACTCCCGAATCCGCCAGGGCTCCGTGGATAGCTTCTATTCGGACATTATTGAAAGCCCCATCTATGTCAAGGAAAGCGGCTAGCGTATATTGTTTATATTGACGACTGTACTCAATGCTTCGCACTACCTCGTGTAAAGCGGTTTCTGTAGATCTACCCTTAACATATGCGTGTTGCGACCTAGAAAGTATTGAGCTTTCCAAGTTTTGTCGGATGTGGATATCGATAATCCGCTCCAGTGTTTTTAATACGAAGGAGGATAAACTAATGGGTCTGAAGTCCTTCGCGTTTTCATGCCCTCGTTTGCCTACCTTCGGTATGAATACTACTCGCACTCGTCGCCAGGATTTGGGAACATAGTTGAAAGTCAGAAGGCTCCTGAAAAGTGATAACAGCACAGGAACTACAAGATCCTGCATTTCCTGTAGCATTATCGGTAGAATGCCATCTGGTCCAGGAGATTTATATGGAGAGAAGCTGTTGATTGCCCAGGAAATCTTCTCCTCCGTAATGACGGAGACAGCGTGGCTGTTTTAATGAAAAATAAATTGGTTCGGGGGTTTGGATTTTGAATGGAAACATCATGCATGAAAGACGGCACATTTCCAGAAATTTAAAGTACATACTTTGAGTTTCTGCAAGTGTGACTTCGTTCATTAATCTGTTGATATCCTTCAATACTTTCGAAATTAACTCATTTCCCGCGATTCTTTTCCATTAAATTTGGCACGGGAAAGTTTCGACAGGGTTTTACTGTACTTGCAAATTCTTCTTCTGAAACGTGCCAATCGTTTGATACTTACAATCATTTACTTAAAATTAAAAAAAATTCCACCATATTTCAATTTCATTAAATTTACTCCGGGTACAATCGGGCTTGTACTGTACTCTTTCATCCATCCTTTCAAACAAAATTCTTTTACTTTAATTTAGACCCATGCCACAGGGCACATTGTGCCCTGTGGCATGGGTCGCGAATAATGCCACCGCCTTTCCCAGCGTGTCGTAGAAGGCGACTAAAAAGGGACCTAATCCAAGGTGGATCAGCATGCGCCGAGGGATGCATGGTCAAGAGGGTGCTTGGCCGCTAGTATGCGAAGGTCGCAGGCAACCATGACATCTGAAGCCTGAGGCACGTTTTAACATCAACAAGACCTCCCATAGGTTAGTGTGTGTGTGTATGGGTTGCCGCGTCTGGAGATAGCCGGCGGACGTAAAAGGAAAGTCCATAAATTTACTTATTTCCACACACTAGTGCCAAAAACACAACCTTTCTCCAAAAGGTGTAAAAGAATGGAAGGCCTTATGGAAATTCACGCAAATACAAGCACTACCCCGCCGGGCACTACTTCTGCTATGCGGTTGAGTGATCCCGGGGCGAACCTAGTTCGCGCCAGAGCTCGACGGTTTCCGGGGGCGAGCAATATAAGGCAGTCCAATTACATTGTGGAGAAGCTGAGGGTTGCAAGCTGGAATGTCGGTTCCATGACGTCAAAGAGCGAGGAGATTGAGGATATCATGAAGCGGAGAGGGATAGACATTATGTGCGTGCAAGAGACAAAGTGGCGAAATACCCATATCGACAGAGCCCGGTTTCTTACGAATTCCATGAAGTACAAATTGTACTACTATGGAATTACAAACCAAAGAAACGGAGTTGGCATTATTCTGGCGTCGTCTTTACTTGGCAGTATAATAAGTGTCGCGAAGAGAAGTGACCGCTTGATCAGCATCAAATTGGTTATCTGCGGAAGGGTGTGGAACGTAATAAGTGCCTACGCTCCCCAAGTGGGATTGCCACCAGAAGAAAAAGAGGCATTTTGGAACGACGTTGACACCCTAATTCAGACCATTCCAGATAC
Source organism: Microchrysa polita (assembly GCA_949715475.1). Taxonomy (NCBI): domain Eukaryota; kingdom Metazoa; phylum Arthropoda; class Insecta; order Diptera; family Stratiomyidae; genus Microchrysa; species Microchrysa polita. Next base: position 79,234,480 of record OX454418.1, on the reverse strand, counting down.
CGAATTGGTGTTCTTGGGAGGAGATTTAAATGGCCATGTGGGTGAATCAAATTATGATTACGAGGATTGCCATGGTGGAAAGGGTAGCCCTTCAACGGTCAGAAATGACGAAGGTGAAGCTATTCTGACCATGTGCAGATCGCATGGTTTGGTCATCCTAAATACATGGTTTGTGAAAAACGAGAGACACCTAATCACCTACAGTAGTGGACACGGAGATAGGAAACACGAAACGCAGATCGATTACCACCTCTGTTTCGATTTTATGAGAAGGTGGGTAAGAGACTGCAAGGTGATCTTGGGTGAATCTGTCGTCAGCCAACATCGTTTGCTCCTGTCAGAATTTATTTTGAAAGCAGGAGGAGCAAGAAATAGAAGAACTCCCAAGCCTGTCGAAAAAATCAAGTGGCACAATCTCACAAACGACAACTTTGAACCTGTAGTAACTCCATTCATTGATAAAATGACGGAGTGGTTTCAAAACAACATAAACTGCACCGAGCACAGTCCAACACAAATGTGGAATAGTTTCGCTGAAATGTCAGTAGGTGAGGCGGAAAAGGCACTTGGAGTTTCGAAAGGTCCACTCCACACGAAGAAAGAAACATGGTGGTGGAACACCGAAACTAAGGAAGCAGTGCAAGCCAAATCGAACGCATTTAAGGCATGGACGAAATGTGAGTCAAGCAGTGAAGCCGAACGGGTTCAACTTCGCGAAAATTATATGCAATGCCGGAAGAAAGTAAAGCGCTTGGTAGCTCAAGCAAAGGCGAAGGCAGCTGAGAAATTCTACCAAGAACTAGAAACTCAGACTGCGACCGAAGGACCGTCTTTGCGCGAGAGACCTAAGCACGACGCCAGGATATTTAGGGTCGCAGCCCAAAGGAGAAGGAACGCTCGGGAAATACAGGCGCCAAAGTACGTGGAGGACTCGCAAGGAATGTTGCTGATTGACGATACGGCAATTTGTAGCAGGATGCGAGAGTATTTTGACGAACTTCTAAATGAAGAATTTCCTCGGGCAACTTTTCAAGATGTTGAGCCAAATACCACAAATATTGAAGATATCTCAGAGGAAGAGGTGATGGAGGCAATGCATCAGATGAAACGCGGAAAGGCAGTCGGCCCGGACAAAATCCCCGCGGAATTTTGGTTGAAAATGGAAAATGTCGGGCTTAGTTGGCTCACAGTTCTCTTCAACAAAATCAAAGGTGGGCAACCGATGCCTGATGCTTTCAGGGAAAGTTTTCTTCTTCCTTTCTATAAGAACAAGGGAGACTCACGCAAACTCAACAACTATAGGGCTATAAAGTTAACACCTCATACACTGAAGATCTACGAGCGAGTTGTCTGCAACCGATTGAGAAAGATTGTGCGGTTGAATGACAATCAATGCGGCTTTGTTGAAGGTCGATCTACAGTCGATGCGATTCAGTGCATTCGTGTTGCGATGGAAAAGTATAGAGCAGCACGAAGGGACTTGTATTTTGTGTTCATCGATTTGGAGAAGGCATTCGATAGAGTACCTCGTGATCTGATATGGTTGGCCTTGAGAGCACTTAATGTCCCCGAGGCATACGTCAGGATGATACGAGACATGTATGATGGAGCTACGACTAAGGTTAGATGCACAGCCGGTGAATCAGAAGAATTTCCGGTGAATGTCGGAGTACACCAGGGCAGTGTATTGAGTCCGTTGCTCTTCAACATCATCATGTGCTACTTATTAACACGTGTCTCCGACGGCCTAGAAATATCTCTTCTTTTTGCTGATGATATAGTCCTCAGTAGCCCAAACATCGTTGCCTTGCAAGCTGCGCTTACAAAATGGTGTGACATTCTGGAGGAGCATGGACTGAGGGTAAGTATAACAAAGACTGAGTTCTTATGCTGCCAATTCTCAGACCCAAATGCACCGATACCAGAAATGTACGTCAAAGGAGAGCAGCTTAAGTCTTGTACCAAGTTCAAGTACCTTGGCTCGATGGTGAACAGCGGAGCTACATGCGATGATGACATCAAACATCGCACAAAGGTTGGGTGGATGAGGTGGCGAGAAAACTCTGGAGTTTTCTGCGATAAGAAAATGCCACTGAAGCTAAAGGGCAAGTTGTACAAAACGGTTGTACGTCCCGCACTCATGTATGGATCAGAATGCTGGACCATGTATGAAGGTTACGCGAAAGAAATGACAGCGACTGAAATGAAAATGTTACGCATGTCAGTTGGTGTAACCAAAAGGGACCACATCAAGAGTAGCTACATCCGAGGCAGCTTGTCCATAGACCAACCAATCACCGAAAAGCTCGAAGACCGACGAATGGATTGGTATTGCCATGTTCAACGGCGTCCGCCTGAGAACCCCGCAAAGAGAGCGATATCAATGGAAGTTCCACTTGATGGACCCAAGGCCAGAGGCAGACCAAAGAACACCTGGATGTGTCAAATGAAAAAGCAACAACAACGCATTGGTCTCGGCGATGACACGATCCAAGATAGAGCTGCCTGTAGAAATATGCTGAGAAATTATCGCCAAAACGGGCGATGTGCCTACACCGCAGGTCGAGCAACGCGGAACCATGGAGCGGTATAAAGAACGAGGCAAGGAAGAAGAATTTAGACCCCAGTACGTGTCACAGCAAGGATGGACTGTGCTTTGACTATACGAAAGTGTGCCCCTGTTGTCCATCCCAAACGCCCCCCCCCGCAATTCTTTTCAATTAAATTTGCCCAACGTACGTTATAATTATTGCTGCCTCATTTTTTTCTTGTGTTTAAGGTGTCATGGGTTGCGTTGCGTCGACTTAATTTCTTCAGGCAAGATGTTTATTGCGACACTTTAAATTTAAACCCCACTTTGTAGATAGCAGAAATCCGCGAAGCTCAGAAAGCCCTCTGTAATGCTTATCGTGTGCTGATTGGTACCAATTTGTAACAGTTACCGATAAAGTCTTTTTATCAAAAGGAAAATGTAAAGATTTAAAAAACTGTATAAAAGGGCCATTGATATTTAGACATGGTTCTAGCTAGGAACATCGATCTTGACGATTTAAATTCTGCAAACAAATTTGGACTTGGATAAACTTTCAAAATCGTATCGTGTTGGTGCTGAAGTAGTTAAAGCTTGCGCCAGAAAGAATTAATTCAAGAAACACAATTGCGCTTATGTCGCTCTGTTCGTTTTGTCAGATAGTAACATAAGGCATGTTCTGCTATCCGCTTTAATAGGGGGAACTTTTGTGTTTCCGATATTTTCCGCTATATGTCCGCTATATGGCGGACGGTAAGATAAGTGTCGCTAGTGTCGATAACAAGAACAAGAAAATTCTTCTTGCGAAGCTGATAGCGTAATGTTCCACAACAAATTTCTACAGATTGCCTCCGGTATACGTTACCGTTACAGAAATTTTAATGAAAATAAATTGTATGGTTCGGATCCTCATAACACCTTTAGCATTGCGCGCATCAATCTGAAATTCGGATATTTAATTAAGCGTTGTATAAGCTACAAATTCCCCATATAACATCCGAGAAACGGTTTTTTGTTTAATTTTGACCCCTCATAGCTTCCTTGGGGGTGTTCAGATAGATGAGTTTTTTTGGCATTTTAATTTGAAGTTACAGAAGCAACAAATTGTTACAGGCTTCCAACCCGAATGCGTTCCCGTTATGAACAAATTCAAGAAAATAGCGAAAAATACCGTTATTGTGCGGTTCGGACCCTCATAGCGCCCTTAGTATTGCAGGCTTTAATCTGAAATTCGAAAATTTAAGCGTTGTATAAGCTATATATTCGTCATATAACCGTTTTCGGTGTACATTACCGTTATAGAGATATTCCCAAAAAAACTGCAATTTTGGATGTTTGGATCTTCATAACTACCCTAGGGGGACTTCCATCGTTGGAGACTTTTGGCCTCTTACTAACAGCCACAGGAGCTTCAAATTTATCTCAGATTGGTTCTCTCAAGAGGTTACCGTTATTCAAAAATTTCCGAGAAGCGGTTTTTTGTTTAACTTTGACCCCTCATAGCTTCCTTGGGGGTCCCCGTATAGATGAGCCGTTTTGGCATTTTAAGTTGAGGTTACAGAAGCAACAAATTGTTACAGGCCTCCCTCCCGAATACGTTCCCGTTATGAAGAAATTCACGAAAAACCGAAAAATACCGTTATTGTACGGTTCGGATCCTCATAGCGCATTTAGCATTGGACGCATCGATCTGAAATTCGGATATTTAGTTAAGCGTTGTATAAGCTACAAATTCGCCATATAACAGTTTTCAGTGCACGTTGCCATTATACAGATATTCCCCAAAAACTGCTTAATTGATTGTTTGGATCCTCATAGTTTCGAAAGGGGGACTCCCATCTTTGGGGACTTTTGGGGTCTTACTGACAGCCACAGAAGCTACAAATTTCTCCGAGAAGACCATAGAGAACACTCCCCGTGCAGGGTTGTGATAAATTTCGCTTCTGATTTAGGTGCAGTTCGTAGATAAAAAGTTTTCAATTGCGTGATAATGTGGATAACAGTTGAGATAAGTTGCATTTGCAATTACATATGTAGTTAAGCTTTTTGCATGTATTGAGGGACGACGAAGCAGAAAGCAACAAAAATACGTTGATGCATAAATTTCAGAATTTTCGATTATTGGAAATGTTATGGTCAACCCTGATTTTCATATTATTGAGCAAATGGGAGGAGCTTTCTGATTTTTGTGTAGGATATGGAGATGCTGAAAATGAATTGTAGCTGCAGTCTTCATAGCACAGTTCATACTGGCGAGGTTCCGTGCGGCCTCTTTGTACTTTGTATTATAATTTCTTTGGACGGGGGGAAGTCGATTGGACCATGTTTGTCTGTTGCGATACCGTTTACTCGACCAGTTTTGAAGCTATCGATATGCAATTTTGCACACATGCTTAAATTTGTGTTGCAGTTTGTTTGTAATGAAAAATGGACCACGACACGAAAAACTGGCTACACCTCCTCCATTGGGAGAATTCACATTGTAAGACAAAACCGGACGGGTAAACTTGCAAGACAAGAACCATCGTTCTTACAATCTGAATTGCACAATGCTTGTCTGCTGGCCACTACAAAAGCTCTCGCCGTCCGTTTATTAGCACAAACAAACACCCGGCGAGAGCTTTTGTAGTGGCCAGCAGACAAGCATTGTGCAATTCAGATTGTAAGAACGATGGTTCTTGTCTTGCAAGTTTACCCGTCCGGTCGTTTTCTTACAATTTGAATTCAGCCAATGGCTGAATTCTCCATTGGGAGAATTCACATTGTAAGACAAAACCGGACGGGTAAACTTGCAAGACAAGAACCATCGTTCTTACAATCTGAATTGCACAATGCTTGTCTGCTGGCCACTACAAAAGCTCTCGCCGTCCGTTTATTAGCACAAACAAACACCCGGCGAGAGCTTTTGTAGTGGCCAGCAGACAAGCATTGTGCAATTCAGATTGTAAGAACGATGGTTCTTGTCTTGCAAGTTTACCCGTCCGGTCGTTTTCTTACAATTTGAATTCAGCCAATGGCTGAATTCAAATTGTAAGAAAACGACCGGACGGGTAAACTTGGACGACAAGAACCATCGTATGATCATTTCACACTATCCGATCAAAACACGGACCGGCGAACAATAATCACACAGCAAGTATGTATAAATGTTGCCATGCACGCTCCAAAGTTAGTGTACAATGAAGTGACGAGTCGACAAGATTAAAATGAAAGTAAAACACGCGCTAATTGTCTTTGCAGAACGCCTGAACTATTGGTAGATGCAATCGTCTTATCGATCGTACGATTCCTACGAAAGAAAAACAATCGTGTCACGATTTTTTTCTTTCGTAAGACTCGTTCTTACAATTTGAAATGAACAATGCTTGGCTGATTTCAGACTATAAGACGAAACCGGACGGGTAAACTTGCAAGACAAGAGAGCTTTTGTAGTGGCCAGCAGACAAGCATTGTTCATTTCAAATTGTATTGTATGTTCATTTCAAATTCATTCTCTAAGCTTTCTTGTTGACACGACGAATTTTATGAAAATAAACTATGCACGTTCAAACAGCTGAATAAATCCATCCTCGAAGAAATCCAACGAAATGAAGTTGATCTGTTGCAAAGAGTGGAAGGAAAGTATCGAAAAAGACTTATGATTTATTTCAATTTTCCGAAAAAACTTAAATTATGTAATTTTGTACAATACACCTCGTCAAAATTCACCGTTGATGATTCACTCGATCAGTTAAATGTGAAACTTTGTTATAACTTAAGTGAATATTACCCTAGGAAATTTGAACAAAAATTTCGAAAAAAATAGAGAAAAGATGGATTTTTGCATGAGCCTTCCTTTCGAGGTTCTACACAAGACTCCAAAATTCCCCGTGTGTACGAGTGCCGCTAGCGGTGCTACAGAGAAAAAAAGGTTTTTTTTGTTTCGCTGGTTTCTGAATTAAATGTCAAAAGTTGATTTTGGTTCATGCACTCCTAACGGTGCCAGGAGGTCAAACGATATTTTTAACAAGGTTCCCGAAAAATCTCTACAATGGTAAATTCGTAGTACATACAACCGTATGAAGAAAGTGACAAAATTTCTCATCAACATCAAACCTTAGAAAAAAACGGAAATTTTTAGGTTTTTCGTGAATATCTCTGTAACGGAGAAGTATGCACTAAAAGCACTTATCCGATTTTGGTGCGGTTAGTTTATTTTAGGTAAATTTGTTGACTCTGATAATAATCAGCTTATTCAGCAAAATGCATTTTCAGAAATCTTAACGCAGCGTATGCGTTACCATTATAAAGATATTCACGAAATTAGCAAAAAGGTCGTCATTGTAGGGTTTGAACCTCATAGCGCTCTTAGGACTGTACGTATGGATCTACAATTTCTCATACTAATTTAGGCGTAACACTTTTTAGTAAACATTACCGTTATAGAGATATTCCCCAAAAATGATGAATGTACATATTAGGCTCCTCATTGTTTGTTTGCAGCCACAGAAGCTAGAAATCTTTTATGGACGATCTTACAGCATAGTCCCTCGTTACAGAGATATTCACGAAAAACTAAAAAAAATCCTGTTTTTCTCAGGTTTGACCCCCCGGAGCACCCTTAGAAGTGTATGCATTGATGAGAAATTTGAATACTTTCTTCAGAACCGTTTGTGCTAATTTTTAGCCAGAGTTACCGTTATAAAAATGTTCATGAAACCTCGTTAAAAATACCGTTAGACCTCCTGGCACCGTTTGGAGTGCGCGAATCGATAACTACTTTTGACAGTTTACTATGAAACCATATGAACTATAAATTTGCCATACACCACTTTTTTGTACATGTTACCGTTATCGAGATATTGAGAAAATGCAGCTTCCCCTAATTTTTGCGAAGTGAAATGCTAAAATTCCTTGGGTATATTGGCTTTGACCGGATCTGCCAAGAATTCAAATCCATCCGGTTAAAACTCAAAATTATTTCTTTTGACAATGGTACCGATATCCACATGAAAAAAAATCCACTATGCGAACTTCAGAATGACCTGATATAAAATCCAATCCCCTGGCCAAAGGGCCCGGTCAAAATCAACATTTCCCATTAATACAGCATTTATTTATAACAAGCAGGCCCGGCGAAGTTCGTATCGCCTCAACTTTTAAATGTTACGAATGTCTGAGTGCGGCAAAAGTACTGAACTCCGCGAATGTGTTGAGGAGATACAGGCATAGCCTAAGAAAATTGTTCAAGATCATGTCGTTCGATGGCCATATTTTGGCTCAATTTTCTTAGACTATTCCTGTATCTCCTCAACACATTCGCGGAGCTCAGTACTTTTGTCGCACTCATACATTCGTAACATTTAAAAGTTGAGGCGATACGAAGTTCGCCGGGCCAGCTTGTTGTTAATACTTACACATTTCACGGCTAAATTAGCTGCTTTTCGGGAGTTATAGAGCTTTTAAAAAAGGTCTAAAATAGAAAATAGTCTAATTTATTTTTTAGTCTAGCAGCGAATTTCCCAATCAAATTCTAATGTGTTATGTACCTATATCATTGCAATGGAAATTTTATGTAGTCTTTTTGTCCTCATATCATTTTTCTGTATCTTTTGCCATTTTTTAAATAAATTAAATTACCCCACTTTCCCCCTTTTTATAAGGTTGCGGACCCCCATTCGCTTGGGACTTTTTTTTCCCATAATCCGGGGGCCATTACCAACCATCCTGCAAAAAAGATTCCAATGTAGGATTTTTGCCGACCAAATATCCTAACTTTCTTAGACTAACAAAAGCATCAGAAAATGAGCTGCCTTGTTGATTTTTCTAGGTCGATTTTCCAGATGTGTCTCCTACTGAGGATAGCACTTAGATGTTTATTTGGAAAATACACAAAAATCCGCTAATCTGCGAAAAGGAGGTGGAAAATTATTTTGGCATTGACGATTTTTTTTGCAGATATTTCAGTAGGAATAGGAATAGGGGTTCTTGTGCTGAAGGGGACCGAATTACTGAGATCCGCCAATTCGTGCAGAGAAACAATGTCCCAGATATCAAATGCTATTGGGTTATTGGGGGTGTAAGCCATTGAGAGGGGTTTGTGGAATCCGTTCCAGGAATATTGGCGATGGATCATGGAATTAGTCCTATTTTCTGAAACACGGTAATCCGATCAAGAAATATAGGCAAACGTATGGACAAATTACTGCCTTCATAACTTTCCAGATGTTTCGTTAGCAATAGCAGCATAGCTATTTGGGTTGGTTATAAATTCGGGAAAAGGAATCACAGAAATGTTAACATTCATTCAAGAGATACGTACTCGTATATAGGCAAAAGTTGTACATCAAGTAATTTTGTATTGGCAAATTTTATAAATTTTTCGTTAGAAATTCTGGTCATCAATTAGATGGAAGTCGTGTAGGGTGGAGTCTACCGAAATTGAATAGAAATAGGCAGAAGAATGTAAGAAAGAGTTTTCATCATAATCTTGCTCACTGTAAATTTTCTACATGTTGAAATCCGATAATTCGGTCAGTTGATGTTGGAGATCAATCTGGTGGGGCAAATTTCCTAAACTTTACTCATTGAGAACTGAAGTAAGTCATTTAGTGGCAATAGATATGGCAAAACCAATTCACAAGCGAAAGCAAAATTTGCTGAAATATGCAAAGGCTGAGGAAATTCAACCGCTTTCACATTATTATCGATCGATTTTTGAATGTTTCAGAAGCTGTTCGGTTGGTGCTTATGGAAGAGAGAGGGGACGGGAGAGATAATTTAGCGGAAGAACGGTCATTTGATAAACATACATATAGCCAAACAAATGAAGAATATAAACTGCTTTCACAATTTTTCTCGGGTTGCAGATCTATACATATAGGTATTCTGCTATTAAGGATGGAAAATCGGTGATAAATCAGGCGAGGGACAGAATAGAACAAAATCCGCTAATCTGCTCAAAAGTATGGTCCTCATAAATTAACACGTTGCAAATTTTTCGCATGTTGCAACTTTTGACAGTTCGAGGTGGAAACCAAGGAGGGTCCAATTTACTAAAATTACATAGAATTGTGAGGTCTAATGTGGGGAAGACCTGTCTTCATTAACTCTGTCATTCAAGTGTCAATCCAGTCAAAGAAATTTATTGAAATCCGCAAATATTTGACGACAGTTATTAAATTTTCAGAAAAATTTGTTTTCATAATTTTGCCTTTTGTGAATTTTATTCGTGTTTCAATAGCAGTTATTCTCTTCTTCGGGGTATAGACATATCCGATGGACCTTATCTTACTGAAATCCACTAAGCTATTCCGACGATAGAGAGAGAGAGAGAGGTATGAGAATGAAGCATTTTCACAATTTTAGTAATTGTAATTTTTACTACGTTTCAATGGATACGTATTGTAGTATAGGTGACCATATACTCTTCACTGAGTAGAGACCAATGATTTAGAGTAAGCTTACTGAAATTCTGTAATTCGTTTAAAAAATATCGGAAAAGCTTGTGAAACACAACTAACAAAATAAAACAAACAAAACACCAGTATAACTATATGGATAGGTATCCAGTGAGGCAAATTTTCTTAAATCACCTTATTACCTAAAAATAAAGCCTAAAATTGGCTCTTTTAACATTTTTTTTTGGTAATACGAAATTTCGGTCGCTGTAGGAACGTTGCAGAAGTCTTTTAGATTTTTTTCGCTAGTTAGATAGAGACCACGGTTGGTCTAAAACGTTGCAAATGACGGCTAAAGGACACACAAAAGCTGCTTTTTAAACTTTTCTTATAGAAAATTTTATAATTGTTTTTTTTTAGAAGAGAACAATGCGGAATAGCAAATTAACCTGCATCGGCTTATCCTTTCAGGAGATAAATGCAAGTTTTGTGAAAAAGAATTCTTCTTTCTTTCTTTCTCATTGAGAATTTGTTTGAGTTTCAATTTCATTCAGATATTCAGGATGAGGATTAAATCAGCAGGGCAATATTCCAAAATTACGTCAAGACATTCAAGTAATATAAAACAAAATATAAAAAAGAAACTCATTGTGAATTGTTGCTCATTGTGAATGTTCGGCTTATTTCAATGGGTAGGGCAACTCCAGTGGAATCAATTTACTGAAATCCAGCAACTCATTTATGAACTGTACGAAAAGGAACTGTTCTTATAATTTGATCATTGTGAATACATATTTTGCATGTTTCAATAATTACTCTGCTATTCGTGAAGGATACCTAATCGGTTGCAGTTCTGTTCGCTAAACGATCAAAAATAAAGACAAAATTATGAAAAAAAATTATTGTGAATTGTTGCCTATTGTGAATTTCCTGTACATACATACACTGCTTGTATAGACCAACCTGTTGGGGTACACTTAATAAAAATCAGTAATTCGCCCAAGAAATACAGGAAAAGGTACGATAGATAGATAGATACTTCCGCTCATTGTGAATTTCTCATATGCATCGATAGTTTTTCCTTCAATTCGGCTAAACACCAATCCTGTGGAGAAAATTTACTGGAATCCGCTGATACAATCAAGAAATATAGGCAGAAAAAGCCAAAAACTAAACCTATTGTGAATTTTGGTTCATTGTGAATTTTTGAATGTTTCAATAGTTTTTATGTTATTCCAAATCCAACGAACCAAAAATCAAGAAAATCGGTTCAGCCGTTCTCGAGTTATAAATGGTGTAACTAACACGACTTTCTTTTATATATGTACATACAGTGCGTACTCGATAGTCCGAAGCCTCGAAACCTCGAATTTCCAGTAATCCGGATCACCTCAAAGATAGCATTGTACACTCTATAGTCCGAATTTCAAGAGCTTCTCTAATCCGAATCTGACTTTTTTTCTCATAATAACAGTGATATTATCGCCCGAAATAAAAACAAATTTTTCTTTGTTCTTGGAAACAACAAAATCTAGAATAACAGAGTGAAATTCTTCGAAATTGGAAACCGGTTCTTCGAACAATTTGATTAAATTCGTCTATTTCATCGAAACTTAGAGCAAATTAAAGGCTTCCACTATCCGAATTTCTCTGTAGTCCGGATCGACCCCGGTTTTTATTAGTCCGGATTATCGAGTACGCACTGTATATAGATTTAAATTTGAATTTGGTGGTTATAGATAGAGACACAGAAAGGACATTAACTCATTAGCAATTTAAGTCATTGATTTTAACGAGGTGGCTTCTAATGGGATGGGATTTTTTTCACATGATCCCGCATGTGTTATTTTTATTTACTCCATTTTATAAATCTTCTGCAAAGCTAAGTCGGAATAGATTTTTAAACCATTTCTTATATAATTATTTCCCTTCTAAACCATTCTAAAATTTCTTCGCTGTGGCCAATCTATATACATACCCTCTTATTTATTATGACATCAATGGAATTTTATTTCAGCATATTATGTCGAAATTTCATTGACAAATGATTCGTCTCCATCACATTTGTAGAACATAATGCACTTTCCAGTCTCCAGCGCGTTGTAAGTTGAAACCTCCTAAAAGTCATCTCGTGCGGATATGCAAGAAATGTGATGGCTTGCACATGCGATGCAATTCTCAACCGCCTTATGCCAACTGACTTCAAGTGAATTCTACAAATTTATATGTCATGTCGATCGTATAGTCTGACCAAATGAATTGATCGCATCAAACATCGCGAGATCCGTCTTTTGCATATGACCCCTTTGTTTGCGCGGCTCGCGACATGGACAGTTGAAATGAACCTTGATCGGATTGAAGCCGGCAATAAGCTGCGGACTAGGGCTTATTTATTTCTTGGTGGTAACGGGTATTAGGAAATAAAGAGGATCGCCCACCTTCATATGCATGGACCTTTTTAGATATAAAGATGAATCGTATAGATTCCGCCATTCTTCTTTGAATATAGGTACCTGCTCGCTGAACTTCCTGTACGTGGAAGCTCTGTGCATCTATGGGTCTTCGTCAGCAGAATGAACATACTATCATCTGTCTGTTCGTTGTATCTGCCGTCTTTCTGTTTTATCTACGAGACTTGGGGTCGGACGTCTATCCATTTCGTATACGACTAGCAGCGAATCTTGAGCGTATAGTATGCGCAGCGTTTCATCGTTGAGTCCATTGCTTGCATTTGAGTACAATTTTCAGATTTATTGGCCTTTTAATGTTAATGAATTGACCAATAATATGTAATTTTACTGTTCCGGAGAGATATATTCAATGTGATTTTCTGCCATTATAGAGAGATTGGTGGCGGCACTTTTGGCTCGACACAGTGAATGATTGTTGGAACGAACGTACGTATACGTATTTGCAGAGATCACTCCAAGATACATACATTCTTAGGAGTCGAGTAGTTCTTTTTGAATATCGAAGACAAACAACTCAAGTGTGCATAGTTGCAGTCGAAACAGCTGAATTGAAGTATGGTAACTACTATACGAGTACTTCGTTTTGCCATTGATTGTTGGAATTTTTCAGATTTTTATCAATTACTATGCCTTGGCAAAAGTGAACGATTGCTTTTGAGAATTCAAATAGATTTTTCAACAAATTGTCTGTCCAATTTACATCAGTTGAGAGACAGTAATGGATACGACAGTTCTATGCATAAAAATAAGTGGAATTAGTGGTACATATGAATTAAAAATCAATTCATTTGACCGGATTGTCCTATCCTCTTCGTAGGAGGTCTATATTTTTTCGAATATCTTGTCTTTGGTACATCTTAAATGAGGAGCAAGTCCATAATAAACCTACACAAAGGGATAAATAAAAGCTAGTAGATTTAAGTTTGTTTTTAATGCACGTATTATCTCATTAGGACGACTTGCCGAAACATATTTCTTCATTAGACTGCATGCCGAATCGCACAACTAATATACGAGGGCACTCTGATAAGTACCCAGCCTCCCCGCCTGATGGTGTCAGTATTGCATGAGCAATTTACTATCGTGTAGTACATTCTTCTAGACGGCAACTGTCAGCTGGATCAGACTCGTAGTTTTGCTTTGGCCACGTGTGAAAGCTGGAGTGTCCGCCGATTTTAGAAAAATGGAAAAAGAGCAATATCGGCCGGTGATTCGATTCTTGTTTTTGGAAGGGAAATCGCGCAGCGAAATCAAAGAGCGTTTGGATGCTGTGTACGGTGACTCTTCTCCTTCGATGGCGACCGTCAAAAATTGGTTTAACGAGTTTCAACGTGGTCGCACGTCGGTGTTTGATGAGCCACGTCCAGGTGCCCCGAAAACGGTTAGCACGCAGGATAACGTGACAAAAATCCACGATCTCGTATTGACTGACCGCCAATTGAAGGTGCGAGAGATAGCTGAGACATTAGGCATTTTAAAAAATCGCGTGGGTCATATCCTGCTTGAAATTTTGGGCATGAGAAAGCTGTCGGCGCGATGTGTACCGCGTTTGCTTACTCCGGACAACAAGCGCAACGGTGAGACCACTTCAACGCAGTGTATAACGCTGTTTAAGCGCAATCCGAAGGAGTTTCTGCGTCGTTTCGTGACAGTCGACGAAACTTGGATACACTGGTACATACCAGAGACCAAGCAACAGTCGAAACAGTGGACTTCAGCCGGCGAACGTGCTCCGAAGTAGGCGAAGACTGCTCCATCGGCCGGAAAGGCGATGGCCAGCGTTTTCTGGGATTCACAAGGTGTGATCCACATCGGCTACCTGCAGAAGTGCAACACGGTCACAGGGCTGTACTATGCCGAATTATTGGGCCGATTCGACGCCGAATTGAAGAAAAAACGGCCCCACTTGGCAAAGAAAAAATTCTCTTCCACCATGATAACGCACCTTTTCAAACTTCCGCCCACCAACGCCAAACTGGTCGAATTGGGCTACGAACTGCTGCCCCATCCACCGTTTTCTCCAGATTTCGCCCCGAGTGACTTCTTTTTGTTTCCCAACTTGGAAAAGTCACTCGCCGGGCAGAAATTTCAGTCGAATGAGGAGGTCATCGCCGCCACGGAGGCCCACTTCGCAGAGCTCACTCAAACGACTGTCAACTAAAAACTGCGCGTCCAAAATGGCCGAAACTTTGGTGAGTAACTGTAAAAAGTTGCACAACTACATTCACTAGCTTTTATTGACGAGTGGCGCCATCTTTGAGTTGAGGTCGGAAACTTTTCAGACCACCCTCGTATTTATCATAAAACACTTGCCAGATTCGATGGACATTGATGGGAGAACATTTCCATCATAAGAAACATTTTTTTCCTAGCATTCAAATGGGAACTTGCTTCAAGTCGCTTGTGTCATTTTCATTCAGACTCCTTGCGATGCGATGTCGAGTTGGGCGATGACGAACTTTTCCAATGTCAAAAACATGCTTTTTCAGCGACTGACATACACATTGTCGCCGCTGATAATCGCCAATGAGATTGTTAGATCGATATGATAGGCGCTGAGGCACACACGCACATACGCTCGTCTTTTAACATATTTCCCTAAATTTATTTTGGGAGATCTATCTATAACAATAATGAAAATTTCCCGTCAGGTCGAATTGTCAATTGTCAGCCATAAATTATAAATGGTACATTTAAAAGTCATGAAATGATGAAACACAGAAAGTATGGGTTCGGGAACTTTCCGGAGGCAAAATATTTCCTTGTGATGACATAGATGATCAATAGAGGTTGGGTTGGTCAACATGATCACAAACATATAGGTGGTCGAAATCCTCACGAAAACAAAACCACACTAACTAGGCCAGTCAATAAACCGAAATATAAGGCGTTAGGTCGCAAAAAATAGCTCGGCTCTGGTTTTTTGCGATATTGCTAGGATGGATACCAGTAGTGTACCACCAAGTTTACAACTTCGAAAAACCTGTGCTAAACACGTGACCCTCAAAAGAACTCAAAATTTTCGGACTTTTTTCATATTTTGGTTTGTAATTTTTAAAAAGTGCTTCCTACAAGAAAGTAACAAAATCTTAAAAATCTTTAAAAGTAACAAAATCTTCTTTAATTTGAGTGCAATCCCAGCTTTGTAGGTACAAAGGATCCCAAGATATCAGCATTTAAAAAAACGTGTTTGTGCGCTGAGGCTAATCCAGGAACACAGTTGGATGAATTTTGGTTAAGATTAAAAAATAGAAAAGTTTTTCTTACAAGAACCTAATATTTAGGGTAGGGACGTAATATACCGATTCCATCCATTCCTAGATATGTTTTGAGGCTTTACTAGGAACAAATTTGGGTGAGGTTTAGTTAAGATTAGTTCATAAAGAAACAAGTTTTTCTTGGAAGAACCCAGATTCCAGAGGTTGGTTTGTATGACAGCCCTATGACGTAGTGTTCCGATTTCATCTGTTCCTAAATATTTTTTGAGGCTTAACCAGGAACACACTTGGGTAAAGTTTGGTTAATATTGGTACATAAAGGAAAAAAAAATTCTTAGAAGAACCTCATTTTCAGGGGCAGCCCTATGACCCATGGTCCAATTCCATTCGTTCCGACATATATACAGCAAAGTAACTGGTTTATAACTTCGTGTCACATGACTTTCTTCTTAGAATGCGCATTTAAGCCGATATTTAGTTCGGAAGATGACTAAAATAACAATTTCGAACTTTTTTATAAAAAAACAATATTTAGAGTGCTGTATCTTGGAATCCTTTGCAACTAAAAAGCTGGAGGTGGACTCAAATTAAAGAAGGTTTTGTTAACTTTAAAAATCCAGTAGACGACTTTCTTGTAGGAAGCACCTTTTATAAATTACAAACCAAAATATGAAAAAAGTCCGAAAATTTTGAGGTTTTTTGAGGGTCACGGGGTTAGCACAGGTTTTTCGAAGTTGCAAACTTGGTGGTACACTTCTGGTATCTACCTTAACAATATCCCAAAAAAAAAACAGAGCTGATCTATTTTTGGCGACCTAAAATCATGAAATGACTGGCCTAAACGGACAATTTTCAGCTTGGCGAGACGAGGCAAAAAGCGAAATTGCAGGATCCGATGATGTTACCAATTAACAATACCCACACGTGGGCTTTCGAGTTTTGGATACCAATGCCTGAAACTGTTTCAGCGTAAGTCTGTAAGATTTCCTGTCACAGAATATCTGAGACTAAAACTTTTAAAGATTGCGGATGCAGACCAGGCGTCAAGTGATCACCTCCAACACGCATTGTAGTCCGGACATTTTTGTGAAATGCTAGGTGCCAAACCCGCATGCTCTCAAGCAACGTAGTGCAGCGATTTTTATGAAGTAGTTTTACAGTAAGAAAAAAATGTGCCGTGATCATCGACCAGGGGTATCCGAGTTTTGGATACCAATACCTGAAACTGCAGTTTCAGCGTAAGTCTCTAAGATTTCCTGTCACAGAATATCTGAGACTAAAACTTTTAAAGATTGCGGATGTAGACCAGGCGTCAAGTGATCACCTCCAACACGCATTGTAGTCCGGAAATTTTTGTGAAATGCTAGGTGCCAAACCCGCATGCTCTCAAGCAACGTAGTGCAGCGATTTTTATGAAGTAGTTTTACAGTAAGAAAAAAATGTGCCGTGATCATCGACCAGGGGGCAGCAAGCCCCCTCCCCCTCCTTGGCCACGCTCATGCAAATTTTATAGTGCTAGCACAAGCACGGATTAATAGAGTTTGGGTAATCAAGATTAAAAACTTTTCAATTCGAGGAGACGGGCCTTAAATTCAATACGCTCTCTTTAAAATTTACTGCTCCGAAATGAATACGGAAAAGCTTCAAGGCAGTGTTAGCCCGCACACCCATGTCAAATGCGTGGTCTGGAATCCATCATTTTCGTGAGCTCGTCCACAGGCGGATTTGGATTTTGAAACGTATTTCATAGTACACGTAACAAAGCCGTGTGGAGTTCAAGGCATTTTTGTCTGTAATGAAAATCAGATTTGCCACTACACTGTACACACAACAGACTTGTATTCGGATACATGTGCCTCCTATTGGACCCGGGTTTGTAAGAAAATTTCTCGCACCACCCGTGCGGAGTTGTAGCAATGATGACTCATACAGTTCACGGGCCCAGAAAAGCTCAGTATCGCACTGAAAGTTTAAGCGACCTAAGACTCGTTTGCTTAAAATACGTGTCTGTAGAGACGACTTATGTGATGATTGCTCAGCGATCGTAGTTCAGCAACCAATTTTGAGGCCTATTTGGAAATGAGACTACATTCCGAGTATCGACAATCACCTAAAGGAACATGTCTGTATTAAAGATCAGAGCGATCGTCACAAGAGTCGTCTCTACGAACACAAACCTTTAGCCAAAAAAATCCTAAAGGTTTGTGTTCGTAGAGACGACTCATGTGATCATCGCTCAGCGATGGAAGTGAAACCACCGGTTTTGAGCACTATATGGTAAAGTAGAACTATATTTTTGATACGGCTCGAAATTGGATGCAAAACTACGATCGCTGAGCGATGATACCATGAGTCGTCTCTACGAACACAAACCTTAAAAGGGCAAAATTGGGCTCATGTTTACCTTTAAGCGGAGATGCGGATGTACCGCGTACTGAGAAGAATCAATTTGCAGTGTCTTTATTTCTTTTCAAATATATTCAAGACGCTTTAACAGTTTGCGGTCACAAGAAGGACAAAATTTATAGTTTTGTTTTCCTGCCTACAACCAATTAAACAAATTAAATCGCTTCTTTCATTTGGGAAATTAAATCCCTTCAGACCGGAGTTGCAATGTATTCGACGTCTTCTTTGATTTCGGTCTGTCCATAAACTTGAATTTTCACAGGCTAAGTACGAGCACTGCGACATGATGGCAAAATGTAAAATTGAGAATTTGAAGCGTTTCGTCGGGAAATTAGCCGGCAATCCTTGGGGAATGGCGTACAAAGTATGTAGGCCGAAAACCTCCCGCTATGAAGTGTCTGTTATTGTAGTCAATGGCAATACTATTCACACGAGGAGAGAAGCCACTTTGGCTCTGCTGGCCAGCTTCTTTCCTCCAGTTAAGCCTCCCGATACTGGAAGTGACAGTTTTCGTGAAGTAGAAGCAATTCCTCCTCTCCTCCTCGAGATCGAAAGAAGTAGAAAGAAGAAAGCACCAGGATTGGATGGAATGACCGGCCAGGTGTGTAAGCGCATCCGGCAGGCTGCTTCAGAGTAATTGTTTCAGAACGGGAATATACCCCAAGTGCTGGAAAATAGCTCGAATTGTAAAACTGCTGAAAGGCTACCGAGGATGCGTAGCTTTTTGGCAAAATGGCGGTATCTCACAGCAGTGCAAATGTCGTCCTTAGAATCTTTATAGACTTCAAGGTTTTTATTTGATCACCAGCTGTGGGATGCACTCCTGCATAATCTCAAAGCAGTTGGGTGTCCTGAAATTGCTCGAACACAGTTTCCTTTGTACATGATGTGCGTGAGGTGGTTGAAAAGCGTGCGTGCCGTGGTTGTCTTCAAGGATCCACCGCAGGTCCATTTCTATGGATGATGGACGACTTATTGCTATGGGTTCTTTGTGCAAATGTTATACGTATGCGGACGATCTCATTATCCTTGTGAAGGGGAGCTCTAGCCGTGAGAATGAAGAAAAGGGAACCTATGGGAAGGGTACACGAGTGAGGATCCCGAATGGGAGTAGAATTGTTAAATCGATAAAACTGTATACAATGCTGCTTAAGGGTAAGTATTGTCACAGTTGTCTCCCGACTGTTAAAATAGGCGAAGTTAGCCTCAGGTGCCGGAAAGAATTCAGAGATTTGAGTATAACGGTCGGCGAACGTTTAAACATCTACCCCCACTTTGTGAATGCGAAAGAACAGATGAGGTTATTGGTTCCGTCATTGTACTGTATTCGTCGTGTGGAATGGAAGGTGTGCAGTCCGTGTAATTTACGAAAGTCTTTTTATCGCTTTAGACCAGTGGTTCCCAATCTTTTTCAGTTCACGCCCCCCTTTGCGAAGTCTGGTGGGACTGGCGCCACCCGAGAAAATTTGGCCGAAACCCGAAAACAGATGTGGACATTTTTCTATTTCCGTCATCAAGATACATATTGTCTATTGTAAATATTGCTTTTTTGGCTTATTGCTTTATTTTGTTTATAAATTCTCAAAGCTGTCAAAACATGAAGACACTGAGATACATAAGACTACATATCACAGCGAAGACACTCACTGATTTTGGACAGAATTCTGGATTAATTTGGTTGTAATTTAATTTTGACCAAGTCCAATGCACAGATTTACCTCGTTTATAATCCAAATATGTACTCGTATGACAACGTAATCTAAAAAATTGTAATCCCAATCATGCATAGAAAAGGCACAATTGATTGTTAGTGGAGCCAGTGGAGGCCAAGTTTGGAACTTCTGGACATTTTTGAAAAGTACGCATCGTGAGTTTAGTTGAAAGTTCGAATCAATAGCAAATAATTTCAACACAAGCCTACACGTCAAAATCAAGTGATTTCGGCAAAAAATATTTTCAGCGGTCTTTTGGCCAGAGGCTCTAGCTATTTTAAAAATAAATTCATAGTTACAGCGATATATAAGTTCTACTCACGCCCCCCTTCCCAAACCGTCACGCCTCCCTAGGGGGGCGCGCCCCACAGTTTGGGAATCACTGCTTTAGACCAAGCAATGAAAGCCTAAAAAGGGGGTGTAGAGAACATCGAAGGGGTGACGAAAAAAGAAAAACGAAGAAATTTGAACAAATAAAAAGTGAGAAGCGACTAAGACTATGTTTACACGACGGAACAAGTACGGGTTTTCGGACCTCTGTAGCTCGGACCCTGGTTGATCCTGAGTCTTCAAATTCGGTAAGCGTTGTCGCTCGCACCGTCTTACGAAGTGTAGAAAATTTCAAGATGATACGATAAGAAACACCGGAGATATAAGAGTTTGAAAATCGCATTTTTTCAAAAATCTTGTTCTCGTTGTTCTTGTCGTTCATTGACAGGGCTACAGCCTTGCAGAGGGCATCTCGGGATTTGGTCTCTTTTCCCATTGATAGAGTCTGTCGTGAAGGTGTGCATAGGCTATCGTTTGCTCCGATCCGTGAAGTAGAAAAAAAGATACAGCGGAAAATGTGAAAAAATACATACAGTTTCTCGCTTAAATCTTTTTATATGTTTTAAAGGAAGCATTTTGCAAAAGTCGGGGATAGGCCCGAAAAAAGCCTAGAAAAGAATCGTATAGTATAGTATAATTGGTAGGACCGAACAATCTTTTGTATCTAAAATTTTCAGTTTTAGATCGTCTGCAAGAGAGGGGGCGGGTCAAAGTTCCTGTTTTGGTTCGTCTCATATATACGAGTACGTACATATTAGTTTAATATTGGATGAGCATACGCACTGTTTCATTCATCCCGATGATCCTAAAGCTTAATGGAAAAGGTACTGTTAGTTATATAGTGAATTTCATAGCTATCCCTGATTCTTGGTCATGAAACCACTTTATTGTTGTAAAAGCAATGCTCGTCAGGACTCGACAGGTTTTCGGGACCTTTGATGAGGGATAAAAGGATATTTTCACATGTACATGTCTTTCTCTATGTGTCTTAGGCGCAATGTGGAACTTAGGAAATATGGATGTTATTTGAATCACATATTGAGTACCCAGTGAGGCTTAATGGTTACATTAAAAATTAAGATTTAAGATTAGGATGAATGTGATAGAGATGAAGTAAAGGTTTAGACTCAATTTAGGGCTAAGGTGTTAAAGTCAAAATCAAGTTTAGGGTAACGGATAGGGTTAAAGTTATTGTTACATCGCAGTTAACGTTATTATTAGGGTTAAATGTAAGGATAGGGTTTGGGTTAAGGTTGAGTCTGAGTTTGAGGTTTAGGTATAGGCCAGGGTTATGGTCAAAGTTAGGGTTATCATTAAGTTTAATGTTATGTATAAAGATACCAAGGTTAGCGAGGTTACTAGGGCTACCAAGGCCATCGGGGTTACCAAGATTACTAAGGGTTTGCAAGATTACCAAAGTAGTCAAGTGTACTATGGTTACTAAGATTACCAAGGCGAGCAAGGTTACTAAGGAGGCCAAGGACACGAAGGTTAGCAAGGGGTTTATCATTCTTATAATTATTGTTCTCAAACAAATTCGTGACAATAGGGCAATGAATATAGTCTTCATAATATATTTACGAATTTTGTAAATCGAAGACTGCAAAAAGATATGATATCTCACAAAAACAACTGTGTTGTAAAAGGTGTCCGCCAAAGAAAAAGTCATCAGCCGCAAAAAGGATTGATATAAATACATTCCCGCCAAAATACTCGCATCTTGTTTCAATGATGGTGGTGGAGCAAATTTTTTTCAACGCTATTTGGCGGGAAGCTTGAATAATGTTAATAACAAAATAAAATCAATGTTAAGAAATTTATGAAAGAACTTTTATCGTATAGAAAAAAAAACAAGTTCCATACTAAGGAAAGCTAAATAAGGTTCTAAATCGCATTTTTATTTTCTATAAGACTGGAAGCTTCAAAATTTTCAAGAAAAGAACATAGCAGCAAATAGTACCCTCGTTCAGCTCCCCGCCAATAAGCGTTGAAAAAAATTTGCTCCACCACCATCATTGAGACAAGATGCGAGTATTTTGGCGGGAATGTATTTATATCAATTCTTTTTTGCGGCTGATGACTTTTTCTTTGGCGGACACCTTTTACAACACAGTTGTTTTTGTGAGATACATGTATACCAATTATGTTGTGTGGATGTTTTCTATGTGAAATTTCTGATTTTTAAATTAGCTATATCTGGATAAATGTTAGGAATTCGACCTATGCATGTAAGATGAACTTTATAGGAAATTGTGTAAGCTTTCATTCTTGCCCAGACATTCTTTTCGTAGAGTTCGCGGTTTCGGAGATATAGCGGGGATAGAGCTAATAAGCACAAGAATGAGATATTTGAACCCGCTCTCCCAACGTTAGCGCACTCCCCATGACCACGTGCTTTTAGTATGTTTTCCTCCGAACCGCCCATTATGGATCAATGAAATAAAAAACCGTCCCCCCTGCCGTTTTTTCACAATGTTTGTCTTTATCCTTGAAAATAGAGAAAATTGAATTCGGAAGCTCGGTTTTAACTCCTAAGCTTTTGCCTGATTGAAGATAGGACAACGGGGAGCACATCAAATGAAAGCCAATTAAACATCGTACAAATCGGTCGTGAAACAGTTTTCCGAAAAACAATCGCGAGAGACACCAGAGCCAAAAAATAAACAAAATAACGATTTTTTAACAATTTGCGGATTTCAATCACCTGTATCGGTGGAACCGTTAGGAATTCGGCATTTACGTGTTCAAATAAGTTTTTGGAAATTTAATGGGCTTTAGTACTGCCATACAAATACTCTCAGGACGACTCACCGCTTCCGAGATATTTCCAAGATTAAGTCGACACCCTGCAAAAATGAATCCTTTAGCCCCCCTCCCCACGTTAGCGCACACCTCATGACCGCGAGCTTGTAGTATGTCTTACTCCGAACCGCCCATTATGGACCCATGAAATAAAAAACCGTCCCCCTGCCGTTTTTTCACAATGGTTGTCTTCATTCTGATGAGTATAGAATATTACTTCGTTGAGACTCTCTTAACTCTCGAATGATAGGAGACAAGCCAAGAAGAAGTATATCAAATTAAGGAAAATTTACCACTTACTAACTTTACCCTACAAAAGTTTTTTGAAAAACAAATCAGAGAGACACCAGAGTCAATAGAATGCGAAAAAAAATTTTTTTTTACTTTTATTGAACAATATCGGAAGAACCGTTAGGAGTTTTGCATATGTAAGTATGGGCATAAATAGGATATTTAGAAAGCTTTAATGCTTTCTCACAACTTTTTTCTGTGCGACTCACCGTTTTCGAGATATAGCCCAAAACACCAAAAATTGCACAAAATTGCACCTTTAACCCCCTCTCCCCGCGTGAGCGCACCCCTCAGCTCCGAGTAAAATTAGTACCTTTACCTCCTAACTACTCCTGACAAAATACCGAAAAAAAAAATCGTCACCCCCTTCGATGTTCTCTATAATGTCTTGTTTGATTGGCCTACTTGTGTAGCTTACGGAGCAGTAGTTTATGTGGACTGCATGCTTACTGAGCGCGGCGTTCGTCTGATTTGCATGCATGTCAACGTGCCGTCATGTACGCAGGCATGCCTGTATGTCGTACAGCCTCGACTGACGCCATGCAGGGTCTATTGGGAGTTACTCCTCTTGATTAGGAAGTGCTGCGGCCCGACAATGCCTCACAAATCAGGAGGGATTTGCGCTGTCGGAATGTTCAATGATATGTAGCGAGAGCGTGGCAGGAAAGTCCAAGCGTGATATCGCGGACCTCTTGGAAGACTGCGTCCTATCTAGATGGGACCAGTCCGTCAAGGGTAGGGTTACGTACGAGTATGTCAAGAATGTTCGTGAAGCCGCAGAGGAAATGTGGATTTAGACATTAACATAAGTGTAGGATTCCTCATCACCAAACATGGGTCGTTGAATTGTAGCCTTCGCCATTTTAATCACTCCGATAACTCCCGCTTCTGTTCTGCATGCTGAGATGTGGCGTGTTGTGTCTATGTCCAGCATACTCGGATGTCATGGATCCAAGCGTATGGAGAGTGAAATAAGATGCAGGACATCTTGATGGATCTTTGTCCTTATCGACTAGGGAACAGGTTGGGGCCTTGAATGCTTACGTAAAGAAAGCGTTTAAAAGACGTAAAATGCTATTAAATAGAAGCTAGACATATCAACTAGTTAAGTGTTTTTGTGTCTGGCACTAACCAACATAGAGATTCCGTGTTGTGGCTGCAGCCAAAATCTTTTATATTCCATCCAGCAGTATGGTATACTGCTACCTCTATACGTGTCATAGAGGAGCGTTGAGTCTGTCATTGAACCCGCAAAAAGTATTAATAGGCGTGTTTTTTTGTACTACGGTGTAGGTTATTTTAGGGTCACTACATGATGTTAGAATAACAACATGACCCATACAGGTGATGTTGTTATTGTAACCCTATGTAGTTACGCTAAACTAGCCTACACCCGAGTACAAAAAAAAACACGCGTAACATGTAATTAACATTTCTATAGCAACAAACTAATGTAATTGAGCGTTGGGGCGCACATTTTGCTGAAAATTTGAAAGTCCTACTTATAAGTACTAGTTACGCACATTCTGATTATCAATTATTTGAAATTGAAATAATGTTCTGTTGCGTAAATATTATTTTAGCTGCTGTAATAAATTGGAGACCTGCTTTCGATCTTTTGGTTTAAAATAATATTAACGGCGGAAAAATGAGCATTCACATTCGTTAAGTTCAGTCGAGTGAAGTAGTACACAAAAAAATTTACTCTTCGTTTAATTTATTTTTGAGCAAGTGAAACTGAGTTCAGAAACTGAAATGAACTCAATTAAAATCAGACCACTATCGGAATTCCTTAAGGAAAAAGCAACGAAAGAAATCAATGAGGTGTCAACCAGAATACCGAGTGATTTGCAATTATTAAAAGATTGGCTGGAGAAGCAACCTCATTTAATAGCAAGGACAGGTAGGCACAGATTCTTGAAATTTTCTATAAATACAAATATCATGTTCTTATCATTGTAGACGATCAATTTCTCATTGCATTCTTGCGCGGATGCAAATATAATCTGGAAAGATGTAAGGCAAAATTGGACTCTTACTTTACGGTAAAAACATCTTGTTCAGAATTTTTCAAAAACCGGGATCCAACTAATCAAGATTTTATCGAATTATTTCGGAAAGGGTTAGTTTAAAAGGATGACACTCTGTGCACTCTCTATATCGTTTCTCATTTTCAGCATGACAACCCCACTGCCAATACCGCATCCAAATGGAGCGCGGCTGATCTTATTACGACCGTGTATCTATAACGTCGACCGGAACACTGTTTTGGACTATGAACGATTTTCATTTATGGTTCTGGAGAGATATTTGACAGAGGACGATCATTTGACCGTATGTGGGCAGTGTGTGATTGCAGACTTTAAAGGAGTCAGTGCACGATATATAGCTCAAACAACTATTCCGAATTTTAAGTAAGTAATAAATTTTTTTTCTACAGGGTCGTTTAAAGTGACTCAATGTAAACTATGCATAACTTTTTTTATTTGTAATTATTTCTGAAAATTTTGGTTAAAAACACTAGTTACATGGGACATATACACTGAAAAAATCATTTGCTAAAAACATGAAAAAACAAAAAACAGTCAAGGAATAATTTTTCCTGATTTATAATGTATTTTCTTGTTCCAAGAAATGCTTGCTTAATAATGCTTATTTATTTATTTTAAGCAAAGACTTTTCTTAAAACAAGAAATACATCTTAAATCAGGTAAAATTATTCCTTGGCTGTTTTTTGTTTTATTTTTTCTTGTTTTAAGCAAATGATTTTTTCAGTGTACGCTTACATTATGGTGGCCCACCCTAGTCGGGGTTCGCCGAACAGCGCGGTACAAAAGGTCATAGTATTGGACAACACACAGCTGGGAGGGAAAGAGACGATGCGGGAATTCAACGAACAAACGTTTTTTTGAATTCCCCTATCGCATCTTTCCTATTATGGGGTAAAAGCTTATCCCCTTTCGTTTCGTAAATTGGCAAGAGAAAAAGAAGAAATCATACGACGCCTTAACATATCGAATGCGCAACAGCTGAAATTGAATGCTTTACCAGTGTGGAACAGAAAACTAGAAAAAAAGTTTGTTCTTGGAACATTTAATTAAAAACATTTTTTTTCGCAATGTTTCTCGGCTTGTACTCATTTACCTATTTTTTGAAAATCATAGTGTAAAAATGAGCTCTCTTCTAAAACCCACATAAATAAACACATCAGAAAATTGACACAGACAATAAAAAAAAAAACCAGACCGAATTCTAATCGTGCGAATAGCACGATGAGTGTATACCTATACCCATATGTACAGACCTAGAAGGCACGCAAAACCCAAAATATTCAATTTCATATTTTTTTGGAGGAGGGATGGGTAGATGGGTTGGACCTGACACATCTTTATTACCTTGTCAAGGCATCCAACGGCTACCATTTGATACTAATTTGAAGTTTCTCGTGACATTCTATCAAAATATATGGCTGAATATAACTTTGTAGGGGAAGTAGGGGTAGGGATAGTCGGACCTACTCCACTTTCCATCAACTCAAAGTATATATCAGAATGAGACATTTATCAAAATTTCAAGTCGATAGCGATATTCTACCGAAAGTTATGGCCGAATTAAAATATCAAGGAGGGGTAGTTTGTATGGGAGGTAGGGGAACCCGTGGTCCGATTTGGTCCATTTTCAATACCGTCTAAGATTTTAGCAAAACAAACATTTGACCAAAATTTCAAACCGCTAGCTTCATTGTTTCGGGAGTTATCGTGCTAACAGACAGACACACGGACAGACAGACATGGCTTATTCGATTCAGGGACCGACCCTGATCATTTATATATATACTTTGCCATAGCTCCGGAGGCTCCTTTGAGGTGTCACATAATATCGGCGTAACAAAAACAATGTACCCTATACCATCTTATGGGTATAGGGTATAATTACTTTAAATGACCCACCCTGCATATTTTTACATTAAATGGTTTTGCAACGGCTTTACGATAATATCGAACACAATTACAGAAAACTGTCGGAAATAATCATAAAGGGAGTTCCAACACTTCATAGAGGAGTACATGTCATCAATTTGCCGCCAGGACTGGATGCCCTTGTTCAGATATTCCTTAGCCTTTTTCCCAAGAAATTAGTTGAACGAGTGAGTGCAATAATTTTTCGTATAGTAAAGGCTGATGATTCCCATACATCAGTCTATGCTATGCCTCACCCAACGTACTACAATAATCAGAGACAACATTTTATTATTTCTTTGTTTTTGTGTTATTCTTGAAACTTCAGTTTTACTTTCATTCGAGTTTGGAATCACTTTATGAACACATTCCGAAAAGCTGTCTACCGGCCGAGTATGGAGGAGAGGCTGGAACTATTACAGAGATAGCAGGTAGGTAATGTGCACCAAATGAAGAAATCAAGTCAATTTAGTAATCGTTTTTTGCAGATGAATTCATGAAGAAGTATCTCTCCGACACAAAATGGTTTATTGAAGATTCAAAATACGGGTGTGATGAGAGCAAACGGCCAAAAGTGCCGAAAGGAGCAGCCGATGGATTTGGAATGGATGGATCATTCAGAAAATTAGAAATTGATTAGAGTGCCAATTCTATAGCGGATAAAGTCTTATGTAGCGTATCTAGAAAGCTTCGCAGATTTTTAATAAACATCACAGAAATATCGAATCAAATCAATTAAAAAAACACGCTGTTATCTTTTGAGTTTGTATACGTATATTTAGAAGACCGTTATTAAGTTTTTAGTATTAATGCTTAAGGGCCTAACCAAGGAAATTTTCTTCAGTGAAAAAATCAAATGGGCAATGGGATTATCCGAAGGTTTTCAAAGCTCCCGATGCTGATGGTATTTTTCTGCTCCACTGCAAAACATTGCATAGATGTTCACCTCACTAAAAGCCATTTCCAGAGCAAGCTACTCCTTGAGATATATTCCACGCTCATGACGAGCTGTGAACGTAGTGTTCATTCCAAAAACGGGTAATAAGCCAGAGCAGCTCCCTAAATCGTATATATCAGTCTATCATCATTTCTCCTGAAAAATATTGAAAGGTTTTTGGATCTTCATTTTAGAAATGGTCTTAAATGTTCGATTCCTCTGTACTCAGGTTGCCTATGTAAAAGGTAACTCAGCCGTGGTTATCCTACAGCAACTGGTTGGTACACTTGATAAAAAAAATATTGATGGAAAAATAGCACTTTGTGCCTTGCTTAATATCGAGGGTGCATTTTATAATACGGGTACGGTAGTATATCCTATTTTCAGAACTCTTGAGCTCAGAAATATACCTAACGAATTTGCGCATCATTTGGTAAGCTTCAATTTGTGTCAACGCTGTTAAAGGTTTTCCGCAGGGTTGAATCCTATCTCCACTTCTTTGGGCAGATGTCATTTGTACGTTTACTAAAGAAGGTACAGCGACTTGCTTGTGTTAGTATGGGAAGACCTATCCGTACATGCCTTACGTCGGCATTATTTAGGGAATCTGCGGCTCTAAGTGCTTAACGTGTGCGTCTAACTTACGATGCTTATGCATATAAATAATTCTCTCTTCTCTCTTTATTACCGTTACTCCTAGTGGAGCATGGTGCGTTGATGACTACCGTGTGTAGTCATCACGTTACAAAGACAATTGAACTCGGAGTGTGATACGTTTGTCAGCCATATCACTTCCTAGTCGCATTGTTAGTTTATTATTCTACGATAAGAATATTTCTTATCATCTTCTTCTGAATAATTGCGACGAGTCGTGCCGAGTTTGGAAACTCGTTTTTCTATGAGTGTATATTTCACAGAGTGGCGACCGAACGATCACGGCCACAGAGCACGACAACATAACAACAACAACAACAATAACATCTACGGGACTTAAAAAAAAACAGCTGTACGACCCAGGTGAGACTGGCCTTTTTTGGAAGTCCTTGCCACAAAACACGCAGGCATCTAAAAGTGAAAAAAATATCCCAGGCCGTAAAATGTGCAAGGATAGACTGTCGACATTAGTATGTTGTAATAGTGATGGTAGCCACCGTATAAAGCCGGTCGTTGTTGGAAAATCGAAATGTCCACGAGCTTTATTATTACAATTTATTACAGTTCACAAAAGGCCTTGGCCTAGGTTAACTCAGATTATATTTAAAGATTGGTTTCACCGACATTTTTTCCCGGAAGTGACAAGATTTCAAGAATCCCAGAAGATTAGAGAAGAGGACATTAAAGCCTTATTGAGTTTGGATAATGCCCCAGCTCATCCAGCAGGAGATGAGCTCCGCAGCGATGACGGAAAAATAAAATACATTTGTCTGCCGCCGAATATACTACGTCCGTTTTACAACCGATGGACCAGGGGATTATTGAAGCCACCAAAAGAATCTACAGAAAACAAATGTTAGCAGAAATCTTGGTTTATTTTCAAGAAGACGTCGAGGAGACTGATTTTAAATTTTCATAGGTATGTATGTTACTATGTTTACTCTAATTCCCAGGAGAACGAACAGTACAAAATTGGAAAAATTACACAAGTCTGCAATTTTCAATTGGGATAGAGCCTGGAAGAAACATCAGGGACACCACTCTCATGCATGGTTGGAATGCTATTTTAAAAGACAACGCCACCGATGAACACGACATCAGTGAAACCTTTGAGGGTTTGGCTGCAGATGATGTTCAAGAAGTTTTAAGATTAGCACACGAAAATGAAGTCACACTTGACACCATAGAAGAATGGTTAGACCAGGATGTGCAGGATCCGGGATATCATTTTTTAACAGAGGATGAAATTGCTCAAGAAGTATCAAAAGAACACGAGACGGTTTCAGATGATGACACTTCATCTGCAGAAACAACAGAAATAATCAAATTGCAAGATGTGCGCAACTCATTGGACTTACTTATAAGGTTTATTGAATCTTCAAATGAAGAAGAAAATTACAATTAATTTTATCATTCGACCATGCTGTTCCGAGAAAAGATCATTAAAAATCAGCAGAAAAGCATAAGCCAAACTAAAACTACACCTTTTTTTCATTGCCAAGTCCAAGATACTCATATTTTTTTATTATTATTGTATTTTCCATATTATGTATGTTTAATAAAGCATCTAAGCCTATGTTGTTCTAATATTGTTTCATTCGACTCTGAGAAGGATTTTTCTGCACTTAAACATTATACCCTCGATCAACGGTTTTTTGGATTATCCGTGCCTTAACCGGAACCAATTAGAACGGATAAGCGAGGGTCTACTTTACGTCATAAATAGGATAATTTTAAGAGATTCTCATATTTGCACTTAGCACACTTAGACCAAAAAATAGGTCCATTGTGATACCACCGATTGAAACGTCCGTACAGTTGACGCCTAAGCCGAGAACCAGCCCATGCTGGCAATATATTTGTTGAGCAATAGTGGGCTTAGGTTAGGTTAGGTTAGGTAAAGGGGTCGCTAAGTGATCAAACACTTAGCACACTTAGACCAAAAATAGGTCCATTGTGATACCACCGATTGAAGCGACCGTAACAGTTGACACCTAAGCCGAAAACCAGCCCGTGCTGGCAATATATTTGTTGAGCAATAGTGGGCTTACATCACGCAGATCATCTGTATTATAAAAATACATTTAGCCAAGAAAACGTCTACGTTTCTCGGCCAGGGCCGGGCAATGACAGAGAAAATGATGTACACTTTCTTCCTCTTCTTCGTCATCGCAACTGCGACAGAAGTCGTTATGGGGAATTTTGAGCCTCCTGGCGTGCTCCCCGATAGGCCAGTGTCCCGTTATGGTCCCGGCAACCTTGCCGATATGTTTCCTGTCTATTGACAGAAGAATAATAGACCTGGCTGCGTCAAGTCGTGGCCAAATCAATCTTGTTGTAGTACATGTAGTATCGCTAAACCATCTTGCATTAGCTCTGTGCATCGCGGTTTTTTGTATTGCCAGTTTATGTACAAGAAGCGATTGGGGCTTTCAGCTTGTTTCGGTCGGCGTCTAAGGCTATAGAAGTCGCATTACGAGCGAGACGGTCCGCATTAAAGTTCCCTTCAAGTCCACTGTGACTGGGTATCCAGCAGAGAACGATGTTGAAAAATTGGCCCATCACTCTTAGAGCTGAGCGGCAACCATCAACAGTTTTGGATGTATTCAGGACAGATTCGAGTGATCGGATTGCCGCCTGACTGTCAGTGTATATGATAACATCCCTCATCGTGACTATATGATTTTCCAACCAGGACTTCCATAATTGCAGAAATTTCCGCTTGAAGGACACTACAGTGGCCAGGTAGGCAGTGTGTCAAGTTAATGTCCAGTCCGTCCGAGTGGACTACAATACCGACTCTTTCATCCGTCTTGGAACCATCAGTGTAAAAATCAACGGGGTGTATTGTTATTCCAGTGATCCCTCGACGGAATTAGACAAACATAGTTTTTGTCAAAAACATACTTGGGACTAGTGTAGTCCGTCTCAGACGGGAGGTTAAAATTTTGTAGAATCGCTGAGTGACCGTACTCCAGGGTTTGCCACTGACTTGTTTCACGTAAGCGCGTAGTGCCGTGTTAGCAGCCATTTGTTGGCCGAATAGATCTAGCGGTAGCAGATTGAGCACAGCGTCAAGGACAGCGGAAGGAGTAGTTCGAAGTGCTCCAGTTATGACAATAGAAGCCATTCTTTGTACCTTCGTCAGCAAGTTATAATAAGTTGTTTTACTGAGTGCCGACCACCATACGCATACACCGTACAGTAGAATGGGTCGTACGATAGCAATGTAGATCCAATGCAATGTTTTTGGTTGCAGGCCCCAACTTTTTCCTATTGCTTTCCTGCACGAATAGAGTGCTATAGTTGCTTTATTTACCCTCTCTTGGATGTTAGGTCGATAGGAAGCTTAGATGGAAATCTAAGCTTCCTATCGAGCAACAGTCCAAGGAATTTAGCCTTTTCAGCAAAAGTAAGTTGCCTATCCCGTAGCATGGGAGGGTCAATAGAAGGAATAGTGCGTTTCCTAGTAAAGAGCACTAACTCCGTTTTAGCTGAATTAATTCCAACCCCACTGAGATTTGCCCAGTTTGTTAAAATAGACAGGGCGCTCTCCAAAAGCCCACTGAGCACTTCCGGGAACTTACCTGTCACAGCAATTACGACATCGTCAGCGTATGCAATGACTTTGCAACCAGTCTTCTCAAGATATCCACAAGCAACTGATTAATTGCTATATTCCAGAGTAGGGGAGATAGAATACCTCCTTGTGGAGTACACCTACACACATACCTAGTTGCAGACGACGAGCGCAGTGTGGTATGCACGCGTCTAGACGTTAATAGCGGTAAAGCGGTAACTGTACGGACGTTTCAATCGGTGGTATCACAATTGACCTATTTTTTGGTCTAAGTGTGCTAAGTGTTTACCTAACCTACCTGCAGAGAAAATTGGGGTGAAAAACTAAAGTTTTGCCAGACTAATTGGGTATGAAAAACCACTATAAATTGAAATTCGTCAAAAATACGCTCAAAACAATTTTTTAACATTTTTGCAAAATGCTTCTAAACATTTTTTTTTGGGATATCGCTGCGAATCTTCTATACTTTTTTGACCGAAATATAATGCCAAAGGTCTGGCCGGACCTTTGTGTTTTTAATTATTGGAATACCAAACGTTTAATTCGTCCTTGGGCCGTTTTGTCCTACACTCAAAAAATTGGGCTATCTAAAATTAAGAAACTCTTTTCTCATTTGCAAAATTCCAGAATTTAGACAAAATTTCTCAAAATGTGGAATTTTTTTATTGAATCCATCCTATTTTCAAGACCTTCTTTTGAGAAATAGGAAGTAGATTCAAGCCTAAACCATTATTCTCAATTCAAGCAAACAAATGCTTGATAATAGATTTTTTTTTACATTTTCCATGTAAAGCTTGTGGAAAAGCTTTATTTTAGCTTTAGCTTATATTGGAGCGTTGTAGTAGATTAGTCAGAAGTGTCTGTGGTTCAGTGGGTAGCGCGTTTGACTGGAAAGAATGGGGTTACGGGTTCAATGTTGGTTGGATGCAGGTTTCTTTTTTTGTTTTTGTTCAGATTCTCTTGTCTTTTTCATAAGAAAAGTTTGCTTCATTCAAGGTTACTTTTACTTAAAGCGCTGCTGTTGGCATTTCACTTGGATCAGTGTGGCTAATTCTCAAATGAAGAGAAATGTTTCTTGGCTGTTTTTTATTGTCTTTTCTTCTTGATTTGAGCCATATTTTCTTTACTTTAGCACACTGAACCAAATCGCCTACTAAAGTAAAGAAAATATGGCTCAAATCAAGAAAAAAAGACAATAAAAAACAGCCAAGAAATATTTCTCTTCATTTGAGAATTAGTATCAAGCATTTGTTTGCTTGAATTGAGAATAATGGTTTAGGCTTGAATCTACTTCCTATTTCTCAAAAGAAGTCCTTGAAAATAGGATCGATTCAAGAAGAAATTGTCACATTTTGAGAAATTTTGCAAATGAGAAAAGAATTTCTTAATTGTAGACAGCCCAATTTTTTCAGTGCAGGCGATTTGGTTCAGTGTATCTTTTAAAATTTTACATATTCAACAAAAACACAAATGGCCTCCTTAATTCGGATAGAACACCCTTTCGTATAGAGGGACCCATCGGATTGGATTTTTTCTGAATCAAGTGATATTTTGGATAATTTCGACTTGTACACTCAGAGAAAAAAATGCACATTCATATTAAAAGCTCGACATTTAAAATGAACGCAGTATTCGTTTGAAAAATCTCGTTTGATTTTAACGAGTTCTCATTTACGCTAAGAGAAATTCGTTTAAATCAAAAGAGCAGCTAAACCCCAAACGCCGGTCGTTTAAATCAAAAGATTCCGCATTACATAGTAATGTGTATACATTCCATTGCGTAACAAATACACATACCTACATCCCTAACTCGTTTTTTGCCATAAATGCGTGTAAGTCAATTTGTGCATTGATAGAATACATTATCTCTCTACAACAAAGGACGCGATGCCAAAATATCATTTGCTTCAATGTAGTACAACAGTTGTTATTAAATACTTTCTGGCCGGTCTGATGAGTCTCGCGTGTTCATATTCATTCCAAACAAGTGTGTAGTGTCTAACAACAAACGTGTATGTCATTAGAATCGATGTTTAGAAGTATTTCTGAGAATGTTCTTTTGCATTCATCTGGAGGAATGGACGCTTGCACACGTGCAATTTAAGTTTAGCGGGTGTTAAAATAAAAGTGAAATATATTAATCATATTTTCAGAAGTTTTCATAAGTTTTATTTTTTATTGATTTGCCAAACCAGGTAACAGTGAGCATCTAATCGAATGGAGAATGGACAATCAAACGGAATGTTTTATTTTATTTTAGCAGAGTTTGCTTTTAATTCCATATAAAACTCAATTATTTTGAATGGGGTAATTTCTATGAAATGAAAACGGGATTCGTTACTTTCGAAATACATACCGTTTCTTTAAAAAGAATGCTTCGTTTAATTTATATAACAAAAATGTTCAATATAAAAATGGAGACGTTTGATACAATTGCCTTTCATTTATTCAAAATGTGTTACCCGTTTACAATCAAAGAATAAGTGTTTATTTCAATGAAGAATACGTTTAAATCGACTGGCTTCTTCTTTCCAGGTAAACGCAAATTCTTTTAATTCAAACGCTTTTTTACAACTCATAATGCTTTTGAAAGAAACGCCACTCGTTAGAATTAAACGCATTTGCTTGTGGAGCCAAATCAAAAGCGCAAATCGTTTGAATTAAATATATTTCGTTCAATATGAGTGAATATTTCTCTGAGTGTACCAAAATTAAAATACTTCATTGAAAATGCAATCGTCCTTCGGATATAATTATGCAATTTGGAACATTTCCAATCGCGGGTAGGATAGAATTAACAATGTTCCACTGTGTTGATAATTCCTCCAGGAAAAACCGATTTTTATCATCTTACACCATCCCGAAAATTTCAATACTGTCTACCAAACCATGAGTGGTATTCCTTTTCTATTTATGTGATAATGATGTTGATCTTGACATGATGATTAGGCTGATCGCTTCAAGCGTCAAACTCATTGAAGCACAATCCAATTTACATACGCCGTGCATATTTCCCTTCCATCATCAACTCGCCAAGACCAATTCACACGCAATTCAAAAGCGACTATGTGTCAATTTCAATCCCGTTACCTTTGATATGTAAATAATTCGATAATCACTTCCTTACGCGAACCATACACAAATATCTTGGCAATTATCGCGATACAGATCGCATTCGTTCGTTGAGCCTTTTTCCGTGCACCTCAGACCTCACTCACTTCATTCTCGTGGTCCGTGATAGTAATATATAGGTACTGGTATAACTTTTCAATCCAATAAACCTGGCAATCTAATTAAGAGCAATGCCACCACGGCAAGTTACGAGCAAAGTTGCAAAATTGGACTTTTATCATGTTTTCCTCGAGCACACTACGAAACGGACAGATGGACGGACGCTATAGGCTGGCCAAGACGCATCACATACTCTGTAAGATGAAGATAGACAGATCTGAGGCGAATAAATGCGAGAAGCAAGTTTGCCAAAGAAAATATGTTTCATATATGAATGCGACTTTTCACAGCAGGAGGTGGAGGAGTCTTAAAAGGAGACGAGCGAGGGTAAGTTAGTACGAAGTGTGGGTCTTATACCGATTTGCTTGCCAAAAGGTGAAAAGATGAAGGAAAGTTATAACGTACGTGGATCCTATACATATATTGTCGCCTGGCTCTGGACCATAAAATGTGAAGATACATATTCCGTTCACATGTGTCAGCAATCTTGACGGGTGCCTACGGATCGACTCTTTGCACCGAGACCATGGAGCATGATGGGGCATCCTTGCACGACAATTCGATTTTCCGGTTAGTATGTTTTCAATTGAATGAGAAGAAACCAATTGAAAATTCTTTATACGAGAGTTGACGGCGCAATAGATGCATTATAAAAGTTTTAATAAGATTCGACCAATTCGTGATTTTAATTGAATGGTTAGACCACCTGTGTTGATGCATAAATGCATGTACACAGCAAAAAAATCGGAGTGATTTCCAGTCCGAATCGGTGTCGAATAATGTCCATCCGAATCGGATAATATTGGCATAAAACTCGAAGCAAGGTATTGCTGAAGACTCCGAACGAATGTAATGATTTTATCCTTTTGGTGTAATAATTTGAACTCAAAAGAATACTTTCATTAACACCAAAAGGAGTGATTCTCGATATTTTTGGAATAAAAAAAACATAATTTTCACAGGGAAGGAGAACATGTAACTCATAAATGGGATTTCTAGAAACCCCTCTACAGGTGATGCAAACATAATAAATTTACCTACCTACAGTGCGATTCGATCCCGGGACCCTATGATTTGTAGACGAACGCCCTACCTACTAAGCCAAACAGACTAACTGATGAAGTTTTTAATTTATACAACATGATGTAACGTCGCTCTACAACCAATCGGTGGATACAAAATACCAAAATCGGATGAAATTAGCCCCAGCACAATAAATTGATTGACCATGTTACGGAATTGATCCGATAGGTGTAATACGTATACTCAATACCAAATGGGATATTCTTTGCAATGTGTCGGAAAAAGGTTTTAATTTAGAAGTTTCGTCCGTTTCGTACTCTTTTCTAATAAAACCTCTGATGGCGGTGTTATTTTGAGCATGTTTACTCCGAAATAATTTTGCTTGTTTATCCTATCGAATTTTCTTGCTCGAATACCCGGCATTTTTTTGCTGTGTATTGTCTCAATGAAACACTCGAAAAAGATGAGAATTTTCTTGTTGTCTCCCTTATGTGAAGGTTTAGGAATGGTGCAATTCGTTTTAACTTTTCTTTTGATTGCATTTTTAAGATTTTTCGTTAGTTAATAGTCAGCAAGCTAAATAAGAAAATGCAAACGAATAAAAAAGAGTTACGTATTCTAAAATCCATTTTATAAACTTAAAACTGCAGTCCAACACGCAAATTTCCTACGCATTCCTAACACATATCCCTATACAAACTGCTTACAAAAATTTTTCAAAATGCAAATTCAACCCATTCATTAGTGCGGATTTATGCGTGGGAATCGCAAATCCGCCAGCATCAGCACTTAAGTTCTATCAGCCAATAGTCGTATACACAAAACGTTCGCTAAAGTCGCCTACTCTAATGAATGAGATCCCACAGGAAAACCGCGGGGAGTCTTGAATGTCATCATTTCAAGATTCTCGCAGATTCCGCATATTGTATCTCTCGTATAGCCAAGTTCATACAAACAGAAGATAGTAACAACTAGATAAATCGAAGGTGCCTAAAGTAAGCCGCAAAATAGCGAGTTGACCCAGCAGCGCAGCGCAGCCGTTGGTCATCTCAATAAGAATGCGGTAGCGTAAAAGCGATCAATTCACGGTTTAGAGATGAAGAAAATGAGACGTCTACACAAGATTCAATGATGATTAAAAGGTATACGGACTGCGTTCGGTCGGCTGCTACATTTGATGCGTTATCAACGGACTAGAGTAGTCTATCGGTGTTTAATTGGAAGAAGAAGAAGAGGCGGTTTAGCTTGAATTTTTATCATAGTGAAGGCAATTTGGTACTTTGTATAATGATTTGATATGAAACCGGAACAAGATGACATTCCCATCAATAAAAGGATTAAATGTGTTCTTTTGGATGTAAAATGAGTTAAAAATAATTTTATCTCCAAAATTTCACTTCGCGAATTTGTACCATTCCAACTTAACATGAAAGCAAGTTAACAAGATTTTCCATATTTTTCAAAGAGAGAAATTTGGGAACGCTTCCTTTCTCAAAAACGCCCTGTCAACAATGAGTTTCAGGAGTATCCTGCGAGAAATAAAATTTCGCTTATCCTTTTAAGAGATGACTTTATAATTTAGTAGCTAACCATTTTCTAAGATGCGCATGTTTACGATTGGAAATCATTCAGGGGAGAGAAGTGATGTAATTGACTGAAATTCGCTTTTTTCGGTTTGCAATCTGGCATTCCGTTCAAGAGATATATTAGTATAGTACAGATAGCTTAAAACCCAATTGTTGATGCCAAATTGTTGAATACACTGCCCAATATACGCAGTAAAAAATTACACTAATTTGCGACATGGGTAAAGAGGGGAGGGGTGCCAAAGGGGTTTTTGCAAATATCTGGAAAACTATGAGGCTGACCGCAAAACAAAAGGACGAAAGAAGCTACACAAAGTTACCTTTGTAATGACATATAACACTCTTCACATTTTCTCCGAAAATTATACCCTAGACCCAAAAGTATTATAGTGAATTAACATTTTTGAGTTTTACATTTCGCACTGTAACTCTTGATGACCTAGAGACTCATAAAAACTTGTTCATATTGCTAACAAAATTTATTCGCTCCTTCTAAAAATTTTCAAAAAGGCATGCCTGTAGCTTCTTTTCAAATTGAGCCAGCAAATTTGGTGGGGAGCCTATAGTCCAAGTCCCATTATAAATAAATAAAATAAATAACAGGCGCGACAATCCAACATTGGACTAAGGCCACAGGATGTGTTAGTGACATCCTATTTCCAAGATCTTATCTGCTTTTTGATGAGATAATGAGATCAGCATCACGCTCAGCCAGGGGCGTACGCAGAAAAATATTTCGGGAGGGGTTTTAGGGAAGAGGTTGATGTTGGCCGTGTAGGTTCATCGCGAGTACATATAGCTGCTAAGTGTGACCAGATCACTTAGAGACACTTTGATTCATAGCCGGATAAAAAAATCAACCTGAAAATTGTTTGTGATACTAGAATCATCTTCTGAATAGCAGAAAACATGTTAGCAGTACGTTTCCTTGCTCAATGTCGGTTAGATTGCTTAAGGAATTCATCAAATGCCAGGTCCGAAATGTTCTCACTTTTCGCCTATTTAAATGACTGTAGTGAGTAATGTCCTCCTTTTCTAGTAAGACTATCTACTTTCCAAAATGTAGAAGAACACTTGTAATCACTATGTCTATAACTTTATTTCGTAAAAAAAATTTCGGAGGGGGTTTGAACCCTCAAAGCCCCTATGTACTTAGGATCGCCACTGCGCTCAGCAGTGTTATTTATCCCCATAAATGGGTACTCGTTTAACATCTGAGTGAGATCATAGTCCGTCACAAGCTCGTGAGTTCGAAAAACACCATGGAACACGGTGAGATTCGAACTCATGACCCTGTGCACCGAAGGTGCGCGCACTAACCGCTAGACCAGCCAGACTACAAGTCCTATTATACTCCTCACCAAAAATTATTACCGTCCGATCAAAACTTATAGTTGAAATAGATTGGCAGCATCAGCATCGGCAGAGGCATCGGCATCAGCAGAAAAATTTCAATTTAGAACACACGCATTTGCCTTTGATGACCCACATTGACAGCAGCGGCAGAAGCATTTTTCTGCTTCTGTCGCTGCTGTCATTGTGGGTCATCAAAGGTAAATGCGTGTGTTCTAAATTGAAATTTTTCTGCTGGTGCCGATGCCTCTACCAATGCCGATGCTGACGCAGCCAATCTATTTCAACCATTAGGGTACCCCCATACAAAGTGAACCAAAAATCTATCAAATTTTACATTTTTTTTCACTCAAATATTTTATCTAAAACAGAAAAAAAAATGTATCCACTTAGAACGTCATTATAACAGTTAATTGTAGTGTTACAAGCATACAAAAAATCGGGTTTGAAGGTTGCTAGTCCACGTTACTCGATATATTCGCAAATAGCCTTACAACTGGTACTACAGACGAATTTTCACCCTTTGCCACCCCTTCCCCCCTTAACCCATGACGCAAATTAGTGTAACTTTTTACTGTGTATATTGGGCAGTGTATTTAACAATTTGGCAGCAATCTTTTATTTTTTTAATGTTTGGGTTTGGGGCTTTTTGACCTAATTTTTCTATACTAAATGTAAAAACAGGAGAAAACAGAATTTTGTGAAACTATGGCCAATATAAGCTGCCTTCATAATTTTACTGCTGGCCAATTTTCCAGATGTGTCTCCTACTGAGGGTAGAACTTATTCAGATGTGTGGTTGGGAATATACAGAAATCCGCTAATTCGCTCAGGGGATATAGACGAATTGGGGAAAGTGGGGTACCCAAATAATTTCTCAGATGTGTTGAGTGCTATTGGGTTATTGAGGGTGTAAGTCATTGAGAGGGGTTTGTGAAATCCGTTCCAGGAATGCAGGAATAAAGGCAATTGGACCGTGGATTCAGCCTAATTTCCTATGATATATGGTAATCCGATCAAGAAATATAGGCAAACCGTGGGGGCAAATGAGCTGCTTTCATATTTTTCTATTGTTCAATTTTCCAGATGTTTCATAAGCTAGCTAGGGGAAGGGAAAGGAATTACTAAAATCGGAAAATTCATTCAAGAGATATAGACAAAATTTTTAGAAATAAGTTTGCAAATTTTTCAGCATTATATTACATTGTAACGGTTAAACATAGAGGGGTGCCGTTATACGTCAACCTTCCCCACAAATAAGCCACACTACTTACCATTAAATGGGTCACCCTGTATAGATCAAATTATCTTTGCAATCGTACCGAAATCAAGGGGAAGGGAAAGGAATTACTAAAATCGGAAAATTCATTCAAGAGATATAGACAACATTTATAGAAATAAGTTTGCAAATTTTTCAGCAGCAATTCTGCTATTTAATTAGATGAGAGAGGTATAGGGTGGCATTTACCGAAATCGTCTAATCCGTTCAGTAGAAATAGGCAAAATAATGTGAGAAAGAATTGTCTTCATAATTTTGTTTGCTGTGAATTTTCTGCATGTTGAAGTACTACTTATTCCGGTATTTAGTGTAGAGGCCAATAAAGTAGAGCGAATTCATTGAAAAATGTGATAATTGGTTGGAGACCAATCTGGTGGGGCAAATACAGTAAACTGCACTCATTGTGAATTTTCCTTATGCTTGAATGCTTATTTCGCTATTTAGGGCAGATTCCAATCATGTGGCGAACTATTCCGTCCAATAGAGGTCGCCAAAAAATTGGGAATGCAGCTGCTTTCAAAATTTTGTTCACTACATATTTACATACAAATTA
Organism: Microchrysa polita; assembly: GCA_949715475.1. Classification (NCBI taxonomy): domain Eukaryota; kingdom Metazoa; phylum Arthropoda; class Insecta; order Diptera; family Stratiomyidae; genus Microchrysa; species Microchrysa polita. The sequence goes on along the minus strand of OX454418.1, from coordinate 79,193,186 downwards.
TATACTGAAACCAAAAGATGAGAAAAGAGCTTTGCAAAGATTTTGCTTATTTGACTATCCGTTCAGGAGTGTAAGGAAAGGAGGAGTAATTTCAGTAGGAAAAAGGACTGCCTTGACAATATCATGTTAGTCAATTTTCCTTTTTCTATCGAAGTCCTTCCGTCGATCAAAAGATATAGGTGAAAGCTGGAGAAAGTAAAGACCAATGATGTAGGTAGGCTTACATTACTGAAATTCGGTAATTCGTTTGAGAAATGCTGGGAGAAGTTTACGAAAAACAACTGTCTGCATAATTTTGCCCATTGTGACTTTTTTCCGAAGTTATCAATACTTATTCTGCTATTCGGGGTGGAGACAAGTCCGATAGGGAAAATCTTCGAAAATCTGCGTTAATAAAATGCAGAAAAAAGTATACGAAAAAGAACTCTTTGTGAATTGTCGCTCATTGTGTATTGTGAGGCAGAAAATGTTAATATGTACACATTATTAGTTCTTTAACAATCACAGTTACAACGGTAACATGAAAGAATTAAATAGTTCTAATCGTTTCGGCAAGCAGACAAACACGATGGAGCAAATTTACTAAAATCACCTAAAAGGGTCATTTTTAATTTTATGCATATTTCAATAGTTTTTCTAATATTTTGGGGTGGAGCCCAATATTGTCGGTCAAATTTATTCAAATTAACTTATTCGCTAAGGAGATATAGGTAGTATGTGCATAATATATTGCTCGTTTTCGATTTTTTTCAAGTGTACGTATAGCTATTAGGTAGAGACCAATCCGATGGTGTAAATTTATTAAAATACACGGCAGGAGAATCTTCTTACATTCCACTTAGGCGTTCAAGAAATATATGCAAAAGTAAGCGACAAAACACTCATTGTGAATATTATGCTTATTTCAATTTATATACATGCTATTCCAGCCAGATGTAGACCAATGCGGTGGGGTAAACTTACTGAAATCCAGTAATTCGTTCATGAAATGTAAAAAGAAGTATGTTAAAGGGAACTGTTTTCATAATTGGGCTCATTGTAATTTATCATATTTCTCAATATTTGTTCTGTTATTTGATAGGCACTACTTTACTGAAGTCGATTGATACGTTCAAGAAATACAGGCAGAAGTAGGCAAAAAGGAACCCATTGTGAATTTTAGCTGATTGTGAATTTTCCACATGTTTCGATAGTTATTATGCTATTCCGGCCGCCTAATACAACAAACCTAAAATTTTAAAATCGGGTTTTATCATGAATTTCAATGATAAAAATTGATATAAAACTGTTTTCAAAATTTCTTTAAAGTTTGAACGGTTGTATCCCGGTCGTTTCATTGGAAATTTTAGGTAGTTTCATAAAGTGAAGTCATATCTCGGATGAAATGTTTGGTGGTGTGGCAAATTTTGATTTAGTTCGGTAAGTATGGCATTTTGACGCAATTTACAAAAAATTATATTACATTGTAACGGTTAAAAATAGAGGGGTCCCGTTATACATCAACTTTCCTCAAATAAGCCACACTACCTACCATTAAATGGGACACCCTGTATAGATTAAGTTATCTTTGCAATCGTACCTAAATCAAGGTCATATAGGTCAAACAGGTCAATTGCAGTCGCTGGCAAAAGGTCATGCTTTGGATTTCGACAGCCGAAAATCTATTTACAACAACACTGATCGGAGTTTGCCAAAACGGACGGTAGAAAAAAAAAAAAAAAATGCTGCAACATATGCCTGGGAGGCACGGAGGCACGGAGGCGTTGGAGGAATTGAATTTAGTTTTTTGTTGTTTTTGATTTACCTATACTATTAGGCTGACCGCGTTTCGTTTTTTTCAATAGCCGGTACCACAAGCGGTTTCTCTTACTTACAGGCTTTTTTTCAATACCTGCTGAACCGATGGTTTTGCTAACCATAAGCCGTTTTTTTTCAAGTACCGGGTTAAAACTGACTCAGGAGTTCGTTTTGCAATACCGGGTTAAAACCAAATAACGAGTCGGTTTTTGGTACCGATTAACTTCAACCATGAGGACCGGCTTTTTCACGTTTCTCAGAGCTGGGTAAAAACCGACCGGCGCACAGTGGGGCGAAATCGATGATTTTTTGGACATCGCATATTTGCGAGGATGTCCTGCTGCAAAATGCACCATGTAAAGGAATATAAGCTGAATTTGTTTGTGCTGAATCGAATGGTGGATTCCGTTTTCAAATATGTCCTGTTCGAAAGAACATATAGCGGTTTTAAGGATGCTTTTACCAACCCCATAGTATAGATAATGTACCGTTTCTCCTTTCTGATGTTTCAAATGATGCTAATAGATAGTACACCTTATATAGAGTAAAATATTATATGGCCATATTGCTTTCTCATTTACCGTTACAAAACTGCACCCTTATTTATGAAATCTTTAGGAAAGCTAGAGTTACCAGACAAAACCCAAAGTTATTCCGTCTTGCTTTGTGCAATTTAGTATTTGGGTTGGGGTCCTAGAAATATATACATTTGTTGTAATTTCACTGCTCCCCCGTTTAAAAACTCACTGTTATTTCGAAGATACAGTAGTTCAAACTTCGAAAAACTCAAAATTCATGCAACATAGAAAATGCGCACGCTAATATCATAACGGTTCTTTGAACGGATAAATCTGAATAATTCACAAAAGTTACTCTTTTATGTAAGCTTTTCAGGCGTTTATAACAAATTATCAAAAATATGCAAATATCGAAAAAAAACGACTTTTCCTTTTCACGAATTACGAGCAGCTTAGACCATTTTTCTGGTAAAGTAAGATATTTTATAGGGGAGGTTGTGGAATATTGGATTTAATCGAACCTACATTTGGTCCTATCGAAGGGTATTCGATTTAAAACTTATTAGAGTAACTTGACCGAATTAGCTTAATTTAGCGAAGAGTTATTACTAATTTAATATTTTTTCTACATACAATTTGAAGGGGAGGTGCGATTTACCCCATTTTCAGAATCAGATAAGCTTATAACATTGCTAACATGTAAACACAATTTAAAGTCGAAAGCTACATCAGAGTGGAAGTTATTATGCAAAAAGTCAAACATGAAACAACCGAGGTTAGTCTATAAAAATAGCTACTATAGCCGGGGTCGCGGGTGGTCGCAGCCAAACTCTGTGGTTTTATTGACTCCATTAATTGCAGAATAATATGGTTTAATTCATTTCCCGGCCAACTACGGCCATTTTTTGTTTTGGATGAATTAACAAAAATATCATGATTTTTGGCTTGTATCTTTGAATTTTACCGTTATGTTCCTTGTTAGATACGCAACTACCATAAGAAGGCCTTCTTATCCAAAGGCCTAACGTGAAAAGTATATTTATGTGCCACTGTATTAAGTAAGGTGGTTTTTACGGGTATTTGAAGTTTTCGTGGAATATGTTAAAAATGCATTTCTTTTTGAACATACATGTATGTACAATCAATACCGTTACAATTAAAAAAAAATTAACAACGGGTTTCGATAGCTTATACTTTACAGTGTAAAACCATAGTAGTCAAATCTGCAATATTTAAATTTAGTTTATTTGCCTATGTCCCAATTTTTGTTCTAATCACCCCACTGTGCGGCGCGGCGAGTCGGTTTCTTGGACGAAGTTACATCCGACCTACGAGTGTTTGTTTAGTACCGAGTACTCATGGCATGGCATGAATGAGGCGGATTTTCAGTTTTTTTTTTGTGATATCGAGACTTGTGGTTTGGTTGATCGATTGCTGTTGATCTCAACATCCCAACGAAAAAAAATCAGTTAAGAACTTGAAAATTGGATGCCACTAACACATCTGCGGCCTTAGTAAAATGTTGGACTGTTGCGCCTGTTATTTTTTTTCTCGAGACTACCCTTTAGTTGATGTATAGTCATTAGTGCGCTTCCTTCGAACCACATATGTATATGGGGATTGCGTTAATCATTCAAAATAAAAAAAAAAAACTTTTATATCAAAAACAACTCTAGTACATCTTTGTTAATTTTTTTAAGCAAAAATTCTAAAAATGATTGTTATATATATTTTTTCCAACCGATCGTCAATCGAAACAATCTATCGCTATTGCAACTGTAACAGAACTAAATCAGGGTCCAATCAATTCATCACGATCATCGTCACTTGAATCCGATTTCTTACTGGCTGCAAATGGACAATGCATGTTTGCCGTAACACTAGTCAACAGTGAAGGCCTTTTCCAAGATTGGCTTATTGGGCCGATGATGGTCGGTTCATGTTCTTTGGAAAAATACTGATCGGATCGCTGCTGGCGACTATGGGCCGGGTCGTCGCCATTGAGTCTTGCCCACACTGCACAAAAACCATCTTGTCCAAGTTACTATGGCTGACTGACGACATGATCATGGCATGGTACGGTGCTGGTAGGTGATCATGATCATATCGAAGATGTCAAATGACTGCACAACGGGGACTACTACCACTTGTCGCGCTGGGTTCGTATCTGCCCATACTGCAAATTCAATGCACTTGTAGGCACTCGCAATAGAATGCACCAGCAGCACCATCATGGTCAGGCGATCAGGTTGTTTCTTTTAATGATTTCGCCTTATTTTTTCTTGAATTCAATTGAATGACTCTCTTTCAGGACAATGGTTTTGCGCGAGTCCGTTGGTCTTCTGGACAGCATTCTTCATCGTTTCTAGGCTGATGATGGGTTAGTTCTTTTGCCATAGTTTAATTCTGTTATTGGTTGCGCACGCACGATTTTCTTTAGCTGAAACGCTATGAAAAAGTTGAATTTTCCCCAATGGTACTCTCTCAACCACCATACCCATCATATAATGACGTGAAGCTCGGTGTTATCAATGCTTGCACATTGATTTTACACGGTCATGGTATTTTCATTGCACCGCAGCGAGTGGAAAAAAAACTCTACTAATAAAAGCCAGCATCGCAACAACAATCCAAGTTTATGTAAGTACAACAAACGCGTTGCATTGAACTGTTTTTCCTATACTATCGCGCAGCACTATATGCAGCGGAAAAAACGGAAGAAAATTTGCTGCACTTTTTCTCCATTTCACTCAGTACCTATCAGCCAGCCGCGTGCAGGTTGTTCGCATGAAAATGATTTTATTACGAGGAAAAATCAGTTTTTTTCTTCTCTCTTTTCGCTTGCATAACTTGTATATGTATCTATGGTTGGTAATTTATTTCCTTGAATGTTTTCATGACTTTTATGGTCTAGATGCCGTAGAATGGGGTCTGAACGGAGTGCAATTAGATTCCGACCAACTCAATGTTCAAGTGCAGTCATGTGCATTAATGATATCGTGCAACATTGTGAACATTATAGTACTACCTTACCTACATAGTTCTGGTGATCTCGTATCAATTCATGTAAAACCTAGGAAAAAAAGCATCTTTAAGGCCATAGGAAAAATGTACGGACTCTGTAAATTTTAATCAAATTTTAATTTTTAGCATTTTTTGGATAATTGCTTCAACGGCAGTCGAACCCAGTTCAATTCCCAATCCGGCCATTATATTCGCTATTTAAGGCCCAATGTTCATTGTATTCAGGGCCGGCCTTAGCACTATGGTGGCCCTGGGCCAAATGGATGATGGTGGCCCCTACTTCATTACAAATACACAAAAAAAGAAGTATCTGATCTTGATTAGCTGAATGTTTTCCCTTTTAATTCTTTGACTGATGCTTTGTAAAAACCCTTTAGCGTTTTATTAAATTATTGGGAGCTGCTGTCACTGGCTGTTTTTCAATCACCTCCTTTTCTGTGGAAGTCCAATCTTCTTTCTTGACCATGTTTCTTGCATTTAAAAAATCGCAAATTTTTACAAATGTATTTTGGGTTACCTACGCATATCTTTAATAGTTTCCAACCATTTCTTCCAATTGGAAACAAAACTGACATTTTGCAAATTTTTGTCAACTGTATAACTGCTTTTCACACCCCAAACATTCAAAATATCATCCATCTGACTGTTCTTGTGAGTTTCATGAGTTTGCGTAAGTTACGTTAATTATTGGCAGTCACCGGAGTGCTCAGTTGGCAGCCTAAATATTTTGTGGAATTTTTCTATGCATTCCTTATATTTTCAATTAATTGTAATTTCTACATTACTCATTTCCGATATTTGAGAAGTCGTCGCGGAACCCTAGTGTTCTACGAAACCCCGTTTGGGAAGCATTTTGCATTAGACGATAATTTTGTACAGGCGGTGCATTGTGTTTCTAAATAATGCTTCCGACGGTTTTCAATGCAGGAAACTCCAATCCTCATTTATGGGTCTAACGTCGGTAACGTCTGTGCAGTTACGTTATTCATGATAAACACCAATTCAAACTTCTTGTGACCTAAAGGTGTCACGTCTTGTTAAGAAGAAGTATGAGATTTCCAGTCATTAATCTCGATTTTAAAATTTTTGTATGGCAGCAATGCTTAGCTTTCACGTGGTCTGTTAAGAGAGCACAAATTCAAGGATCCGAATACCGTAATTCGAAAATGTTGTGGCAGGTTTTTTTTATAAGTAAAGTCACATCATAATTATTTCTCTTAATATTAACTTTAATTTATTTCAAGTATATATCTCAAACGGGTGTCGCATGGAGGCCCCTTTTAAGTGATGCCCTTTCCGAGTAGTGGCCCCTTGAAAGTGAAGGTTCCTTGAGAGTGGTGGCCCTTCAAATGTGGTGGCCCTGGGCCCAGTTCGCCTACCCCTAGGGCCGGCCCTGATTGTATTCACTATTTAGGGCCCAATGCCAAATCCAAACGCCTGATTTGTTTTAATATTTAATCTAATAATCGAGAAAAATTAAAATTCAATGCATATCTTTAGTATATGGAGGGTGTCCCGCGCCGTCAGTTCATTCTAAAGTTCGTTACAGGAAAAATATTACTCAAATTTTCATTCAAGCTTTTACCGTTATAGAATACATAATCGCATTTTGGTGAGTCTTATCAAAAACCATGACTTCCTCCTCTGAAAAACTTTAATGTTCCAGCTTTCTAATGGAAAATGGAAATTTGAAGGTTTCGAATTTCTTCGTATCTTCAGAGATACAACCGTTTGAATTTCACGAAAATGTTAAAATTAACTTTCAAGGTCATAATGAAGACCATATTTTTGTAACGGTTTATTCAACTAACAATCCTGCGATGCAAAGCTAACAAAAATTTGGCCCATTACCTTAGCTTTCGAACGACTTATTAATTACTATGGACATAGTCATGCAATTTGAAGAAATTTAGTAATTTAAAGGTCAAAAAGGGAAATCTGGAAATACACTCGTCAAGTTAAAAATATAACCAGTGGCTCGAAATATAAACAAAAAATCTGATATAAGAAGTTTGGTTTGAGCATCGATAGAGGCTAGTCTTAGTCCTGGTTTAAAGATTGAATACGCTGCTATTGAATTTTTTATTTCATACGGTGATTATTAGGGATACATAAATAATCCCGAAAAACAAAATCCCGCCCGTTTATAATCTAGCTTTTTACAAAAAATCCCGTTTAACAATATCCCAACATAACTAAATCCCGCTACTTTTAAATCCCGCCACATTCAAATTTTGCCCACTAAAAACACCGCCCGCTAGTGGATAGTGAAATAATGCCGCCAAATCACCGCCAAGAATTATTTTCATGGCTATCAAAAAAATCAATAGTTATGTAATGTGATTCCCAGCAGTTTATACGATACTTTTAGTTGAAATAGATTGGATGCGTCAGCATCAGCATCGGCAGAGGCATCGGCATCAGCAGAAAAATTTTTTCTGCTTCTGCTGTCAATGTGGGTCAAAGGCAAATGCGTGTGTTCTAAATTGAAATTTTTCTGCTGATGCCGATGCCGATGCCTCTGCCGATGCTGATGCTGACGCGGGAAATGTATTTCAGCCATTTCTCTTAGCATAAAGCCTTCGGAATATTTATTTATTTATATGTCATTTCTTCGATAATGATGACCATTTAGCCCCTACAGGACAGGACTGTCATACAGGGGATACATAAGTCTCGTCTACCGAAAGACCAGCTATTTTTTAAATTAAGTCACTTGGTCCGTGGGTCTCCGAGAATTAAGTATCTTCATGCGAGGAGATAAGACATTATTTTAACGGTAAATGTGGTGCCGCTTTTTATTATCCCGTCATAGAACACTGAACCAAATATTTCTTCATATGAACGAATGTTTTTCGTAAAAATTTTGAATAAAATTTTTATTTGATTTGAATAACAATTTGTTGCATTGAAAAAGTACGGGTAGATTTTTAGAAAAAAAGTTGCATATTATTCAATATGAAAATTTTGTTTTTTGTTTTATCAAATTAACTAAATTTTCATCAGTTTTCTTACTATTCGCTTACAATTTTTTATCAATTTGAAGAAATCGCACTTTGTAAAAGTTTTTCTTCAAATAGAAGAAATTATTCAAACTGACGATTTGTTTGCGCTAAATTATTGGAATCAATTGACGACGTCGGAATATCGTGCCACATTGATGATGATGAATTGTAAGATTGATAAAAATTAGTCAAAATAACAAATTAACAATTTGTCAAATTCGTCAAAAGGATGAAACTTAATCAAATAGAAGAATAGTATCATTCTTATATTTTATATATGTCATATTTTATCACAGTGAATAATTTAGTCATATTGACAAAATCAATTCTTCAATTCTTCTTTCTTACGAAATTTCTTCAAACTGATGAATTAATAGTAATGCATTTTCTGTATCTTTTCGATTTTTTGAGTAATCTTTGCCTTTAAATTTTAATGGAAGTCTCAATTCCAAAAATAAACTTTTTAATACAATTTGTGAGAAAGAAAAAAAATTAAAAAATGTCGTGGCCGAGTCTCAATAAGGCGTCCGCCATGCAGTGTGTATCAAGTACTGCAAGGTCTTGAGAACATTGGAAATATATTTCCCTTCTGGCGCAGTGGCAAAGTGAGTGGACTGGCACGCAGGCGGACCGAGTTCGAATCCAGCTTCTAACACAATGGTAATATGGTTAATTGTATATAAAAAAGTGTTTAATAAATATTGAGAGTCTTGAATAAATATAATAATAAATTAAATTAGTTTCAATACAAATAAGACAAAACGCAATGTTAATTTTTAATATTTAAAAAAAAATAGAAAATTTCTTCATATTGACAAATTATTCTTCAATTTACAATAATTTCGTAATTATTCAATATGACTGTGTTATTCTTCAATCCAAATAACAGCTTCATTGACCGTATTTTGATGAAATTTTCATCATATTAAATGTAAGTTCGTCGAATTTACGAATTTTTTGGTTCAGTGAAGGTAAGTATTTCATAAATCGCGCGCGCGATTTTTGAATGAATGCTTACCTTCTATGACGAGATATTAAAAAGGGGCACTTTGAGCTAGCGGGTTATTGAAATGGCGGGATATCGATTAGACAGGATTTCAATTGAGCGGGATTCTAAACTGGCGGAATATTGAAATGGCGGGATAATGAATGTCGGAATTTTAAACGAGACCGAGGCTAATTTTGGGCGCGGCCAAAATTTGAATACCCTTCGCTCTCCTTGGGCTAAAAGATTTTTTGTACTTACCTATGGCTTGTGTGTTATCCTCCTTTCCCATTCTTTTCCTTCCGTTTTCCCATAAGTTCCGTGGCGTCGATGAAACAATATTTGTGTGAGGTTTAGTTGGAATAAGTTGACAATTAAATAACATTTTATAGAAAGCTTTACGGGAGAAACAGAGGAGGGAGGGAATGGTTCCACAATACGTTTTCCTTTATTTTGGCATTTCCGGTTGTTTCGATAAATATAATGAATACAAGGTTTTCTGCAATAGGTGCAAAAAGGATGTTTCTTAAAAGAACCAAATTGGGGGGTTGGGTTTGTATGGCAACTCCATGATATCACAGTCCGATTCCATTCATTTTTACGTATGTTTTGTAGTACATATTAATAGATAAACATTTTTGTGATGTTTGGTTCAGATTAGTTCATAAACAAAAAATTTTTTCTTAGAAGAACTTAATTTGGGGGGCTAGGTTTGTATGGCAGCCCCATGACTCCATGGTCGGATTTGATCCATTTTCACAAATGTTGTGTGTCATCAATAGAAAACGAATTTGAACGAAGTTTGGTTGAAATTGGTAAACAAAAAAAAAGTGTTTTTTCAGAAGAACCTAAATAGGGGGGTTAAGTTTGTATGGCAGCCCCATGATCCCCTTGTCCGATTTTAGCGATTCAAACATACAAACAGCCTGCAACAATAATAAGCATGTGTACAAAATTTCACCTCTCTAGCTTTTATAGCGGCCGAGAAAAACGCACTGCAACAGACAGACAGACAGACGGACAACGCCCAATCGACTCCTCAAGTCATGCTGATCATATATGTATACTTTTTATATGGTCGGAGATGCATCCTTCAATGCGTTACAAAATTCATGACAAAGTTAATATACTCTTTCACTCTATGAGCGAAGGGTATAAAAACGGGAATGTGATGGGACATTTTATAAAATAAAAAAATAGACAACAAAACTTGGCGCTGTCTGCCAGAAAGCGAATGTCAACCCCCGAGTGATGAGCGACCCACGAAAAAGAACTCGATGTAATGATGAAATAACCAAAATATGCCGCAAAAAAATCAAATATGACTTTGGACGATTTAATGACCGCCATGGAAACAGTGATTTGGACTGCTTAAGTGCCCAGGGTCTAGGCCATTGTAAGCAATATAGCCCTACATCATGACTGATCCTCCACTGCGGCTTTCATTTTAATAACCAGGTATCAGTTTTGCTTGCATGAAACGGGCATGTTTTTTTGCGCAAAAACGTAATGAAAAACGAATGTTAGGTCAAAAAACTTTTCCCGAAAGTTGCAGTGGCTTGAACTTTTAGTAAAAAGAGGTCTGCTTTTGATCGTTTTTTTTTTTATCTTTCCTTGGTTTCACTTATCTGCGTATGCGTGACATTTGCCTTTTTTAGTTTTACGCCGGTGGTGGTTATTATCTGTTCGTCCGATGGCATATGGATGGATGGATGGATAGGGCGCTGAGATGGGTCGGGCTGGTTGCGCCCAATACTGCAGCCTAATGGCTTATTGTATATCCCAATTAAGCGAAATAGTTTCAGGTTATTAGCTCTGTCCTTCGTAAAAGGTTTAGTAGAAAATTAACCAGGTTTACTTTGGGTGCGGCATAATGGGTCTATAGTGTGTAGATCACTATCGTATGCAGATGTTTTCGAAGGGTACAATGACCGGTTATAAGGCCTGTCACTGCCCTGAGGTTCGTTTTGCTGAGCCTGAGGATTTCAGTGCAGCTGGTATGCCAGTTGGCTCGCAGCATACGCTTGCTGTGTCTAAGTCCTTCAGCGAGGCTCCTTGGAAATTATCCTCGGTCCATTGCCTGAGAACTGTTTTAGCAGTGGATTTGCTAATACCAATTGCAGGTTCTGGGCCATTGACGGTTTGTTTGGAACCCTCTCTTGCAAGGGCAGCTTTCTCGTTTCCTTCGATCCCTTTATTACCTTTCACCCATTTCAGGGTTACATTGTTTCGGGTAGCTTGGTGTTTGAGGTTTTGTTGGCATTCCCAAACCAATTTTGAGGTTGTTTTGGGACTTGCAACGGCCTTTATCGCAGCTTGACTGTCGGAGAAAATATAGATGGTCTTGTTTGTATATCCCTTACGAGTACTCTCCCCTGCTGCAAGGTTTATGGCTATAAGTTCTGCCTGGAAGACAGTTGTGTATTGACCTACACTTTAAAAAAATTTACTCCAATAATAGGAGGAAACTTTTTTTCCTTCTATTATTGTAGTAAATTTACACCACGATATGATCGAGAGTAATTTTACGCTTTACGGTGTAAATAAAATTACTACAAATTGGTGTAAATCTACAAACGGTAATAAGAAGCCGGTTCTTCGATGTAAATCGTCCTGGAGCTACCCGTTATTCCAACGGCCAAGATCTGCCACACCCCCTTCGGTTCAATACCAACAATAATATGAAGCTCAGAAGCTCACACGAGCGCACTTCGGACGGAACAGACTAACTGCACACAAAAGAAGCCACTTGTGAGATACAGGCAAATGCCAAAAGTATTGTCACACACTCAGTTTTACACAAATGTAGGTGTATTTTTTTACACCAAAATCGTAATATTACATGAAAATAAAGTAATGACACATCTTTACACCAAATGTGATGTAAAATTACAGCAAAATAGAGTAATATTAAAAAATCTGTGTAATATTCTCTATTTTGTGGGTTTACTATACTAGACATTTTGTTGAAGAATAAACGTTTACTGTAATTTTGCGAGAAAAAAGGTGTAAGATTCAACGAGTTTTCGATGTAAAATTAAACCTTATTTTTACAGTGTAGGGGGCGTGGAGATACTATAGTTGATTGTTTTATTAAAAACTTCTGCCCCTGTTCCTTCGTCTGTCTTCGACCGACCCGATTTCCACGATTTGGAAGATTTTTTTCGGTAATTATTCGATAAATTCACATCCCCTTTCTGTGATACAGTGAACAGTTTTCTGTTTCTGTTTATAATGAAGTATGCGAATGAAATAAAATACAATCGCAGCGTCTCCAATCTTTAAACTAGGGTTACAGAAAAAAAAATCATAAAAATCGGTTCAGCCGGTTCAGAGGAGTTTGGAAACAAACTTTTGATGGGGAATTTTATATACATATGTATGTATATAGATTTATATAATATAGATAAATGATCAGGGTCGGTCCCTGATTCGAATGAACCTTGTCTGCCTGTTCGCACGTTAACTCTCGAAATAATGAAGTTAGCGGTTTGAGATTTTGGTCAGATGTTTGTTTTAATAAAATCTTGAGCAGTATTGAAAATGGGAATAAGGGCTCCCCTACTTCCCAAACAACTTACGCCTCCTTGATGTTTTAATTCGGTCATAACTTTCGACAGATTATCAGTAGCGACCTGAAATTTTGATCAATTCCTAATTGTGACATATCCTTGAAATTGATGGAAAGTGGAGGGTATCACAACCCCTACCCCTATCTCCACTACAATATTATATTTAGCCATATATATTGAAAAAATTTTGCGAAATTAGTGTCAAATGGTAGCTGATGGATATCGTTATAGAATATGAAAGAAGATCCGGATTCGACCGATATACCCCCTTCTCCCCTACAAAAAACTTGAAATTGAATATTTTGGACTTTGCGTGCATTCTAGGTCTGTAGGTACATGGGTATAAAGAATACACTCAATCGTGCTATTCGCACGATTAGAACTCGGCCTCTTTTCTATTAAAATTAATTATTTGCGAGATACCATCCCTGTCATCAGAAAGCAGGTCGTGTGATTGTGTTCTTCCCATAACCTCACGTATCAATAGCGAATACCTCCTGTCACGCTCCAGGCTAACTTTAACACATGCATACGTATACCATTATTTAAGATAATACCTACAAAAAATTGACTCGGTGAGAACATCACTTATGCCTAATGAATTAATCGATATTTTGCAAATCATCCCTCAAAGGCAAACATACCGGAATCGTAAAAAAACAGGCTGTTTTTCATTAAACTAAACAATTATTTGCAACAATTCCACAACATACCAAGAGCCGGAAAAAGAGTCGACCATCTATTCAAGGTAGCTGACCTCAACTATATATAAAATTTTCTGATCAGTCATAATCATCTATGTGCACTGATTGTTGTTATACCGTGCGGCCTTAAGCCACTTCCTCACCACCACCGTGGACCATTCACGTATCTAATTCCGATCATTCGGTCTCATAGAGTTTTCCTCGTGGCCCCTTCAAACGTGGCCGCATATTTTGAGCCGAGTTCGCTTGGTAATTCGCTCTTCTACACCACTTTTTCGCAATGCACTTGATCGTCGCAATAATGACGGTAAGTGCTTGTATCTTGCGAATTTCCCGATTTTTGGTAAACTTTATAGTCATATGGATATGAAGAACATTAGGCCACCATATGGGCTATCTATTCTCTGATTTGTAATCAATTTACATGCGCCAACTTTTGTTTTGAACTTGACGACGATCTCATGCTGGCTATGTTAGGTTCCCTACTGACTTGAAGTTGGTGAATGACGATTGTGGTTTCTTGGTAGCGTAGCAATATATTCATTGATAGTTTTTTTTTTTAGAAATTAAGAGTTTTACCTATTACTATTACAGCCAAAAACAAAAAATCGGATTCACACAAACAAAAAATATGCGCGCGGACTTTGTCTAATGCAGTGAGACTTACAGCCCATTCACACTCCGGGCGACGCGATGCGATGCGATAAGCTTCCCATCGCAAGAAAAAAAAAATCTTAGCATTTAAATAGGAACCAGCACGAACCTGCTTGTACCATTCATACTGCTTGCGATGCGACGTCGGGTTGTACGATGGATAAATTTTCCATGTCGAATCATCGTGCTTTCAACAGTTGCTGCAAGGTGCCTTGTCGCCGATGTGAGGGACATGGACGATTCGATTTGTATTTGGATCGGGTTCGTAGTGGCATGTGGTTGTAAGATGGAGAACTTTTCCATGTCGAATCATCGTGCTTTCAACAGCTGCTGCAAGGTGCCTTGTCGCCGATGTGAGCGACATGAACGATGCGATTTGTGTTTGGATCGGGTTCGTAGTGGCATGTGGTTGTAAGATGGAGAACTTTTCCATGTCGAATCATCGTGCTTTCAGGAGCTGCTGCAAGGTGCCTCGTCGCCGATGGGAGCGACATAGAGGATACGATTTGTGTTTGGATCGGTTTCGTAGTGGCATGGTGTATTGTATGTATGTAATCGGACATAGAGAGGCTGGTTTCGTGCTTTTTGATGCTGATAGGGAGATATCGACATGAGAGGCATGCTTTGTGCAGATCGGGTTGCATTACCATTGGGAATATTGGTATATACATACATACGTGTCGTGTTGTATAGTGTTATAGATTTGTAGATATTAAGTGAAGGGATAGCCGTGTGTAGGTGATGTAATAATGGATTGGTCTACTAAATAACCTTTGTGGAAATTTACAGTGCTGTCCAACCCAGATCGTAGCGTACCCGTACCCCCAAAAAAGAGCGGTATTCGGACTTGACAGTTGTGGTTGTATCTGTGAATGGGTCAAAGAAGTAAGATTTGTGGTAATATGCAGTGCAGCACAACCCGGTTTGTGGCGTACGCTTACTTATAAGAAAATTTCGTACAGCCCATGTATTTGCAATGAGTTATTGAAGGTAGCGGTAGATAGGTCAGTTGTGGGAGACTACAGTGATGAGAAAACCGGGGTACTATTTTGGGGCGGGCAGCCCCGAATTTTTTTTCTTGTTTTTGACATCGAATTTGGAATTAGCGACCCAAATTTGCCTTAGTGTTTCTGCCCCGCCGATTGGACGAGTATTTCCCCGAGAAAACAGGGGTAGCATTTTGGGGGCGGGCAACCCCAATTTTTTTTTTTTGGTTTTTGACCTCAAATTCGGAATCAGCGACCCAAATTTACCTCAGTGTTTCTGCCACGCTGATTTGACGAGTATTTCCCCAAGAATACAGGGGTAGCATTTTGGAGGCGGGCAACCCCAAAAAAAATTTTTGTTTTTGACCTCAAATTCGGAATCAGCGACCCAAATTTACCTTAGTGTTTCTGCCACGCCAATTGGACGAGTATTTCCCCGAGAAAACAGGGGTAGCATTTTGCGGGCGGGCAACCCCAACATTTTTTTTTTGTTTTTGACCTCAAATTCGGAATTAGCGACCCAAATTTACCTTAGTGTTTCTGCTACGCCGATTGGACGTGTATTTCCCCGAGAAACGGGGATGGCATTTTTTGGCCGGCAGGCTCATAAGAGTGCGCGTACGCTAGAAACTGGGTTTCATTGCACTGCATGTTTCCAAAAATTACCTATTTCACCCATTCATTCATATTTGAACAACAATTAACACCAAATCTAAATGCCGCCCGAAAACTGTTTTGAAACGCGTAACACTGCAAATTTCCAGAAAGGTTACCTACCTCTTTCAGTCATTCATCATTACACATTACTTACCTACAATTTATCTACAGCACTACATAGACATACCGAAAAGTACGTATGTATATAGAAAATACCAATGGTACTACATTACATTATTACCTACGACAATCTATTCATTAATACCCACAATTATCTACAACACTACATAAATATACCGACACTACACAAATATAAATGGTAGAACACTCGAAGCGCTATGTCACGAAGTCGATCTGAAATCATAGCCATATCAGCAGCAAATCGTACGAGGTAGCACCGTATGAAATCCCCTTGCCATAGAAAGAAATCGCGTCGGCTCGCAACAAATCGCATCGCATCGCATCGCCCGGCCCGGAAGAGCTCGGCGTCGCACTGTATGTGTACGCGGCCTTAAGCTTCTTCTGAGGATCTTTGCGTTTTCTTGGTTCAGAACAGGTCAAGACAAAATAAAGTATTCATGGTAGCGGCTCTGCATCAATTTACCCACGATAAGTTTTGTTTGAAATAGTGTTCCTGCGGGACCAAAGAAACGCACCTGTTGAATCTGTGAATTGATAAAAAGCACACCGCAATTTCCACCATTCACCATACTGTTCCCAATGAAAAAGTCAACTCGATTTCTTGTACAGACATTAGACAAATCAGCATTCAATCCAACCAATGGTCACCGCGCAAATACTACCTTCAATGATAGGTTAGGTACTAGCCTATAGTTAGATTCCACGCATGCATATACATTTTGAGGGAAAGACGTTGCTTTGGACTCAAGCTGCGCGTTGTAACAGTGCAATTAGTTAGGTCATTATCTTCCGTGGCTAACGTTTTGTGTAAGATATTCATTAGTGTAATTAGCGACGGTTATTTACTGATTCACTAAGAATGTGCATGTCTCAAATCATTGTGCAGTTGAACGAATGCATTGGCATTGCACGGATAGAGCACAGTTGAGTTTCTTTCATGCTATCCGATGCGATGCACTTTGATAGATAGATGCGAGTAGACATGTCGAGAATGCGAAGCAGGAATGATGGTCAGGGTTCGCTTGCTATACAGTAGGTACGTGCGGCTCTATAATTACAATAAAATCGAAGCTGCATAGCCAACTCTTGACTGAACCCATCTTCTGACTACCCATTGCATAGAAAGGTCGTTTTTGCATCGACGTGAACCCGTGGCTATCTATTTAGTTCTTCGTTACAGCATGACATCAGCATATACTCGAATCTTTGCATTTCTGCAATCGTATATGCGTCGATATTCACATGTCGAACGCGAGAGAGACAGACTTATCTACAACAAGTAACGATTAATTAGAGGTGATAGTTATGCGAAAATTACATGTAAGCAATGTGTGCACAAGACCGAAAGATTCAACTTCTTATACGCTCTCCTGACTGTAATGCTTCCTCTTTATTTAGCCGACCGTGCAATTTATCTGACCAGAAGAAATATTATTAAGGAAGGCCTGCGCCTGCCTGCCTTTCAGGAGTATGACCGCATGATTGTGTCGATTCTTATGGAGTTTTTTTTCTTTTCATAGAGTATCGGAGAAGAAAGTTGCAATTCTACTGCAGCTCCAATATATGGCTAATGGATGGATGTGTAGCAAAAGAAGTCATAAACAGTTTTCATTTTGAAATATTCGTGCACTTTACCTGTTTGGTACGTGCACTTAATGTGAATGCATGTACGTGAGTAATTAAATCATGGTCGACTTGATTTAGCAGTATCTGGCTCTTATTTACAGTGCTAATCAAGGTGTTGAAGTCTTAAAGCGGAAAAGAAATTACATATTGCGAAACTTTTAAGAAGAACGGTATGGTTTTAATTTGTAATTATGCCATGTACCCATAGCATTTCTAACTTAAATTAACATTTGTCCAAATCAAACAATCCACGAAAACTCTGGATAATGATGGTTGTAAATTTGAAGAGCGAGTGTCAATTCTAACACAAATAGAACAGGAGTTCCCAACCTATTTGACGTCATGCTACCACTTTAATGGGTTGCACAAGTTTTTTTTTTATCTTTTATTAGTTCGCCTAGATGCGAAAAACAAAATAAATTGTCACCTTCTGTCTGACTCCAAAGTTTAAGCTTCATCATGAAACCTCGAATGTGGTAGTTCCTTATGAATTTCCCATTTTCACCTTGGAGTTTTAGATTGAGCTCATTCAATCCACCAAAGATTTTGGTCAAATAGGCCCAATGAATAAGAAAATCTAGAAAGGAAATGCATATAACCATAAAATACACTAGATATGCGGATTTTTTTTTCGGGACCAAAATATTTTCTATGGTAACTTGATTTTGTAGCTTCGATGACATTTGTCATACGAATTTTATATGGAAAATTAATTGTAAACAAAATCATGCACATGCGCAGCTTAATGCTGTAACTGCGTCGGAAAAATGGGTACAATGGATACGAAATTTCAAAATTAATAGATGCTTAAAATTAAATAATCAGCAACGTTCCTGTTGCAAACTGTATGTATATATTTACACTATTGCGAAACGTACATTTAAATGGGATTGCAAAGCGTTGCGTGGCATAAATTCGTTTAAATACAAAATTTTTAATAGTGTGCACTGCATGCGGTTGAATACTCCAACCAATGAAAAAAACCAAAAAGTATTAAATCATACCAGCCCCAAACACAAAATTTTCTACGCCACTGCTAGCTATACAAAAATCAAATTGTCCCCTTTATTTTCAGACATTTCATTTCCTTCTTTTTCTTCTTCATTGAATAGGCCCCACCCATCTATACTGGAATTGTTTTTCGACGAATATTTCTAAAAAATCAGTCCTTTTCTTGCATTCAAGAAAAAGGATGACTTCCTGTCCTAGTTCATACAAACGAGCTAACAACCAACGCACTTCTGTATGAAAAAGAAGAACTCCGCGTGTCGAATCAAGGTCATCGCAAAGAGGCTTGAAGAGTCGACTATTCAAAGCGCTACTTTTTATATAATGTATTTATAAAATTCTGATTGTTAAATCTAAAAAAAGTGCCGCAACCTTTAACCCTTCTGTCGGCACCTACTACAATATGCATATTCTATACCCAATAGGTCTGGCTGCACCTACTGAGAAATTTTTTTTTATTTTTTAGAAAAAGTAGAATTTTTATCGGTAAAATCATTCTATCCATTCTTTACTGCAATTTTTCAACAATAAAAGCATCAAAATAATTTTTGTAGATATACTGGAAACGTTTTTAAGTAGATATATTTTGAGGTGGTATTAGTACAAACGTGTTTCTCCCTTATTTTCTTCTTTTTTTGCTTCGCTATTTGCATTGTGTTTATCTAGTAGATATTTCGATCGAATTTTCTAATTCCAATATCTTTGGGGAAATATTTAGCACTTTGTTGGCAGATTTTACCTCGATATTAGTCTGCAGATTTAGGGAAATAAGTGGGAAGAAATAGGGAATTTTCAAGGCAAAAATCATTTAATTCTAAATTTTTCGTAAATTTTTTGATCAAATCTATTTAGAAAGACGTTTGCAAGTCACTCATACTTAGTCCTTACTATTAAAAAGGAAATAAAACTGGGTTGAATTTCCTAGGATCAAATCTCAGTTGACTAGTTGGTGTTATAAAATGTGACGAAATTAGGCATACCCATTTTCCGAACTTCACGGCTTTTTATAGAAAAATCTCAGAAATTTTTATCGTTTATAGTTCAAATTGAGTTTAAATGACATTATTACATCATAAATAACAGAATTTAATATTTGCACTTCTTACTTCAAGAGAAAAATGGGGGGAATAACTATAGGTCTGGCCAGACCTATTGGGTATCAAAAAGCACTTTAAATTGAAAATCATCAAAAACATACTGAAAACTTCAACCGATTTTTTTCAAATTTTTGCAAAATGCTTCCAAACATATTATTCTAGGATATCATGAAATATGAAGTCGCTGCGATTTCATCTTCTATGCTTTTTACACCAAAATATAGTGCCAAAGGTCTGGCCAGACCTTCGTGCCGACAGAAGGGTTAAAAAAGGGGGGAAAGGGGGGAAAGGGGGGCATTTTTTCGGTTTTTTGCGATTATTTCAAAAACGGTAAGAGATACAGAAAAATGGTCTGAGGACAAAAAAAACTAAATAACTTTTGAAAGAACGCCAGTTCATCCGTATAATTTTATATAAGTATTCACAACAAGTTTAAGATAATTTTAACGTAAACATTGAGTCGCTCCGGTCAAGGACCTCCATTATCCCTCCATTTAAATTTTCAAAACTGCATATATATAACTCCCCCCAAAATTGGAGCAGAGTGCTAAAAATTGTTTTGTTGCGATTGGAGGTCATAGTCACCCAACCCACCAAAAACCAGCTCATTCGGATAAAAACTAAGGGTATCTCCCATACAAAGTGACCCATCAGGAGTTTGTTCTACGTACAACAACGTACTACTCATTTTATAAACTGTAGAACAAAGTTGTCATGGGTCACTTTGTATGGGAGGTACCCTTAGTTTTTATCCAAATGAGCTGATTTTTGGTGGGTGGGGTGACTATGACCT
This sequence comes from Microchrysa polita, assembly GCA_949715475.1. Classification (NCBI taxonomy): domain Eukaryota; kingdom Metazoa; phylum Arthropoda; class Insecta; order Diptera; family Stratiomyidae; genus Microchrysa; species Microchrysa polita. The sequence continues at coordinate 79,172,619 of OX454418.1, read as the reverse complement.
CCAATCGCAACAAACCAAAATTTAGCACTCTGCTCCAATTTTGGGGGGAGGTATGGACATGCCGTTTTGACAAATTCAAATGGGGGGATATTGGGGGTCCTTGACCGGAGCGACTCAGCGTTTACGTTAAAATTATCTTAAACTTGCTGTTAATACTTGTACAAAATTTTACGGCTGAACTAACATTGTTTGCAAAGTTATGGAGCTTTTAAAAAAGGTCTAAAATGAAAATATTCTAATTTATGTTCTATTCTAACGCCGAAATATGCAATTAAACTCTAATGTGTTATATATCGTTGCAAAGATAATTTTATGTAGTTTTTTTCGTCCTCAGACCATTTTTCTGTATCTCTTACCGTTTTTGAAATAATCGCAAAAAACCGAAAAAATGCCCCCCTTTCCCCCTTCTTTAAAGGTTGCGGCACGTTTTTTAGGGTGCAAAGTTGATATTCGGAATCAGCGCCCCAAAATACATATAACAAAATTGAGAAATAAACTTCTGTATTTTTTTCCTGACGAAAATACGATATTATTGGACTAATACCGCACATACGCTATTAAAACGTCACAGTTGCCCACGTCTGTGGACTCATCGCAGCCTATTGAAAAAATCGTGACGATTTAACTTTATTTTAAATTTGCGACTCTATATCAGCGGCAATTTAATCAATTCTTCGCTTAACTGTTATATTTGTTAGTGATATTGCCTTAATTTTTTGCTCATCAACAAAAAATTGGTTGGCTTTACTGAACGTGGATCGAGATTTATCTGGAAGAATAGCAAAGCTTTAAAAAGTCCGGAAATCCGGGATGTGAAATTTCAACATAAAAATTACCGCCGATGTGCCTGCTTCTTAGCCCTATGGTTACCACACCGCAAACCGAACTTAATTTTATCTGAAAATTTTGGCTCCCAATTTCGTTTTGGACTACCTGTATGACAAGTTTGACCATTTTGCTATCATCAAAATCATATTTTCGCGTCTCATCTCAATTTTTTAATGTTCTTGAAGTACATTTTTGAAATGTAGAAATTCTCACGTATAATCCCGAAGCCACTATAGTGATCCAGACATATTGCCATATTTTAAAAGTTATATTCTGCAATCAACTTTTGTAATAAGATTATATAAAAGTTTTTGAAATTTTCCTCCAAACATGATGAGTGTTATTTGGCCCGGGCAAGGTTTTGAATTTGACACCCCTGTACCAATGTATCTTTATGGCATAGTCATATGATGAAATGGATGGAATCAAAACACTACATATTGGGTTCCCATCCCAGCCAGCATTGGCGTCAAAAATCGTCAAAATAGTCGAAAATAAGCTTCACTTCATGCATCACGAGTCGACGCGCGGTATCTATAGGACGCTTTGACACGCATGATTGCAATCTGAGGGAAATGTCAATATTCAGTCTTTACACCTGAAACACCTTTTGGTCAGCTTAGGCCATTAATCAGTATGGACTACAATGTAGCCGTCTTTTTCTGTATTTTCATTATTGGACGTAATTGTTTGGATTGGGGAAATACATGGATTATTTTCACCTCGAAAATGATTTGTACACTTGTCGCATTCTTCTTACTATATATAAGACAAACGAAAGTTTGACTCTTTACGTATTTATGTTGTTGGCGTGAGTGTACCAACACAAGAGCGTCACGCGCTGTGACAAGTTGGCCATCACACCACACTTTTGCAAACAACAAAAATTTAACAAGCGGGGTAGCTTGAAATTTTTATTTTTTGCAGAAGTGTATAGGTCGACATTATTCCCGCTAAATCAGAAATTGGCCCGCTTTGTAATTTAAAGCCATTCCTCCTATCCGGGATGTGCATTTTTTATTTATCACGAATGATGCATCATTCATTTAATACGCTTAAGTCATGAATATTTTTTACGAGCGATTCATTAAACATATATGTTACACAACTAGCTACTTCAAAGAAACATCCATAAATAAATAATTCATCTGATGATAAAAAAATCACCGTTTATTTAACGAAGGATAATCATAGTGGTGGCGTATTGGAAATCACACATATAGAAACGGATCGAATGTGTTGATGGAAAAACGAGCCTAGCATTTAGAGGGCTTTTATTTATTGTTTTTATTGCAGCCTATGACTTTTGGAAGTTGGGTTTCTATGAAAGCTGCTATAGACTACAACACGTACCAATCCATGTTGACGTCTGAAACCAGCCGGAATTATCATAGGATCTGGATATGTTTTGAGGTTTTACTAGGAAGACACACTTGGGTGAAGTTTGGTTAAGATTGATTGAAAAAAAGTTTTTCTTACAAGAACCGTAAGACCGTACGTACGAACCGTATGTATGCGACACCCTTATCACGTAGTGTGCTGATTCCATCCGTTCCTGGATATGTTTTGAGGCTTTCGGAGAAACACATTTGGGTTAAGTTTAGTTAAGATTGGTTCATAAAAAAAAGTTTTTCTTAGAAGAAGAATCAAATTTTGGGTTGGTTTCTATGGCAGCCCCATGACGCCATGGTCGAATTTCGGCCTATATACAGCGTACACTAAAAAAGAAACTTGTAAACAAAATTTCAGCCTGATGGGTTTTTCTCCTAGATCTGTTAATATTGCTAGCCTAGGTAGCTACGAAATAAACGTAACGATACTCTCACTGCGAGATGCAAGTTTTCAGTGAAAAAAAAAAGTTTGGCTTCTATAAATTGTATGAACAACAAAATGTTTGTAGCACGTTTTGCTATTAGATGAAAGTTTAAAAATTACAAACAGGAACCGCCGCTTTTTGGTCACCACCAAGCTAGCACAAGAAGTTTTTTTTTTTGAATTTTTTTCTTTCTCATCTCTGAGCATTCACGTTTTCAAAGCAAATCCTAATGTTTCATTCATTTCGAAATGTGTCCATTAGTAGACAAGAAAGAAGTTATACCGCAATGTGAGCCTAAGGCTGCAACCACCCTGATCGGGGTTCGCCCGATTCCGAAATTAAGAAACCACCCTGCCGATCAATTCGGTGACGAAAACATATTTTGAGATCGCGGACAGATCACGTTGTGTGTAATAAACGCTTTAAAGGTTAATAGTGAAACAGGTGTTTAAACTCCTCACAAGGAAATGTTTTTTTTTGTATTTACGAAACACAATAACAAAAATGCCAGTTCATAGGGTGCGGAATGTATTTGCATAAAAAGCGTGTAACGCTTGTGCCTAATGTGGCTAGGTTACGTAATTTTAAGTGATGTTAATAAAAAATGGTACGGCTCAAATTAAGTAGTTTGGGCTGATTACATAATCCAGCCGTAAGTGTGAAAACCTTCATAGTTGTTGACATGACGGGTGCGACAAACAACATATACTCAAGAGATGGGTGCACTCGTAATAACATTTATTGGTAAATTGAGTGTTTCCATTGCTAATGAAGCTGCATTGCATTATGAATAAATCCTGGGTTAGGACGCTTTAACTTTTAATATCTTACCTCAGATGGACTTAAATCTACAAATACTGAGTTTAATAATACAAATATTTAATGCGTAATAAATACGTGTTGTTTCACTGAACGAATAGCCCAAGAGCGTTCCAGCAACTAAATAGAAATACGGAGAGTCTTAACCATCTGAGCACCCGGCCTAACAGGTCAGCCACGCTAGTAGAAGAGCCCAAAACGTTGCAGCTCTGTTTACTCGTCTTACCTTAAGAATCTCACACAATGCCACTTTTTCATTGACACATAAACAGTTGAATGGTAACATTAAGGGCTCTGACAGGTTGCCTGAGCCTGATTGTACCACAATCTGAAATGTGCCTCACCTACGTGAAAACGCTGCGTCAAATAAGTTTTTCTTGATATCATTTTTAGGCCTCAAGGCCTGCCTTTCATTCATTTAAATTTTTCTTATAAACGGCCAGTTCGGAAACATAGACGTTCATTCTCTGTTTTGGCTACATTTTTTTAATTTTAGTGATTTGAATGTATTTTCAAATCATCGAATAGAGTGAAAACGGATATTTATGTGTCGACATTAGCTGTATTCCGGTCCGCTACTTGAATTGGGTAACGCGCCAGTTTTGGCGGGAAACAAACCGGCTGATGCGGGTCAGTTACTGTTCGGTTCTCCTTACCAATTGGGGAGTCTGATTGTAGCTGCGAAAGTTGAAATCCGATGGAGAAAGCCGGCGAGGCGAACCAAAGAAGTGGATCGTTTTTTTTTATAAAAGATGATCACTTGTTTTTCGTGTGTGATGGAGTGACAGTGAAGGTGAAATATCGCGAAGGAATTAAATTCCGCTAAGTGGTCCACGTGATGTTGCTTCGGTTGTGGGTGTCCTCTTAATGTGTTATAAAAACGAGCATGCCACGGGCTATCGCCTAACAAAGAAAAAACATTGAAACGATGTGCTTCGTATATGTTAAAGCTGGTCCCCCGCCACCCGTCCTAGGTACGTTGGCGGGATGGGGTGATGCACCTTACCGAATTTCGCAAAGGAGACGCCCCAAATTTCGTTCTGGCCGCGCGCCTCACGGTCAGAATTTTTAAGTGTTATTTTACTGTGAGTGAAGACGGCCGAGACCTACCGCTATCTTGGCCTCGGAGCGGTTAAAATGGCAACTGAACTGGCCAACGCCAGGGACCTTTTTTTTTGATATTTATTTTTTTTTGTAAATTTTCCGCGTGTAGTTGTAGTTTTGTGAGTAGGCACGAGAGTCACGAATTAATATGTGTCAACAGATACAATGAGGCGGGAAAACCTACGCCCCTCCAAGTCTGAGCGTAGCAGCCAGCTCGTGCCGTCGCCGCAAAGTGCAGTAAAGGGAAAAATTCCAAAAATTACTATACTATTGGAGAGCTTTTGTGAATGATTTATCGCAGAGTAAACATTTTGAGGTTTCTTTCTACAAAAAATTTCGGACCAATATCTGTCCCAGTAAGAAATCAGCTCTCAAAGTGTAGAGAATGAATGAATTGATTTTGCAGTTTAAGCACATTTTTCCATAATCAATTTTCAATGAAAACCCTAACTATAAATTCGCATAAAACTTTGTTTTATGATTTTATTTTCAATTGTTAGGTTATAATAAAAATGTAAGCATAAAAAAAATAGTAAAAAAAAAATGGAAATAAAAATAAACTTTAATTTTAATCATTGAAGGTCAAATTGACCCTAACTGCATTTTTCACATTGAGTTTTAACAACTAACTACCACATGCCTCCAAGGGTCTGTTTATGCTACATTATTCCAGAAAGTTTCAAGAACCCCAGGCTACTTTTGTAGCCGATTTTGTTCTGTCATGTTCCCTGTTTTGTTTTAGACACGATTTTTGTATATCTACAGTATACAATATGTTGGGTCCCTTTGAACCGGAGATAGCCTTAGTTTTCATCCTATTGAAAAGGGGACTCTGTTTTGACCCCCTCATTGGACGGAGGAGCTATGGACGTGTCGGCTTGAAAAGTTCTAATAGGCGAATCAGGCGTATCCTTGGTCGGAGCAACTCAATTTTTTCAACTTCATTTTATTTAGAATATTTCCCTAAATGAACCTGGCTCATTAGCATTTCTTTCGGAGTTAAAATGAAAAATGTAAATGTTCAAATGAGGGGATCCCCCCTTAAAATCGCTTCAATAATAACTTCAAAATGGCTGATCCTATCTGCGTAAAACCTATCCCATTCGATTTAGAATGGCAACATTTTTTTTTGTTTTTTAAATTGTTTCCAAAATTTGGGTTTTAGCCCCACTGTGCGCCGCGCGGTCCTCATTTAAGGAGCCTCTTTTAAAATTATTTTCGGAGCTGACCGTGAGGGTCCTAATACGAAAAAAGTGCTCCTCCAAAAAAGATGGCCGAGCGCTCGGGATTGGCGACTGAACTGGCTGATGTCAGGGTTCCCTTTTATTTTTCAATAAAATAGATGGGTAGTCTCTCCAGCTGGCTGCGCCCGAACTTGTCTTGATTGAAGGCGTTCGACGAATGGTTAAGTCAATATTACTTGTGGTTCTCAAAGTACAGAGGAACCTAAGTGAAATCCCCAAGGATAATTTTTGTAATGCACTTTTTAGTTACACATAAATTAAAAATATGTTACTACGTTCTGTATACTAAAAACGTGAATCAATAAACAATTTATAGCACAATGACTAATCTATTACCTTTTTTTGAAATAACATCAATCGCAGATTCCTGTGTATTAGCTGAAAATATACAAAACAATTATAAATCGTATTAATTATCATCGTTTTAATAAATTAATTCATAATTTGACATAAATACTAAACTAGTTAAAGCCAATTCTTCCGCGCTTTATTCAATGGTAATGGAATCTCTGGTAGTTAAGCCTGATCAAGTTAAGGAGATATGTATGTATTATAAATACATTAATCATTCATGTTTCACACGCCCCAGTCAATATGGCGGGTGGTACGAAAAGGTGATAAACGCCGCCATACTACGGATTCAATTGATTCATGTTTTTGAGTTGTAGAAATCGTGTGAAATTTGCACAACAAAAAATTAAATTAACTAGACCTGGGGTCTACTCGTAATAATGACAACAAATTCAATTTATAATCCTGGTAAGTCTAAATCATAAGATAACAAATTTATTCTTCCTAATGGCTTTTTATTTGATCCGAGTTCCGAGTAAAAGAAAAATGTATTAAGTTGAAAGGAGAGACATTGAGGATTTGAGTCACATAAAATAAGCTCTTTAGGTAAGTTTTTTTTTAGATAAGGAGGTGTTATTGCATTTCGCGCAAATATTTAAAATGGAAAGGATAAATTGAGTCTTTACTGTTTCCTTAAGTTTTCGTTGATTCTTGTCACTACTCAGGGAATCAATCCAACTAAACGTTTAGAACTCTGATAGACTGTATAATGTCCTTCACTAAAAAGACAGATGCCATAGGAGCCAAACAGAAAGTTCAACGAAAACCTCCCCTAAATATCCGGGTTCATTTTTAGCTTCAGTTTACAGTCGCACACTGTTATCTTGGTTCAGTTTGTCTGAATTCATTTTGTTGACGAATGGTCTCATTTCGTTTTGATACCGTCTTTTTCATTCTTTTTGCTGCCCGAGCCGAATAAATAGACTGTTGTAGACTGAAGTATCTATCGATAAGATTTATCAGCGGTAACACGTTTTCTTATCGCAACAGTTCGTTCGCAGATAACCGTTTCAATGCAGCGCTCTGCGGTTTAATGTTGACTCGAAGGTGATATGAAACGAGAGGGTCAAATGAGCATATACCCACATGTCACCTTTGTTGCCTTTATTTGTCAACTTTAGAGTTTTGTAGTGGTGTTGGTGAAGTTAACATTGTGTTTGGGTATACACAGATAAGACAGAAAAATGAGAACATTGTGGAAAGATATGAAAAATATGAAAGAATGTCGTAGACTATTTAAGTCAACTTAAATTCTAAAAATCCACCTCTCCCCTAGTTTTTATTTTACCACAAATTAAACCAAGAGGTTCAACCTCGATCATCACTTCTTTATCGAGTTACAATATCCATTCGTCCAATACCTACCCATTTTTAATGCGGCGACCTATTCCAAATTAAAATTCATTATACAGCCATCCATCAGTGAATTCTGCGCTTGGCGCACAGAATTATAATGGAGCAACAGCAATAGGTTGGAATGTCAGGTATGGTATACGAAATGGACGTGGTGGACTTGATGATGGCCCGGTCCGGAGCAAGACCTCGAACCGTGCGTCGTCGACCGGGGCACAAGCATTCATGCAGGAATGCCTGCAAAACACTTTACATTATAAATCCCAAAAGAAGCAAAACAAAATTCACCATAACGATCACCATCAGTATAGGTAAAAGTATTCAATCGCTATAAGGAATCGGCGCTCTTGGTTCACCTGATAATGGGACCTACTTGTCTTATGTGCATACCTTCTTCCTCTTCTTCTTTTGCTCCAATCACTTTTGTGACTACTGTCGTCGATACAGCAACTGCTACGTTTATCGACGACATTTTCGTCGTTAGTGTGATGATGATGGTGTGGTGATGTCGCCCGGGAGTACGTACGAAACGTCTTTCGAAAACTTAATATGCACGACATAACATTGTTTGTGTCTGGAAATTCTAACCATTTTTAACCTTCATTTTTTCCATCTTTTTTATGACCGAGTGTCTTTTTTTTGATATGGGGGCAGTGTATAGATTGGCTATATGACAATTGTTGCAGCTACGCTACTGCTGATCGCAGCAAAGTGATCACTGGTCAGGCTATGCCTATACAGTGAAACACGGATAAGTGCATATCCATAATGCACCATTTTTTCGTACCCTAATGTGTGTTTTTCTATTTCGTGTGACTTTTAACTTTGCAGAATTTGAAAAAAAAAACTAAAAAATAGAAGATAAAATCAACAGGGGAATTTTCACAATTTTTGCAAGCACAGGTAGTGATTATATTCAGCTGATTTATTTGTGTCCATTACTAAAAGTATATTTTTTTGTAGCGGAGCGCCTAGGACGTAGTTTAGTTTCAGATGGCTCGTTTAAACTACACATGTGGCGTAGTGTCATCAATTTGTTGATAAAAATCAATTTCCATCAAAAGAGCCCTAGATTGCCAAAATTGTGTTGCCATACCCGTTAATATGTCCCTGAACATATCTAGTCTATTTCAAATCAACTCGCCACGAAAACAGCCAAAGAGATTACACCCTTAAATCTATCATGAGAAAAAAGTCCAGCCACTATGGACCACTAAGAAACAAGGTGGTTTCTGGTAGAACAACAATACATAATTCAAATAGCACTATATAGCTTTACCTATAAGCAAAATTTTCGACCCCCTTTGCGACAAATGCTACGCGATAGCCTGGTTTTTGGTTTGCAGACCCTACTCTGATCTTACACAGCAAAAAATCAGGCGGTGTGAACCAAAATTTATCCAAAAAGGTTTAATTTGTTTATACCTATGGAGTTTAATACATTTATTTCACTCCGTCCCGAGTATAACATTTTCCTTTTATCCATTAGGATAAAACACTCAAAATAAAATTCATTTGGATAAATAATTACTTTCATTCGAAATTATATCAGTTTTTGTTTATATGGTTTCAAAATTTACTTAAAATGGAGTTAATTCCGCCCGTAATATATGGTGCAAATTACGAACGTCATCCCGTATAGTCTGTGTGGTGTAGTAGGTAGGGCGTTAGTCTTCAAATCATAGGGACGCTGGATCGAATCCCACTGTAGGCAGGTAATTTATTATGCATTTTTAGAGCGTAAAGAGGTAAATGAAATGTCGCCAACACCTATAGAGAGGTAAATGCTAGTTATACAAAACTCATTTATGAGTTAAATGTTCTGTGAAACTTGTGTTTTATTTTTATCCCAAAAATATCGAGTATTAATCCTTTTGGTGTAATTGGAAGTACACTTTTGTGTTCATCCATTTGGATAAAACAATATTTTATCCAAACGGAGGGACCCTATTCGACAATTTTCGGAGTTAAATTCACACCGGATTTTTTGCTGTGATTATAGGCAAAAAATCAGCAAGATCAGCTCGTATTTTGGCGGCATATCCGTATGAGGCCAGAGAGTTCTAAATTATTTGTTCAAGTTACTTTCGTTCTGGCAATTAAATACTCTTTCGTGGTTTCAATGCATCACATAATTTTTTCCACTAAAGTGTTCTGTATTTTGAAGACTCAGAAGCCAAATGACTTTTTTCTAGTTCTGAAACGATGAAGATCCATCCAGGACCAGGACCGACCGTTCTCCGATAATCTCCCAATTATAACAACGATTGGGCTAGATTGTATGGGCAGGGCCGTGGAGAGAAAATCCGGGCCCGGGGGGGGGGGGGACAATGATTCCGGGCCCACCCCATGCGTACGATAAAAATATGAATCGAAGAACATTTTTTGCTTAGTTTTCCATTTACTGCTGTTTCGTAGTCCTGCTTATCCATAACCACGATGTTGTTTGTTGCCTTTGTCTGCTTTAAGGAAGTACACTGGTTTTTGTTTTAACAATTTTAGGGTTGTCATGTCTTGCCCAGGGGCGGCGCATAAGGGCCCGCGCGGCGAGGGGGCCACGAGATTTAGGGGGTCAAAAGGCAAATGAACGATTTCTTGAAGTATAAAACGTCGGCGAAAAACAAAAATTCGATGTAGATAGTTTTCTAGACAAGAAGAGATCTACACTTTTCGAAGCCAAAACGAATGCCAAATTTATTGTTCCTCGTTCACTCACTAGGTCCCTTAGATAAACCTCTAAGCTCAAAAGATTTCACATTGTCCTAAAAAAATTTTCAGTTTTTTTTTTCAGATTCAGTTCATCATACTATCTGCATCCTCAAATTTTTACCAAAAAAAATTCTTCAATGGTTGTAAAAAGTTTCTCTATACCTAATTGTGACTTATCGTTCCATTCTATACACCAACTGCGGTGCATGTCGGTAGTATTTATGGCATGGCAACTTACCAGCTCTATGGGAACTACGCGGAGCTTTTGTCTGTTTGGAGGAGAAGAGCCCCAGCGGAAGAAATATCGAGTTATTCAATTTCGGAAATGTCACATTGGAATCTTTGCACTGGGACCTCTAAGCATCTATAGCACAGTAGGTAGAGTTGCTGACCTGAAGGTTCGAATCCCGATTGGGACGAAACTTTTTTCCTCAATTTCCTCAATTTTTGATATTTTTTCCCAAAGTTATGTGGTTTCGTACAGATAGACACACTCATCAGGTCTTGTGTCTGTCTATCTGTGCACAAGACGACTATTTGAATTTTTAGCGGGAGAATTCTATGGAGATGTTTGATTTGCCGTGAAGGCTACCACCATGACGCTCGACCGTGCAGGTCTGTACCGGTGTTGAAGGCTCACATTGCTTTGGGAGTTGTGATGGTACATAGTTAGATATTTTTCCCTCTCGAATTTACAATTACTATATTAATTCTAATTCCCAAATTTCGTGGGTGCTAATTTGAACTAATTGTGACTTATCGTTCTATTCTATACACCAACTGCGGTGCATGTCTGTAGTATTTATGGCATGGCAGCTCTATGGGAACTACGCGGGACTTTTGTCTGTTTGGAGGAGAAGAGCCCCAGCGGGAGAAATATCGAGTTATTCAATTTTCTCTATATATTTTTAAAATCTTTCATAGTGCAGGAAAGCTTTCGCCATAATTAACTTAAAAATAGCCCGAAATCTGTGCATTTTCCATAAATAAATGTATTCAATGAAAACACATCATTTGTGTTGTTGTTTTTGTGAAAAGATAAAGTAAAATTTAAAAATTGTTCTGCTTAATTCATACTATGAACACGTTAAAAGCCTTCATCATGGAATAAATTTGATCCTGGCATGCCTGTGGTATTTGCTGTAACTGTAGCTGCGGTTTGTAATCCGACCCACCCTCTTCCTTTCAAATACCATATGGCCAAAACGATCCTTTAGGTCCCTTTGCAAATTGACTATCTTAAAGCATTTTTGAAGATAGTACCTTCTATATTGGCTGCTAAACCCACATTTGGTTTGAATGGCGCATAACATCTGGAATGAGACCCACTACTACTCGTGGAGAAATTACCGAACTCGCTGGGTCCACGAACGTGATGTGGTATACAAAAATTGTACGAAACTGAGGTCTGCAACGAAATACAGGACATGTCAATTTTGCGATACTTAATACAGCATTGCATATTTAGCAATCCTATTGTCAGTGCATAGTAACAGACACTTTTCTGAAATCGCGGAAAAACTACGACTTATAAAGAGGTGCCCACTTAAGAAGTCGGCGGGAGGGCCCGGAGTGAAGTTGTTCCGCCACTGGTCTTACCGCGATATATTACTCTCCTTATGTGTAACTTTCGATATGATCCTTTTTCCTAATTTCTTCCATTTTAAAGCTACTTCCATGTTAACGGCTGTCTTTTCGTGGGGGGAACGCAAATTGTAGTCCTTTATTGAGCATCTCAGTAGTTCTTTTTCGTTTAGTAGGGATGTAGACGTTTTGACCACAAAGTTAGGCAATATGGCTGTATGGGTTTCCGCTACGAAGTTACAAAGTGTCTTTTTTCCTATTTTACTTATTTCGTAAGCTATTCGCGGTCTTCTCTAATACAGGATAAATTAAAATTAAGATTTAATAATATAAGTGAACAACGGTGTTAGTACCTTGAAAAAATTTCATTAGCAGCAGCAGTACGTCACAAAATGATCGCCCGAAAAAGTATGTTCTAGAAAAAAGTCGCTGTGCACGCCTCCTATTTTTGCTTCAAACACAAATTTTTTGAAAGAAAACCGTTACGCTACTGGATGAAGAAGTCGAAATTTCTTAATTGTTTATGCATAGATAAAATCATGCATGCACTTTCGATAGGCGAGGGCAGATTGAATTTAGAACTTTAGTAACGAAACGATCATGCTAATTAGTTGATTGAATATGATTATTCGGTCCCTAGTCCTAAAAATTCAATATGTAATAGACTAGGGGCCCCAAACCTAGTGCAGAGTATGTAACGTATTGTTGTTAAAACGCTAGAAACAGTAGGTACTTATACGGTTTCTTAGTTCAGGACCTGAAAATAGCAATTTGTATGTAAAAAAACACTGAAGCACAACTTTTGTGTCAAAGTCCGGACCCCCTTGGAAATCCCGGGCCCGGGGGGAATCACCCCGTTCCCCCCACCCTCTCTACAGGCCTGTGTATGGGTAGAACAAACACAAGGAAAATGAATCTGTTCCTGAAAATTCAATGACGAAAAGACTTGGTTACTCAATACTTGGCAAACCTGATTAAGTATACAGCGCATAATGGCAGAAATTATTAAAAAAGAGCTCTCATACAACATCCATCCCTAGAAAAAGCTACAAGAAACCAGGAATCGTTCCGTCGCATTGCTAAAACTATTGAGAGAGCAAAATAACACCTATGCAAGGAAGGAAGTACTATAAGGCAAACCAAACTTGCAGTTCCAACTTATATGCAAGCAAAAGAAACAGCGCTTTTTCCAGGATCTGGCAGAACCACTAAGTAGGTGTAAATCATCCAAAGAATTCTGGAAAACCGCGAAACGCTTAAATAGTGCAGATATGTATATGATTGGACAGGGAATTGATGCAAACAGGTACAGCTACATTTCAAGCACATCCTAATGAGGACTGAATGTAGTAACATAATACAATTTGCTAGACCTAAATGGAGTAACCAAATACTGAATGCACCAATCTCCGAAGAAGAAGTACACGCAGCTCTCCAATTATGCAAAGCTCCTGGAAGTAACCGAATTCCAGTTGAGTAAATTGAAAGTTGAGTAAGTACGACGCAGAATCAGAGCTCAATCGGATATTTGATATAGTGGACATGTTCCCGATAAGTTCCTCGAGTCGATAATTTTTCCAGTCTATAAAAAAGGGAATGTGAATGACCCGACCTGCTATCAAACTATTTTCCTTCCGTGAAAGTCTTCACAACGCTCTTGCAACAAAGGTCCACTAAATGGCTTTATACTGAAAAAATATTGAAAGAGATTCAGGCAGGATTCCGGACACCACAAATGATAATATTTTTTTCTACACAGTTTCGCACAACACTTTATAAGCACAACCAGAAATCTATGCATTTTTTGTGGACTTTAAAGCCGCCTTTGATACCGCTGACCGCCTTGCGCTAATGTATAAGCTATATAATAATGAAATGTCCAAGAAATTCGGAAATGTGCTAAAAATCTGTATGAGAATACAAGCGCTATGATCTGCAATGGGGAACAGCTGTCTGGCCCGTTCACTACGAATGTCAGAGTACGCCAAGGATACAAGCTGAGTCCAGCGGCTTTCGCCGTATTTGTTAATGATATTTTGGATGACATGATCTGGTTCGTTTTGAAAGGGTTGCTATGCGCAGACGACATGTTATTCCTTGCACAATCACCGGATGAACTACTTTTAAGTGTATGAGTGGTAGAAAACATTAATTGCAGTCGTGTGCGTTAACTTTTTCAATGAATTGCATTAGTGTGTAAATTTTTGTCGACATTTAGATTGGCCGTGTAATATTATTTCCCTGGCCGCAATAGATTGTCGTCAATCAAATTATACTATTTTACGTACAATAAATCGATTCGCAATTTAATAATGCTTTTCTATATAAGAACCACTCTATATAACACTTTTCAATTAAAACTTTTAAGATTATTAGCACTAAGGTGTTATTTTGATTTTTTTGATATTTAAGAAAGAGATCGGATCGTTAAGCTAGTTATCCTCTTCATTCTTATGGATTTAGATGATGCTAAGGAGAAGGCTTCGATTACTCAGTATCTTCCTGTATGTACACGTTACTTACAGTACACACTCAAAGGTAAAATGTTTTTCAGCCGATTTTAATTTTATAAGGAGTTCCATCTCTATGTATAACTCCTCTGTGGTTTTACTGCTGCAAGAAACAGGACTCAGACCACTGTTTATGTACACGCTGCGAATACACATCAACTACGTTGTAAAGGTTGCAACCATGAGCAATGAAAGACTTCCCTAAAAAGTGCTAATACAGGAACTGGCAATAAGGAAAGGACTCTACGCTAATCTACAGGAGCTAGCAAATGGGTATGGAACGAATATGATTTGGGACGGCTCAGCGGAAACAATCCAAATTCTTAAGAGGTTGATAAACGACTAAGAGCAGATACCAGTTAGGAGAACAGCAGAAAGCGCACCAGCGTCATAACACCGTGAGATCTATGCACGCTTAAACCACAATCTGGATAGCCTCAACTACTTCCGAAATGAGTTCTGAATCAAAAAAATTTCCTTGATATTTAGAGCTCGGGGAGAATTGCTGCCGCTAAACTATATTCCGCATCGACATAATCTTCCAATATTATGCAGTCTATGCATAAGCCAGGGAAGACACGCGACATTTTCAAGGCAAATGCCCAATGCTTGCTTAGAGTGACTAAAAGAGCGATGAGCCACATGTAGGTGGAAGCCGTCCTAAATGGTTGAGATTGGGACAAATTGTATGAATTCTGCGGTATAGCTTAGAGATGCGCATCGTAAGAAAAACATCGATGGTTACCATCGAAAAAACATCGAGACGAAACCATCGATGGTAAGAAAACATCGAACCAAAAACATCGATGTTTTGGGTTTTTTGAGTAGGTACTCATAAAAAAATCATCACTTTGATTTCAAAAATTAAGCTGATTGAATAGATATACGGTTTAGTTTATGGTTTTCATTCATTGCCTCCCCCACACACCAGAATGTGATTCTTCTCCTTGCGTTTTTTGCATAATACGCATTCGTATCGTACCCACAACCCACCGCATAGAGCAGACATGTCAAACTCACGGCCCGTGGCCAGATCGAAAAACTTAATTAAAAAAATGTCTGGCAAAACAAATTCCAGCTGTTGAACTCATTTCAAAAATTTACTAAAACTCGTCAAGAAGTCGGTGGCTTATGCACGCGTAAAAAAATCGCCGACGATTATTTGAGTTACATTTCCTTAAGGCATCCTTTTTTGGGGAGGAAAATACTAAGCCTTTTCGTGAAATTGTTTGTCACGAAATTCGGTCCAGATTTTTTAGTATTAGCCAAACTTGCTAGTTATCTGCCACGTTGCACTTTAACTTCAGGTTATTGGAAAAGAACACCTTGGGCTGAGATTTATTTGAGGGACAAAGTTGTAAGGCCCCGAAATCGTATATTTGGTGAGGAAATCACCTAGACGTGAAATGTTGTAAGTATGGCCATTTCAGCCCAAGTACAGAATTTTTTCCTTTTAACTTATTAAGCTTTACTGGTACATGCGTTTGTTTCACACCTCATCACATAAATTTTTTGTCTATTTTTAGCCTTTCTTTCTTGCCGGACTTTATATAACTCAGACTAACTAACTAAGAACATTCGCTCCCAAGGTTGTTTTGGGCTACCTGTACGCTTATGACCGGTTCTACAATGTATGGTCCAGCTGTCTAAAATTTGACAAATAATGTTGGTGTTTTAACTTCTTATCTAAGGTTCTCAATTTATTTGAAGAGCGTTTTCAAAGGATGTAATAATTTATATAGGGCGTAATCCCTAGGAAGCTACTGACTTAGATTAATAGTCACATCTTAAAGGCAATATTCTGGGATTAAATTACAAAAATACATAGGTTTCAACACGCGTTTTAAATTTTTTTATTCTGCAGCCCACTGATATTGGGCTCAGGCCAGGCTTTGAGTTTGACACCCCTGGCATAGAGCAACCAGCGGTACCGTGCGGATATCTGCCATGTGCCGACTACTTGGAAAAATACGCGACGGAATTGCAGTGGGCCTGCTATTCCACTTTCTCATAGTCTCTGAACACTGAGGGAGAAAGAACGATAATCGGATATACTTCGGCCGTCCGTCGTACATTTATATTGACGAGTGGTCGGTGCATGAAAACAAAAGATGCGCGACGAAATTGCAGCACACCTACCGCACCTCTTTAAATTTCAACGTAAACAGTGAGGAAAGGTTGAAACTATTTCAGAGCGAAACCACATTTGGAAATTGTGCCTTACAGGGCGTATAAAGAAAGGCACTCCTTTTTGTTTGAAGGTATTCGCATACACTTAAAGATGTACAAAAAAAAAATATGTTGAGGAAAGAAACATCGATAGTTGAAAACAATCGATGGTAAAAACATCGAAGATCGGACCGAAAACATCGATGTTTTCGAAACATCCATGTTCGATGCTCATCCCTAGTATAGCCCTAAATTATAGACAACGAATCATTGATGAAAGGTTCTAAACAATTGTAAAAAAGCAAACCATGTACTCGTAATAACCAAGATCATACCAAAAATTGTACCGAGTGATTGTTCAAATGTATGCACTTATCCGCGTCTTCCACATAAGCGAGTTTCATTTATCCGTGTTTTACTGTACACGGGAACAGGGTGTTTAGATCTCTCGAAATATTCACCATACTTTTGATATTCAAGACAATCCCTCTAGTAATGCATAGTTTCCACCCTGTACTCTTAAGAACTAGCAGAAATTAATGCACACTCGTACGAATACCTCGATTGAACCTTAAACCCTGTTTCGAGGCCATTATATCTCCAATGATATATCTTTTCTTGATCGACCAATCAAATTGACCTACGCGCATCGATTCAATCGGAATCTCACATCAACATTCGAACCTTTTGCCGGTGATCGTTATGTTTTTGTATTGTATTCATTAATTATATAGGCAACCCGCATCCAGGGGACAATATACTGTCACAAAAGTATTTCAACGATTTTCGGTCAATTTACGTGATTTGAATTAAAGATGAGTGCGAACGCTTGTTGTTTGTGATCTTGAAGAGACTATAGTAGAATGTTGACCCAAACAATGTTTCAATGCTATGCGTTAATAAGGGAAGACATTTTATAGGAGGAAAAAGATTCACATCTGGGCTTTTTTGTGCATTTCGGGTGAGAGAGAATAAGAACCTTTAAACACTGTTAGAAAAATCGAGAGAGGCGAGCCAATCGGCTGGAAGTTTAGACCTTCCAGATCTCAGATGGTGTGCATGTGATCACTACATGAAAAGGTATCCGAAAGCCGTTTTGGAGACAACCTATTGTAATAGATCCCAAGGCAAGTATGCATTACAGGCCTTATACATATGCAACTTGGTTGCCAACCTAGGTTGCAGGTACCTTACTACACACTTGCAACATTCCGGCAACCACGCCATTCACGTTCTTGCAACCTGCAACTTGCCTTCAAATCACTTATTTTCCGGTTTCTTGCGTGTTGCCAACTTAGGTTGGCAACCAAGTTGCAGGTGTATAAGGGCTGTTATGTTTACCGACCGAAAAAAATACATTTATGTGCCGTGGTGACAAGCGTTTGATTCACTAAATTTAAGATAAACGTGAGCTCGCGACTTGATTGATTGTCGATGACATGTTTTCCCTGTGAGATAAAGTGAAACTGCAGTGTTTTCGCTGGCGAAATGTCGAAAACTTGTGTGGAGACTTTCGTGTGAAGTGAGTACATACCACCAAGCGAATTGGATTTCAGGATCATCAAAATTTTGACAGTATTTGTATGGATTTCACGTGAAATACCGATGTTAGTACCTACTCTCACAACTCAAATTATTCTAATTATTTACCACCTAAAACAATGCGTGGGTCAACTACAAACATTTCTTAATAACTCTCCAGACAGGTCATTAAATCACCTTAGCGTAAATACTCTGTTCTTCATCTGTCATCCAACCGGTCACATAAATTTATGCTGTTTGCAATTTAAGTATCGGTCACATATACTATAGGTACTCGCAGCATGGGCGCTAAAGTCGAGAAAAAATGTCATTCGAATGTAGATCGAGATCGAGACCGTGACAAAATCCGCAATAAAGTTACGTGACATTCAGGTCAAGATCGAAACCATGGGTGCACCGCATAATATGCGTTGGTGCCAATACAGTACAGAAGACATTATATGAACATAAATGAATACAGAGACGCACACGATCACCCAACTTTTACCTTGTAAAGCATCTACCGGAAAATAATTGTTATTCAAAGAAAAAGAGACAATCCAAAAGACTTATAAAAGTATGGTCGGAGAAAGATTAACGAGACCGAGGCTAATTTCGGGCGCGGCCGAAATTTTAATACCCTTCGCTCTCCTCCGGGCTAAAAGTTTTTTTTTCGGGCGTACCTTCGACTTGTATTTAACCCCCCCCCCCATTATTTTCCTTCCGTCTTCACAAAAGTTCCGTTACGTCGACAAAACAATATTTGTGTGGTGTGGAGCGTGAAATTGGTGTAAAAATATTTCTTATAAAAACCAAAATGGGGGTTGGGTTTGTATGGCAGCCCCATGACCCCATGGTCCGATTTGATCCATTCTTACATATGTTTTGTGTCATGAATAGAAATATATTTGTCTAAAATTTGGTTGAAATGGGTGCGCAAATAAAAAAGTTTTTGTTAGAAGAGCCTAATTTGGGAAGTTGAGTTTGTATGGCAACAACATGACTTCATGCTCCAATTTGATCCATTCTTACATATGTTGTCTGTCATCAATATAAATATATTTGTTTAAAATTTGGTTGAAATCGGAGCAAAAAATAAAAAAGTTTTTCTGAGAAGAGCCTAATTTGGGGGGTTGGGTTTGTATGGTTCGATTCTCCCCCACATTTTACAATCTGATGTACTAGGTTTATGACGTACTATCTACACTACTCCGGAAATCGACAACTGTTTGCACACTAGAGTTTGTTTTGACGGTTGTCTGTATATTTTTAATGTTTTTATTTAAAAAAAAAAATGCTTAATTGATTGTCACTCTCTAGCCAGCTTCCCCCTAGCTGAGCATGTACCTTCACTCAAATTCATTTTGTCCTAAAACTATTGAAAATCAATTAAATAAAAAAAAAAAAGCCGTAAATTGCTCTAGACTGAAAGATTTTACCCTTGCCCTCAAAGATTTTAGAGTGGATGTGCAAAATAACCAAGAAAAATTAATTCAAATCGAAAAAAATATCCCATATGGCAATTGGTTCAAGGAAATTCTTTTTTTTTTTTCAAAACTGGATAAATCCGAATACCAATACACAATTCTCTGAACACAACCCTTTAAATTAAATTCCGCGGAATTTATGCAAAAGCTTATGAAATGTCTGGTGTCGAAAACTATAATTCACTCTGATTTTATTTATTGGATGTATGGACGTGCTTTCATGTGAGCTTGGAGCTTTAAGCTTTCCACTGCGCAGGTTCTGGGCATTGCTACAAAAATAAAGAATGCGATAAAATAGTCTTTAAAGAGAGCTTTTTTCAAGGAACGAATTTCTTTGAAAATTTGGACTAATATCAATTGTGTACATGAAGACTTGTCCTTTTTTTATAAAAAAAATAATAATAATTACACGCGAGTTCCAGTGGAGGATAAGTTCGCAAATATTTTGCGCATGGCGATAGTTGGATTAAACGGACACTTAGTTCTAGATTGAGCTAATCGCGGAGCTGATTTGGCTTATTCGGGAGATATCAAGGTACATATGTACATGAAACCCGTAGACAAAGCGTCAACTAGTTTAACAGCAGCAAACGGCATCCAAATAAAAACATTCGGAACCAAAAAAGAAAATTAGATTTCGCACTGCAACACGAATTGATTTGGACATTTTTTATTGCAGATGTTCACGTTTTAATAATTGGTGCGGATTTTTTTAGCACATTATAAATTGATTATCGATCTGGATGGGTTGACAGTTGGTCGACAAAACAACACTTACAACATTCATTTACCAATATTCACAGTGTCAAAGTAGTCAGTGAATACAATAAATACCACCATTTGCTGAACAACTACAAGAACAATTACTGTATTAATTCTGGTTCCCAAATTTCGTGGATGCGAATTTTAACTAATTGTGGAAATCTTGACTTATCGTTCCATTCTATACACCAACTGCGGTGCATGTCTAGAGTATTTATGGCACGGTCGAGCGTCATGGTGGTAGCCTTCACGGCAAATCAAAATCTCCATAGAATTCTCCCGCTAAAATTCAAGTGGTCGTCTTGTGCACAGATAGAGAACAGACACAAGACCTGATGAGTGTGTCTATCTGTACGAAACCAGAAAACTTTGGAAAAAAATACCAAAAATTTAGGAAATTGAGAGAAAAAATTTCGTCCCAATCGGGATACGAACCTCAGACCTTCAGTCACAAGAGCAGCAACTCTACCTACTGAGCTATAGACGCTTAGAGGTCTCAATGCAAAGATTCCAATGTGACATTTCCGAAATTGAATAACTCGATATTTCTCCCGCTGGGGCTCTTCTCCTCCAAACAGACAAAGTTCCGCGTAGTTCCCATAGAGCTGGTAAGTTCCCATGCCATAAATACTACCGACATGCACCGCAGTTGGTGTATAGAATGGAACGATAAGTCAAGATTTCCACAATTAACTACAAGGAGCTATTAACACTGCCTTAAAATGAAAGCAGTGTTGAAAAAACATTTCATTACATATAGTGACAACAGGTCCATCGGTACAAGCAAATGATCGTTGTTTGACACCAGAGAAATTGAAGGTCGCCAAAGACGAATTTTGATATTTGATTGAAAAGGGAATATGCCGCCCGCCGAGTAGCCAGTGGTGATCGCCATTGCACACGGCTCCTAAGAAATTCAACTCCTGGCAGCCATGCGGTGACTAGGTACAGAGCATTGAACGCCGTAACTCATAGATATCCCATTCCCAACATTCAGACCTTTCGTAATGTTTTGGCAAAAAAGTCACCATTGATTTCGAACGAGCTTACAACCAAATCCTAATAAACCCTGACGATATCCCAAAAACGGCGATAATAACACCATTTGGGTTGTAATGTAGTCACTAGGTGATTTCAGATTGCCAAATGTAGTGGAGAAATTTTTTTTTCGTTTCTTATGTTTTTTTTTGGGGGCTAAGCTTGAATCCGGAGCTTCCCACCAAAATTTCGTTGCGGAACAGGGCCAAAACGAAAAATCTTCAAGAGGTTTTCGATCGTCTCCAGGAACACAGACTAACAATAAAACGTTTGTATTCAAGCCCGAATTATTCCATTTAGTGTCCTTGAAACAGGACACAAGCATCGGATATACAATGCACTCGGCATCCTCTTTGATATGACACCTCACATGCCCACGTTCGATCAAGGTGTGTAATTAGTGTCTTTTTATGTCCTTTTTCAGAGCTTTCCGATCAACTTTTTTCTTAGCAAATTTAATGGTAGAATCTTCAGCTACTATAGATTCTGAAAAGTTATAAAAGTAGTGACAACTTGAATTATTCTTGTAGTTATGACTTTGGAAAGATATACACGGGAAACACGAAAATGTTCCATTTAAGCTCGATTTATTCCGTTGAGGGTCCTTGAAACAGGAAACAAACACCGGAGATGTAATGTACTCGACGTCCCCTTTGATATGATACCCTGCATGCCGACTTCCGGTCAGGGATTAGAGAGTATCCTTTTTTATCCTTTTTGGGACCTTTCCGATCAATTTTTTTTTTAGCAAAATTAGTTTCAGATTCCTGAGAGCCCACTGATTTAAAAACAACAAAAATTAGCCTTACTCTATTTTTTCTATTTGGAGGGCTGAGTTGGGATTATTTTGACTGGTCTATTATAGTACACGCAGAAAAAAAAATCTTCAATCTAACAGTTTTCATATGTAAATTTGAGAAAAAACGTATATAGAATTTAGTCAAAATAACTTGCATTTCATTTGTAAGACGCAAAAATGTTTAATTTTACATTGGCATAAAATGTTATATGTACATGTTCTAGCTGTATTCTCAAAATGTTTGTAATTTGAATTAAAATTATTGCAATGTCATATTGAAAAGCTGCTTTACGTTTAATTAAAAAAAAAAATTTTTTAATTTTTTTTTTTATTTTTATTTTTTTTTTCTTTCTTTTCTTTTTTCTTTTATTTTTTTTAACTATTTTTTTTTACAATATTTTAAAAACTTTATTTTCTCACTTTGCTTCTACTGGGAATCGAACCGGGTACCTATCGTTTCGTAGTCCTACTTCCTACCACCTAAGCTATCTGAGATTACTAGCACTGAGCAACAAAGCGGCGGGCTTATGTACATGTGACGGACACAGCCTTCAAAATGAAACAACTTTAAAACAAAGTTGAACATATTTAAATCGAGGTTTCAGTCAATTTTGAATAGATCATTAAACTATTTGTTTTTAAAATGATTTAATGGCAAATACTGTAGAGTGAGATATTGAAATATTTTGTATTTCAGTATTACATATGACTGCGGAATATCAATGAAAACTTTTCGTGTGTTGAAATAAAAAATGCATACGATTTAGTCTAAAAGAAAATATGTTCGAACAACGTATTATATTATTTAGAAATAAATTAAGTTTGTCAAAGTTACATGTTTCTTGCAATGTTGAAATGAAAAACGTAAATTTTTAGTTTGAAATACGTTTTTTTTCTCAGTGTACAGTATTTAAAGACACAAAACGGCCGTTTACTTAAAAAAAATACGTAATGGCTGAAATTTGCTGGAGATGTTAGAGGACATGTCTTTTATCTAAAACTGAGTTTTCGTATTCGTGGGGGTGGGGGAAGTTGGAGTATATTGCCTAGGTACTTATAGGCGAATTTTGCATTTTTCGTTAATATCATTCTTACTGTTGACCCGACATTAAAGTGATGTATAGAAGTTTTGTTTCTAATCAAATTATCTATCTATATTAATTTCATCAATCAAGTAGTTCCGTTATAGTTACCAGTTAAAGGTGAAAATAGTACCAATAATGGGAATATTTTGCTTTTGCTAACTACAAAACCCTATGCACTATTCGTATAGAAAATACTATTAATACTGTTAAGTACCGGTGAATAGATTATTTGATTGGAAAGGAAACCCCCACCATTTTACTGTAGGGTCAACAATAAGAATAATATTAAGCAAAAACGCAAATTTAACCTATAAGTAAGCAATTTACTATAACAACCCCCTCCCATAAATACGAAAACTCAGATATAGATTTACGACGTATATCTTAACATCTCCACCAAATTTCAGTCATTACGTGTTTTAAAAATAACAGGCGCGACAATCCAGCATTGGACTAAGGCCGCAGGATGTGTTAGTGACATCCTATTTCCAAGATCTTATCTGCTTTTTGTTGAGGTAATGAGATCAGCATCACGCTCAGCAGTGTTATTTATCCCCATAAATGGGTACTCGTTTAACATCTGAGTGAGATCATAGTCCGTCACAAGCTCGTGAGTTCGAAAAACACCATGGAACACGGTGAGATTCGAACTCATGAGCCTGTGCACCGAAGGTGCGCGCACTAACCGCTAGACCAGCCAGACTACCATTACGTGTTTTACTTAAGCCAAATATTCTCATTATTAGTGCTATTTTGCCCGGTCATTATAACGAAACTATTTGGCCTACGATATTGGCTTAGGTACCATTGAATAGACAATTTGATTAGAAACAAAACTTTTATACATCACTTTACTGTAATAATACCAGTAAGAATGATATTAAGGAAAAACGCAAAATTCCCCTATAAGTAGGCAAATTACTATAACTTCCCCCACTCCCACAAATACGAAAACTCAGATTTAGGGCACGTTGCTTAACATCTTCACCAAATTTCAGCCATTACGTATTTTTTTTAAGTAAAATATACCTGATTACTGTACTCTTAGTAAATGCAACACTTTTGGCACATCCACTGAAAAATGCAACACTAATACTTACAGTCGACGCTTCATCAACATATCTTGGAGGATGTCTTTGTCTTCATCAAATGGTCGAGGGCACATTGCAACCATTGGGATTTTTCTCAAAGAAATTATCGGAACGACAACGAGCATGGAGGGCCTATCGTCGAGAATTATTTGCGATTTCTGATTCAAGCATTTCGAAGACCAAATAGAAGGCCGGCAACTCATCGTTTACACCGACCACAAACCAATCATATGCGTTTAAACCTGAAAAGGCAGAGCCAATACAACGACAACCACTAGAATACATACATCAGTCAATATACAGCCGACATCAGACATGTAAAAGAGAGAAAACGTGGTAGCTCTCCTTTTTAAAACCCAAAATACAAACTAAAATTCAAAATAACAACGGTGCATACGACAAAAAAAAAATTAAAAATAAATTGATAGTTATTAGCCATAAACATTGTGATTGTACAACTGACAATAATTATAGCACCTAATTAATGCATTTAAAAGACAAGCGCCGTCAAATCAAGCTCGACTTTTCCCATATAGAGATTTCAAGAAATGTCATCACAAGACACTTTTCTTAGTATGTACTGTGAATATATGCACTCGAAGAAAAACACCTTTTGTATGGGGAAACGGTAAGAAGAAATTTAATAGCATAATAATAATTCTGACGCACTATAGCTAAAGCATATTTTTTATACATAAATGTAGTTTTCTTTAATACGTATATACACATAATTTTTCCTCGCTTTCCCAAACAACATGTCCAAGAGTACATTGTAGTAATAATAGTGGTCGATGAATTCTTTCACCTTTTTCCACACTTTGTACTTTTTTTTATTAAATACTTTTCTTTCACGAGATTCGAAGTCGAGGTAGTGTGTATAGTAGCCAACTTTTTATTATGCGTCTTGTTTGCATGCATGAGTATATTACATCGGAGAAATAAAGACATAAATGTCAAATGCGATTATATGCATGCACTTAGTTTACTAAATGTAAGAAACTACATAAGTACATTTATTTGCAGAATGATGGTTAATTTTATAGCAATTTGTAAGCAGACAAATATAGCAGCTTTTAAGTACATAAGTAGCTTTTATTGTTTACAGATTTATATATATTTGTTATTTGCGGTTTTCGATATTACCGGTAAATGAGGGGTTAATGACACAATGTGTATGGATTGTAAACAGTAGCTTGCTATACACCTTTCGTGAGAATTCAATTTGTTTCATTCAAATCAGACAAAAACGAGACTGAGTTCTAATCGTGCGAATAGCACGATGAGTGTATACCCTATACCCATGTACAGACGTAGAAGGCACCCAAGACCCAAAATAATCAATTGAAAATTTGGGGGGGGGGGGGGGGGGGGTGGAGGGAGAGATAGATGAGTCGGACCTGACACATCTTTATTACCTTGTCAAGGCATCCAACGGCTACCATTTGATACTAATTTGAAGTTTTTCGTTACATTCTATCAAAAGATATGGCTGAATATAACTTTGTAGGGGAAGTAGCGGTAGGGGTAGTTGGACCTACTCCACATTCCACCAACTCAAAGTATATGTCAGAATGAGACATTGATCAAAATTTCAAGTCGATAGCGATATTCTACCGAATGTTATGGCCAAATTAAAATATCAAGGAGGGGTAGTTTGTATGGGAGGTAGGGGAACCCGTGGTCCGATTTAGCCCATTTTCAATACCGTCCAAGATTTTAGCAAAACAAACATTTGACCAAAATTTCAAACCGCTAGCTTCATTATTTCGGGAGTTATCGTGCTAACAGACAGACACACGGACAGACATGGCTTATTCGATTCAGGGACTGACCCTGATCATTTATATATATACTTTGCCATACCTCCGGTAGCTCCTTTGAGGTGTTACATAATATCGGCGGAACAAAAACAATATACCCTATACCATCTTATGGCTATAGGGTATAAAAAATTTCAATTTATACTCTGACGATCAGGTATATCGGTACCATAAATACGCTAAAATATTAAACGACGAAAATGACGCCGTCCTGAGTCCCGTAGAAAAGTTTCGTAATATTTGTCACGTAAAAACGCTATACTAAGTATATTAAATTTTTTTGAAAGTAAAAAGGCTCAATATTGACTAACTATGTTAGTACAACATTGAACCTATCAAAAATGTTCACCTTTTTAGGCAATAATTTAAACGACGAAAATGACGCCGTCCTGAGTCCCGTAGAAAGGTTTTAAACGTTTTGAATTTCTGGAAATCCACTCTGAAAAGCAGATTTAGCGGAAACAGCATATATACTCGTACCAATGGGCGAACGAAGGATGTGAGTATGGTTCCAGTCCCAATACAATGGTAAAATGTTATTACATTGTAACGGTTAAAAATAGAGGGGCCCCGTTGTACAATAATTTTCCCCAAATGAGCCACACTACCTACCATTAAAATATCCTCCAACATGAATGGGACACCCTGTATACTATGCTCGGCGAAATTATTGAAACAACACAAAATACCATCGTTTAGCAGCATTTAAAGCCTTATAACTTTTCAACTAGTATCAAATTGTTGATGTTATTTCTCAGTTTGATTCATTGATATGTTGTTGAAAGAACAAAACAAAGACCATCTTTTAACTCCAACAAATAACGGCAAAAAAGGTATAATATAAAGTGGCAAAATCATTTATACACATCCATTAAATACAGCAATACAGGCAAAATTATTTACACACATCGATACGAGTAATAACTGCATTTGTTAAGTAACGGTTCTAAATTTCCACGGCAAATTGATGCAGTGTGGGACAAAGTGTTGTTTTATTCAGTATTTGAGTATTGAAAGGTGTTCCAGATAGACAAGTTAAAAATATGCCAAGAGCAATAATTAAACTTTCGATAGAAAAAAGGGCGGCCATTGTGGCAGAGTTTGATAGAGGTATTTCAGCAATTAGGCTTAAAAAATGACTGATCCCTGAAACCCATTTATTATCAAGTTTGGAAGTTCAATAAATGCGGAAGTGTGAGAACTAAAAGCGGCAGATGAAGGAAAAGA
Organism: Microchrysa polita; assembly: GCA_949715475.1. NCBI lineage: Eukaryota > Metazoa > Arthropoda > Insecta > Diptera > Stratiomyidae > Microchrysa > Microchrysa polita. Next base: position 79,145,302 of record OX454418.1, on the reverse strand, counting down.
GCTACAACCAGAAAGGATGATTCTAAAATAGCCGGTTCCTTTAAGAGAAACCCTTCTGAAAATATTCAGAACGTACTTGGTAGACCTAAATGGTAGGTTTAGCGAAAGAACCTTGTGAAGAAGGTTAAACGAAAATAAAATAAAAGCTTATGTCGTCCGAAAAAGCCGTACATTACACAGAAAAACAGGCAAGCGAGATTACAATTTGCTAAAGATTACATTTCCAAGCCAACAGAGATTCGGAGGAGCATTCTGTGGATGCGGATGAGACGACTTGCTACTTGGATGGCTCCTATGTACCTACGTAAATTTTACTACGCTGATACAAAAACTAAAACAAAGCAACCCGTCACCCAGCCCATAAAGCATTCTAAGGGTGGAAAAATCAGGATATGGGGTTGCATATCATATAGTGGCGTTGGACCCCTTGTTAGATGCCCCGATAATATGACACAGTCACATTATTTAGAAATTCTGAATGATGTTGGACTATTCGCAGGCTCCAAACTAACTAACTAACTATTTCTTTATGTACCAATCTTCACCAAACTTGACCCAACTGTGTTCATTGTAAAACCTCAAAACATATCTAGGAACGGATGGAATCGGAACATTACGGCATAGAGTTGCCATACAAACAAACACCTGTAAATTAAGTTCTTCTAAGAAAAACTTTTTCCTCTTTAATCCGACCTTAACGAAACTTTGCCCAAATGTGTAGTAAAGCCTCAAAACATATCTAGGAATGGATTGACTTGGAACATTACATGATAGGGCTGTCATACATTGCAATACATGCAATTTGCAACAAAAAAAGAGTTTTTGAATCTTAACCAAAATTCATTTAAGTGTGTTCCAGGATTAGCCTCAACGCACCCAGGAACATATGGAATCGGAACACGTCATAGGGTTGCGGTGGAAATTCTTTCACAAAAGAAGCTTAAATTTTATTCAAATTCAAGTTTCGGCCGCGGCCGAAATTAGCCTCGGTCTCGTTGATATTTTAATTAGACCAAAGTAGCTTTTGAATGTCCTTATAGAATATTTAAAGTGCGCCAGATTCGAGTCATATGCCCCTACCGCCCCCCCCCCCTCCCCCTCCTCCCTACAAAATAAAACTTGAAATTGTACATTTCAGGCTTTGCGTGCGTTATAGGTACACTCATTGTGCTATTCGTACGATTAGAACCTGGTCTCGTTTTAAATTAAAATTGAATAGACAGACCGACTTCGAAAAGCGACGTGTATTTTTTGAGGTTGCGAACATGATTTCACGATGCCATTTATTCGGCAGTAAAAATCCATTTGGAATCAGAAAGTATTTTTCAAATAATAAGTTTAAAATGCAAATACACTTTAACTCTAAGGCTTCATGCACACGACGCGAAAACGGCTCGAGAGCTCGACACATCGGAATGCATTGGCTCTTATGGGAAGCTCACGACAGCGAGAGCCGTGCCGCTGTCAAATCACAACTAGCGAGACGTGTTTTCACATATCGTGCACCACAATCCGCAAATTCACGGCTCGCGAGCCGTGTTTTGACTGTGCACGGCTCTCGCTTGCTGTCGCTCGTCATGAGCTTCCCATAAGAGCTAATGCATTTCGATGTGTCGAGCTTGCGAGCCGTTTTCGCGTCGTGTGCATGAAGCCTTATAGTTTAACAGGCCATTACGCTCAACACTTTTATATAGGTAAAAACCAATCGACATACGAGTAAAATCCAATGAAGGCTACATACAATATTTAAAAAAATGCTTGTTAAAAATCTTTCGCTTAATTTTCCGTTAAAAAAAAAAATAATGTTCCTTTTTATAGTTTTGCTCAAAAGTATTTAAAAACGAGACCGAGGCTAATTTCGGGCGCGGCCGAAATTTGAATACCCGTCACATTTGAATGAAACTTAAACTCCTTTTGTGTTAAAAATTTCTACCGCAGCCCTATATGACGTGTTGCGATTCCATCTGTTCCTGGATACGTTGGGGTTAATCCAGGAACACACTTGGATGTATTTTGGTTAAGATTCAAAAAGAAAAAAGTTGTTCTTACAAGAACCTAATATTTGGGAGTTGGTTTGTATGACAGCCCTATGATGTAATGTTCCGATTCCATCCATTCCTAAATATCTTCTGAGGCTTTACTAGCCTAAGGTGACCAGATTCCCGAAGGCCCAATACTGTACACATTCCGGAATTCGGTTTTCAGGCAAAGCCTCAATCGTACTATTTTATTATTTGTTATCATTCGCTTAATGTTATCAAAACAGCAAGATCCCGATGTGATCGCATTAAGCGGCGTCAACTGTATGTCACGAGGCTGCCACCATGATGGATGCCATAAAACGACCACATATTCTCCATCGTTTCATAAGTGATATTTTCCTAAACGGAATACAGCAAGAATAGTAGCCTTTATTCTGTAATAATGAAGTAATTTTTTTTAGCTGTGCGAAGGGAAGGCAAAAGCAGCACGACGCGGGCACCGAATACTCGATCGTACTTTCCATAGTTGCTGCTTCGTCCATATACCATGGCCCACGAGCCCTTCTATAATAATTGTACAGAAAAAAAGTTTTTGGCGTTGTAGACGTGGCACTGTCTGCTTCCGATGATAGCGGAGCAATTAAGTAATCGTGCGTGCTATTGTGCTCGTCCAGCCTCGTCAAGCGATAAAATTGAATTCGACACAGGAACAGTGGGACAGGAGGCATATTATTCATTGGGGCAACGGCGAAACTAGTGTCTACAATTAGCAACATGATTCTAATAATGTCATAACTTCTGAAGCCCAGCTAAATCCTGGCTACGTCCTTGCAAGGTTCTGTTGGTACTAAACAGGACCCAGAAAAGATCTCCAACTTCTAATTGTTCTCATTGACAAAACATCATCAGCATGTGAAGTGCAAATGTATGTTCTAACACGCAAAGTTATAACAGGGCATGGGAGAAGTGTAGCCAGGATCTCGTTTAAAAGGGGCAAACCCAACAATGAACCCGGAATTTTTTTAGGGTTAGGAATAGGTATTTAATTCAAATGTACGACAAAGATTAGGACTTTTTGCCAGTTAAATTGTCGTTTTTTTTTAAAACCATATTTCAAGAAAGGACAATTTATAATCCAATTTGTTTCAATACGGATTCGATTTCCGCTTTCTAGACAGTCGATACTCAGTGATTTTTCAACTTTTGAATTTCAGTGTTCGAAACTGCAGTCTCAGCAGCATTGTAGGAATATGATGGCTCTTTCCCTATCTATGACTATCCGTGACCCTGAGACAAATGATGAAACTGTTTATTTGAAGTACGAAAATTACACCTCCTTGTACCTACCTATTTAAAAGTTTCGTTTTGTTTATTACAATAGGTAAATTAATACCTCATTGCGCAGACAATTGTTAAGCGGATGGCGACCCTCTGGGGATTTATCGCTACTTTATTGGATTTAGTCGAAATATAGGGGAAATCCTTGCAGAGTCCTTTAGTTTGCATTTTGTTTTTCCTAAAGAGGTTGATAGGGGGATCGGATGGAGTACAGTTATTTTTCCATCGTTTTGTGAAAAATTCAAATCGCATCTTTACATGGCTGTTAATTCTGAACCTTGGCACTTATAGATGCTTGAAATTTTTACCTAATACGGGCAGTGCGGTCCTCTATATGGCTGTTAAATTTCAAAATTTTCCGCTCCAAAATTTCCGAATTAGGGACAATTTTCGATTGATACGATTGAACTCCCGAACGCAGATAGGTAGGACCTTGAAATTTGGAGACAATGTGAGCGGTGAGCGCCAAGTATAGCTCTACACCTCCAAGTGTGAGGTAGAGCCTTGAAATTTTCACAAGTCTGCCAATTTTCAAATTTATTGGACAAATTTTATAGAGTTTTCGATTAGAAAAGACGAAATTGCGATTTTGGTAGCTGTAACTGTCGAACGCAGATAGGGGACCCTAAAATATGGAGAAATTAAAGTAAATGTAGTCCCTAGGTTGTGGAGCTACCTGGCGCTTACATTTAGGTACATTAAATTTCAGAACGATTAACTAAAGAGTTCCGAAATTATCGAAAATGAACATTTGCCACATGAAAGTGAGATTACCGTGCTAATAACACCTAACAGACTGACTACAGGCCTCACCGAGGAAGTTATTATTCAGTCATTTAGGTTTCTTTGGTGTGGCGTTGGGAATGCTGTTCATTTATTAATGCTGTACGACAAGTCAAAATGCTGTACTCTACAGCAAAATGCTGTACGTCTGGGTGAAGTTTGGTTAAGATTGGTACATAAAGAAAAAAGTTTTTCTTAGAAAAACCTAATTTTCAGGGGCAGCCCCATGACCCCATGGTCCGATTCCATTCGTTCCGACATATATACAGCGTACACTAAAAAGAAACTTGTGTACAAATTTTCAGCCCGATAGCTTCAAAACTGAGGGACTAGTTTGCGTTGCAACAGATGGACAGACAGACAAACGGACAGACAGACAGACGGACATGGCTCATTCGATTTCTCTCGTCACGATGATCAATAATATATATACTTTATATAGTCGGAGGTGCTTCCTTCTGTGCGTTGCAAACTTCATGACAAAGTTAATATACCCTTTCACATAGTGGCGGGTATAATGATACTCTGGTACTAATTCTAAAAGAAGCTGCTATAGGAACTAATTCTTATAGTATACTTCTAGAAAGATGTCATGCTTATAAACGCATTAAAAGTTTTTTCGTAAGATTCTTGGAGAGGCGTATAATTCACGATTATAAGATTCCTAAAGAATCTTATAAGAGAACATTATGTTCTTATAAGAGTCTTCTAAGATGTGTTAGTGACATTCAATTTCCAAGATCTTAACAGTTTTTCAAGATAACTCGTGAGTTCGAAAAATACCATAAGCTGAATTGATTCACGATGAGACTCGAACCCACGACTCTGTGCACCGAAGGTGTGCCCACAAAACCAACTACCTTCGAGTGTGTTACAAGAAGAAAAATGTTAGTTGGCACAGCGACTGATAATAATGCCTCTAAGGGCTCCATTACACAGTCATGTTTATATTATAATATGTATGTCATATGCCTAAGCCTACTCAATTCATTCAGTATAAATTTTTAGACGTGCAGTAACCGAAATCAAGTAGGCTTAAGGATATGATAATATCTATTATAATATATATTACCAATATATGACTGTGTAATAGCGCCCTAAGGCAACACGCACACTAAAGGCATATTGCAGCGTAGCGTAGCGTAAAACCTGTCACCCAATACAAGCGCTTGTATTGGGCGATATGTTCTACGCTACGCTACGCCTTTAGTCTGCGCGCGGCCTAAAGGAGGCAACACATACAAATCACAGTTTTTGAATTTTGGTAGAATACTTACAAATGTCATTAGTTTCAAATGTAAATTTCATTGAAACAATCAACTCAAAAATTCTTGTGAAAGACGAACGAACTCAGAACTAGACACGTATGGTCTTACAACACAATTGCGTAAACAGAAAATGTAGGTTTATTCTTGTGTTTAATTTTTTGTATTTTTGTAACTATTGCAAGAATTATGTACATTGATTTTTTATTCGTTTATAACATTTTTTTTTATTTTATGTTTTGGGTTCCCTTCCAATTCCAATAAATTAATTTAAATTTCCCACGAATTACCGCACCCATCCATTGCGCGCGCACACGATCATCACGAAAAGGTCCATTATTTCCCAAAGATGGATTCTTTTCTCACCAGGATGACGCAGCAGTTAATAGTCACCTGTGAAAAAACATGTCGACCTATTATTGTGAACAATTTATAATAAAATTGCAATCACTTGACCTTCCCGACGTGGCCGTCATCGATCGCTAGGCTAGATCTTGCTTCTACTATTATGATACATTACACTATGTATGCAATGCAACACTGACACTGCATTACTGCAGTGCATAGTCTATGATCGAATTATAATGACTTGAAATTGTAGATAAAAGTATCTGGCTCTGTGGGCTGGATATATTAAGTTCTACTCGAAACCTTTGCCTGCCGTTACCATCGGATCTCAGAACTAAGTTGTTTTAGCTTGAGCGCAAGCGTTGGAGTTGCACTCACTTTTTTTTATCCCCATTTGCCGTTTTATTGTTTATAAGGCGATCGTGCTATGGCGATAACAACGTGACATCGTCAACCATCGTCGCCACCATCAAAACACCATATCGAATCGACACAATATAAAGTCAAACAACCTGCAGCATTCCAATACAGAATGAGAATACACATTCATACTATATGTGTGACACATAACGACTTAACTTTAAGTTTAAAACAATTGTTCGGAATTGTGATGTTATTTTTCCTTGTTGTTATACGCCTCACCTTCCAATTAAATGAAGCTGCTGAAATCCGAAATAAAGTCGCGCGGAGACAAAATACATGACTCGAACAAAAACAATAACCTTTTGATAGCAATCAGAAGACCTCGCAAAGGGTCTAGTAAGGTGGAATAGAATGAAGTCAGTTACTGTGCAGGTTTGATGCGGAGTTAGATACAAGGTGCTGATTATTCACTTGTAGGTGGATTCTTATTACAATTTTGAACAACTCTATTGAATTGTGCTAATGAAAAGTGTTTAGGCGACATTTTAGAATCTACGGAAAAGGCATGGTTAGATTGAAAAAGGACTATAGACTACAGGCAGTTCTATTTTAAATGTATTATAAGATATCTGGCATATAAACAACCTACTGGGTAGCCGGCCTTACGTTACGAAACGACCAGAGGCGTAGATAGCTTTTCGGAGAGGGGGGGGGGACCATTTTTCAAGATTATTTATACTTTTACAGTTATCAAATGTTAAACTTCAGAATAACAATTTCTGTATTTATTACCTACACTTCAAATTATCTGCAAATTTTGAGCAAATTTTGGTGAAAATTGGATATTACGAAAAAAAACTAAGTCCTGAAAATATTGCATAGTTAATTTTGTCTTTTTTACTATGGTGAGTAAATCCACAGTACTGTGATCAAAGCTTTAAATTGGGTTAGATAAGTGGTTCCGAAACTTTTCGGAGTTATGGAACTCCTAGCGTCGCTTTTCTGGCCGGAACAGCTCAAAACAGAGATTAAAATAAATCACAGTTATATGTCCAGAACGGTTCTATACAAAATCCAAAAAGACCAAATCCAAAAAAATTTAAAAATCCACAAAGTAAAAATCCACAAAGACATAATTCACAAAGACAAAATCCATAAAGTCTTAATTCACAAAGTCAAAATCCAAAAAGACGAAATCCATAAATTCAATTTTACATCAGTTTGCTTATCACAATTGAATATTGAGAATATTTATGTAGGTACTTTATTACGTTAACTAGACAATTACCAAATCCCGGAGCATATGCGCTTTACCTGAAGACACGGAAAAGGATTCATCCGTGGCATATACGATTTAGCCGATGACACGGAGAGGAATGCACCGGACCATAAGCGCTGCAGGTAAAGACAGAGACACCTAAGTCGCATATGCTCCGGGTGCATCCTTCTCCGTGTCTTCAGGTAAAGCGCATATGCTCCGGGGTTTGGTAATTGTCATATTCATACAAAAATTTATGGATTTTGTCTTGATGGATTTTGACTTCATGGATTTTGTATTTATGGATTTTGTCTTTATGGATTATGACTTTTGAATTTTGACTTGTGGATTTTGACTTTGTGGATTTTGTATACAACCCGTCCAGAAAAGGGAAATTGTGGAGACGAGAGCTCGTATATGTGGATAAAGTACAGCTTTTGTGTTTTTAAATCGAAACTTTCCGATAATTCGTGAGTAGACAATTCTAAAATGTTTAAACTTGTAGGACACCAAAGCAAAGGCAGCATTAAACTTGAGCATCGACAAATCCGTGCAAACGTATGTTAAATCGGCGAAATCGGCAAAAGATATTTGGCATAACCTCAAAGAGACATTCGAGGATAGTGGAGCCGGCCGTAAAGTAACTTTATTTCGCCAGATGATAAACACCAAGCTGAGCGAATGTGAGACAATGGAGTCGTATGTCGGCCGAATTGTTTCTACGGCGCAGACACTGAGTGATGTGGATTTCGTGATACCAGATGAGATTTTGGCAGTTACACTTCTAAGTGGTCTAACAAGTGATTATCAGCCTATGGTTATCGCTATGGAAAGTACGGGTAAGAAACTGACAGCAGATAGTGTAAAAACCAAGTTGCTACAAGAACCCGTAACGATTGCCGCATCGGACGAAGAAAAGGCATTATTTGTCAAAATGGGTAAATCATTTACCAAAAGAGGCCTCATATGCTATACATGTCGGCAAAAGGGTCATAAGTCATTTAATTGCCCCAAAAAATCCGATAGTAAGAATCCGAAGAAAACCGATGTTTATAACCGAAAAAGTGCCGTGTTTTTAAATGGTAGATACAGTCAGAACGACTGGTACATCGACTCGGGGGCGACGAGGCATATGACAATGAGACAAGACTGGATGCGTAAGACGGTGAAATGTGCTTTATCAACGATTCGAGCAGCGAACGATGAAGAGATGATAGTGAGCGGCTGTGGAACGGTGATTTTTGATGCGAACGTCAATGGAAACCATCAAGCAATAGAATTTCAGAATGTACTGTGTGTACCGAAATTGTCAGCCAACTTGCTTTCGGTAAGTGAGATCACTAATAAAGGAAAAAGTGTTCTTTTCACTTCATCAGGTTGTGTGATAAAAGACTCTAATGGCGTGCTGCTTGGAACTGGATCATTGATTGACGGCTTATATCGAATCGATGGCAGGAGTGATTGCGTATTGGCTGCGATTTCATCAGATCACTCAGCAGAGCTATGGCATCGACGGCGACGTTTAGGTCATGTGAATCCAAGTTACATGAAAAAGATGATGGAAGGAGGCGTCGATGGTATGTATTTCGATGCAAATAAAATGGATATGTCGTGTATAACATGCTGCAAAAGAAAACAATCTCGGAAGCCATTTCCGAAGTCGGGGTCAAGAGCAGGTCAATTTGGAGGTTATTCATGCGGATCTTGCTGGTCGAATGGAGTGCCCGTCTATTGGAGGCAGCTACTACTGCCTAGTGTTTGTAGATGACTTTAGCCGAAGAACTTTTGTGTACTTATTGAAGCATAAAAATGAGACATTTAATAAATTCTGTTCTTTTAAGCGTCTAGTTGAAAACCAAACTGGTTTAAAAATAAAGAAGTTCCGAAGTGACAATGGGACGGAATTCACGTCGAGCCAATTTAAAACTTTCCTTGACAAGCATGGTATTCAACATCAAAGCTCCATACCTCATACACCGCAGCAAAACGGATTAGCTGAGCGCACGATTCGGACATTAACCGAAAAGGCAAGATGTATGTTGCAGGATGCGAATTTACCAAAGCGTTATTGGGCGGAAGCGATGAGTACAGCGGCATATATAAAGAATCATACGACCTCAACGATTTTGGGACATAAGTCACCAATAGAAATTTGGAATGGAAAGAAGCCGAATATAAGCCATTTTAAAGTATTCGGATCAGTTGCGATGGCTATGATTCCAAAAGGAAAAAGGCAGAAGTTCGACGCAAAATCTAGGGAGTTAATTTTTGTCGGTTACTGCGAGGATGAGAAGGGTTATCGTCTCATAGATCGGCGAACCAACAAAATAATTGCGTGTCGAGATGTCACTGTTATAGAACATGACAATGAATTTGTCAAGTCGGTCTGCGATGACTGATTGTAGCGTTAACGAGTTAAATAGTTTCATAATTGAAAACTCGTTGGACGAAAATGGCGTGCAGCATGGCCAGAACAATGTTGCAAAACTTGATGGGCAAAATAGTAAAGATGCGGTTGGCGTGCAGCATGGCCAGAATAATGTTGCAGAACTTGATGGGGAAAATAGTAAAGATGCGGTTGGCGTGCAACTTGGCCAAAACAATGTTGCAACAATCGATGTTAGAGAGACTTTAGATTCAAGTGGCGTGCAGCATGGCCAAGACAATGCTGCTTATAACGATTTGATAGCTGATTCATCAACAGAAGATTTTGAAGACGCGGATGATGACCATACATATGTTCCTGAATCCGATACTATAGATGCGAGCCAAGAGGATTCACCAGTCAATGGCAGCGAGGCTAAAGCCATTCGAAGTTCGAAACGCGAAACCAAACCGGTTCAACGATATGAGGCGTCGCATTTTGTTAACGAAGGCCATAATGGAGAGCCAAATGACCCTAATGAAGCTCTCAGTGGTTCCGACAAAGTTCAATGGAAAAATGCAATGGATGAGGAGCATCGATCGTTAATAGAGAATCGAACATGGGAGCTAGTGGTTCTTCCAGAAGGCTGCAAAGCGATCAATTGCAAGTGGGTTTCTAAACAAAAACTCGACTCTGATGGCAATATCGCACGATTCAAGGCCAGGCTTGTCGCCAAAGGCTGCAGTCAGAGACCAGGTATTGACTTTGAAGAAACTTATTCGCCCGTGGTTCGGTATTCGTCGATTAGGCTATTGATGGCGTTGGCCGTGAAATTGAATCTTACTATTGAGCAAATGGACGTAGAAACGGCATTTCTTCATGGAGACATCAACGAAGCCATCTATATGAAGCAACCGGAAGGATACGACGATGGAAGCGGACGTGTTTGCAAGCTACGGAAATCGCTCTATGGACTGAAGCAAGCCAGCCGTCAGTGGAACCAAAAAATTAACGAAGTTTTGATTAAAGCGGGATTCCTACGTTGCAAAACTGATTCATGCATCTACGTACGTCGGAAAGGAACATCAATCGTAGTTGTTGCAGTCTACGTCGATGATTTGTTGATCCTTTACAACAATGCATTGTGGAAGGATCAACTGAAAGGTATTCTGACAAGTAGTTTCAGAATGAAAGACCTAGGGAAGGCGTCGAATTACGTATCGATTACGATCAACGCAAAGGAATTATCAGACTCGATCAACGAAAATACGCTGAACAGATCTTACGCAAGTTTAACATGTTCGACTGTGATCCTGTGAAATTGCCGAGTGACCCGAACCAAAAACTGACAAGGGAAATGTCACCGAACACTGAAGCCGAAATCAAAGAAATGAATACAGTCCCCTACCAGGAAGCTGTTGGTAGCATTCTCTATTTGGCGCAGTGTACGCGACCAGATATTTCGTTCGCGGTAACTAATGTGAGCCAATTCAATAAAAATCCTGGACTAGCACATTGGAAAGCAGTTAAACGCATTCTACGTTACATCAAAGGTACGTTACACTACAAGTGAATTTTTGCCAGGAACAGCAAATTCGAAAATTTGTGTGCGTTTACCGATGTTGATTGGGCTTCTAGTTGCTGTGATAGGAAGTCGTGCAGTGGATATATCTTTCTATGGCAAGGCGGACCTGTGTCATGGCTATGCAAGAAACAACCTACAGTGGCTTTAAGTACCGCTGAAGCAAAGTATATGGCACTTTCGGCAGCGTGTCAGGAAGCATATTGGCTGAACCAATTGAAACACGAGATACTTGGAGGTAAAAATGAAATTCTTCAAATATATTGTGATAATAAAGGCGCTATCGACTTGGCGCAAAACGGAGTATACAGCCCAAAAACCAAACATATTGACATTCGTCACCATTTTATTAGAGATTTTGTGCATAAAGGCATTGTAAAAATTTCCAAAATAAGTACTGATAAAATGATAGCAGATAATCTCACTAAAGCTGTTCCAATTGATAAACATAGATTTTGTACTTTTGAAGTGGGTTTAAGCTTTTAATTAATTTTTATTTGATTAATTTGTAGATTAAAGCCGAAATGAATTTGTATATTTTTTTGAATTTTACGTTATGACCCATCAAACAAGTGGGAATATTGTGAATATTCGATGTGTCAAAACCAGATGTAATTGTCAACTTTGACTTCTCTTTCACTTCCGAATAAACCGTCTTACGAACAACACGTATCGATTCTGCGTTTTAATTACTGCGGCACAACAACTTACAAACATTTTTTCGTATGGATTGTTTGTTTTTTGTTGTCAAAAGCTCTTCCTGCATTTTTCCTATTTTCGGATATCTTTGCGAAACCCCTGAGAGGTCTTCACGGAACCCTAGGGTACCGCGGAAATACGATTGTTTGTTATTTTTTTTTTCGAATTACTGCCTGCATAAGACTGCATATATTTCAATTCTGGAAACTTCTACAATTTTTTTATAGAAGATTTATTTTAAAAAAATAACCATGGTTATAGCTTTGAGAGTTCTCCGTATTAAATTCAATAAAATTGAAAACAACTAGAGAAATTCAAGACTTGCTTTACCCGGCTATATACGATAAAACCTTTCGTCAAATTTTAACTTAAAAAAAGCAAGAAGAATGATAACCTCAAACAATAAAGGATGCTCAAAAATTGGAAGCAGTTTTGCAGCGTTTTCTCTTCAATCGCATTACCTTTCCACTCTCTTATGTACTGTACTGTATATGTAGAAACATTGTTAATTGCATCCGGCATCTAATTTTCAATCAGTACTGTCATTTAATTTTTCTAGCAGTATTTGTAGATTACTTCAGTAGGGCTTACCTGTGCAAAACTCCAGATCCAATGTGAATAAGTAGATGATCGTAAAGCCCAGTGCTGTAGTGTTTCTATTCTATCGATACGCTTCTATAATACAACTGAAATTTGAGGAAGTGCTTAATTTTCTATTTCAGTTCTGAAAATGGTTTCATATTTTTATGAAATACTTCACACGTTGAATAATTCGTCTAAAGTAATAATAACAAATGTGTGATCGAAGGGAGGAGGGATTGATCCTCTTCATCCCCCCCCCCTTATCTACGCCACTGGAAACGACGTACTACATTGTTGAATATACTAGTCCAAAGGCAGTTCTGCCAAAATACATTATCATTTTCATTATATTTCTGGTACATACTTAGACTGTTCCATAAAATCTTCTAAATAAATTTGTCAAATCACTCGATTTTCTACAAAAGCATGGGTTCTAAAATCACTTCCATATACAGGAAATATAACAAACTTAATTCGAGTATAAGAAGTACGCTTTGCTATGTTTATGGAGAGATTGTGCAAATGTAAATATATTATATGTTTGCTGTCGATTTTTACTTTTTTTTCTATTTGTTTTGAGTGAAAGATAAAAAAGTTTATTTCATATTTTAGTTTAGTCTTGTTCAAGCATCAGACTTAGTGTATACAGTCCTATACATGTATATATATACAGTAGACGCTCGAAAATTAGAAAAAAAAAACAATTTCGACCAATTCTAATAACTGAGATTTTCTAATTTCCAATCGTTCTCAAACAGAGCCGAAAGAGTGTTTAGTGAATTATTGTAAAAATAGTTGCCCTAAAGTTTTATGCAAATTCATTTATTTATTCATTTCCTTTGATTAGAGCATATGTTCAAAAGCCTATTTCAACAGGACTGCAATACAGACTGAGAAACGAAATACAGTGCTGAATTCAATAATCGACTGACTTCCTAAAAGTTTAGAGCGGCCAGTGTATACGTAATTCGCTTATTCTAATTTCCAAGCTATTCTAATTTCTACATGTTCTAATTTCCGAGCGGCTACTGTATCAGTAAAACAGAAGGCCAAATGAATTATGTGCTATTATCGCGCTTTTTATTATATCTAACATAAAATAAAAACTATAACAACACGAAGAATAAGTTCCACAAAACATAAAATGTGAAATATGTACAACAATGTTTTCGAGTATTATGATTCAGCTATACAATATAAAGTGATTTTCTTATGGAAATTATTATCTATGACATACATGTGGTCTCTTAAGAAAAAAAAGCTAAGATAAAATCAGCTGGAAATTAATAAGCACAAAATTGGATTGGCTTTGGGGAAACACTATATGACACAATTGACAAATTGACCGTTTTCAGTACAGAATAGGACAGTTGCAGTAAAGGTGGAAATTTTGCGGCGAGACTATGTATTACAAAAAAATATGTATTTACAAAAAAAAAAATAATTTTCACCCATTTGCCACCCCTCCCCTATTAACCCATGGCGCAAATTAGTGTAATTTTTTACTGCGTATATTGGGCAGTGTATTCAACAATTTGGCATACAAATTTCTTTTTTTTATGTTAGGGTCGAAGGCCGCGCACAGACTAAAGGCGTATTGGAGCGTAGCGTAGCGAATACCTGGTTTTACGATACGCTACGCTCCAATACGCCTTTAGTCTGCGCGCGGCCTAAAGCTATCTGTACTATACTATTAGTGATAATTAGAACCGCTATCAGCTCTTTTTGCAAATTTTGATGTGTGTGGTGTCGTCCATTTAAAAACTGTCTATACTGTCCTGAGCGAAGTAATTCTAGCACGGGTGCGGTTTATCGTGACTTAATAATTTCCTGCGACATCGATGGTTTTAAATATCCGTTCTCTATTGACTCCGTATATCGCAGGCATCGACCAATGAAATTGTCCCCGAAACGCAAAGGCAAGACACGAAGCATTAAAGGAAGGAGCGCCATTTAAAGGTAAAGCAAATACTTTAAATAGGTTAATTAGACGTAAGAAACGTAAGCATCTTGACGAGCAGTTGATGCAAATAAACCAAAGGCTAGCTAGTAGGAACAGTAGACAAGCGTACAGGCTGATTAATTCAATTAAAAGTGGATACCAGCCCAGGACCAGCCTCTGTAAGGATAAGGATGGCAATATAATTAGCGACACCGATAGCGTTGATAAACGCTGGGCCTCACATTTTGAAGAGCTCCTTAATGTTCAACCGAACAACCCCACACAAGAAGCGCTGGAGCTGACGGCTGAAACAGGCCCTCCCGTTCAACCCCCAACAGTAGAAGAAGTTGATCTCGTCATGCAATCACTAAAACATAATAAAGCCCCGGGCGCTGACGAGATTCCAGCTGAACTGCTGAAGCATGGTGGGGAGAGCCTTGTTAAAGCTATACACACACTTATCGTTAAAATATGGAACGACGAAATAGTCCCGGAAGATTGGCGCAAAAGTATAATTTGCCCAATCCACAAAAAAAGGATAAGTTAAAATGTGACAGAGGCATCTCATTAGCTTGTACGACTTATCAAGATTTTATCTAAGATTCTGGAAAATAGAATTAATCCGTACACAGAAGAAATCAAGGCGGCCTTAGACCTGGTCGTTCGACGACAGATCAGCTTTTTACAGTGAAGCTTTTACTCCAGAAGTGCTGGGAATACAACATTGACGTATACCAAATATTTGTTAACTCCAAGCAGGCATACGACAGTATCGATCGAAGCGTACTGTACAACATTCTGCTGCATTTTGGTATACCGGCTAAGCTAGTGCGACTCATAAGGATGATGATGACTAATACCGTCTCGCAGGTCAGAGTTCAGAACAGACTCACTGACCTATTTGAAACTCGTACTGGACTCAAGCAAGGCGACGGGCTGGCGCCGACGCTCTTCAACCTGGCTCTGGAGTATGTAATCCGAGCCATGAATTTGGACAGCAGCGGAACGCTACTCATTAAGTCGACTCAACCAGTAGCGTACGCCGACGACATCAACATCATGTCTCGAAGATTCGGTGATGCAGAAATCTTCCTGCATAATCTCAATAACGCCGCCAAAGAAGTTGGACTACATATCAATGAATCTAAAACCAAGGTCATGATGCAATCAAAAACTAGAACGCCAGTAAATTCAAGCATCACAGTGGGGGACCTCAATATAGAATATGTAGACAACTTCACTTACCTGGGTTGCAATTTGTCAAAGGACGCCAACGAAACAGATGAGATAAAGCGACGGATACAACTAGCTAATAAGTGTTACTTTGCGGTCCTCCAAATTATGAATTCGAAGCTGGTGCACAGGAACACGAAGCTCCACGTGTATAAAACCATCATCCGACCTGTGCTATGCTATGGCTGCGAGGCATGGACCCTAACCCAAAACTCTGAACACCTGTTGGACACATTCGAGCGAAAGGTTCTCTGAAGAATCTTCGGGGCCGTTCGTGAACGAGGTGAATGGCGCATCCGGTACAACCTTGAGTTGTATCAGCTGTATGATGAGCTACAGGTGTCGAAGATCGTGAAATTGCAGCAACTGCAATGGGCGGGACATGTACAAAGGATGAACGATGATCGCATGCCCAAAAAGGTGATGAACGCGCAACGAGTGGACGGAGCCAGATTGCGTGGACGACCGAGAGTCCGATGGGAGCATTCTGTATGTGAGGACGCCCACCAGATGCTAGGCTTTCGGAACTGGAGGACAAGGTCGCGTGACCGCGACAATTGGAGGTCTTCAATCCAGGCGGCCAAGGCCCGACGTCGGGCTATCGTGCGATAAAGAAGTAGTGTATATTAAGATAATTACAGTCGAGAACGCGTAACTGCAAAACGCTTAAGTGCAAAAAACGCATTTCTGCAAGATTTTTGAAAGCCCCATGATTTTTCACATGGTTTTCATATAAAATTGTCGCGATAAGTGCAAAACGCATAAGTGCAAATTTCGCTTAAGTGCAATGAAAATGTATGAAAGGTGAAGCATACGCACACGTAAACTGCAACGGATAAGTGTTAAGTTACGATTTTCGACGTCGCTCATTCGTCTTACACTGAAGAATACAATTGTGTTTTTTTTTCTCGCGAATATTGATGCGATTTTCTTCTGAAGATGCTGTGCACTTAAGAGTTAAAAAATGCAAACCACTGTAAATTTAACAAGCAAACTAAAATCGAAACGCGCAAATGCTAGTGCCTAACGGATGTATAAAACATGATACATACTATGAGTGGCAAATTTATTGACACAAAGATACCATTAAAACTAGGGGGCTTCGCTCGCCAACCCCCGGGGGCCGAGGCTAATTTCGGGCCTGGCCGAAATTCGGATACCCTTCGCTCTCTTCGGAAAATGTTATTGCGGTTGCGGGAGCATTACCCCACAGTACGATTCCATTCGTTTTTAATTTTTTGTTGCATTGGTAAAGTCACATTATTTCAAGGTTTTGTGAAATTGGTGCAAAAATGTTTCTTAGAAGAACCAAAATGGGGGTTTGGTTTGTATACGATCCCATGGTCAGATTTGATCAATTCATAGATATGTATTGTGTCATCAAGAGAAACACGTTTGTGTGTAATTTGGTTGAAATTGGTGCACAAATAAAAAAGTTTTTCTTAGAAGAACCTAATTTGGGGGGTTTGGTTTGTATGGCAGCCCCATGACCCCATTATCCGATTTGATCCATTCTTAGATATGTTTTGTGTCATCAAGAGAAACACATTTGTGTGAAATTTGGTTGAAATTGGTGCACAAATAAAAAGGAACCTAATTTGGGGTGTTAGGTTTGTATGGCAGCCCCATGACCCCATGGTCCGATTTGATCCATTCTTACATATGTTTTGTGCTATCTATAGAAACATATTTGTGTGAAATTTTGTTGAAATTGGTACACAAATAAAAGTTTTTCTTAGAAGAACCTAATTTGAGTAGTTGGGTTTGTATGGCAGCCCCATGACCCTATTGTCCGATTTTACCGATTCAAACATACAAACTGCCTGCAGCAAAAAGAAGTACTTGAACAAAATTTCAGCTTCATAGCTTTTAAATTGGCGGAGTAAAACGCGTCGCAACAGACAGACAGACAGACGGACAGACGGACATCGCCCAATCGACTCCCCAAGTCATGCTGATCATATATGTATACTTTTTATATGGTCGGAAATGCTTCCTTCAATGCGTTACAAACTTCATGACAAAGTTAATATACCCTTTCACTCTATGAGCGAAGGGTATAATAACTACATTCGATCTAGTAAAACAAATACAAGCAAGAGTGGTAAATCATTATTTGCCTATACCTATTTGTTGCTTATTTTTCACTTCTTGAAGAGAAAAATGGAAATATTGTTCAAGTTTACTTTGGTTTTGAATCCTTCAGATTTCAGTATCTGCGGCACCAAAATTAGATCATCATTGATGATGGTAATTCATTGACTTAATTGGAAATTAGGGCAATTTCCGCCACGATTTTGACATTGAATCAATTACATTAATTATAACTGCGTTCTGATTTATTGAACTTTGCTTGGCTATTAACTTAATAGTTTTTGCCCATTTCATATAATGTACAAACATCTTGGACATTTTTTAAATTAAAATTAAAACGATATTTGATTGCATTGATTTTTTTTTACTAAATCACTTATACTGAAATATCTTTCTTTTCCAATCAATTTACTGAACCATCTTCATGGAAAAGTCAAAATTTTACACTTATCCGGTTACTATGATCACGCTAAAAGGGATTGAGACTTCGATTGTTTCAGGCTAACATTAATAAAATGCCATAATGATCATTTGAGGAATCTGGGAGGTCTATTTCGAGGGTTTCTGCTTTATTTCTATCGAAAAGTTTTAATCTGGAATTTGCAGAATGCGTTTCTTTCCAAGGAGAAGCAGTTACATCCGTGCAGAGAACATGTCTCAATATCATTGATGGCTTTGAAATTTTCTTTCTAGTTAACCGTAATCTAGCTTAGTTGTTGTTGTCTGTCTTATACTGGACGACGTATATTAGACCAGGCAGAATAAGGAAAATAGCTGCAAAAAATCATATAGTTCTAATTCTTTCAGGAATGCATAGGAGCGGGTCTCATGACTAACGTGTAAAAAGTCCCAACGATTTCGAGCGCCGCCGGGGGCAGGAGGAGGGTTAAAAGGTCCTTTTTTTTTGGTTTTTTGCTTAAAACTTCAAAACTATCAATTGTATGCAAAAATTATATGAGACAAAGTGAAAGAAGACAAAATTCCCTATAAAATAGTATAATGCACTTTATATCTATCTTTAACCGTTTCCGAGATATTACATGCTCATTTAACAATCGCTGGACGAGCGGTAGGGTTATATGAATTTATTAGGTGATTTAAAATTTATATGGGAATTCGCCGTTTTGTAATTCGGGTCTATAAAAAAATGTAACGACTATTAGGTCAGCCGCGGACAAAATTAGTCGTCATCATAAATGTCATCATTTTGTGATGGTGCACTGTTCTTACACGATCCGTGGCATGAACCACAGATAGGCGAACAATAAATTCCACTTTTGCGACATCCACACCTTGAACCACATCCGGTGCCACAACTGCAAAATATGGAGTTTAACACATTATCTGGAGCTATTGGTGCACTTGTTTTCACGGGGCATAGTAATCCGTCTTCATCTCGACACCAACCCCAATGTTCGGGGTTAAGTGAGTGGTTACCAAGCCATTGTTGTACCTGAAAATAGACTCTAAATGCATGCTGTTGTGCTGCTGATGTGGTTGGTGGGAGTAACGATAGGTTAGCTTTCACCTTGCTTGTTGACCTTATGAATGACATATATCGATGATTATCCAAATCATGTTCAGCAGGTGGGGCGTGATATATAACTAGGAACATCCGCTCCCCAGCTTTGGATACATCCTTTAGTGTTGAATTGGGGTCGTAGAAAACTTTAGCAATCGTTTTCATATCATTTGGAGATCGCTTGAAGCATTTGAGGATAGTCGATTTGCTTTTGCTGTAAATGGCGGATGTGGTATCACATCCTGTAAAACTGTGAATGAACAGAATGGATCCACTATAATCAAGTAGTTGAAGCTGTTCGGTGCAGTACATCTTGTCCTGCACTTTTCCTCGTCCAGGTTTCAGGAAAAACACATTTCTATCTGGTGGCGCCAATGCTATGAGTAGAACGAGAAGGTCAACATCTTCCCCAACAATCACTACACTCCGAGAATCAGTAGCCTTCCTTAAACCACATTCAACAATATCACCATCAGCATCTCCTTTAGCAATACTCACCTGTATCCCTTTCGAAATAAGTGTCTTTGCCAACATCTTAATCAGCTTCGATTTGTTATTACGATTAAGAAGGAAGATGTCCTGTTGAATAGTAGCCACCGTATTGCCATCGAAGCTTATATCGACTGATATTTTTGACGATTCTCTTCGTTTCTGTTCAGTACGTTTAGTGGAGTTATTGTCTTCATACCCATCGAAAACTACAGCAGAGAGAAGCCTCATCAATTACTGGAAAACAGGCCTTAAGATCGACATCACTGTCGCACAAAGGAAATGCATCGTACAATGCAGACTTTTTATTTTTCCGCATTAAACCATCAGTAAAAAGAGTCAGTGGAAATGGAGATAACTCATACTTTAACAGTTCAGCTACATCCTGATCTCCTTTTTTACTGATGAGTGTCCGCTGAAAAATTATTAGAGGGTCAACTGCTATTGTTTCGTTATTCAGCTTAATCGTACTGCTCATAGCGGCCAAAGGGAGCACTTTATTCTTTTTGGATTGCCTAATGTCTGCAAAGCTTGTTCCGTGGAAAGTTGTCATTGTGTTAGCTCCGATTTCTGCTGCTTTATAACATCAACGTGTTGCTCTTCACTCTCGAATTGAAGATCAGCAAACCGTTCTAGCGACGAACAGATCGAAGTAGATGTGCGGGCTCCTGCAATCCACTTTGCAAGTACAGTGTCACTTAAACCTCTCCCTCGTGTAAGGCCTCCTTCGCTTTTCATGTCGTACATCAGCGTCTGCTCTATTGTCATGTCTGACCATACTCCTGCCCAACATGACCCACTTCTATTTACGCTGAAGTATCCAGAATCCATGTACTCTTTTTTAATACCTGGATGGCGATCTGTTAATGACAGCATATCCTGTACATAGAGCTGAGTACACTTTGCATAATGGAAATGGCCACTGGCATGGAAATATGGTATCATCTGTTGGGCACAGAACAAATGTCCTTCCCAATCCCCAGATCGTTGTGCATCGATGAATTTTTTCATTAACGTGACCATATTGAAATATTGCACCCATAAAGCTGCTGTCGGTCCATTGTTTTTCAAATGTAAAAGCGCTTTGTTTAATTTTGTTTGAACGTTGATAAGGTAGGCACTTGATTTTATTTTTTGTGGTGTCCAATCTGCCTAGGAGCGAAAACGCAGGATAGTAAGTCCTTCAATCCACTCCCGGCCATTGTTTGACCAATACACCCCAAAAAAGACATGAGCATGTGAAAACCTCCGAGCACACAACACACTGCGTTGTATGGAAATGCCCACATTATATGGAATTGAATTTTCGTTTATTTTGCATAGATCTGTCATATTTGGCTTGGTTACGCCATCACCTGTAATTGAGAAAATCAATTCGCAATTTCAAACAAAAATGCAATTCAATATAATGTGAAATCTTTCTGGCAATAGTTTCTGTGTGTTATATATCTAATAAGACCAACGATTAGATAAAATGTACGAGTAATCGACACAAATGTTAGTAAGAAACATGCGATAATGAAGATTTTTTCAAAAAGTTTTGATTTTGCGGGCTAATATCTCAGAAACTATTAAGGAGAGGTATACATTATACCCTTCGCTTATTAAGCGTAAAGGGTATATTAACTTTGTCATGAAGTTTGTAACGCATTGAAGGAAGCATCTCCGACCATATAAAATATGTATATATATGATCAGCGTGACGAGCTGAGTCGATTGGACGATGTCCGTCTGTCCGTCTGTCCGTCTGTCTGTCTGTCTGTCTGTTGCGACGCGTTTTGCTCGGCCAGTTTAAAAGCTATGGAGCTGAAATTTTGCACACATGCTTCTTTTTGTTGCAGGCAGTTTGTATGTTTGAATCGCTAAAATCCGCCAAGGGGGTCGTGGGGCTGTCATACAAACCTACCCCCCAAATTTAGGTTCTTCTTAGAAAAACTTTTTTATTTATGCACGAATTTCAATCAAATTTCACACAAATGTGCTTTAATTGGTAACACACAATATATGTCAAAATCGACCAAATCGGACAATGGGGTCGTGGGGCTGCCATACACACCTAGTCTCCAAATTATGTTCTTCTAAGAAAAACTTTTTATTTTCTTATCGATTTCAATCAAATTTCGCACAAATGTGTTTCTAGTAATACCACAAAACATATGTCAAAATGGACCAAATCGGACCATGGGGTCCTGGGGCTGTCATAGAAACCTTGCTCCCCAAATTAAGTTCTTCTAAGAAATTTTTTTTATTTATACACCAATTTCGACCAAACTTCACACAAAAGTGTTTCTATTGATGACACAAAACATATGTATAAATAGATGGAGTCGGACCATGTGGTCATGGGGCTACCATACAAGCCTAGCCCCCCAAATAAAATTTTTCTAAGAAAAACGTTTTTATTTGCACACCAATTTCAATCAAACCTCAGAAAATTATATTTTTATTGATGCCACATAACAAACGTGAAATCGGACTATGGGGTCGTGGGGCTGCCATACAAACTTGACCCCCAAAATTAGGTTCTTCTAAAAAATACTTTTTTATTTGGACACAAATTTCAACTAAACCTCATGGAAATGTATTTTTAGTGATGGTACAAAACATATAAAAAAATGAATTATATCGAACCATGGGGTCATGGGGCTGGCATATAAACCCAACCCCCAAATTAGGTTCTTCGAAGAAAACCTTTTTGATTTGTCCACCAATCTGAACCAAATGTGTTTTAATTGATGCCACAAACATACGTAAAAATTGATGGGAAGGCCATAGGGCTGCCCTACAACCCCCTTCCCCCTCTTTTTGGTTCTTATAAGAAACCCACGTCCCGCTTCGCCCAATAAATCTTCGCCACGGCACTTATGAGAAAATTCAAAAGCATGGAAGCGGGGAGGACTGAACACTAGTCATAGGTGCGCCCGAAAAAAACTTTTAGACCGAGGGGAGCGAAGGGTATCCAAATTTCGGCCGCGCCCGAAATTAGCCTCGTTTTTATATATCATTTGATAGCAAATTTTGTCTTCTTTCACTTTGTCTTATATGGTTTTTGCGTAAATTTGACAGTTTTCGAGTTTTAAGCGGAAAACTAAAAAAAGGGACCTTTTAACCCTTCTCCTGACTCCGGCGGCGCTCGAAATCTTTGGGACTTTTTGCAGGATGTTCAGGGGACCTTCCTCTATGCATTTCTGAAACATTTGGGACTATATGATTTTTTGCATCTATTTCAGCTATTCTGGCTTATTCTGCCTGGGCTATATGTCTTTTTGTTGTTGTTGTTGGTTAGCCTCCTTTGTGAGAATCTTTTAATAATCCTGTTCTTCAGCTCTACCAGTATATTAGATGCCTAATTTTTTTGTTCTTCGTGCAACGGAACCATATTTTTCATATCTTTTCTTCTTTCACACTCCTAAAACATTGAATATTATGTTCTCCCTGTTATAGTTGTCGTTTTTTTTTCAATTATGTGGTATCTCCAAGATTAATACTATGGAATTAAAAGGCGACAAAAAGTACGTTTTTTAGTCATCCCGTGTAACCAAAAAAAAACCCACTTAAAAAGAAAATATTCCAATGTGCCAATAAATTTACCACTCATAGTGTGGGGAAACCAATGTAATTAAGTAAAACTGGAACGCTGAGAGCCATTTAGATATTATGTTTGAAGAGAGCAATTTACTAAATGATTAAGAACTACTTAGCCTAACATACACCTTTTGCACGCTTAATATCCTTGAATCCGAAATTATGTTCTTTTTTCTGAATACTATGTCCGAAAACGGATAAGTGAAAAAAAAAAACGGTTAAGTGCAATTTTTCTTGCTGCCGAAGACAATTGCGCACTTATCCGTTCTCGACTGTATATGTATGTATTTAAAAATGGCATTAACTCATTTTCGTCAAAAATGAACTTGTACCCCTTTCAAATAAAACGGCTCAATTGTACATCAAGTTCTGTCCAAATTCAAAAATTGATTGGCTGCGGTATGGGGCATTTTTATAAAGACATAAAATATCCATAATCACAGTGGGACTCAAACCCGTGAACCGGCAATTCAGAGGTATAGTGCACCCACTGAATGTCTATTTTGAATGTCAGGTGGCCTTTGTTGCTGGCTGGCGTTTTTGGAGAGGGTCAGATGACAACTGTCGACGATGGAGAAAAAGTCGTTTGAAAGTTTTCTGTTCGGGAAGTATCTAGCGGAATGAAGAACGAATGGTTTTGGATGGTGGAAAAAAAGATTAAGGACCTCCTCCTTGAAATGAAAGTCCTAAGGTCTTATAGCTAAAAGCAGGACCGATTACCATTTTTTTTAAATAGAGGAATTAAAAGCCGGGACTGGATTTTGACCCGCGGGTCGTGTGTTGAACAAATCTGTCTTAAACTTAGTGAATGGGATTAATCAATTTTTTTTAAATTTGACTTACCTGAATAACACCAGGCAGGCCATACAACTGGAGCTTCTGTATCAACTTCCCTCATTGTACATACGTATTTCTCCACAAGGCGATTCACTCAATACGGAATGCCCTTTGCCACTATACACATTAACACTTTGTTTATTTTTTTATCACTCTATCAAAATTTCTTCTTCTTTTTTGGGTTCAATTCTCAACCCGTCGTCACTGGTGCTGTGTTCACTGTTGCTGTCGTCTACGATCGCGGATACGTCTCATTCAAAAAGTAAACATTCTGGTCACGAACTTCTTAGAAAACTCGAAAAAGATCTCATACGAAGGTAAAAGATACACACTTGGCACATGTATTGGGATGACGAAACGAAAAAAATATAGCCGGCAAGTATCGATGAAATCAATTCACTAGTAAAACACAATTAATTCATAATTCTTTTCCGGTTGAGATTTGGGAATTTAAACGGATATTTTCACACAGTATTTTCACGATTTTCCGACAATTTTCCACATTCAAAAAAAACGTTCACCTCTAATCACACTACCGCCAAGTCAAGCCGCAGTCCGAATGCAATAGTCCGTCCAAATGTAACGCACTTTAGCGTACACTCGACACTCACTCTTAACTTAGATTGCGAGTGACCTGCAAGTCGCGTTGCCATGAACTTCGGATCCAAAATAAAAGAAAAAAAAACGAAAACAAAAATCTCTAATAAAAAATACAACAACTGACTAAACGTCGAGCAAATGAATAAAATCAACTCACGTACGAGTATGCTCAGCACACATTGGAAAAATTCGAAATTTATAAAAGATACACACGAATCGCGGCGCGGCAGAGCACTTGTAGTTACTCACAATGGGCCACCACACAACTTGAGAAAAACCACGGACGAACTCGAATCGTATCGGAGCCAAGAAAAAATAGCACAGGGGACGAACACGAACGTTGCGGCCAGCACTCTTGTCTATCGCAACGAGCAAATACGCTTGAGTTCACGTCAGGTTACTCGTGTCAGAGTTCAAGATACGTTGCCTGGCGTCGTTCTCGTCTCCACCACCGTCTTTTCGTACGTCTGAAAGACGTTCAACGGACTGCTCCGTCCTACTCTCCCGGGGTGCTACTATACAGTTGGAAGCCGGCTACACCAGCCCAGCCAAGATATTTTATTTAACAATAAATATTGCATTCGTATACTATTGCTGACCGTTTTATCGTTGCATTGCGTTTCAAATGACGATTTCGACCGTTGGTTTCGGGCATAAATTGTGGTTGGTGCTGATTGTATTGACCACTGCTGAAACGGAGGACGCCCTCGATCGCCAACCTGAAGTACAAAGCAAAAGAAGAAATTTGTTAAAAACAATTCAAAAGTATCTAAGATCTAGAAAAAACCTTCAAAATATTAAAAAATGTCTAGACCACGACAAGAGGACTGAGCTGAGAGTAAGAGGAAAGTCGTCATCAAGTCGACCGCTGGCACGCAAAACAATTGGAGCTTGGCCTCTGTACGGCCGCCTGAGCTGAGATCTGGAGCCACTCCAACATAAATTCAGGGGGCGGCGAACAAACAAGCAAGCAAAAAAAAATGCTTTTATTTACACAAGATCTCATTGACATGATCACGTTGCATGGGCGACGACATAAGCCAGCGCGAATAGCTGGGGGAGAGAACTTGACAAACCGCTCGAAATCAAGAAGAGGGCGAACGATCTGTGGTCTCGGTCACAAGCAGTGATAACTGACGCTGCAAAGTCCCATGCCCCGGGGTAGGAGGAACAAATGGGGACAAGTTCGATCGGTTATGTCGTTGAAAATCCACTACAAAAGACACATCCAGATACAGATATCGAACTGCGCGACATTAAAATAAGTTTTCTGCACAGAGTACAGAGAAGAAAACGTGGTTGCTCTGGTCGCGTTTCTGCTGTTTGCGGTCAAATGAGATAGAACACGAACCGGGTGGCATATAGAGGAGGCAATAATAGCGCGACACATTCGTCGACCACATGACCCATTCAAATGAATCTTCTGCGCTCCCCATTTTGCTGAAAAAGCCATGTCGTGATGTGAACGACACCCAGAAATACTAGAGCGCGACATGGAAGACACCAGGTTGGGATAGTTCCACACACTGTATCTAGTATTTGCACCCGTGTGTATTTTTAGATACAAAAAATATGCTGCTGGGCTGCCCACTTTGGTTAGCATGATGATCAGTTCAGCCATTGGCGAATGGCCTAGCCGAGACCGAACAGTCAGTACTGTAAATACAACAATAAAGGCGATACCGAAGTAGCAGCCAACACAAGGCACCGGGAGCACATAAGGTCATAAGGTCTACGCCAATGTGCGTGACGAAGTGCATTTTCAGATGCTGGTTGAGATGGTGGTAGTGGCTCGCGATCTTTTGTATTTTCAATTTACATCCCATACGGAAATAGCAGGAATGTTTATAGTCATGATAATGACGAGGGCAGGACTTCATACATATGTACTACAACATATGAGAACATTTAATTTAGGGCTCTAGTCACAAGAAGATACTTAAATCTGGAAAACCCAAGGGCCAGATAACTCGATCGATTTGACAAAATAGTCGAAGTATCGACTATGCCAAGATCTAGAAGGGTGCTCTTGACGGCCGTGCAAAGAAAATCCGAGGGGAAGGGCTACCTAACATCAAGACACTCTGGAGAGTCATTGTCCGGACCTGATGAGTATTGATAATGACCCACTGATTAGCTCTAGACCTCCAGTTTCCGTTCAGACGGACTGGTCGCCGCCCCATATTTCTTGGCATGACAGCAGCGACATTTAAAATCACGCATACATAGTACCCGTAAAAATAAGATTGCAAGGGAATCTTGCCAAAGCAGCAGGGACTCATCAGGGACCATTTAGTAAACCATTTGATTGCTGCGAACCACTAAACTGGTAAAATAAAAAATAAATTTTCAAATCCTCTACATTTCCATAGACTTCTTTGAATAAGGAAACAAGGGCATAGGAACATGCTCATTTATTACTTTAAGTCAGTTTTAGGTATGATTATACTGGATAAAGTAATTTATTTTGATAAAGCCTTAAAACTTTCATAAAAAAACGGGATGACACTGGTTGTGGTCCGTCGGACACGAATGAGGTAGCTATTGAAGGTCTATTGAAGAAAAAAATGTCATTTTTTTTTGAACCGATAGAATTGAGAATTGTGGATCTTACATCAGAAATCATCAGAAGCAACTCTAATTGAAAACGAACCTAAGAAAGACGATAAGCACAAAATTGTGACATTGGACTGCAATAACAGAAAATTAAGCTGGTTAAGGTTGATAAGAACGTTCCGAAAATTTTCTCTAATAGAAAAGGGCCCAGAGCCAGTTTTTTTTAGCTTTTATTATAGTAATAGGAGACGGAAGCAATCGGTAGGTTGGGAGGGACGTATTAAGGTGCTAGTAAGCAGAATCTATAAGTTTTCCATTTTTGGGAGGCGGAGGAAAATTCAAAGTAGGTTGAACAAGTCTCGCTTAGGATACGATGCAAATAATTCCTGAAAAAATTACAAGTCGTATCGCTTAGTTGACGAAGTAATGGAGTGATGCAATCAAATAGTTGCTCTAAGGTAATTTGAAACAGTTCAGTGAAAATTGATTATTTCTTCACTGAGTAGTTGACCACTTCAAATTGCTCAGAAACCACTAGAGATCCGCGGACCACCGCTTAAGAACCGGTGCTGTAGAAGCTGCTTTTGCTTGTACCGCTTCAGGCTTAGCAGTAGTACAATAAGCATGTATACATAAATACTGAAAGGAAAAGGCATATTAGGACGCACTTGGTGCCGAAGTTTTACCCAGGATGTCTCCGGTGTGAGGGCCTACAAGTTACCAAGAAATATTCACCAGGGAAAATGACACGACATACACACTACACTATGTATACTTTATTGTCGTGCACGGAGGCCTTAAAACAGGGGTGTCCAACCTAATTTTTACGCTGGCCACATTGTTGGTTTGAAAAGTCCCGACAAATAATATTGTGGAAGTTGTGAAGCATTGAATATTTTGAAGGAATGTGGTTTGTAAAAAAAGCACTTCCTACTTGTTGCCGGAACACCAATTTGTTGTTTTTCTTTCTTTTTTGCCTAATCATTTGTGCATGATGGTGCTAAAATAAATGTCCACTTCTTTCAAAGCCTCTCGCGGGCAATGTAAAATATTTTCGTTGGCCGGATTGTGGCACGCGGTGGACCGTACGTTGGACAAGCTTGCCTTAGGCTTAGAACGTGGACCTGGGCAGTGATATCTTTATTGTTTTTTTTTGTTGGACGGGGCTGTGAAATGTATGAAAGAAAGAAGTAAGCAGGCCAATTTCATGTGGTTGCTTCTCAGCACGATTCGCCCGACTTAGACACGCCTATGTACTAAAACACAGCCCAAGGCCCCTACTGGACCCGTTGAACCCTTCCGTTGCGCTTAGGCGCTGTTTTATCTGCGATTGATGCAGGATTTCGCGAAGCGTAGCACATTCCTAAGAGGTTGTGAGAACGCCTCGCTTCCGTCGATGAAGCAATCCGCAAGATACCTCATCCTTGACATTGAAAAGGCAGGGCAGCTGCATATGAAATGCAATGCTGTTTCTTCTTCGCACTGGCTACACATAGCCGATAGTATCACCTGAATTTTGTGTAGGTTGTAATTTAGAGAGCCATGACCTGTCACTAGATCCGTGGGGGTCTTTATGTCCCCTTTCCTGAAATTGAGCAGGAACAACGCCACGTGTCGCATATGAGTGTGGTGATGAAGGCTATAGTCTGTCGGCAGGAATCTATGTTCTCCGGCATGGATCGCAGCCGATTCCCTTTTTAGGGTAAGCATGATCACGGATGATAGTATGCCAAAAGCTGGCTCCAGACCTAGCATGTGTGAGCTAGAGCCTTGTCCGGCGAGCTCATCGGCCATCTCGTTCCCAGTGATGTTTGAGTGTCCGGGCCGTAGCCCGTTTAGTCTCCCCAGCCTTAGAAGCGCTTGAAGACAATTCCATACCAGCTGGCTTGATGTTTCTGAAGAGTTCAGCGTCTTTGAGGCAGCTTCGAGTGCTGGGGACGCGCCAATTGTACCGCATACACTCATGGGTTGCCCCTATAATCGCGTAAATTTCTGCTTGAAAGATCGATGTGATGCACCCAAGAGACTGGTTCAGCTGAATTCTTGGTTGAGCCGAGAAGATCCCCGAACCAGCCCTGCTATCCATCACTGATCCATCAGTGTAGATAATTATATCATCTCCAGCGAAGTCAGAGTGGCCTCCAAAGAACCATTCTGTCAGTGGGGTTTACTTGGTATGTCTTATCGAAGACGTATTTTGAAATTATCCTGTCCGAAGGCATTAGCGCCAGAGGATGTTTTTGAAGTCATTTCGTAAATGACGCATGACCGTGGAATATTGTTATCTTCCAGGTGTCCATGTTTACAAGACGGTAAGCTTCGACCGTTGGCCTCCTCTGGTAAACATAACCAAGGCAGTCTCCTCGGCGTTTACTGATAGCCCATTTTCCATCTGTCGATTAGCCGTAGTGTCGATTGCATTCGGTCACAGATTGTGTCCACAAGTTTGCCTTTGACTATTACAGCAAGGTCGTCTGCATAAGCTTCTGTTATTATCTAAAGTCTGGAGTAGAGTGTCCATCACAAGGAGCCAAATCAGAGGAGAGAGAACTCCGCCCTGGTACACTCTGCTTCGATGGTTTTTGATTCAACTGTTATATATCATCAAAGGGTCGATTCCATGCTCGATTTCCGCATCACAGATGCTGGTGAATGAGGCGTTATCGAACGGCCCTTGGATGTCGATGCGAATGTACCCAGTGCAAACTCTTTCTGAGACAGACTCATCTCGAGCTCGCTGACGAGTTCATGAAGAGCAGTTTCTGTCGATTTACCTACCTGGTAAGCATGTTGCCTGCTGTTCAGCGGCCGTCTGGGAAGGCATACATCCCTAATATACCTGTCTACCAGTCTTTCGACCCCTTTTAGGAGGCATGATGTCAGACTGATTGACCGAAAACTCTTAGCTTCAGCATAGGAGGATTTACCTGTCTTAGGGATAAACACCACATTCACGTTCCGCTAGGTTGTTGGAATGTAGGCATACACTAGGTATGTCCAATATATATTCCTTAAATGTAGACCAAGAAATTCCATTCCCTCTTTCAGGAGAGTAGGAAAGATCCCGTCAGGCCATAGGGATTTGAAGTGTTCGAACGTGTTTAGCACCCACTTAACCCGTTCTAAGAGTGCTGTCATACTTGGCATCGATCACCAGCAACACTTTTTTAAACCATAACTCCCTTTCAACCAGCCGGGCCTAGAGCTGCACAAGTTTCCTGCTCAATGCAGTTTAACCATTACACAGTAGTCTAGACCGGGTCGCTCGCTCTCGACGCCTTCTCAGAAGTTCGAACCCCGGCCCGTTTCGTTATTTCTCCCTTTTCACGGCCCTAGAGAAAGTTAAGATGGTCCAGAAAGAAGAAGAAAGTTTACCTCATTGTTGACAACGATATAGGATGAGCTTATTGGCTGGTGAGCACCTTGTCGTACCACCACGTCGCGTCTTTACCCGTGGACTTCAACCATTCATTAATTTTTCGGTGGGCACTTCGTCATCCTTCGATTATTAGACTTTTTCTACGACAACAAACGAGAACTGTTTTCTGTCGAATGCCTGTTGTTACACCAAATAGCTATAGCTATAAAGCCGCGGGCAGATGTACTATATTTTCATAAAAATATGTTATCAAGAGACGCGGAAGCGTCTCGCCCGCCAAAGAAATAAAAACAGGCAGAAACAAGTAAGATTATCAGACGAAACTTAGTTTACTGATTGACAGGGCTACAGCCATCCAGGCAACTTTTAAAAATTGGTTTTTTTTGCCAAAATAGTCAGCACATCAAAATCTAGTACGTATACTATCAAATTCTTCAATCGGTACAATAACAGGAGAGATTTATGCAATAAACGGAATTTGTTTTCTCTGAAAGACTTAAGCCAGTAACCCGATTTTAGAATGCAGTCGTTGAAAGACTAGCTTCTAGAGCCTCTCCCTTGTTGGGATTTTTTTAAATTGGCTTCCAGCAAACAACACTGCAAAATATTCCTGCGCATTTATCCATTCGGATTGAAGTGATATCAATTCTTGTTTGCAGCTGATGCATTTTTCATTGACTGACTTTATTGATGCTAGTTTGACAGGCACACACATCATTCGCAAAGCGACAAAAGGGAGCATTAATTTGCGAGACAAAAATGTTAAACAAGACATCTAGTGTCATTACAAAGTAACGACTAACCTGTAAAAGTGAGTCCGCCACCAAGTTGAGAAATCTGCATAATGATATACCCCTTTCGTATACCGTGGGTCTACCGTACAGAACGCGTATTTTCGACCTTTTTTCTACTACTTTTTGAAAATTTAAAAAAAAAACGTTCTCCCAGAAAGATTTTCAGTATTGCTAAGCAACCAGAAAGGGTGCAATTCGCCTACACGCCTTCAGTACCCGTTTTCAGTTTTTTTTTGTTCAAACCACTATAAATCGGCGTTCATATGTTGTTTTCGGCTCGAGTATCGGTATTTAGTATTGGGGTAAAAGCGATTTTCGTCTATACTAAAAAAAACTAAGAAAACCCGGTTTACGGCTAAAAAAAACGGAATATCGATATTTTAAATGTTTGGACCGCTATTGATTTAAAATTAGGTTGAAACCAATATATGTATTGCTGCTGCAGAAGTTCAGCACTGCACTTGCAGCGTTACGAGTACGACCGACCAAAAACATCTTTATTGCTAATACGTAGAGTCCGGCAGGGCATATCCCAAAAGTTCAGTTTAATTTTGCACCGGCTGATGACGGTGGCCATCTCATACTTAAAAGTAGGTGCTAACTTCGTCAGTTCACATGAAATCCACGCAAATATGTACTGCCAAAATTTTGATGATCGTGAAATCGAAATTGCTTGGTGGTACATACTCACTTCACATGAAAGTCTCCACACCGGTTTTTGACATTTCGCCAGTGAAAATAATGCAGTTGCACTTTATTTCACAACGAAAAGATGTCATCGACAAACAATCAGAACGCGAGTGAACATTTATCTTACATTTAGTGAATAAAAAACAAGTCTCCACGGCACCGTTTTCACGGGAGACATATATGCAAATTTTTCGCTCGGTGAACTCAGTAAATACCTTTACGATCGTGATAAATGAAACCAGACACTAAACAAAAATGGAATTTCCTGCTGGGTTTAAAAAAAAGTATCTCTCCATCAACTCAAGCATACTCGATAATTTGACTGTTCGTTCGTCTTTCCTAGCCAACTTCTGCTAATTTTTGTGTCTGACCGGGAAGTGTAGTACGAATAATGTATATGCATGTACAGAATATTATGTGAGATAAAGATTTTTGTCTACACACTCACTCATATGGTATTATGCCCTGCGACCACTGACACAAATACTAGAGGCGATCTAGCCTTAGCCATCGAGCTCCTTTTATTTATAACTTTTCCACACGATCGTCTAAGTGGGCTTTTTGGATTTTACAACGATAAAATATTGACGAGTTGATAGTTTGTAGTTGTGTTGTGATAGTTTGACTAAACCGGCTGCTACTAAATTCGCCCCCAAAGTAAAGCGATGACCTCGTGCACAACGAACGTTTCGAGGTTCTTTCATCTCCTATAAAGTTGGCACTTCAGTACAACTTTTATTAGCACTAAAGTGCAATGCGTACTGTACTAATACTAACCGTGTAGTACACATATCGGGTAAACGCCAAAATAATCATGAACCGCACTTAATGAACGATTGCTTCTTAAGAAATCCAATCCACACACATTTCAAACTGGTGCGTCGCGCAGCATCTCTTATATGAGTCTTGTCTTGAATATGGTGTCGCCGTCACCGCGACGAGTATTATTGAGTGTCCATGAGGTTTATCAAAAATGACCTTTTTTCGGTGGACCTTTCAACTGGACCTTTCACATTCACATTCGAGTTGTTGTCGCGGCTTGGAACATGGGGAGCAGAGAATTGAATGGAACAAAAATGAGGAATTTTTTCCGGCCTTTTTTTATTTTAACACATACACACACTTGATATGGAGTAGAGTAGAAGATTGTGCGGACTGCCGATTTTATATCTCAGCTATTTTATTTTTTATTTTGCTTATTTATGCTTATGCTGATCAAAGCATTTGGAAAAGATCATGTTTTGGTGTCACAAAGAGAATTGCATGCATCAAAAATTCCAAGTCTACGAGAGTAAGCGCTTCAGGGGTTATTAAAATGATAATTGACAATAACGATCATGAGAAAATGGAGCTATATTCAAATCTCTAGGTATGTCAAACTTTTCGAAAGATTATATCAAATTTTAAATAAATTTCCTGGGAGTTATAACTGGGTCAGTGTGAATCTGCAACTTAAATTTATGAATGAGTTAAGTAAGCTAATTGTTCAGGCCATTTACGTAATAGGTGAAGGTACAACTTGATTCGGTCGGTATACCCCTCGCTCTATGAGTGAAAGGGTATACATACATCCTAACTTTGTGATGAAGTTTGGCGAGCTGTACAAACAAACCCAATCCTCCAATTTGGTTCTTTTAAGAAAATTGTTTGTTGCATCAATCTGTCTTTATGGAAATTACAAAAAAAAATATATGTAAAAACCAATGGAAGCGTACTTAAGGGCTATGGGGCTACTCCCCAAAATAAAATTTTCTGCAATAAATGTTTCTATTTGTTAATTTATTCCAACCAAGCCTTCACACACAGATTGTTTTATACTTTTATACTTCACAAAACTTATGTGAAAACAGAAAGAAAAGTAAGTGGGGGGAGTTAAACAGAAGCCATAGGGACGATGGAGGAACTATTAGCCTAAGGAGAGTGAAGGGTATCCAAATTTCGTCGGTGCCCGAAATTAGCCTCTGTCGGGTTTTATTTTAGTTGTGTTTCAATTAAAGTTTTAATCTAATATTGTGTCAAGATTGAACGTTTTTTTTTAATTGAGCTTCAATGAGCTAAAAAAAAGTGGGGAAGAAGAATTGCAGTATAGGACATACTTTTAAGAAGAATGTACGAGTAAGTCAAGACGGATACTTCTGTAACGGGTGGAAATAAATAAATAAATAATAATAAATAATAATATGAAGGACTCTAATTAACCAAGAAAGATGTGACATGTGATTGTGAGTACATATTTGTGAAAATAACTAAATCGAGTTTAGCAGCCGACAACGTAAGGGTTAACTTATATAACTGTTTTTACTTCCCTGATAATGCAATAGGTTCACGTACAACTGTATATTCACTTCAAGATATGCGCATTATTTGCGCGGTAAATGCAAACAGGTATGCAGGTACTGATTTTCACCCGGTGGAGGTGCATTCTGGATAGCCAGCTCAAAACTACACCGTCTATAAAACCTTTATTTATCTAGTTTCTAGTCCTTTCAAAGTCGATGAGCTCGCATAGGGTGTCAAGTACAGATGAGACGAGAACGAGTTCTAATCGTGCGAATAGCACGATGAGGGTATACCCTATACCCATGTACAGACCTAGAAGGCACGCAAAACCCAAAATATTCAATTTCATATTTTTTGTAGGGGAGGGAGAGGTAGATGGGTCGGGCCTGGCACATCTTTTTATCTTATCAAAGCATCCAACGGCTACCATTTGATACTAATTTGAAATTTTTCGCGACATTCTATCAAAAGATATGGCTGAATATAACTTTGTAGGGGAGGTAGGGATAGTCGGACCTACTCCACTTGCCATCAACTCAAAGTACATGTCAGAATGAGACATTGATCAAAATTTCAAGTCGATAGCGATATTCTACCAAAAGTTATGGCCGAATTAAAATATCAAGGAGGGGTAATTTGTATGGGAGGCAGGGGAACCGATGGTCCGCTTTGGCTCATTTTCAATACCGTCCAAGATTTTAGCAAAACAAACATTTGACCAAAATTTCAAACCGCTAGCTTCATTATTTCGGGAGTTATCGTGCTAACAGACAGACACACGGACAGACAGACATGGCTTATATATATACTAAGCTGACCAGACGTACAGCGTTTTGCTGTACAGTACAGCATTTTCACCTGTCGTACAGCATTAGTAAACGTACAGCAAAATGTACAGCATTCCCAATACCACACGAAGAAACCTGAATTACTACAAAAGCACCTCGGTAAGGCCTGTTATCAGTCTTGTCTGTTTTAACGGTGTTTTTAGCCACTTGACAAGCGTTTATTTTCGATAGCACGGGAACTCTTTGGTCGATCGTTCTGAAGTTTAACACACTTGTAGAGCTACTGGGCGCTCACATATCCTCCATACTTTAAAGTTCTACCTACCAGCGTTCGACAGTTACAGCCGCCCAAATCGCACTTTTGTCTTTTCTAATTGAAAATTTTCCATAAAATGTGTGCAATAAATTTTCAATTTGATAGACTTGTGGTGCACGCTAACCATATTTGGTGAAAATATCAAGGCTCTAGCTGTCAAGGTTCAGAAGTTACAACCGTTCACAGATGCAAGGTGTTAAGTTTGACTGATGTGCAATCGATATCAAGCTAGATAATCGCACTTGCATTTTTGGCAATCGTTCATTTTCGATAATTCGGGAAAACTTTGACCGATCTTTCGAAATTGGCACAATTGTAGTTTTGTAGAGCTATTTGGTGCCCACATTTCTTCCAAACTTCAAGGTCCTACTCATTCGCGTTCGGGAGTTACAGCTGCCTAGATCGCACTTTTGTGATTTCTAATCGGAAATTATTGTCCGTATCTCAAAGCGAACAAATTTTAAATTTGACAGATTTGTATAAAACACCGCACTGACCTGACCATAGGTAAGAATTCCAATTGATAATTTTTCACAAAACAATGGAAAAATCTCTACTCCATCCGATTCCTCTATGAACCTCTATACGGAAATGCATACTAAAGGACTCTGCAAGGGTTTCTAGATAAAGTTTTTTTTCCACAATTCCCATAAAATCCAATAAAATGGCGCCAAGAGCCCAGGGGACCGGCATGGCATCACTAATATAACCATGGAGGAATGAATACTCTCCTCCAGAAACATCGCAACCAGGATACGTCTTCCTCTGGAGGTTCTCCTCGGACTCCAACGAGATATCAGTTTATCTATTGCAATAAACAAAACGAAGCTTTTAAATAAGTAGGTACGAAGAGGGTTGCTTTACCACCACCTGCCACAGAACAATCGCTACGTATTTCTCAGAATACTACTACTATTCTTCCTCATTTCCGATTAGATATAATAAGATATGAAGATATCACTTATGAAAGGAAGGAGAATATGTGGTCGTTTTATGGTATGCATCATAGTGGTAGCCTCTTGTTTTGCCCTAACTCCTGGAGCAGCACGATCACGGCCACAGAGCACCCCGTGACATATTATGCTTTCTACAAATCGGCGTGTGGGGGAGGGGGAGAAATAGTACGATTGAAGGTGTGCCTGAAAACCGAGTCCCGCAATGTGTACAGCATTGGAACTTCGGGAGTCTGGTCACCTTAATATATACTATATATACTTTGCCATACCTCTGGAGGCTCCTTTGAGGTGTTAGATAATATTGGCGTAACAAAAACAATATACCCTATACCATCTTATGGGTATAGGGTATAAAAATGAATCAGCTTTTATGGTGTCTAAGCCGCCAAAACCCTTATCTGTCTTTTCTTTTTTTGAAGACGTAAAGACTATCGAGTTTTGAGTATTTTTTTTTCTGCGAGGCAGCATTGTTCAGGTCGCCCCTCAAATGTGCTCATCACAATAAGCTTTTCTGCTTCAATTTTTATTTTCTGTTGTTTATTTTATGCCATGAAAATCATGAAAACGTTACGACTTTGTGGAGTTTTTGTTTGTCGTTAGTGCAAGCTTTGGGAGCTTTACGCATATTTTATGGCAGACGCGATGAATCGGCCACCAAGATCGTGCGATTTGACCCCGACTTAACTTTTCAGGAGACAAAGCAATCGAAAATTTCAAGCTATTGAAGCTTTCGGAAAAATTGTCAGCAAATTATCTTTAACATGAATATAATTTCATAAATATTAAATACATTATTAAAAGCTTTATTTCAATTTTATGGTTTCAAATAAAACACCCTTTATTTCGTTGTATCGATGATGTAGATATGTTAGTCTGGTCGTGTAGTATTTGGACGACAATTTTGCAGAAGCGTGAAAAGAGGTTTTTCATTTTCTCGATAATAATATCTAATTTTTCATATTTGGTGGTGGAATACCAAATATTTTATCCGAGATAAGACTTCACGTTCTGAAACTACATAACATTTCCAATAAAACGGCACCCCGCCCGTTACGAAGTTGCTCGTATTTAAGGCTTGAACGGTTGTATCTCGGAAGATACGAGCAATTTCGTAACGGGCGAGGTGTTGTTTTATTGGAAACTTTATGCAGTTTCAGAAAGTGAAGTCATATCTCGGATGAAATGTTTGGTGGCGTGGAAAATTTTGATTTAGTTCGGCAAGTCGGGCATTTTGACAAAAAATGCTATTACATTGTAACGGTTAAAAATAGAGGGCTTCCGATGCACATTAATTTTCCCCAAATGAACGACCCTACCTACCATTAAAATATCCTCCACCATGAATGGGACACCCTGTATAGTAAAATTTGAAGGACATTTAAACCATATAAATACTGCTCGAAAATATGAACGACGTTTGACGTTTATCATAGCAAACACGCAAAATTTTTCGCTAATATTAAATTTCTAATTTTTTTATCAAATTCATAAGATTTAATATTAAATTCATAATTTTATGATTCATTTGCTCGTTCACTTCATCTGTAAAAGTGGTTTCGCGGATTGGTGTAGTGATAAATCATAAATTTGTTCGAAAAGTGTTTAGTGGTTTGCATTTTTTACCTGCCGCTCGGACGGTCTTTGTTCTTTGTTTTCATTTGGTCCAGTAGTCATTTCAACTCGGCTTAACTGAGTTATCTGGGCATACATTTTCGTACTAGCATATAGCGCAGTGGTAGCGTGTACGACTCACGCCCGTGAGGTCCTGTGTTCGAATCCCACTTTTTGCAAATTTTTTTCTTTTTGCTTTTTTTCTCTTTTTATTAATTTATTAGTTTAGTTCTTGTATTAAAATGAATTGTGTTTGCGAGCAATTTTACAAAGTCCAAATTGACGGTCTATCTCAGCTCGTTTCGTCGTTGCAGAGCCAACTTAGCAAGCTGAGATCCCTTATGAAATCTGTAAATTGTTGTGAAAACAATTCCGAAGCATTGCGAGATAAAAATGTAAATTTAAAAAATAAGAAGAGTAATATAGGGAAAGACACTAAGAAAAAAACTAAAAATATTATTTCAATATCTTCTGAGCAATCTTTCGTTAGCCATGAAGCGGGGACTTCCACTGTTATTTCAGATTCATCTTCTATAATTCCTTCCAATGTTGACAAAAATCAATCTCCGATTGATAAATTTGTCACAGTTCGTAAGAAAGGGAAACATATTAAAAAACCTTCTCCTGTTGGTGATGTTATTCCCAAAAAGAGTGATAATAATAATAGGCGACACAAAAGAATCTTCGGTATCGATCAAGCTAATGATTCTCTTCGAAGTGTCCCCAGTTTCAAGGTATTCCATGTTTCTAAGCTGCATGCTTCGGTAAAAGCAGACGATTTAAAGGAATATGTAATGAAAAAGCTTAATTTAACAGATGACAGCTTTCTTTCGGTTTATCCTCTGATAAAAAAAGATTGTGATATTTCCAAATTAGTTTCAATCAGTTTTGGTTTGAAACTTCCTCATGAATATTCTAAGCAAGTGTTTTGTGCCAACTTCTGGCCCAAGGGCGTCAACATATCACCCTTCAAATTTTCAAAAAACGACAAACGCCAAAACAGTGTCCAGCAGAACACATAATTTCCAATTCATTTTTCTCGGTCTATTATCAAAATGTTGGCGGTCTTCGTTCAAGAACAAATGACTTTTAGCTTGCAGCTTCACAAGAAGATTATGCTGCCATTTGCTTAACCGAGACTTGGCTTCACACAGACATTACAAATGAAGAACTTTTCATAAGAGACTATGATGTCTATCGTCGCGACCGTTATGAGGCTTCGACTAAGAGAGGAGGTGGTGTTTTGGTAGCTATCAAAACAACATTCCCATCTCATGAAGTTGAGCTTTTTCATAAGGACGTGGAACAGATATGTGTTTCTATCAATGTTTCTCGCAGCGAAAAAGTATATATTTTTAATAGCTATTTACCACCTTTGAGTTCAGTTGATGTTTATAACAAACATGTAGATAATATCTCCAAGCTATTTGCATCTTTTGAGGAAAAAGACAAATTGATTGTTGTTGGGGATTTCAATCTTGGTAATATAAGTTGGTACTGGAACGACGACGAGAAAAAAAATCTGCCGCGTGATTTACATCTTGAGTGTGAATCTGTTCTAACAGATTGTTTGTTTGCAATGGATTTGATGCAAATGAATCTTGTTAAAAATTCGATTGGTAGAATTTTAGATCTAATTTTTGTTAGTACTTGCTTGAATGCTTCTGTAATTAAAGTAGATAAACCAATTTTGCCCAATTCAATCCATCACAGTGCTCTTCTTCTTGAGTTTGTTTTTTATGATTACATTGAAGAAGAGCCCGAAGTTATTCCTACTAGAAATTTTCAAAAAGCCCAATTTGAAAAACTAAATTCAACATTTTTTAATATGGATTGGGCTCCAGTTATATCGAATAGTAATCTTATTGAAAGTTATACAGTTTTTAATTCAATTTTAAATAAATCTATTCGCAAGTACGTTCCTTTAAAAAAGAACAAAATAAAAGCAAAAAATCCTTGGGCTACAAAAGAATTGTTCAAACTTAAGAGAGCAAAAAATAAGGCCCATAAATTATACAAGAAGTCATCCTCTCTTGCCAATAAAGAAAATTTCTTTAGATTGAGAAGAGAGTATGAATTAATGAATAAAAATCTTTACAAACAGTATATTGCGAGAGCTGAAAATAATATAAAGAATGACAGTAAGACATTTTGGAATTTTATAAACAGCAAGCGTAAGAATACGGGAATCCCAAAAAATTTAGAATTCAATGGCAATTTTTACAAAGATGTTCAATCGGTTTGTGACGGATTTGCTAGATTTTTCAGTTCAGTTTACAAAGTGCCAGACTCCGTTTCATCAGAAATGAATGCTAACATCAATGGAAATCAGAGTGCATTGGTCCCTCGGATAGCTCAGGAGGACCTTACGAGTGCTCTTGAGATTTCTGAGGATGACCTATTGAATGCTATGCGTGATCTTGATGTTAGTATTCAGGCCGGACCTGATGGCATTCCTAATATATTTTTGAAGAATTGCATGCAATCGTTATGTCGTCCTTTAGCCTTTATTTTTAATTTGTCCTTGACTTCAGGTGTTTTTCTTGATGAATGGAAAGTTTCATACATAACGCCTGTACACAAAAAGGGTCCGAAGCATCTTATTGATAACTATAGACCCATAGCTAAAATATCTGCAATACCGAAGTTGTTTGAAATGCTTATTAAAAATAAAATAGATGTTTTAATTAGCCGTTTGATATCGCCATGTCAACATGGATTCCTGAAAGGAAAATCAACTTCAACAAATTTGGTATCATTTACTAAATTTGTTGCTGATGGTATCGAGCAGGGAATGCAGGTTGATGTGGTATATACCGATTTTTCGAAGGCTTTTGATAGAGTAGATCATAATATTTTACTTACAAAACTAGAACATTTAGGAATACAGTCAATTTTTCTAAGCTGGGTGAGATCTTATCTAACGGATAGGACTCAGTTGGTGAAGTTAAATGGCTGTATATCTCGCTCTGTTATAAAGTGCTCGTCAGGGGTTCCGCAAGGAAGCCATTTAGGACCACTTTTCTTTTTAGTTTTTATAAACGATATCATCCAAAATTTTAAATTCGTGCGTGTATGGCAGTATGCCGATGATATGAAAATCGCTATGAAAATACGCAACATTGATGACTGCCTTAAGTTGCAATCCGATTTAGAAAAGCTGCAATTTTGGTGCCGCGATAATAATTTAAATTTAAATGTTAGTAAATGTAAAGTACTTAGCATATATAAATTGAAAACTCCGGTCTTCTTTGAGTACTCCTTAACAGGTAGTGTTCTTGAAAGGGTTGCCGAAATATCAGATCTTGGTGTAATTTTCGACCATGAGCTTTCATTTCGACAACACATTGATTACATTATTTCAAAAGCGAATAGTATGTTAGGATTTGTTAAACGTAATGCGCGCGAATTTAATGATGCTTTTACTTTAAAAATATTGTATGCAGCTTTCGTTCGTTCGCACCTGGAGTATTGTTCTATTGTGTGGAATCCGTTCTATAAGGTGCATATCGAGCGTATAGAAAGAATTCAACACAATTTTACACGGTTTGCCATTTATCAAATTGGCTGGCGTTTCAAGCCAGATTATAAAACTCGCTGTTCCTTATTGGGTTTACAAGCCTTAGATTATAGAAGAACATTTTTAAACGCTATGTTTATAAGAGACCTGTTTTGCTCTCATATTGTTTGTGAAGATATATTAAATAACTTTCAAGTCAGAAATATTCCTCACAATTTGCGGCGGAACAACCTTCTTGTTCAGCCTTATCATAGAGTAAACTATGGGCTTAATGAACCAATTACAAGGTCAATTATTCTTTATAATAGTTTGAAGGACTTAGTTAATTTTAATTGTACTAATAAACTAATGTTTAAAAGAAGTTATTGTGATAAATTTCCTTATTAATATATTTTGTTTTCAGTTTTTTTTTTACGATCTGCTAGAGTTTACACTCGATTGATTGATTAGTCACTTACGTACGGATAGTAAGTAAAGTGATGCCGAGAAGCCTAGTCCCGGGACAAAAGTTTCTATGAGGCAAAAAAAAAAAAAAAAAAAAAAAAATCCTGTCAAAACACGGCTTTTTATGTGCGGAGCTTGTGAACCGTACGGTTTGTCGTGTGATTTAACTGCACAGATGGCACGGCACGGGACATAAGCAAAATTGTACTAGACCTCTTCGGCACGTAACGTAACTGAAGCGTTCTGTTTCGCACTTTACTCTAAGTCGAAGTCTTTTTGTTCCGACTGTTCTTGAATACTTCTTCTCCGTCATCTCACTACGTTTTTACACTCGCAACTGAAAACTGAAGTGAGCGTTGTCAACAATAATTGTCCTGGCTTGCGAAACTCTCGTAAGTTCCATTTAAACTATCTTAAATAACATGAAATGAAACTTGTTTCGGCTTAGGGGAAGCAAAGTCATAAGAAATAGCATAACATATTGTTTGAGTTAAAGAGATTTTCGACTTAGAGAAATTCGACTTCAAGGTATTTTGTATTTTACATTTAGGATTTCACTGGCGTTCCCGTC
This sequence comes from Microchrysa polita, assembly GCA_949715475.1. NCBI lineage: Eukaryota > Metazoa > Arthropoda > Insecta > Diptera > Stratiomyidae > Microchrysa > Microchrysa polita. The sequence continues at coordinate 79,102,530 of OX454418.1, read as the reverse complement.
AGTTTGTTCGAGTTAAGAAATAATTCTACCTAAGGAGGTTTCGACTTATCCCTGGATTAGAGAGTATGATGTTTGATTGATTAGGCGTAATTGTCCCTGTGAAACAATAACGAAAGGTGGGGTCCCACAGGGTAACGAAAGAAGTGCTTAGGTTTAGTCGGTAGATATCCGACATAACTAATACATGGCATGCAGTATCTTTAGAAAATTCTTGATCTCAAAAAGTGTAGACAGTAGACCTTGGAGCAGCGTTTCTTAACCGGTGGTTCCTGAGGGGACCTTAGGTGGTCCGCAAAACCTTTGATATGGTCCTCATATAATTCTTTATCATAATTTTTCTACTGCGGGGAGTTTACATTTTCTTTTAAACATATTTTTAAAGCTAGTCGAACGGTTTCTTCTAATTCTTCTACTGTGTTCGGGTTATCGGAACGTTTCAGCGAGCCCTGTTTGTGTACCGCTAGCAGTCGTTAAGGGTTTACTTTCGTCCCACTCTCAAAATATATTGCGGATTCCAGATGGAGGGAGCTCAACCCTGTCCAGATAACGTACGTATGTCGCCTCTCCATGAGATTTTCCATGATTAACAACTGAATTTTGGGGGGTACGTTAACTCTTAAAATTCCTTACAATTCCCACTTTAGAACCCAAGTACAGATATCGATCGGCGACCAATTTCTTAGCCTAAATTGGATAACTACAGGGTGCGCCATGTTTTATGTCGGTATGTAAGCATTGAATAATTTGACATTTACCAACGTCAATTTGGAAACGTCAATTCAACAGGGTTTTTTTCCCCGCAGTTTTAACCATGAATCGCTTCACACCGAAACAACGCGCCGAAAACGAAATAGTGACGCTTTAAATTAAAAATAGTCGTTTAATTGTGTTAACTCAACGTGCTCATTATGTCTGCCCGCAAATGCGTGAAAAAGGTCTTGACGGTTACTGGTTTCCATCAGACGGCGCGGCGCGCGCCCCATGTCACACAGCAACTCGAACTATAGAGTTTCTGTAAAGAATTTTCCTGGACGTCTGATGTCAAAAAGAGACGACATTGACTGGCCACCCAGATCTCCAAATTTGACTCCACCTGACTTCTTCATCTTCCGATGATTTCTGGCGTACACTTTGCTTTTCAAATAACCCCATAAAAAGAAGTCAGGTGAAGTTATTCAATTTTCACGGCGACGTAAAAAAATGGCGCATCCTGTTTTTTCTCTCCTTACTCTCTTAACTGGTTCTAAGCTAAGCGCTGATTATTAGTAATATAATTTGACAAAGTTTGTGTTATCGAAACTACATCTACACCGTCGGTCGTGCTCTAGCGACCATTTTAAAAAGCAGTTCGCTCACGGTGTTAAAGCAGGGCCGGATTTCCCACATGGGCAGCCTGGGCAGTTGCCCGGAGCGGCAAATTTTGAAGGGCGGCATATGTCTGAAACTTTTATCCTTCCATTGAATTAATGTTCTGTGAAATATACACAATTTGAAATTTCAGGAGGCAATTTAAATAAAATAGAGAAATGAAAGGAAACTCTACAAAAGTCGTTTCTTTGGTCAGTGGCGGAGTTACATATCTGACGTCAGTAAGCGTTTCGACTTTTGCCACCCTACCGACCTTACCCATTATTTTTACAATTCAACGATTAATCGATTGATAATTGACTCCCAAATTGTTTCAATATGGCTGCCTAAAAGCGAACACTTCTAAAATGGAAAAACATCTAATCACTAAACTATTTTCTTTTTTGTACACGTGGGGAGAAGTAACATATGCACTCGGAACCAAGGAATCCAGACACTTTTACTTTTTTTACTTGTACCCTATTATAATCAATGAACGGATCTGTTCCCTGAACCACTTTCTTTCTCCAGGTACAGCATATACCACCGCCTCCTCCCGGAAATTGCGATTTCGGGCTGTATTGAAAACGACAATTTCGTGGGGCTGCAGCCGGAGAACGGTGGTGACTAAGAGAAAAACGACTTAACACCCACTGTTTGGGAGTCAAGACCTTTCGATTGACTTAAATTTCACTGAACGTTGCGGAAACTCATCCCATACTGAAAACAATATAGTGGGCTGTAGCGGGAGAACGGGGGTCACCCCGAGGAAAAAGATTTCAGATTCGGCCCTAGGGCGTCAATATAAAATAATAAATATCGAATAAAAAAGTGTCCGTTTTTTGCACCGAGTGTATGCATTTAGGTTTTTATTGCCCATTCGATCTGCCGCCCTTACAGCACACACACTAAGCAATTTATCGGGCAATCTGAAATTGACAATCTCACGGTCCACAAGACACAACACAAAATAGCGAAAATTATACAATTTTTGGCGATGGAAGATGCTTTGATGATGGAAGATCTATTGCTACGTTTGATGGAGAATGACCGCCACAACACCAGCATGAAGAACGACCACAGGTTTATGTCAAAAAATCAGCAGCTGAGAACACATTATTGTCATGGCAGCTATTACGGAAAATTGCATGGCAATACAAAAAGTCTCGCCAATCGATCAGAGGGTCTGTCGCGCTTCTAAGAAGTAAATTAACTGCAATTTTCATTGATGTTCCGCTACTTCCGAAAACGCCGGAAACCAACGTTGTAAAAAAAATTTACACCTCACATTAATGCAACTGATCTACTTTCAGCTTAAACTATTGACGGAGGGCGGCAGCTCGACTACTGCGCAGGGGCGCTACAAAGGGTAAATGTGGCCCTGGTTAAAGGGTAATTGATGAATTCCAAAGTACTTCTAAAAAGTTTTCGAAATGTTTCTGTGAAAAAGAACATTACCAATATCCTTAAAGCTATATATGTACAAACGTAAACTGCCAATATGGCGTAACGTTGTATTCAAATTAATTTAATAAACTGCTATATTAGTTGGCAGAAGCTTACGGGAGAAAATATGATAATGAATACATATTACGGGTCTTCGTCGACTTTGAATCTTTTGGTCCGCGACAATTATTGAGTTCTAGCGAGTGGTCCCCGATGAACAAAAGATGAAGAAACACTTCCCTCTTAGAGCATCGGCTGCCTACCCTTTTTGGTTTAAAGAATGAATTCTAAGTAAGTGCTCAAATGCAGTTTCGGCCAATATTTTTTGGAATGATGATAAACTTGCGAAAAAATACTACAGTTTACTTATGCCAGATGGTTTTTTTTCGACTAAAGGACTATGGATAGACCTCGTGCGAAAGTCAACTCATTTTCTCTCTACGCTCGTCAACCCCCGAGGGCGAGGCTAAATTCGGGCGCGGCCGAAATTTGAATACCCTTAGCTCTCCTTGAGCTAAAAGTTTTTTCGGGCGTACCTATGACTTGTATGTAGTCCCCTCCTCATTCTTTTTCTTCCGTCTTGACAAAAGTGTTGGTGTTGGTTGAAATAATTGGGCAAATAAAAATATTTACTCAGAAAATTTTATGGGGTTGCGGAAGCATGACCCCACGGTACGATTCCATTCGTTTTGAACTTTTTTCCTGCTTTGGTAAAGACACATTATTTCAAGGTTTTGTGAAATTGGTGCAAAAAAATGTTTCTTAGAAGAACCAAAATGGAGGTTGGGTTTGTATGGCCACCCCATGACCCCATGGTCTGATTTGATCAATTCTTAGATATGTTTTGTGTCAACAATAGAAATACATTTGTGTGAAATTTGGTTGAAATTCGATGCTTCCTTCAATGCGTTACAAACTTCATGACAAAGTTAATATACCCTTTCACTCTATGAGCGAAGGGTATAAGAATAGAAAAATTGCAGAGAAAATTTATGGAACCATTTTCAGATAGTAGTTTATGGAATTTCCACGATAGTAAGAGTTATGCATACTCATTTATTGGAGAGGAAAAAATTCCGAGGTGACGTTCGTTGGAAGTCCATCCAAGCCTTAAGACTAACAGCGGGAATATATTTTTGGGAAATGTCTCTCAGAGGCAGCGCCCGCTCTAGCACTTACGCCGCCCCGGGCAATTGGACAAATTGCCGCCCCTTCGGTTCTGTACCAAACAGATTGATAGTAGATATGCATACTATCTAAATTAGTGGTTCTCAATCTTTTAAGTTCGTGCCCCTTGCGAGTTCTGTTGATCCTGGCGCCCCCAAGAAAATAGATGTGCGAAAATTGCCGTTGGCAAGGAATGCTCTTAATTTTATACGTAAGTTCAGGATCTATTTTCGCATTTTAAATTGTTTGAACATTTTTTTTTGTTAGTGCATCCCATATTTTAAACTACTGGAATTTTATAGAAGTATTTAAATTTCTTGATCTCCGCATGCTGAATTTCGTCGTCAGTTCGGCCGTTACCATGGCTTCAGTGATACCAATAGACCAAAATCAGCAAGATTTTTACCAAAGATTCGTTCTATCCATACAAAAACTAGCTGACCTGTGCGGTTTTTTCAGAATCGCTATAGCTTTATCAATTTCATTCCGCCATATCATCAGCTGTGGTCATCAAACGGATTAAGTAGCAGCGATTTTTTTTATTAAGAGAATAAAATTGTTAGCAATTTGCAACGTTTTGCAACAACGGATTACTCCTGGTGAGTTTCGAATGGTTCGTGTTGAAGGAAACCATAATCGTCGCGTCGCATTAAGAGGCGCGACCCTGAGCTTGGGAAACACTGATCTAGATGTATATAATCGATTCAAAGGGGTTTTGCTCCAAAACAAATTACACAATAAAACCAAGAAACTAAGAGCATAAAAAAAAACACGAAAATTCATGGTTACATTGGGATTCAAACCACCGTTCAGCTATCATTCATAGGTACTCTTAAGCGCAATTCACCACAGTTCAGCAAGGCCTTATAGACTTTGTTTGGAATTTCAAAACTTTAAAGCTTGATCTATGAAATCGAAAATGCATGCGAAATTTCGTTTTCCACTAAAACACTAAATAAATTGAAAAGGTTTGTGTTGGAATAAAATTTTCCCCGTAAGAGGATTTCAAAAAGTTTGTCAATTTCGGTTTCGACCGGCAGTTCATGGCACGACACCTCTCATCAGATGCCGTCGCTAAGTGCCGTGCCATGTACTGCCGGGGACGGCATGACCGAGAATGCAACGATCGATGTCATTTTGCCCTTTCTATAGCAATGACAAAAAGTTGAGAGGACGGATCATTTTTTAGGCGAATAGCCACTGGCTATTACTATAATGCGTCCATTGTCCCCAACGTGTTTTGGCATAGCGCCAATGACATGTTTAACTACAAAAAAAAAAACATGTTTCCGACGCAGCCTCGGCACACCACGCGACACTCCCATGGGCCCTCTACGCTCTAACTAAATACATTTTTAGAAAACTCCGCCCTTAAAAATGTTCGGCCAAAAAATTGTGCTCGCTTTCATTAACCTCCTGCAGTTGTTTTCCATAAATTCCTTAAAAACTTCAATTAGCCGGATTGCTTCAGGCTTTTCAATGTGCATGACTTATTTTCATAAATGCGTCATCTCGAGAATTTTTAAAGAGAATAAGGTCACAGCTAGTTAAATCGGGGGAACCTAGCCAAATTCCGATATTAGGATGTCCGAACACAAATTAGGAAATTCTGGCAATTTGTTCTGAGGTTCAATCCCTTATCTTGCTAAAATCCTAACCACCGTCTTCGCAGTTTGCCCTCCAATGCTAGATGAATCAATGCAATCGGTACCAACGTAAGTAATCCATTCACGCGAAGGTTTGGCGAAGTGAATTTAAATTATGCTGCAAAATGTCGAAATTTTAGAAAACAACTCCAAAAAATTATTGATAATGCCTTTGTGGATAACAATTCTCACAGAGGAGTCTGCTTTAAATGCCTTAATGTGCTCAGCGTTTATTTGACTACCTATTTCTCATTTCATATGAATTTCTTTTGGAGTTTAGTTTTAGTGGATTTTCTCTCCTGTTACTTAACAGACTAAACAATAAAATTTCTTGCAATTTCGTCCTCTGAAAATTAGGCTAAAACTAGGTTTCATGCAAGGTCTGGAAATTCTGGTGAAAATAAGATGAACTAAATGTTCAATCGGAGGACGAAATTAGCACATACGAGTAATATTTTTATTTTATCTGTAGAATGGAAACCGCAGACCTTTCCACTAAATCGAAGTTGATGTTGGTTTTTTTTCTTTCGGCTTTTTTTAATCTTTTTTTTGTTTATTCGAGTGCTAGCCAAAAAGCCGTCCCACAATTTTGGCGCCCCGGGCGACCGCCCGGCTTCCCCCCCCCCCTAGAGCGGGCGCTGCTCAGAAGTCGGTTTGTCTGTCGCTTTATTCTGCAGGGAGTCAAAAATAAATTTTCTTGAATTCTGTGAATTTATGACCGATAAGACCGATTCTGTGTAAATTATCATGTTTGAGTAATCATTTAGAGAAAAAAAACTCACAGCGACCCACACCTTGTTGGGCAACGATGCCTTAACTTAGAGAGTACATGATGTGTCGTACACCTTAAATCTTAGAGAGTACCTACTTGATGTATCTAAAGCCGTGTTTGATCTAATTTCCTCGACATACCACAAAGGATTTGTTTTCCGTACAAATGTGCCTATTAATGTATTTCAAAACTAAAAACAAATTTCCACATGGTTCATCGATGTAGATACGAAGCACGAATATGTGTGTTGTGTGTATGTACTTGGATATCTTTATATACGCGTCTATCTCTCCTCGTCAGAACAACAAATATTTGTTGAAGTATCTTATCGCATAGCATACGTGTATAGGGTTAAAAATATCAGCGAAACGGTCGACATCAATGACACCTTCCGTGTCGCCGTTTTGAACTCTTTCCCTCCCTTTGCTCCACACGGGCTCCACTCGCCGCTAGCTGGCTATGGCTGCCACTGCTAGTACCACATACAAACAATGCCAGCCAGAGCCATAGCGAGCCAGATATGCCATGTTGTCGCGAGGGACGAGGAATTAGGGTAAAAATGCGTCGACCGTATACTCAAATGTACACACCTTTAATAAACAAAATCGCCGAGCGCGCATGTCATCTGAGTTCAGCCAGCTAAACTTTAGCCGGCCATAGAGCTGCTTCAACTTTTAACTCGATCCGCGAATAAAGATTCGCGATCGCGACGAATAGGACTGAGAAGCGAGGCGTCATGGTATATGACATTAGCACACATAGGTCGCTAGCAAACATGCAAACTATTTATGAATGACAAATGAACCCAGCCGGCCGGGCCAGACCACATTGGTTGGGTGTACAGCGGAGGAAGCTCTATGGATAAATAGCCCGATGACTCAAGATCCATCGACAAGCAGGCCAGCACGTCCGGAGGCCATAAGGCCGGCTTATGGGTTCGAATTGAATGTGGGCGATAGGGTCGAGGGTATTATACAGGTACCCCGATCCATGGCTGCACCCATGGTACTTTATTTTCTTGAGGTGTGAAGAAAATTGTGAACTAAATTTAGATATGACTGTTCAGAGAACAGAGACCCATGCTCTAAACGAGGTTAACCTAGAGTCTTCGGCTGGCCAACTCTGTTATCAGCCTGACTCACAGCGCGCTATAAAATTATTGCCGAGCTACTATCAGAGTCCCCTTAAGTCTCGGGAGTTATTTTATTTACTTATGAATTAGCGGGTCTTATCAACTTCTTTTCTAGCGTACGATCAGCCCCCGGAAATGTCGCCATAATGGTAAAATGTTAACTATACTATACAAGGAGTATGGGGGTTACCTTTACTGGTGAAACTCCGCTAACGGTCCTTCCTCAAACGAAACGATCTTTGACAAAATTAAGAGTCACCTTGACATCACTTCACTTTACGCGCTGGAGGGAAATTATGTACTTCGCACACAGACCAAACACCTTCACACAATACACCGGAAGTGCTTCTTGCTTCTTCGTCTAACGCGAGTGGTCATGGAGTTCAATTTTCTTCTGTTGAACTATGCACCGCGCGTACAGGTGGAGTAAGAAATGGTCACAAAGTAGCACGTAGCGAGAGGATTAAGTGGCGGTGGCGTCGTTTCGCGTAATCGGGGCGAATGAGCATTAAGTACACGCACTCTATAGGGTTGTCACAATACATTCACCAATTCCACCCCCTTCAGGTGTTCTTCTGATAAGTATACACGCATGCACGCACGATATCGTCACCCACAGTAAAGTAAACTCAACCTCTGTGTGTACTCGTACAGTATATCTACGCGATTGCAGTCAAGCACATGTGGGAACTTCCAATTCCAAGTTAAACCCGCGGGGTCGCGATTAAAATGTCGTTTCGGTCAGACGAACGCGAACCGAGCGAGAGCTGAAATGAAGCAGCTTGCTAATCCCACAACACATCTAAACTGCGGCTAGCTACGAACTACGAACTGATGGACAAATTCACAACAGCGGCCCCGGCAAGATACAACAATGCCCCGCGAGTGGGCTCACTCTAGATACAAAGATACGCTGCACACACGGTGCTTCACCTTCACAATAATATGTGGTGCCAGAGATGGGCATTGAGGGAAAAAAGGAGAGTACATTTTGGACGAAAAAGGGAGTAGGTCCAGAGAAAAAGGAGTAAATTTTTTAATACTTGCATATTATCATACTGAGCCCTACGATTGATAAGACGTTTTTGTAATTGTGTCATCAGTGTCGGTGTTATAACAGTGGTGATCAATGTTTGCACTTATGTAAGGTGACCAGACTCCCCAAGGCCCAATGCTGTACACATACTTGCTGGATTTGATTTTTAGGCAAATCCTCAGCCATACTACCATGGTACGGCAATTTCATTATTTACGCTTGATACTGGCACTTAGGTTTCCGTAGGAAATGAGCTTAACGTGAAAATCTACGTATTTATGTGCAGCTCACTACATCATTTTTCATTAACTCGCAACTTGCTAATAAACTAAGTTGGCCTATTTTAGCAAAAGTTTGACGATTTACTCAAATAATACTTGTTGGCCAGTATTTTTACAGAAACCGTAATACAAGCCAGAAATCTCTTTCTGATTGATATTACTCATTTCTGATTGATATTACTCATTGATATTACTCATAGTCATATTGCTCGGATTTAGCAGTTTTTTGAAACCTTTTCAGGATATTTCTTAGCATTATTTAGGAAGTTACTTTCTTTCTGCATTATTTTTGTTACTTATTACGGAACATGCCAGATATATCAATTAAATTATTGGTTATAGTTAGGACCAAGGAAATTTCGAAGAACCTCCTTATTTTTATACTCACCGAACTTGTTATAATATGAGGAATTATAAAAAAGTTTGCTAAGGCTATTTTGCTTATTTCATAAACCATTGGATCATAGGATTTGCAAACAAGTTTTCCTTTGAAATAAAGCTGTAGAGGACAAAAAGGCACTAATTGAATATTAATCGAAGATCAGAGGCATCAGATGAACTACAGTCGCTGATTTCTCATCGTTTGGTGACAGGAAAAATAAATAAAAATCGCATCTGACGACGGCTGTATCTTTAGAACCTTGGTAGCGAGAACATTGAAATGTTCCTCAAATATGGACAGCGCAATTCTCTACAAGTCTACCAAATTTCAAAATTTCGCTCAATAAATTCCAAGTTTTGGACAGTTTGCAATTAGAAAACATAAAAGTCAGATTGGGGCAGCTGTAACTTCGGAACGCGGATAGATAGAACGTTTAAACTTGGAGGAAATGTGCTCCAAGTAGGTCTTCAAGTGTGTCAAATTTCAGGAATTTCGATCGGTTTCCGAGTTATCGGAAATGAATTAGCAAACATAATAATAATATCGATCGCCCATGGGTTAAACTTTACAACTTGAATCGCAAATTTCGACGGCTGTAACTTTGTACCTTGCGTTTTGGACAATTTGCAATTAGAAACCACAAAAGTCAGATTGGGGCAGCTGTAACTTCGGAACGCGGATAGATAGAACCTTCAAACTTGGAGGAAATGTGCTCCAAGTAGGTCTTCAAGTGTGCCAAATTTCAGGAATTTCGATCGGTTTCCGAGTTATCGGAAATGAATTAGCAAACATAATAATAATATCGATCGCCCATGGGTTAAACTTTACAACTTGAATCGCAAATTTCGACGGCTGTAACTTTGAACCTTGCGTTTTGGACAATTTGCAATTAGAAACCACAAAAGTCAGATTGGGGCAGCTGTAACTTCGGAACGCGGATAGATAGAACCTTCAAACTTGGAGGAAATGTGCTCCAAGTAGGTCTTCAAGTGTGCCAAATTTCAGGAATTTCGATCAGTTTCCCAGTTATCGGAAATGAATTGGCAAACATATAATAATAATATCGATCGCCCATGGGTTAAACTTTACAATTTGAATCGCAAATTTCGACGGCTGTAACTTTGAACCTTGCCATAGCTAGAGCCTTTAAATTTTCACCAAATATGGACAGTACAGTGCTCTACAAGATTTTTAAATTTCAAAATTTTCGCTCACAAATTTGCGAGTGATGGACAATTTTCAATTAGAAAACTCAAAATTGCAATTTGGGCAGCCGTAACTTCCAAACGCGGATAGGTTAGGACGGTTAGGACCATGTAATTTGGAGGTAATGTGAGCGCCAAGTAGCTTTGTAAGTGTGCCAAATTTCAAAATGATCGGGAAGTGTTCCAGAGCTATCGAAATGAACTTAGTATGTATTGAATCAGATTTAATTGTGCTGCTTGAAGAATGCTGTACATGTTGCTGTACACTTCCCAATGCTGTACGACAGGTCCAAATGCTGTACTGTACAGCAAAATGCTGGAAAAACGTTGTATGTTGCATTTTTCAGATTTCTTGTTTTAATTGGAAAACGTTGTGTGTGAATGTTTTGAATCATCCCGGTGTTTACCGGTTTGGTTATTTACCAACAGACTGCAGAAGAGTGAAGTTTCTTCTCGGAATTACGGCTGGAAGAACGTTATATGTACTCTTTTGCGCATCGGCTGTTTTTTACGTAGTGCATCATAAAAATGAGTAATATAATACAGATAACACCGAGTGATCAAGAAAGCATCAATAATAAACGGCGTACAATCAACATTAGCAGGATAAGAAAAGAAAGCTGTTAAGGGATTTGGGGCAGCCTTATGTAAACAAAAGGGGAAAAGGAAAGCAAGTAGATGCAAAAGAATTACCGACTAATGTAAGTAAACTATTTTCTTATTTAACTAGTGTTAAGCTGGAATTAAATTGAAAGCAACAACAGCACACTTTGACACAAATACACTTGTGACGTCATTTTGCTGTTGTTGCTACCATCAATGTGGGTCATCAAATTCGAATGCGTGTGTTCTAATTTGACATTTCGCGCTGCTGCTGCTGTCAATCTAATTCACTTGTTAGAGTTAATTTTGTGGTTATTGATGGGGCGTTAACTCGCAAATGTCAATTGGTTTATTTTAGGCTCGGGGTTGTAAAAATAGCTGCAAAAAATCCGGTTGTGAACAACTGAATTTGAACGAATGTCACACGCTGCACAAGAGATTTTATGAGCTGGCATACAACTAACAAACATTGATGTTATTAAAATGCATTACAATTCGAGAACCAAAACGAAGACGGTCTGGGAAAACGGAAGCTTTATTCAAAAAAGCTAGCATCTTTTGATTACACCATTAATGGAGAAGCCATCTGTCTGAAAACATTGACTAATATTTTCTCGGTTACTGCTCGTTGCATTCAAATCTTGCAGGATAAAATGAAAAATGGAGAAGTGGCTCCCAAGGATAGAAGGGGAACACATTTAAATCGACCACATTCTTTAAATAACGATGTAAGGCAGTTGATCCGAGACCATATCAAATCATTTCCTGTTACACCAAACCATTACAGCAGGAGTTGTTCGTCTAAAGAATGTTTAAGCCAGGATTTAACGCTGCAGAAAATGTACAACCTTTTTACGGAAGTGTATCCACAAGCTAAAGCCAGTATTACCATCTATAGGAAAATATTTAAAAAGGACTTCAACCTGCGATTTGGAATTCCAAGATCAGACACATGTAAACAATGTGACCTGTTTTATGTCAGGTTAATTACAGCAGATAATGACGACTTGCGCAGGGAGATAGAATGTGAAAGTAACCTCCATCACATGAAAGCTGAACAGGCATACAAAACGCTAGCATCTGATGCAGCAAATAAAAATTTTGTTGTACTCTGTGTTGATTTGCAGCAGGTGTTGTTTACCCCTACACTTACACATTCAAGCATGTTCTACCAGCCACCAGCGGCAGTATTCAACTTATAATTTTGCTATCCACAATCTATCTACAGAACATGTTTCAATGTATTTGTGGCATGAAACTATTGCCAAGAGAGGTTCAAAAGAAATATTGTCATGCCTACTTAATTTTGTCATTGAAAATTACAATCAGCTACAACCAAATGAAGAAAGAAAGCTTATTATCTGGTCAGACAGGTGTGTTGGGCAGAATAATAACTGGACCGTTCTAGGGCTGTATAACTATCTCATACGGAGCAAATACTTCACAGAAATACACCAGAAATTTACTGTATCTGGACACAGCTTCCTTCCATGTGACAGAGATTTCGCTTTGATAGAACGACAACGAAAAAAATCCCAAGTGATGGTCCCAGCTGATTGGAGACATGTAATTGAAAGCTCTAGATTAAATAAACCTTTTATTATCAAGGAAATGAATAAGGAACATTTCAAAGATATGGAGTTCACACTTCAGGGAGTTAAAAAGGGTAATTTGAAAATAACCAATTACAAATGGCTTAAAATGACAGCAGATGATCCTTCAACAGTGTATGCCAGGAGCAGCCACAACGTTCTCAGACCGTGGATAACATTTTCGTGTTTCAAGAAAGATAATACTTGTCATTATGAAGAAATTCCATTACTCTACACAGATTTTTTACCAATCAGCAAAGAGAAGAAAAATGACTTACTGGATATGCTGAAGTACATGCCAAATGAAGAACATCGTTTATTTTATGAAAATTTACCTTCATTGTAGATGTTTGGCTATTTCTTTTTTTTCAATAAAATATCTATATGTTGATAAGACCATTTTGTGTATCATTCCTTCTAGATATATAATAAATAATCAACCAATAAAGGTCAATGACTATGGAAGATGTGAAAGCATAGTTGAGAAGTGGAAGAATGTTGTATGTGTTACTTCATGTTCTTTCAAAGTGTGTCGGAACAACTTATATTCTTATGACGTTTTCCAAAAATTTTATTCTTATGAAATTCAACATACAACTTTTTTCCAGCCATCCATTCAATTCATGCTGGTGGAAAAGAGAAAGTATTATAGCAGAAATGTTCCGCTATTCAATTTCAATTTATATTGTTCCAAGAAAAAGAAAAAAAATTGTTTGGAGTTAATTGCTTGGATTTTGTAAAAAGGGAGTAGAAACGATTTACTCCGGAGTATCGGAGCAAAAAAAAAAAAAAACAAAACAAAACAAAAAGGAGTAGATCTACTCCGAATGGAGTAAATGCCCATCACCGTGTGGTGCATGGTGGTAGAGTTACTCCGCGATATGTTTCTCAATTAAGTGGAGTTCGTGGTGCTTCTATGGCTGGCACGCTCACCTTTCACAGATATATTTTCTATAACGTATCTTCGTCGAATTCGAATTCAGCCATTCATGTCGATATGCCGAGCCGATACATGAGAAATGAGAATGAGACTCAAACTCAGCACGAAACTATGTATGTACATGTAAAGCGGAAAATATGAGTGAATTCGCGAAAACGCGGTTGGGGTATGCTCTCATATTTTTGGAGCATTGGCAGCAGTTTTAACAGATCTTCCGCCTTAGCCTTAGTATGCTATCAAAAGGAGAGAAGTCAATAGAGACGACATGAACCCAAGTTTGATCTTTATTGCGCCCACCTAGACCTATGTACAATAATAATAATTGTTGCAGGGGGACGCAGGTTCATTTCCTACATCCAAGTTGTTTTTATTAAATTCATCAATTTTTTGACTTATCAAAATATTTACATTTTCCTGGCTATATTTAGCCGCAAATTATAGACCAGGGGTGACTCCTTGATATTCCGAACCATTTTTAAAAATTTCAAATTTTTCGCGAGCCGCTAGTAAATTCGTATTTAAAAGATAATAAATTTTCTTTTACAGAAACTATTCTGTCAAATGATATTTTGGATAATTAAAGTTGAATGTTTCCACTGTTTTCAAAAATCGGCAAACACGTAAAGAGCCATTTTTTGGTAATGGTTAATGGATAAATATTGGAATTTTTCGTGGGCTTTACAATGGCGAATGAATTATTTACAAATATGATTTTATACCTTTCACATTGGCTGTTAAAGAAAAAAAAACTTGGTCAAAAAACTTGAATGCATGAAAAAAATTATGAGAGACAGGAACGTAGCCAGGCTTTTATTTTGGGAGGGGTCCAAATTTCTCCGTACTACCAAATTTTCGGTTTAATATTTTAGTTATTAGACTAAGACCAGGGGCGGCCTTAGCTTTTCCGCAGACCCGGGCAAACGATTTTTGGAATAAATAATAATAAGTTACGACATTGACATTACTTTTAAAGTCCAATTAATTCCCGTATACCCCTAATCTCCCTATTCATGTTGAGATATTTACTGAGAAAAGAGATAAATATTTTGATATTTTCTATGTTCTCACCAAATTTCAGTTGAAGGATATGCTCACATCAAAAGAGCTAAATTATTTTGAATTCAAGAATGTCAAAGGCTTAAAGCGGAACTTTTGGCTCGATTTTAATGGCACTTCAAAATGTTTATTATACACGAATCTGAATTTGACTTTTGTTTATTTTTTTTTAATCCAGCTCTTGTGGGAGGTCCTGGGCTATCGTCCGTGGGCCTTCAGTTACCGCGTCTAATTTCGAAAAAATAATAATTCTTTTTTGGGGTTTTAGGTTTTATTGTCAAAATTGAACAAATTTGTTTGCTGTGTATCTAATACGCACCATGGATTCGCCGTGTGTGTGTGTGTGTGGCCTTTATCAACTCTTCATATTCCGTCCGTGAAAAACCGAACTCAAACTGACCCCAATTCAGTGCAGAGCTTTCCTCGCCCTGCCGTTTTTCGTAATTTAAGAAAGCCATGACTTTTTCGGGGCACGGTCGTACGCAGAAAATTATTCCAAGAGGGATTTAAGGCAGATGTTTTGGGGTTCGAGGGAATCCAGCGCGGGTGAATTATTCTATAGCCGCCAAACGCGAGCAAAGCATTGAGATCGGCAAAGGACATTAAGAAATGTATTTAAGAGCTTCAAAGTGGAACTTTCAGTCAATAATTACGCGCTTTCACTCTACTCATTATGTTTCTTTTTCCTTGCCTCGTTCTTTATACCGCTCCATGGTTTCGCGTTGCTCGACCTGCGGTGTAGGCATATCGCCCGTCTTGGCGGTAATATCTCAGCATATTTTTACAGGCAGCTCTATCTTGGATCCAGCGCCCTCTCTAGGGGGGGGGGGGGGCAAACCGGGCGGTCGCCCAGGGCGCCAAATTTTAGGGGCGGCTTTTTGGCTAGTCCTCGAATAAAAAAAAAGATTAAAAAAGCCGAAAGAAAAAAATCAATGTCAACTTCGATTTAGTGGAAAGGTCTGCGTTTTCCTTTCTACAGATGAAATAAAAAGGGGGCGAAATAAAATAAAGACTAAGGGTAAAAATCGTGTTTATTAAGGTTAAAGTTGTGTTTTGAAGATGCACATTCCTTGTGAGGCTATGAAGAGCCCACAATTGATACGAAGTGATGCATTTAGAATCCTAAAATGCGAAGTAAGAGCCGCGCAATTTTTACGTCTGTGATGCTAGCACCCACCTACTTTCGAAAAGCAAAGTGGGACTATTCGCTCAGTTATGTGCTGATTAAGGTATTCTTCGAAAAAGAAAAACAAAAACATACTAATTGCAGAATTACTCGTATGTGCCAATTTCGTCCTCTGATTGAACATTTAGTTCATCTTCTTTTCACCAGAATTAAAGAGCTTGCACCCTTGAACCCTAATTTTTAGAGGACGAAATTATTGCACGAAATTTTATTGTTTCATTTATATGCCATTTGATTTCCGGAAGATGAGATCTAAAGTTTTTGTTTTGTCTGTTGAGTAACAGGGGAGCAAGTCCTCTAAATAAATATTGAAATACCGAAGAAATTCATATGAAATGAGAGATATGGAGTCGAATAAATGCTGAGCACATTCAGGCGTTTAAACAGACTCCTCTGTGAGAAATGTTATCCAAAAAGGTATTATTTTCATCAATAATTTTTTGGAGTTGTTTTCCATAATTTTTATCGACATTTCGCAGCATAATTTAACTTCAATTGGCCAAACCTTCGCTTGAATGGATTACTTAAGTCGGTTCCGATTTCATTGATTCATCTAGCATTGGAGGGTAAACTACGAATAGGGTGCAGAACACATAGCCAGAGCTCCCTAATTTGTGTTCGGGCATGCTAATATCGGAATTTGGCTATACCTTCTCCCGATTTAACTAGGTCTGACCTTATTATCTTGAAAAAATTCTCGAGATGACGAATTTAAGAAAATAAGCCTTGTACATTGAAAATCCTGAAGCAATCCGGCTAATTGAAGTTTTTAAGGAATTTATGGAAAACAACTGCAGGAGGTGAGTCATTACTAACTAACTACTAGCGAGCGCATTTTTTTTGGCCCAACATTCTAAATTCTAAAAATATATTGAGTGTTTTAGTGGAAAACAAAATATCGAATTCATTTTCGATTTGTTACATCAAGCTTTAAAATTTTGAAATTCCAAACAAACTCTATAAGCCTATAAGGCCTTGCTGAACTGTGGTGAATTGCGCTTAAAAATGATAGATGAACGGTGGTTTGAATCCCAATGTGACCATGAATTTTTGTGTTGTTTTTTAATGCTCTTCCGTCGGCTGAATTTGAAAACAGATCCTGAACTTCCTATAAAATTAAAAGCATTCCTTGCCAACGACATTTTGTGCACACCTATTTCCTTTGGGGTCGCCAGGATCAGCAGACCTCGCAGGGAGGGGCGCGAACTGAAAAAGATTGGGAACCACTGATCTAGTATGAATATCTATTATCTTATCAATCAGTTTGGTACAGTATCTAAGGGGCGGCGATTTGTCCTCTTGCCCGGGGCGGCGTAAGTGCTAGAGCGGGCGCTGTGGATCGTGCCATCGCCGAGACCAACCTACTGATTATGTTAAAGGACCACAAACTATAGGTTAAAATTATCGATTTGGGGTTTTTTTCCGTTAAAGTACTAACATCGTCAGTTCACGTGAAATTCATGCAAATACTGTCAAAATTTTGATGATCGTGAAATCGAATTCGCTTGGTGGTACTGACTTCACATGAAAGTCTCCACACCGGTTTTTGACATTTCGCCAGCGAAAATAATGCCGTTGCACTTTATTTCACAGTGGAAAGATGTCATCGACAATCAATCAGAACGCGAGTTGACATTTGTCTTAAATTGAGTGAATAAAAAGCAAGTCTCCACGGCACCGTTTTCACGGGAGACATATATGCAAGTTTTTCGCTCGGTGAACTCAGTACATATACATACCTTTAATGTTAATTTTCTTGCTCAATGGCCAATGAATAATATCCGGTATGTTTACATAAAAAAAATTGCCACATACTCCTACGTAGGATCGCCACTGCTTTCACTAGCATAACCCGATTGGGTCATGATGCGCCAATGTCAACATTTCATAGTTTAATAAGTTTAGAATAAGGCGAGGCCGTATTTGTGGTGTATTTGTAAGGAACAAATTATCAGCGGTAATCGAACTTGCATGCGGTGCTCTTCGGCTGGAATGGGAGACACAGAATAAAAAACCTTGATATTTTACCTAAAGAGTGATGTGTGTTAACCCCGTTCAAAGCTTGTGTGAACTTATTTGTGACGCTAGTACGCAGCATATTAGAATTCGCCTCGGTAGTTTGGTCTCCTTATTCTTCTGTTTCTCGTGATGCATTAGAAAAAGTTCAGAGAAAGTTTTTTAGAACCTTATTGTTTAAATATAACTTGGCTTATAGGCCTTATCAAGATCGGCTTAATTTCCTAAATCTACCATCACTAAGCAAAAGAAGAGACTGTCTTGACCAGTGTTTCCTTTACAGGTTATGCAAGGGTCTTACTACTTCATCACTCATAGAAGATATAAAATATCGGTTTCCATCTTACAACACTCGATCTGTTGCAATTTTCAATCCTCCTCAATCTTCACTCTCTATTTATAAAAACTCTCCGTTACTTAGAGCTATGAGAAACTACGACCGATTGGAGATTGGTCCGTTACCTTCTTCTTTTTTTTCTTTAAAAAACACCTTGCTACAAAAACTTTAATCATTTTTCATTTAACTTTTTGAATTTTAATTGTTTTGTATTATTTTGACTTTTTGAATTGTAGTTTGAGCTTATTTTTTTATTTAAATATTTTTTTTTCTTTCCTTTGTTTATTTTTCTTTTATACTTATTTTCCTTACTTTGAATTCTTTACATTACATGTTTTGGGAATTTATTCCCGTTTTGTAATATTAAGTATTAAATAAAATAAATAAAATAAATAAAATAAATAAATAAAGCTGACTTTTATATGATTAAAAATCTGCATCCATCCAGTC
The DNA here is from genome assembly GCA_949715475.1 of Microchrysa polita. Taxonomy (NCBI): domain Eukaryota; kingdom Metazoa; phylum Arthropoda; class Insecta; order Diptera; family Stratiomyidae; genus Microchrysa; species Microchrysa polita. The sequence continues at coordinate 79,083,936 of OX454418.1, read as the reverse complement.
CAGCTAAATTATTGTTGATTGCAAATATTTCCTAGCAACACTCTGACTGAACCTCTGCAGCGGAATGTGAAGAAAAGTATGTTCTGAATGAGTATTTATTTTCCACAAAAAAATACTAATAGAGTTTCGAGGATTTGGCCCCTTCTAGCGACTCAACTAAATTTATGAGTCGAAAATACAACATCTGTGGGTGCATTCAAAGAACGAGAAAAGTGCTTTTCAATTGGACTCTTATTCATTTCGCATAGGCTGCATTCAGCGAACGAAAAATGTAGCAGAAAAATTTTACTCCATTTGGATCCTCGTTGCATATATACGAGTAGATTATCCAGCAGAGAAAGGGCTCGGTGCCGGGTAAATTCTTGAAGCGTTTCTAGTATTTTTCCAGTGAATTCGTTCACTGAATGCAGCCATATAGATAGAGGAAATGGTTCGGTGGCTGGCAGTACATTCCAGTGTTTTTCCAGTGAATTGTATTCGTTGAATGCGCTCATTGATTATTGCACGTACCACTTTTACGACAAAAAACAAATCAATTAATTAATTGCCAAATATATTGTCATTTAGTGAATGTACAATGATACCCAGACACACAGTCTGATTAAAACTGGTGAATTAATATAGGTGCCTTTTTCCCCCAAGTTCATTTTTTGATGATAAAACTAATACCGATGATTTTTGAAAACATTACGGGAGGGGTCCGGACCCCATGGACACCTCCCCTAACTACGTCCCTGATGTGAGACTATACAATGTACTTATTTTATTAATCAGCATAACAATTTAAGTTGAATAATCGATATCCTATTTGTCTGTCCGTCTGTCGGGACATACATACGTTATTATATTATTACAGTTATCTGTGAGTAGTTAAAATAAAAAAAAACTCACACCTTGCTCTTATTTTTGCATGCATTGTAACTGCAAAAATAACTGTTAGGTTTTGAGAAAAATGGTGCCTTATTATAGAAGTTTGTGCATGTTATCTAGATTCCATGACGGTATCACATTATCTTCATTTGCTAATTTTATTCAGAAGATTTTTTCAAATTCCATTGTGTTTTTAACCCTCATCCAGCGGCAGATTTTTACAACGCTTACCGGCGGCAAAGGTACACCTGTACCTTAGTACATTTTGTATGAAAATCTTCACTATTTGTATGAATTTTGACCGTAAAACCGTTATATTATGTTGACTAGTCACAAATTAGTAACTTTTTGCCGAAGTGAATGTTTTAAGAAGTTGGGTTTATATGGATTTAATTTTTGGAGTGGGTAAATTTAGGAAATAGGCAAAATTTTAAAAAGAAAATTGAAAAAATGGGTTGCTTGGAATTTTAATTTGACGAAATCTAAAATTGATTTACAAATGAAAAGTAGAAAACGGTTCAAATTAAGTGATTAATGATTTTAGAAGAATTTGGTATGTTTGATTTGCGAATTGTGGAGTCTTAGGTTAAAATTTACCCCCCTGCCCCCACTATATTACTCTGTTACTAGAACCCGTTATCGCTAACGAAAAAAACGTCAATAATTATCACATTCTCGTTATTTTCCATAAAACAACAATATTTGAAGCAATAAATATATTGGAGAAATGAGTAAATGTGTTATTATACGAAAGAAAGGTCCTGTCAAGCAACAAGCAAGTAGAATCGGCTAGTATAATTTTCAGTCTCTAATCTTTGTAAATCTAAACTCAGGCCAATTCCTATAGTAGAAAAATATCTAAAATTTTAATTGTGATTGTTGTTGGTTAATTGTAATATATTTGCTCGTATATGTAATTCAATCCAAGGATCGATTGAAAAATTAAAACAAGAAACCGAAGACATGTGGCATATTCTATAGCAGTTATCGTCATCTATATATGGTACCGACGTACAATTCAACCAAGTTTATGTACCACCCAAACATCCATTTAGAAATTTGGTTGGATGCATCTGCTGGTTTTCAGCTGAAACTTCAAAAGGAACTCGGGTGGAGGTCCCGAATTACACAAATAATAAATATTAGGTGATGGAATACAAATTATGGGAATTTGTGGTAAAGAAAATCAACCGCTAAAATCCAAAATTTTTGCATTTGTTACAAACCTAATTTTCACTAGATGTTATGGGGGAAAGAAGGCGTAATACATTGTATTGGTTGCCCCAAGCCATTACTTCAAAAAGTTTGGTATGCCAGTAAAAGTCTTCAGATTGATGTCAAATAACCAAAAACCGCTGTATGAGTTAGCCTAGTCCTTATAGATCGATATCTCCAAGTACCTTGATCATTACAAATAAAATTCGTAAATCAAATACTTCTGTACATGACTCGATTCTCAACTTATTGATGCTATAATAAATCTCTCTAAGCATGAGCATTCACCAAAAATATTTTATTTTCGTTTTTTGTAAATTTTCTTTCATACAAAATATATGAAGGTACAAATGTACCTTTGCCGCCGTTAAAGGGTGTAAGATTAATTTTGCTTCCTAACTTGGGGATGGGTGGTCACACATTTCTGAAATTTGGAATACATATTTTAAACTAAAATCGCAGAGATGTCAGAAAATTTCAGACCGATCGGACCCATAGCAAAAAAGTTACGGTGTTTTAAAAACGAAAAAGGTACACCTGTACCTATCCCGCTGGATGAGGGTTAACAAATTGCAATACACAGCTCATCCACAATAGTATGGCAGCATTCAAACAATCATCCTCGACTGTTTGTTTTTCACCTTGTCATTTATTAACCTTTTGTCGCCTTTGCGAGGCCGGTTATAAGGTTATAACATGGTACAAGAGGGATGCTTATTTTTTGTCCATCTGTGTGCATAGATTCAGGGGCGGCGCATAAGGGCCCGCAGAGCCCACGTGGCGGGGGCCATGAGTTCTAGGGGCCCAAAGACCACATGAAGGTTTTCTCAAACCATAAAAATAGCACGACTACGAAAAACAACACTGCGACGTAAATATTTTTTGTTCACTTTTCGAAGTCAAAACAAATGCTAAATTTATTGCTCCTTTTAATAAACAAATTTAATATTGTTCTAAAATCTTTGAAAGTTCATGAGACAATTCGGATACTCAAAGGTTTGTAATCCGACCCTTTTCCTTGCCAAGTACCTATATGGGCAAAAAGATTTTAAGGTCCTTCTGCAAATAAACTATCTTAAAACATTTTTGGTGATAGCATTTTTTCTAAACTTTCGAACTAAATTCCAATCCACTTTGTCATGAACTGTCCAACACGAACAAAATAGAGAAGTTGGTACTAAACTTAGTTCAAACTAGTTAGTGCCTGTATAAGTCGTTGAAGACTAAAATATTTTATCTTGCGGTATATACACGGTCATTACGGCTGAAGTGCAGAGGCCACATTTGGTTTGAGAGGAGTCTTGCCAAGATTGCTGTGTTGAATTTAATATTAAGTACAAACGTTCTTAAAATTAAAGGATTTAAATTAGAGCACACTTAAATTTAAAGCTGTAACAAGGAATAGAGTTGAATTAATAACGTGTCGCCTTTTTCAATTGTCTAGCCAGTTACAAACTTAGGCCGCCCACACACGAAGCGTCCGAATCCATTTTTTAAATTTTTCGTACTGGCAAATTCATACATTTTCCTCGATATTGACGAAAATTAAAAAAAAAAAAATAGACTGACCGTGTGTGGGTATATATGGCGCTCGTCTTCAAATCATGGTTCGCGAGATCGAATCGCATTGTATACGCAGGTAATTTACTACGCTTAATTATCATAAACACCTATAGAAGTCAATGCTGCGCTGCGTAAGCGTTTTTATTTAAAAAAAACAACGATTGATGAAATTATTAATTTAAGAAACGTTACAACAATAACGCTATTCTCAATATAAGAACGCCAAGATTCATAGTAGCTCTTAGCAAAGTTATTTTGTACCATGTTCTTGATTTTAGTAGAAACACTGTAACGTCAAAATCAGGTTTCAAAAGAGTTGGTTTAAGGTCGATCCACACTTTTTAGTCATCAGTCACAGTCATTTCCCATGTGTCAATGTCAATGAATTAACTGACAATCTGTTAACTTGTTTGGAAAATGGCTGTGACTAATGACTGTTAAGTGTGAATCGACCTTCAAGAGTGTTTTCGATTGATTTCACTCTGCTTTTTGCTCAGTGGGGAGGGCCCCGAGTGAAGTTGTTCCGCCACTGCATAGATTATAGTCTGAGATGCTTATTCAGTACAATTTTTTTTTTTGTAGAATGGGATGCATGATTCACAGCCGAACACATATTTAACATTTTTAGGGATTAAACATTTTTTTTTTTTCAAAAAACCCTTCCGAAATCGGTTTTGTCCGTCCGTCCATCTGTTCACTAAATAACTCGCGAACGGCTCAACCGATTGTCATGAAATTTGGTAGGGATGTGTAGAATGGTTACAGTCTTTGGCACACATACCTTAGAATTTGGTAGGAAGAAGATAACAGGGTGTCCCGAGCGTTTGAAAAAAAGTCGACTTTTTTAGTTTTTATCGGAGATTGACGTATGGGTATTTTAATAAAAGATCTAAACGAGTAAATTTCATATCAGATAAAATTTTCCAGTTTCCAGTAACGGTAAAAAAGTTATTGGCGTTTAAAGTTAAACTTCCTTTTCGACCTCCGCTTTTTCTAAACCGTTATAGGGATCAATATGCAACTTTGCACAAAGATTGGTCAGTATGGTCGTATATACGTTAAATATTAAGACTGTTGCCCTGTTGCTAGGGAAAAGTAAACAGTAAATTTGTAAAATTTCAATTTGTTTGTTTTTTAGCCCCTCTTAGGTTTCCAAATATGAAAATTCTGCTAAGGGTTTTTAGAAAATTACATAGGTAAGCCATCCTTACGTTTGCCTGAGTTTCTCTTTTCTCAAATGGCATCAGAAATCTTAAATCGAACGATGCCTGTAGATTTGCCTTGGAGTACTTTTATTCCAACTGGGTAAATAGTAAATCTATTTTTGGATTGGTCTAATTAAAGGTGGAACGCGTTTATTTAGACCAATTCCAAAAATATATTTACAAGAAGCATTTCACAATTGTGAACAATTCTTATTTATTGCTTATAAAATATATGTACGAAAAATATTCACTATGCATTAAAATTCAAAAAAACTCTCGTATTGCAGGCGCAGCCCTCTGTACGCCGTTATTTTTTTTTAATGTAAAATTCCATTATACAGAGTCAGCGGCGTAACGTTTCTAAAATATATTGTGTTCGAGATCCGAATGGGGGCCCCCACACAATGTAATCAATAATTAACCCAAATTGTTGATACCACTATTTTTGTCCGATTACAACCCAATGCAAATTTTGAACTTCTCAGTAAATCCAGGACTATATTTATAGGGGATTTGGACTATCGACAGGATTTACTAAAACCAATGAATAAGAAAATATAAAAAAGGAAATGCAAATAACCGCATAATACACTAATTATGCGAATTTTTTTTCGGGACCAAAATATTTTCTATGGTGACTTGATTTTATAGCTTCGATGGTATCTCTTATACGAATTTTATATGGAAAATTAATTGTAAACAAAATCATGCACAAGCGCAGCTTAATGCTGCAACTTCGTAGTAGGGGCGTCGGAAAAATGGAGGCAATGAATACGAAATTTCGAAATTGATAGATGCTTAAAATTAATTAATCAGCAACGTTCCTATTGCGTAACTGTATACCACCAGCATCCAAATTTACACTATTGCGAAAAGTACATTTAAATAGGATTGCAAAGTGTTACGTGGTATAAATCCGTTTATTTAAAAGAAAAAGCCAAAAACTATTAAGCCATACCAGCCCCAAACACTAAATTTCCTACGCCACTGCTAAAAATCAAAAATCAAATTCTCCCCTTTATTTTCAGATACTTTATTTCCTTCTTTTTCTTCTTCATTGACTAAAACCTAACGATTCAATCGAGTAAACAAGTTTAAGTTTATTTATTTAGTACGAATAGGCTATTAGGGTCTGGTAAAACACGAAAACTACAACGAAATCTAGGTTTACTTTTTACGGAAAAGCTGATGGATTTTTTCCGTTGAATCGATTTCAACTTTAGTGCCAAATCTGTTTGTTGATGGGTGCAGTCATTACTTCTGTTATAATGGGTGCATTCATTTCTTCCTAAGATTACAACAATTTCTAAAAGGATTTTAATTTTTATAAATAATGCAAATTATGACGGAACGGGCCCAGGACAACACTGAGATGACAAAGAAAACTAAAACTTTCAACTCAATACCGTACTGGAAAAAAACATTTCGTGGAACACCATAGTAGGCTAGTCCCACATTTCTCAGAATATAAGATTAGAATTAAGTCCTCTTGCAAGTTTTTAAGAGTAAAGAAGTTTAATCAACTCTTTAACCATTAAAATTAAAATTTGATGTGAATACAAAATAACGCAGTTAAGAAGTATGTATTATCATTGACTCACTTTACTTACTACAGAGTGAGATAACTAAGTCGCACTAAAAATAGGAGTGCTTCCAATAGGCTTCAGTGGTTCTTATTGCACCGGTGAAAACGCGGCTAGTAGGGGTTCTACAATCTTATATGAAATTTCGTGCTTTTAAAACAATCTCAGTCTTTATTACAAATTAGCAACTTAAAAAAAATAATGACGCACAAACAGTGCAATCATTGGTTTTGCATACGGCCTATAGTAACAGGAACGCAGTTCCTTAGCGCAATGACCTATAAATCTACAAAAAGTTATGTTCAAATCACAGTACAAAGTTTCCCACTCCTTGTCACTACGCCTGGGGGCCCCTGGTGGTTGGGGGCCCGTGTGCGACCGAACACATGGAACACCGTACGTAACGCCACTGGACAGAGTAGGACGAAACAAAATTCAGAGTAAAATGAGCACTTTGCGAAACGAGTCAGTTGTTGTTCTCTTTCAGATTTATGTGGGCATTGTTACAGGGGTGTCTCTGTTTCGCAATTTTTTACAACTTGAATGTGCACGGATAGAAGAAGTTTAACACATTCATAAAGATGGGCTACGGAGTCACTTATAAGGAGTGCCTGAACTTGGTAAAATTTCGTTGGTAGTTATAAGTACCGAACTACTACCGCCGATTTATGCTTTAAATTAACGTTTAAAGTTATACTTTTAAAATATTGACACAAACACATACCAAATGGACTTTTTTCATCATGATGTAAAGTTTTCAATCCAAGTTGATCAATTTCAAAGTCATTTTTTTGAATTTACATTTCTAATTGACGAAATTTAATGTAAAATTGACAAATTTCATTATAACTTTGACGAATTTTGAAATCTTGTTGACAAATTGGTGAATTTGAAAATCATGTTGACAAATTTCTATAACAAAATAATGAATGTCCAAATCACGTTGACGAATTTCCATTTAAAATTTACGAAATTCCAAATCAAAATCACCCAATTCCAAAAAAATAACGAATTTCAAAATCAAGTTCATGAATTACCATATCAAATTGACAAATTTCCATGTAAAATTGATGAATTTGCAAATAATATTGGCGATTTTCTATTTCAAATTGACTAATATCCCAATCAAGTTGACTAATTTCTATTTAAAAACAAATCCATGATAAACTAATTTTTAATTTTCATTTCTAATTGAGGAATATCAAAATCATGTGTACGAATTTTAATATAAAATTTGCAACTCCTATGTTATGTCAAATAATCCAATGTTTAAATCATTTTGACAAATTTTCGTTTCAATTTGAACGATTTTAATTTCAAACTACTCTTGAAAAATCCGTTTCCCCAACAATTTTTCTAGAAATGTATGTTCAGTGTCGGAACACGTGCGCAATGCTGCAAAATAAGAAAAATTAAATTAAAATGGATGGATTAGTGTAGTGTGAATTTGAGAGAATTTTTTTCTCATGCATTGCAATTACGCTGGTAAAATCGTTTACATTGCACTGAGACAAAATTACAAGTAGCTGTGAGGATTGCTTATTTTTTCATAATTGCAGAACTATAATTATTTTATATTAATTGTTGTGTTTATATTTTACTATTTTATATAGCAATACCACTCAGCGGACACTTTTCTATTTAGATTCGATATCAAATAAATCAAAAATTCGATTGTATAAGGAAAGGGATTCCGCTTTGCGTTCGAAGAAGAACATTAAAAACGTTACGCCACTGCATCAAGCAAATCAATTCCCTTACATCATCTTATACCGAAAAATGTAGGAAGAGAGCGATATTCAAACACATAATTTAGTACTAAATGCAAAGTTTTGGAATTTTAAGTTTCGTAATTGTATAGGGTGAAGGGATGATGATCATTCATCATCATCATCTTTACCTCAATAGGTAAATAAATGTATGGTGTTTTTTTAATAATTTCAATTTGAATGTTTAATTTTGAATAGCAATATTTTTTAATTAAAAAACCTGAAACTTCGTTAAATAATCTATTAAAGTATTAGCGTAAATATAAAACAGATAATTGGGCTATGTATCTCCTTATCCGAATATTGTAACAATTTATGCAAAGTGTGCAAAAAAGATAAATTCATAATTAAAATAAAAATTATTTCAAAAACCTTGTTCCGATATTTACATACATGTCATTAGCCGCCATACCTGCAAAGCACAAACTTCCTAAAAACCAAATTTGAATACATATACCTAACTTTATGTTTTCAACAACTGGACCAAAATGTAACCAAAACATATTCTATTCGGGTCTCAATCATATGAATGTAGATACATTTATGTATGTATGTATAAGCATACGAGTATAAAAACCACCTAATCGCGTTTGACCCTCACAGGTCCAAGATCAAAACCTTGAAATTTACCGCGACGCAAGCAAAAAAAAAAGCTGCCAAAAGCATCAGCAGCAGCAGTCTAAACCGTCTAAAATTTGAGATGAAAATAAAAACAGAAAAAAGATCGACACCAACACCTTTTTTTTCGATACACACTGAATTAATAAAAAAATGTGCATCGAAACGATCAAATGAACCATTTCTGATTCAGATACATCATTTCTGTTCGTCTTATTATTATTATTATGTGAATCAAAGAAGTAGTAGCAGCTCCAATAACCGCAGCAATGCGAAATGCTGATGTATGTAATCCAACAACAGATAACCCACGAAAGAATTGAAATAAGTATCACAAAATAAAAAAAAAGATATTTGAGAGCAATAAAGTGTATTTCTCCTCTCAATTTGACCTCTCTTACCCCTTCACGCCTCTCACAAAGTTCACCTGGGCTGGAGATCAACGACAGCAATTCAGCGCACAATTTATGTAGACTCAAACGCAATCCGCGGATCAGGTATCAATTTAATCCGCTCATAAGCTCTATTCGATTTTTTCTGTATACATTCTCCCTATTGCGTATACACTCCTGTGTTTAATAAGATCGTACAATAGGTATGGGCTTCGATCGTTTCTTTGCCTCTGATTGACCCGCTCCAATTGGTGTTTGACCCCGAGCTACCGATAGAATGTACATACAGTGAAACATTGATAAATCGCTATCTTGATAAGTGCAAATACTCGATAGTTCGCAATATTTTCTTGGGTCCCTTGAAAATACGCCATTACTCGTAAGAGTGCCCATAGGCCTTCCAATTGATTAAAGCAATTTTTTGATTGCAAGATAAATTGGAAGGTGTATGTGACCATCCCATCCAATGCAATTTTTCATACAATCTGTCATGACATGACAATCATGTGTTTTCAGTTGCTGATTTTTTTTTACATAAACCAGTGGTCATTCTTCATGTTGTGGTTGTGACGGTCATTCTCCATCGATGGCAATCTTCCATCGCCCCAAGATATATAATTTTCGCTATGTTGTGCTGTGCCGTGTAGACCGTGTGACTGTCATTTCAGATTGCACGATAAATTGCATAGTGTATGTGCTGTACGGGCGTCAGATCGATTGTGTGCAATCGATTGTTCAATCGATCGGACCAGTGGCGGTCACTTCACTCGGGGCCCTCCCGCCAACTTCTTGAGTGGGCCCCCCTACACTGAGAAAAAAGCAGAGTGAAATCAATCGAAAACACTCTTGAAGGTCGATTCACACTTAACAGTTATCAGTCACATCCATTTTCCAAACAAGTTAACAGATTGTCAGTTAATTCATTGACATTGACACATGGGAAATGACTGTGACTGATGACTAAAAAGTGTGGATCGACCTTAAACCAACTCTTTTGAAACATGATTTTGACGTTGCAGTTTTTCTACTAAAATCAAGAACATGGTACCAAATAACTTTGCTAAGAGCTACTTTGACTCTTGGCGTTATTATATTGAGAATAGCGTTCTTGTTGTAACGTTTCTTAAATTAATAATTTCATCAATCGTTGTTTTTTTTTTTTTTAATAAAAACGCTTACGCAGCGCAGTATTGACTTCTATAGGTGTTTATGATATTGAAGCATATTAAATTACCTGCGTCTACAATGGGATTCGATCTCGCGAACCATGATTTGAAGACGAGCGCCATATATACCCACACACGGTCAGTCTATTTTTTTTAATTTTCGTCAATATCGAGGAAAATGTATGAATTTGCCAGTACGAAAAATCAAAAAAATGGATTCGGACGCTTAGTGTGTGGGCGGCCTATGTTTGTAACTTGCTACACAATTGAAAAAGGCGACCCGTTATTAATTCAACTCTATTCCTTGTTTCAGCTTTAAATTTAAGTGTGCTCTAATTTAAATCCTTTAATTTTAAGAACGTTTGTACTAAATATTAAATTCAACACAGCAATCTTGGCAAGACTCCTCTCAAACCAAATGTGGCCTCTGCACCTCAGCCGTAATGACCGTGTATATACCGCAAGATAAAATATTTTAGTCTTCAACGACATATACATGCACTAACTAGTTTGAACTAAGTTTAGTACCAACTTCTCTATTTTGTTCGTGTTGGACAGTTCATGACAAAGTGGATTGGAATTTAGTCCGAAAGTTTAGAAAAGGTGCTATCACCAAAAATGTTTTAAGATAGTTTATTTGCAGAGGGACCTTAAGAATCTTTTTGCCTATAGGTACTTGGCAAGGAAAAGGGTCGGATTACAAACCTTTGAGTATCCGGATTGTCTCATGAACTTTCAAAGATTTTAGAACAATATTAAATTTGTTTATTAAAAGGAGCAATAAATTTAGCATTTGTTTTGACTTCAAAAAGTGTACAAAAAATATTTACGTCGTGTTGTTTTTCGTAGTCGTGCTGTTTTTATGGATTGAGAAAACTTTCATGTGGTCTTTGGGCCCCTAAAACTCGTGGGCCCCCCGCCACGCGGACCCTGCGGGCCCTTATGCGCCGCCCCTGGATCGGACAGTATAATAAATACATAACTTGTGATCAAATAGCCTCTATAACGCTTGAAATAGAAAGGATGCAGCAACAGCGGCCGCTGGCCAATGCAATTTAAATGGAATGTTGGCAGCAAAAGCTATTTATAGGAAAAAGAAAAAAAAAAACATAAAATGGTAGAGAAAAAGTATGAAACCGTTTTCCGATTGTAGCATATGGAATTACCCACATATTCCACCACAGTAAGAATACATTTTCATTGAAAAAATCGCAGCGGACAAAAATTTCACTCTTGAGGTCAATACTAGGCTTTAGAGAGAAATTTAGGATTTTTAAACAATGTGCCTTTAGGCAAAATGCCTGTGTTGTTCCCTTTCCTTTATAGTATAGTACAATTGGTTCAAAATAGCCCCAAACCCAAACATACAAAAAAAAAGAAAATTTGGATGCCAAATTGTTGAATAAACTGCCCTGCCCCTACGCTGTTACGGGTTACTCGTATATCGGATCCAACTCGGCTACGTTGCGGCACGGGGAGAATATCCGAAGGTGAACCGGCTCAACGGAGACGGGCGTGGGCGCCACACGTTTCTAATTCTTGTACACCGCGGCCAGAAACGCGAAAATGCCGCCACGGATATGCTCCTCGCGACACAACTACTAAATTTGCTGGATTACCGCACTTAATACTGCGAAAATAAATGTCGCGAACACCTCAACACTCCACTTCCTTCACAAATAAAAGATGGTCAATTAAAAAGAATATAAAGGTCTTATATTTTTGATTTAAAATTACATAGGTACCTTTTAGCCACACCCGGTCGGACGTTGGGGGCCCCAATCGTGGGGTTCGACTTTCGATGTTTCGGCAAGACGTGGCTCGTAGAGTGGAGGATGACTTTCGATGATTCGGCAGGACGTGGCTCGTAGAGTGGAGGATGACTTCGAACGGTGTGATCAGTGGGAATTGGGGCTCGCAAGCGCAAGAGGCGACTTCCAACACTCGTGGTGCGATCCGCAGGGATCGTGACTCGCAAACGCAGGGCGGCTTCCAATCTTCTCGGTGCGATTCGCAGACATCGGGCTCTCAAAACGCAGGGCGGCTTCCAGTACTCGAGGTACGATCCGCGTAGATTGTGGCTTGCGAAACGCAGGGCGGCTTCCAATGTCCCCGGCACGATTCGCAGAATTCTCTCTTGAAAACGCAGGACGACTTGATTCTTTACCGGCCGCAGGACGATCCGTTCCACCTTGTCGTCGCTCAGTGCCAACCTTCCTCGACCCTGACAAAAGAGAAAAAGAGACCGATTCCCCGTTCGCCGGTTCCCTTTTTGGCTTCATTCCACGTGTTGTTGTGAACGCGACCACGATACGATCGAGTAGTTCTCTCCTCTACTGTGGTGGCGCTCGTCATCCGCCATTATCGTTGAAAATGCGTAAAACAAATATGCGGACCGGGTGGCAATATGAATTTAAATGCAGTGGCAAATACAACACAGGGTGTTACATAATATTCATAAAAATTCGTTTTTTTTGCAAATATCTAGAAAACTATGAGTCTGACCTTAAAATGTACTGAGGACGAAAAAAACTACATAAAATTTGCATTACCATTGTAATGATATATAATAGTCTAGAGATTCCTAGACCCAAAAGTATTATAGTGAATTCACATTTTTTTGAGTTTTACATTTTGCACTTTAACTCTTGATAAAATAGACTTAGGATCATAAGATCTTGTCCATATATTGCTAACAAAATTTGTTTGATTTGTACCAAAAATCGAAGTGCTTCGCCCATTGACACCCCCCTCACTCCTCCTAACATTTTTCAAAAAGGCATGCCTGTAGCTTTTTTTCAAATTAAGCCCGGCAGATCAGATTTGGTGGGGTGCCTAGTCTAGCCCCATTATGCTCCTTACCAAAAATTACATATTACCATCCGATCAGAACTAAGGGTACCCCCCATACAAAGTGAACCAAAATTCTAACAAATTTCACATTTTTTCATTTATAAATTCTATCTAAAATTGAAAAATTAAATTTATCTACTAGAACGTCATTATAACAATAAGATACAATTTTGTATTTCCTCCATTATAACAGTTTACTGTAGTCTTCTGAATGTATGTTCAAAAGTTTGCACCAAAGCGTATGCTACAAGTATCAAATTGGGTTTGAAGGTCATTGGTACCAGTTCTAAGGCTATTTCCGAATATATCGAGTAAAGTGTACTAGCAACCTTCAAACCCGATTTTTCGTACTTGTAAATCGCGCTCTGGTACAAACTTTTGAATATACCCTTAGTTCTAATCGGATGGCGATAATTTTTGGTAAGGAGCATAATGTAGCTTAGACTAGGCACCCCACCAGATCTGATCTTTATTTGTGAATATTATAATGTAAAGATAGACTACGTGCTCAATGAATTTGTCACTATAAATTGTTTTAAGAAAATGAGACTCAGAAAAGAGCGTTATAAGCGGGAAATAGTAACGTTATACCGAATCGAAATTCCCTGTAATAAATGCTAATGGGACCGGCACCGAGAAAAAAGAGCGTTATAGCCGGGAAAGCGTTATATCCGGGAGCGTTATAACGAAGTTTTACTGTATTGGGCAGTGTATTCAACAATTTGGCATCAAAAATTTCTTTTTCTTTTGGATGTTTGGGTTTTGAACTATCTGTACTATACTATTACTGTGCCAATTAGAATTTTTAAAATTTAAGGTAAATCGAGCTTATCAGATATCAAGAAAATATGAAGAGATCCAATTTCACAATAAATTAAACAAGGGCTAAGCACTTTTGATTGTTTTTTTCGTAGCGATTGAAGATTGTCTTTTTTTTGCTTCAACCAAAGTTGGGCTTGGCAGCTCTTGGCCGTCTTAGCAGCGGGTTTGCTTCGGTACGATTTGAAATATGGTGAAAAGGCTGACCTGCCCTACTAGTGACTTTTATAAAGATAAAACAAGCAAGCAAGCGACAGCGAGGTTCCAAGTTAGAGCCCACGCAATGTGGTGATAGAGACAGCATATTTGCCCACTTCGGTACATAACTAATTATGTTAAAATCGGTTCGTTACAAGTGGGTTATCATTCTGGCATTCTGGGGCGGACATCCCAGAATCGGGGAAACACTCGTCCACTAAGCCACTAAGGTAATTTGGGGCCACTAATTCCAAAAACAAGAAAAAATGTTTGAGGTTGGCCCACCCCCAAATGGTTTCTCTATTTCTCTCGGGGAAATACTCGTCCAATTGATGATGAGTACTTCCGAAGGAAACCGGCCTATCCTCTGAATTGAACACTAAAAAATCGTAGTGGATCCGTGATAGAAATTTGGCGTCCGCGTCGGTGTGAGAATCACTTAATCATCAATCATCATTGTTTCCATTTCTTTCGTGTGAAAGTGACGAATATAAAGTAACGATTACTCTTACTCGGAATAAAGTAACGAATATCGCCAATTACTGAAATCTAAGTAAATATAACATGAAAGCATGCACAATAGACACAATAATGTTGTAAGCTGTAGACTTGTGAAATATTTTCTTATGAAGGATATACATATATGTAATACATTTTTGATCGATATTTACAACAAATTTTCTGAATCAGAATAATTGATTTGTCCATATAATCTCAGCCTCATCCATACTATCGATAAATTTAGCTGAAAAGTTCAAACCCGGAAAACAGTCGGATCATGTAGGTATCAAGTACCGGATCTTCATTGAATCCATTCGAGTACATCTTGTATCTGCGATAAATATAATAGTTAACCGAACTTGATATCTTTCTGGTCATCATCATCGTCATCTGGCAGGCTTGTGGTATGTGCGCAACGTAAGTCTATTTGATTGGAAGACACCGGGCGTGCATTCGGTACCTCGCTGGTACGATACCTCCGATACTTTTGTTAGTATGTTTTACATCCACGGGCAATGTGGATGATGCAGTGAATAGATATTACTTTACTTCTTGTCGGCGGCCTACAGTGTTCGATGTACATACGTTACGTCTATTCAAGAATATTTGATACACACATATATAGCGAAAAAACGGCAGCAGCCTCGTGCACTATTTGCCCTCTGGCTTGTTGTTCTTATTTGTTGCTATTAACCATCTATGTAAGATCCATGCTGGTGGAGATCAAACTTAGATGATAATTTTCAGATGGAAGTTAGCCAGCCTCTGCCGCACTTACTTGAAGATGTGATTGCCACTGAATATTCAGGTGCAAAAACAATGAATAAATTGACGGGACTAGAAGGCAGGCGGTTGGATTATTTGATATTTAGAGATATGTACCTACTTATGTATGTATGTGAATGCAGCCTATAGCTAAGAGGATCAAAATCAAAGAAAACTTATCTCATAGCTGACATTTTCTGGGTTTTCGCCGTACAACTTATGTGCAGTTTTTCGCATTATTCTTTTACAATATTCCCTGGGCCATAAATAATGTTTACGTTTTCCCGTTTCCTTCGAACAGGATAAAATAGGAAACAACTAAAATATCCAATAAAATAGTCGATCGATTGTTCGATGTTCAAACTACAATATCTGAATCCCAATCACTGTCGAAGACCGGAAACACTGACCAAGAAGACCCACAGAAGTCTCTTCGTTGCTTGAATGTTTTTCGCAAACCTCTCTTCAACTTCTTCTTATTAATAAATCATTTGCCATTTGCCTATATAATGCGAATCTCAGCAAATTGCTTATTAGTCTTTGCGATGAAAATTAATTTTTATCATGGGACCACCCATAGCTGCGTCTATATCTTCGGATGCAGGATATGTAGGTAAGGTACCTTCTTAATTCAACCGATATGTTGATGTATGGCACACTCGTGAGCGATGTGCAAAATGTTCGCTGTCTTGTACACATATTCGCAATCGATTGTCAGAGGTTGGACTGACCTTTGCCAAAGTATCTAAGAAGGTATAACCGCGCGCATTAAATTGAATGGTACACTGGTAGCAATTTCATGGCCTTATCTGAAATCACTTTGGTTTGTAGTATGTACAGCAGTACAGCGTTAGAGAACGGATGTCGGAGAGAGGACGCTAGAGTTGCCAAATGTAGTAAATTTGGGTAGGTGGTTCTATAGTAGCTTGGAATTACTGAGCTTACATGTGTCTCAAATTCTGGTATGAATATCGCCGCGGCCATCCTCATTTAGCGTTCAGCGCAGTTTAGTCAAGCCATGAAATGTAATATCTATTCTACAGAAGCGAAACCGAAATATTTCCACTACAAAGCTATCTATAACCGACCATATCATTCGGCAGAATGTTGCTAAAAACTTCATATTTGGACGAAACGATAGCGGTGATGTGCTCTTACCAAATATTGGAAATGAGCCAGATCCTATCCATTCATCTCCTACTTCCCCTACAAAAATGTAAATTGCATATTTTAACTTTATGTGTTCGTGTTAGGTCTGTACGGGTATATGGGAAGCTATTCGCACAATTAGAACTGGCGGTCTCGTTGAATTGGCAGAACGTATTTAAAGATTTTGTGAGCTGTGAACAGGAAATAATAAAAGCTTTAATATTTTATAATGGTAACCCTGCATGAGACCTTACTAATGACTCCATGCCGTGTACGGCTCCTGGGGTGGCTTGACGAAGATCTCCTCTTGAAACTATGGTTTTGTCTGCATAGTTCAGCCTATGTGGTGGCATCAAACGGTCCAATATCAATGTATCTACTCTAATGCTTTCATAAAACATTCTAACATGCTTATTGCTAACCGAGCAAGTTTTATGCGTACGAAAAATGTGCAATAGATACAAATGATGCGGCCTACGTGCAATTCGAAATATGTAATACACACTTTGCAAGATTGAGCATTCTCAGTCCTCACTCTTATTATGCACTATTCAGACTAACTAGGTATTTAAATCGTGTTAGATTTGTAAATTTTGAAAAAAATATGTTCATACTATCGTCACATCCAGGAACCCGAAGTTCGTAATAGACTGGAACGGTTATCATGAATACCATGGGCGTAGACAGAGAGATTTGCGCTTGATACCTGGCCAGTGATTATGACAACAATTTTGTTCGTACCTACCTCTTTACTATACGCTGTATAAAAAACGCTGCATTATCCAATATATTAAGGCGTAAAAATCTTGGCTGCTACACGGAGAGGAAAATAGTGAAATTTTACAAAATCAGTAGTAAATTCTACAGAAATGCAATCATTTTTGACCCCATCGCATTTGTAGTAATATTAACAAGTCGCATTGTGAAAAAAGTGATTACACTGAATCCCTCACTTGGTTGAGTTGCCACGTCGTCACTGGTAAAGACGTCATTTTATTTACCGATAGTCATCCTGCAATTTGATCACTTGATTCAGTGCTAACCACATCAAGAACTATTGAGAATTGCCGCGCATTACTTAGAGAGATGGTCCACTTCTTCAACATTACTCTTGTAAGAAATGTATTTTATTATGCATATAAAATTTTCTACAAGCAAGCATAGACTTGTAGAGAATTTTGATATGTAGTTTTAAATTATTAATTTAGTACTGACATATCTGTTTTTATATTAAGTGAAGAATTTTTATTTTTATATTGAAGTGTGTGTATCTTTTATTATTTGGATTTTAAATTGTAAGTAGCCTTACGAGCATATTTTTATTTGCTTGTAGTTTAATACCTTTGTATGCTTTTCATATTATTGATCAAGTGTCGTGTAATATTGATAATGTGTTTTCGTTAAATGAGCTCCAGAGAGGTTATCTTTGGTAGTTCATTGTAAAGCGATGGCTGATCCCCAAGGAGGTTATCATTGGGTGAGGTCCGAGGTTGGGTTACAACCTCGTAGGGACGTGCACTCCCTGGCCATTTCGGGGTCGTGAGGAGGTTATCCTCATAGTGGTTGAGGGGAGGTTATCCTCTCAATCCAGACCTGTAATCGACAGTTTTCCGGGTAGGAAAACTGGCTTCGCGTATTTCTTAATACTTTTCACTTGATCAATATAATTTAAATTGCTTCCGTTTTGTTTCTAATTTATGCTCAGGTGTATTTTTTTATGCTTTCAGATTTATCGTACGAATACAACTGAAGAATCAAGATAAGAAATAAAAATTTAAAAATATCGGTTTCTTACATATCAGAAGTGGGATAATCCTGATTTCGCCTACAGAGTTGTATTCGGACGATACCAATTAAAAGAAATGCTAAAGTTTTGCTTCATTGCTATACTTATCTTACAATCTTAGGTGGAAATTAAAAAAAAAAACTATTTTCTTTTTATAAAATATAGTTTTGTTGCAATAAAGTAAAATTTTTATTTCTCACTCATTCACATTTAAGCCAGATGATGAAATATATACTTAAAGAATTATTTAAAGCTAGATTTTAATTGATTTTTTAATGCATATGCAAAAGAAACGTTAATAATAGATCACAAATGAATTTCAGTTTTAATATTTTTCAAAGATTATTATAAACAATTTTATACCATCTGCCTGTCTGCTGGTTAAATAAAATAAAATAAAAAAAATGTGGCCAATTGAATTTGTCAAATTTTCGTAAAGGAAAAGCGATTTATAGTGTTGAAGAATGTTTATTGTGATTTTAACAGTAATTTGGTTGAACTAGACAATAAAAAAAAAAAAAAAAAAAAAAACTTTTTGAAACTGTATGTTTGAAAAAGAAAATTCTGAATTCTATTTTGGAATTTCACGCTTACTAAAAAAATTGCTCTGTTTATATTTAATGCAAGTACTTAAAAAAAATCGCTGGAGATTAGATTAGGCTGGCTATTTTATTTTTTATTTTTTTGATAAATACAATTTAATAATAAAAATGAAATGGCGATGTTTTACGATAGATTGAAATTAATTTAAAGTCTCCGATTAAAAATAAAAATAAAAATTAAATGAATTTGTACCGTATAATTCGGGAATTATAAAAAAAAAAATAAAAATACCAACCCAGTACAAAAAAAAAATAAACTTTTGAAGTTAATAACATTGATTGAAACATTGATTGAAACATTGGTTATTCAAAGTATTTTCTTGCCAATTGTTCTCAGCAACTCGGGACGCGTTGTTTGTCGGATGGCCGAATGTAAGAAATGTATTTTATTATGCATATAAAATTTTCTACAAGCAAGCATAGACTTGTAGAGAATTTTGATATGTAGTTTTAAATTATTAATTTAGTACTGACATATCTGTTTTTATATTAAGTGAAGAATTTTTATTTTTATATTGAAGTGTGTGTATCTTTTATTATTTGGATTTTAAATTGTAAGTAGCCTTACGAGCATATTTTTATTTGCTTGTAGTTTAATACCTTTGTATGCTTTTCATATTATTGATCAAGTGTCGTGTAATATTGATAATGTGTTTTCGTTAAATGAGCTCCAGAGAGGTTATCTTTGGTAGTTCATTGTAAAGCGATGGCTGATCCCCAAGGAGGTTATCATTGGGTGAGGTCCGAGGTTGGGTTACAACCTCGTAGGGACGTGCACTCCCTGGCCATTTCGGGGTCGTGAGGAGGTTATCCTCATAGTGGTTGAGGGGAGGTTATCCTCTCAATCCAGACCTGTAATCGACAGTTTTCCGGGTAGGAAAACTGGCTTCGCGTATTTCTTAATACTTTTCACTTGATCAATATAATTTAAATTGCTTCCGTTTTGTTTCTAATTTATGCTCAGGTGTATTTTTTTATGCTTTCAGATTTATCGTACGAATACAACTGAAGAATCAAGATAAGAAATAAAAATTTAAAAATATCGGTTTCTTACACTCTATGCTGGATACCGGGCCATAGTGGCTTGGCCCGGTATGCGTTAGCCAGATAACGCTGAAGATAGCCGCGCCAGCTTGTAAATCCATAATTTCAACTGTGCAGCGATAATAGAAGATGCTGCAGAGCACAGGACCAACGCAAGGTGGGTGGATTAATGGCTGACTTGCGCAACGACAAGAATGATCTGGCCAAAACGAGACAATATCTGTTCTAACATGCTATTGTCTTTGGTTGGACAGGAAGCATATTCGCAACGTGGTATTACTAATAACGGGGCATTGCCCTATTGGAGAGAACGCAAGAAGACTCCGAATTCCTCACAACGACTTTTGCAGAAGTTGTGATGACGAAGAAGAGGAAGAGAGTGTGCACCACCTACTTTGTCACTGTCCCGCCCTGTCCGAGAAATGGAGGCGTTTTCTGGGCGCAAGGTATTTTTATGATACCGATGACCTTCGTGATGTGAGCCTAATACTGCTCAGGTTTTTTTGTTGGTTTTTAGCACCTGTTCAGTACTGGACTTGCTCTGGTTTTTTACCACCTGTTCAGTACCGGTTTTTTTCAGGTTTTTTTTAGCACCTGATCAGGACCGGTCTTTTCAGGTTCTTTTAGCACCTCCTCAACGCCGAATAAACTGAGTGTTAGTTGTTTTGCACCGCATTTTAGCACGGTTTTTCCAGGTTTTTTCTTTATTTAAACCACGATTCGTTTTTTATCTGTTCGAATACTTCATTCATTGAGAAAGGTACACCAATTTTCTTAGCGAAACACTCGTCCAATGGGCGTGGCAAGAAACACTAAAATAATCTAGGGTCGCTGATTCCAAATATGAGGTCAAAAACAAGAGAAAAAAAATTGGGGATGCGCGCTCCAAAATTGTTTCCTTGTTTTCTCGGGGAATACTCGTCCAATCGGCGCGACAGAAACACTAAAATAATTTTAATTCGCTGATTCCAAATTTGAGTTTAAAAAGAAGAAAAAAATGTTTGGACTTGCTGGCCCCAGAATGATACCAATGTACTCCCGGAAAATATTCGTCCAGTCGAGGTGGCAAGAAACATTAAAATAATTTTGGGTCGCTGATTCTAAATTCGAGGTCAAAAAGAAAGAAAAAATGTTGGGTGTTGCCTGCCCTAGAATGGTACCCCGATTTTCTAGAGGAAACACTCGTTGAAACGGCGCGGCATAAACTCTAATGATATGCAGACACAACGCGATCTGCGTGCACGTCCAATGTAATTCAATGTTCACACGGGTTCGCGGCGATCTGTCATGCGTTCGTTGTGACGCAATCCTTCTATTATTTTACAACCTATCTTTAAACACACTGCGTTCTATCGAATGTCGTGTTCATCCCGCATTTTTTTTGACGTGTATAATAATAAAATATAGCGTAATACAGTGTACGCGAGGTTAACATATTTGAGATTACGGAAGCAGATAACGTTGTGTGTGACGGAGCCTTTAGGTAATTTTGGTTCGTATATTTCAAAATTGGGTTCCCGATTACCATCAGTGGAATCAGGATCTAAAATGAACTCAGTGTTTCTACCGCGCCGATTTGAGGAGTATGTCTCGCGAACAGTCAGGCACAAAACAAATTGGGTTTCTTGGAAAAAAAAGGAAAAAGGAGTGCAACATGCGAAACAGACTAACATTACTAATAAGATGTAGACAACACAACGTCTTCCCGAATTAAATATAAGGTAACTAGTGTCAAATGGCCCAACTAATAATAACACGACCGAGTTCAGAGAATATACTTTATTAATTATACGGGGATACAAATACATGTGACCACGACGCGGTCTAATTCTCGACTGCCTCATTCGATACCCATTCCACATTAGGGTTGCCAGACTCGTGTGACAGCTCGGCCTCTCCTGACTTCCCGGGCTCCTGGCCGGGCTCGATGAGATCCTCGTTGTCGTCGGTTACCTCGTCAAGAATCGGATCCGCACTGCACCATGGCTTCAGGTGTTCCACATGATGAACCGACTGATACGAGCGTTGGCGATGTTTCATGTGATCGATGTCACCAACCACGTACCGATCATACCGCAGTACCTTTTTGATGACGTATGGGCCGCGATACTTTGGCTCAAGCTTCCTCGAATGGCCGGTTGCTGGAGCCACATTAATGATAACTACCAAGTCGCCTTCCTCGTATCGGTGTGGTCGTTTGTGTCGCCGATCGAACCTAATCTTCCATTTCTGACGTTCTTCCTCGATCGTTTGGAAGGATTTCTCTCGTCGTTGCTGTATTGTTTCGTCGGTTTGGATCGTTGACGCTTCCGGTAGTTCGTCATGAAGTGCTTGCACCATCCGGTTCTGAACCACATCTCGAAGACGAAAATCGAATACCAAGTCGTGTGGGCTATATTTCGTAGTGCTATGCTCGCCGCTGTTAATAGCCCATTGTATGTTTGGGAGATGGATATCCCAATCCCTGTCGTCGACTGATCGTGATCGAAGGCAGCGGGTGACCGTTTGATGAATTCGCTCGATGGCACCATTCGCTCGAGGCATACGAACGGCTGTTTTGACGTGTTTGATTCCATAACTGCGACAATAGTCTTCGAATGATTTCGACGTAAAGGCAGTTCCGCGGTCGGACACAATTGTCGCCGGAAGTCCGAAATACGATGTCAACTCATTCAACGCTTTGATCACATAATGTGTTGTGACCGAACGAACCGCCTTCAGTACCGTGAACTTGGTAAATGGGTCGATGATTCCCAAAACATACTCATTTCCCTGACGGCTTCTCGGGTATGGGCCGGCATGGTCCAAATGTAATCTCCTAAACGGGATTGGATCCATTGGCTCCGTATGTAACTCTCCTTCGGTCTTTCCTGTTACTGATCGATTGTATGTACATTCCACGCATGAAGAAATGTATGCGCGCGTATATTTCCTCATCTGAGGAAACCAAAAATCGCGCTTCAGCCGTGATAACGTCTTTTCCAGAGCGAAATGCCCCATTTCATCGTGGAACGTTCGCACTGTCCTCCATCGAACTGCTTTCGGCACTACGAATTTAGGTTCTCCATCAACTAGTCGGTACAGGCGATTCTTTTTGAATACATACTCCCTTCGAATCTGTGGAGCTTGCTCGGAATCCACGTCATCGCAGAGTATTTGGATGATTTCAACCAGTCGTTCGTCCTGCATTTGGATCGTTGTAAGGAAATCCTCGTTGCTAATGTCGATCCTGAATATTCGGTCCGCACACGTTTCCGCAACCCGCGGACTTTCAGTCGGAGCACGGCTTAACGCGTCGATGTGTTGCATCTTCTCAGCGCTGCGATGCTCGTACTCGCAGTTGTATTCTTGCAGCCTAAGCCACCATCTGGCTACTCTCGCGCGTAGGGGAGTTGAGTTTTTAAGAGTGGCTATCGCGGAACAATCTGTTACGACACGGAAGTTTTTCCCCAACAGGAACATCCGGAAACGTTCGACGGCTTCGACCACGGCTAATACCTCGAGTTCGTAGCTATGGTAAGTTTTTTCGGAGTCGGAACACTTCCTGCTGTCTGTTGTAATAACACTCCTGCGATTCCGACTGAAGACGCATTAGTGTGCACTTCGTGTTGGCGGTTCACGTCGTAGAGTTCTAAAACTGGCGGCGTCTGTAAAATCTGCTTCAACTCGTCGAAGGCGCGTTGCTCCTCCGGTGTCCACTGGAAAGGTTTTGCATTCTTCGTTCGGAGTAATCGTAACAACGGCAAAGCGATTATCGAATAACGTGGCACAAATTTCCGGAAGAAATTTGTGAGGCCAATAAATCGCCGCACATCGGCTTGCCCCGCTGGAATCGGAAAGTTCCGAATTGCATCCGTTTTAGTCTCACCGGGACGAATACCATCTTTCCCGATTCGATGGCCTAGAAATGTAACCTCTGTTGCCAAAAAGGTACATTTAGACGTCTTTAACGTCAGTCCGGTTTCTGAGAGGATCTTTAAAAGTTCGTTCAATGCGGAAAGTCCCTCCTCGACAGTTTGGCTGGGAAGCACGATCTCATCTACAAACGCGACGACTGTGTGGGTCATTTTTCCGACGATTTCACGGATTTTTCGCTGGAAAACGAAAGGGGCGTTTGTGAGCCCGAACGGCATCATGTTAAACTCGTATTTTCCTTGATGGGTTACAAAAGCCGTATAATGCTTCGATTTTTCGTCAAGGGGTATCTGATGATACCCGCAGATGAAGTCGACGGTGGTAAAGTACGTATATCCCGCCAATTGAGCCACTTGCTCGTCGACGCTTGGCACTGGGAACGGTTCCTTCACCGTAATGGCATTTAATGCCCGAAAATCGACACATAGACGTTCGGTTCCATCAGATTTCGGCACTAAGATCATCGGCGATGCGTATTCGGAGACACTCGGTCGAATAATGTCTTTTCGCAATAATTGCTGAATTGTCGTTTCAACAGTTGCTCGTTTTGGGAATGGAATTTTATACGGCGCGACACTTACCGGTTTATCGCTTTTCACTTTGATTGTCATCATCGGTGATGTACAACGTCCGATGGTGTTTATGTCATTCGAGAAACACTGTTTCCACTTATTCAAAATTGTCATTATCTCCTGCTTCACTTCATGTGAAACGTCCCGGATTTTCACACTGGGTAGTTCTTCACGAATCGTACATTCCCCGTGTTGGATTGTCCAACTTCGCCGACCGTCTAATAACACATCCGAACCCAAGAGTACGTCTTCGGTTATCAATTCGTCTCTCACCACATACATGTCCGTTTCGATGGTGAGCCCGTCAACTAATACGCGCACGAGACATTTAGAGAAACACTCAAACGTTCCACCTCCGAAACCGGTCAACATTTTCGAACACTTTTGCAAATTACTACCTCTGACGTTTCGTGCCAAAGATTCCCGAATTAACGAGCAGCTGCTGCCTGTGTCCACGATACACAGCACATCGCGCCCGTCGATCTGCACTGTTTTTCGTAAAATGCGCGATTCGCGGTTGTTGATAATGTTCACTGGCCTATCGGGTGCCCCGGATTGTCGTTTTAGAGGACACGCACTGTGCTCATGACCCGTTCGGTGGCACAAGGTACAACGAGATTTTCGCGGCGGTTTGGGGCAATCAATCGATAGATGCCCCTTGGCGAAGCAATTATAGCACATTCGCGTTTCTCCTCGGGGGTCGCGCGGTTTGGAGAATGTCGATTTAGTCGTTAAACTCGCGGTCGGTTTGTCGTACTCCCTGTTCGCGGACGGTTCATTTACGATGAATCGTCGCAACGCCTCGAGAAACTGCGCCGGTGTCTTGATTTCGGCACTTGCAATCGACGTACGAAACGTGGGCATGTTGATTCCGCGGCGAAGATAATACACGATGTCGCTGTCCGCGAGATCACCACGCCGTCCCAGCGCGCACGCCCGGTAGAAATATTGCTCGGGGGACTCGTTCGGCATCCGCTTCTCGTCAAGCAAACGTTGATGTATATTTCCTTCTTCGGGTCGGGAGGGAAAATCTCGGATGATTCCTGACGCAAGATCGTTCCACGTTTGGAATCGGTCAATTAACCCCTCGATCCACTGTTTCGCTGGGCCGCCCAACTTCGCCTGCACAGCGAATAATATTAACTCGTCGTCCCATTTGTAGATGTGTGCGAGTTTTCCTACACGATCAACAAATTGTCTTGCGGTCGGTGATGTCTCGTCCAAAGGGTCGAACGAGCACACTCACCACATCATTGACTGTAAACGGGTGTCTGTCTCGATATCTCGTCGGGCGTACACTCACCACGTCGTTGACAGTCAACGGTTGTCTGTCTAGATATCTCGTCTGCGGGTCGTTGCATGAGGGAGTTGCCGTGTCGTGCTGCTCTCTCTCGTCCGTTGCAATGGCAGACGCGCTTGATTGTGGTAGTGTTCGAACTTCTAGACTCGTACTCGGGTTTTCGTTCGTGGTCTGCGGAACGTCCGGAATTGCGGTTGATGAAACGGGTGGACTTGGACCATCATGGCGTCTCATCTCGGTGACAATTTTTATTAATTTGTCCACTTGTGATGCTAACGTTTGCACCTCGTTCCGCAGGGACTCGTTTTCGGACTCGGATTCCTGTTCTGCATCGGAAACGTTGATGCTGTCAGTCTCCAAATATTTCGTTAATCGATCGATGAGTTCAGCTCTCCGTCCTCCGATTTTTAATTTGTGTATCGCACAATACTCGCGAAGTTGACGCGCGGTTAGATCGGATATTTTGACCGACGGCATCCCACTTCTGATTATGTCAAATGGCCCAACTAATAATAACACGACCGAGTTCAGAGAATATACTTTATTAATTATACGGGGATACAAATACATGTGACCACGACGCGGTCTAATTCTCGACTGCCTCATTCGATACCCATTCCACATTAGGGTTGCCAGACTCGTGTGACACTAGTTGAGAGAGCTCGCTTCGCTCGCTCTCTTATCTAGTGCTCGCTACGCTCGCGTTGTTCGCTTGCCTCACATCTTTACACTTATTTAACTTTATGAGCGATTTTGAATTTATTGGGATCGACGTAAGAGGGGAATCGGGAAGAGGATCCGATGACCTTTTAGGTAATTTTGTCGTGAGTTCGGCAACACCTCAACCGTGTCGCTCCGCTAAAAAATTGCGGATATACTCATATCAACGGATTTCCGAAGTAGTAGCTGATTATGAAAATGCTGTGACCAACATCCAGGATAAATGTTCGCAAAAACGTAGTCACATTTATCTAAGTTACACTGTATTTGACCCAATTTTGTATATACATACAAAATGGAATTTACCGCCACTTCCCTTGAGACTTTCAAAATTTTCTCGGTCTGTAAACTTTCTTCAGCGTAAGATGGTTTAAACAAACAAACAAAAATCCGTTATGTGTCCTATCTTCTGTATAAAACGAAGCAGTTTATTATTAGGATAATCCTAAGGGTTTTTCCTATACTGGAAGTGACGTTATCAAGTGTTCCATAGTAGCCTACCCTACTACAAATTTTCGACAGAGTTGCTCAATAGTGTTAAGCAGTGTTTAACAGTTGATGTACCCACCTCTACTACAGTTAAAACTTCTCTGGATAATTATGGCTCCATTACACTACGTCATATCATCATATCCTTAAGCCGGTTCGATTTCATTTAGTACATGTATAAAAATTTAAAACGTATGAATAGAGTAGGTTTAATCACTTACTGCGTACAAAATAGTAAAATAACGATAAAAAGAAGAGGAGGACACTTCGGGGCATGAAATATAGTTTACGACCGATTACCATACCTAGAAAGGATATATACAAAATTTCATAAAAATCGGTCCAGCCGTTTCGAAAAAATCATATCCTTAAGCCGGTTCGATTTGATTTAGTACACGTATACAAATTTAAAGCGTATGAATCGAGTAGGTTTAATCCCTTACTGTACAAAATAGTAAAATAACGATAAAAAGAAGAGGAGGGCACTTTGGGGCATAAAATATAGTTTACGACCGATTACCATACCTAGCAAGGATATACATATAGAAACTTTCACAAAAATCAGTCCAGCTGTTTCGAAAAGATCATATCCTTAAGCCGGTTCGATTTCATTTAGTACACGTATAAAAATTTAAAGCGTATGAATCGAGTAGGTTTAATCACTTACTCTCACAAAAAATGGAATTTCGATATTTACCACCACGTCCTTTGATATTTAAAAAAAAATTTTGGTCCATAAACCTTCTCCAATGTAAGACGGATAAAACAAAAAAAGAATCATCCAAATCGGTCCAGTGGCTTAGAAGTTTACTGGCAACAGACACAAATACACGTCCATTTTTATATATATATACATAGATAATAATACAAAACGGGAACCATATGAAATCCCCAATCACAAAATCCCCAAACGTAGAAAAATCCCCATATTCGAAATCCCCATAATCATAATACATCATCATCATCAATGTGGCACGATAGCCCGACGTCGGGCCTTGGCCGCCTGAATCGTTGACCTCCAATTGTCGCGGTTACGTGACCTCGTCCTCCAGTTTCGGAAGCCCAGCAGCTGTTGGGCGTCTTCACCTACGGAGTTCTCCCAGCGAGCTCTCGGTCGTCCACGCAACCTCGCTCCGTCAATTCGTTGTGCGTTCATCACTTTCTTTGGCATGCGATTATCGTCCATCCGTTGTACATGCCCCGCCCATTGCAAACGTTGAAGCTTCACGATTTTCGATACTTCCAGCTCATCGTACAATTGATACAACTCATGGTTGTACCGGATACGCCATTGGTCTCGCTCGCGAACGGCCCCGAAAATTCGCCGAAGGACCTTTCGTTCGAATCGGTCTAGCAAAATTTCGGAGGCTTGGGTGAGGGTCCATGTTTCGCAGCCATAACATAGCACGGGTCGGATGATCGTTTTGTACACGCGGAGCTTCGTGTTCCTGTGCGCAAGTTTCGAATTAATTATAGGGAGGACCGAGAAATATGTCTTATTGGCTAGTTGTATCCGTCGCTTAATTTCGTCGGTTTCGTTGGCGTCCTTTGATAAGTTACAACCCAGATAGTTGAAGTTGTCTACATACTCGATATTAAGGTCCCCCACTGTGATGCTTGAATTTGCTGGCGTCCTTGTTTTCGATTGCATCATGGCCTTTGTTTTGCTTTCGTTGATATGTAGTCCAACTTCCTTTGCGGCGTTATTGAGGTTATGCAGGAGGCTTTCTGCATCACCCAACCTTCGAGACATGATGTTGATATCGTCGGCGTACGCTACTAATTGAGTCGACTTGATGAGTAGCGTTCCGCTGCTGTCCATATTCATGGCTCGAATTACATACTCCAAAGCAAGGTTGAAGAGCGTCGGCGCCAGCCCGTCGCCCTGCTTGAGGCCAGTACGAGTTTCAAATAGGTCAGTGAGTCGATTCTGCACTCTGACCTGCGAGACGGTATTAGTCATCGTCCTCCTTGTGAGTCGCACTAACTTTGCCGGTATACCAAAATTCAGCATAATGTTGTACAGTACACTTCGATCGATACTGTCGTATGCCTGCTTGAAGTCGACAAAGATTTGGTATACGTCGATGTTATATTCCCAGCACTTTTGGAGTAGTAGCTTCACTGTGAAAAGCTAATCGGTCGTTGATCGACCAGGTCTGAAGCCGCCTTGATACTCGCCAATGATTCGTTCTGCGTACGGATTAATTCTCTTTTCAAGAATTTTAGATAATATCTTATAGGCCGTACAAACTAATGATATGCCCCTGTAATTCTCACACTTCAGCTTGTCACCCTTTTTGTGGATTGGGCAGATTATGCTTTTGCGCCAATCTTCGGGGATTTCCTCGTCGTTCCATATTTTCAGCAGTAGCACATGTATTGCGTTGGTCAGGCACGTTCCACCATGCTTCAGCAGTTCTGCTGGGATCTCGTCAGCGCCGGGCGCTTTATTATTTTGAAGCGACTATATGGCAAGACTCACCTCCTCTACTGTTGGGGGTAGAACGGGAGGGCCTGGTTCGGCTAACTGCTCAAGAGCTGGCTCCGCGGGGGATGTTGATGGTGCATTGAGGAGCTCTTCAAAATGCGAGGCCCATCGTTTGTTGACACTTTCGATGTCGCTGATGATGTTACCATCCTTGTCCTTACATAGGCTTGTCCTGGGTTGATATCCGTTCTTAACATTATTTATAAGTTTGTACGCCTGTCTAATGTTCTTACTGGCTAATCTTTGGTTTATTTGCTGTAACTGCTCGTCAAAATGTTTGCGTTTCTTACGTCTAATTAGCTTATTAGATACTCGCCGAAGCTCGTTATATCTTTCTTTCTTGGCTCGGGATGCGCGTTGTGTGTATTGGCGATAGGCTTCATTTTTCGCCTCAATCGAGGCCCTGCATTCTTCGTGGAACCAGTCTGCTCGTCTGCGCCGGCCTTTATAGCCCACGACCTCTTCTGCGACCCCCTTGATGCTGTCTTTGAGCTCCTCCCAGAGCTCATGGATGCCTAAATTGTTGATGTCATCAAGCATGGGCGACAGTTTTTCCTCTAGTGCTGTTGTATACGCAGCCGCCGTGGCATCATCAATCAAATTGTCAACCTCGAAGATCTTGGCAGGGTTGATTCTCGTTAGGTGCACCGAAGAGATTCTGCACCTGTAGGTCGTCTTCACCAAATAGTGATCGGTGTCGCAGTTGGCTCCTCGATAGGATCGAACATCTAGGACATTAGAAGCCCATCTCTTGCTGGTCAGTACGTGGTCGATCTGGTTCACGGTGTATTCATCTGGAGACTTCCAGGTCTGCTTGTGGATTCGTCGATGAGGGAAGCATGTAGAGCTTATTACCAGGTTTCTGCCGCTCGCGAAGTCGATAAGTCGCTGACCGTTGTTGTTGTTTTCGTCGTGGAGGCTATGACCTCCAGTAGTTCCCCTATGCCAGCTTTCATTTCCGACTTTGGCGTTAAAGTCTCCTAGCAGCAGCTTGACGTCGTTTGATGGAAGTGAGTCGAAGAGTGTTTCTAGGTCGTTGTAGAACACGTCCTTAATCGCGTCTTCTTTTACTTACCCAATACCCAAATACAAAATCCCCATAATCATAATACCCATATACAAAATCCCCAATCATAAAATCCCCAAACACCCGAAATATGATGGTAAATATTATATGGATGGTAATAAAAAATGGTAGATGGCTGGTAGATGGTAAATGGTTGATGGATGAAAGACTGTCAATTGTTGATGGTTGATGGTAGATGGCAGGAGTTAAATGGTAGATGGTAAATGGCACTAGGAGGGACGTAAATCGATACTAACTTATTTTTTGATTAGCACAAACAAAATATTGGAGTCCATTGCATCGTTCTAAACATATTAGGTTTTCTTTAACATCGTCGAGACAAGTCCTCATCCGAACGAATATTCGCGGAAAACTTGGTTGGCTTACTGTTGGAACCGATTGCATATTTAATCGCCTGCACATTATCTGCTGTTGTTCTGTGTTATTTCAAAGAGTTTGCCGTTGATTAGCATATATATCAGTCCACGACGGTGATTTTTTTATTGCATAGTAGGACTATTCAATTACAATAGTCTAAAGCAGCTACCATTTATTATCTACCATTTACCATCTATTATTTGCTATTTACCACCCACCATTTGCAATTTACAATCTACCATTTACCATCTGTCATCAACCATTTACAAGCTACCATCCGTCTACCATTAACCACTTACCATTTACCATCTGTCATCAACCATTTACAAGCTACCATCCGTCTAACATTAACCACCTATCATTTACCATCTACCATTTATCATCTGCCATTTAACATCTATCATTTACCATCTACAATAGCCTAAAGAAAGTCTCCATTCCCCATTTGAGGTGTGTTCTTAGAACGCGCGCGCGTTCTTAGATCACACCTCAAATGGGGAATGGGGAATTTCGTTTGGGGATTTTGGTTTTGGGTATTTTGATTTGGGGGATTTTGATTTCGGGGATTTTGATTTCGGGGATTTGGATTTCGGGGATTTTGATTTCGGGGATTTTGATTATGGGGATTTTGATTTGGGGATTTTGGTTTGGGGATTTTGTGACTGGGGATATCGTATCCAACCCGTTGCAAGAATTAATATAGTTTACATTCTGTAAAGCTGGATAAAGCGAAAGAATAAAATTATAAACTAAAACAAAACAAATTGTTTTTAATTTTGGCTTTAAATTCCGAATCAGCGGTCTAAAATTACCTTATTGTTGCTACGCCGATTGAACGAGTATTTTCCTGAGAAAACCTGGGTAACTTTCAGAGTGAATGAAGTCTTCAAACAGATGAAAGACGAACACTAGCACAGAAAGGGGACTTTTGGGGTTTTGTTTAGGATCTCGAAAGGAAGGCTCATGCAAAAATTCAGCTATCACTTAATTTTTACAAATAAAATAACAGGCGCGACAATCCAGAGCATTGGACTAAGGCCGCAGGATGTGACCACGGTGAGATTCGAACATATGACCCTGTGCACCGAAGGTGCGCGCACTAACCGCTAGACCAGCCAGACTACAGACAAATTTTTACAAAGTTTATTCAAATTTTGGTTCAGATTTTCTGGAGTATAGGTCGTAGTAATAAAATGCTTCACTAAACCGAATTTAGAGGTAAACTTAGTTGTTTAGCACTAAAACAATGATATGGTCTTAGTCATACCACCTAATAATCACGTTCGCAGTAAAAGGTCGAAGTTCACTGAACTTAAAATGAAGCGCTTTTTTCAATGTAGGTATATGACTTTGAATGTCATCATAACCGTTCGTCCTTACCCCTATTACGCCGTATGAGTCTACACCATGTTCTGTTCACCATCTACGATACTCGCAGCTAAAGATCTCAATTTCCTCTTTCATTCGTCTTCTTTATTGGATGTCAGATATATGGTGGCTAGTGGGCATAACACTAGCATTTGGCAACCACCCGTATTGAATCTGAATGAAATCACGGTATCACCATTGCGCATGCCACTTAACATACACAACTAGTTCACTACAATTGTTGCATCCTCAGCGACCGGTAACGCAGTATGCAGTCTTACGCCATTATTTCTAGATATCGGATCTTTAATATACATACATATGAGTACATGACCGTTTTCTAAAAAGGAAAGGCCATAGAAAATCTAAGAAACATATAGAATGACCGATTACAGGAAAACAGTACGAAGATAACAAAAGCTAGAACGATGTGCCAGAGGTCTTTGGAGACGATTTGCTGTAGCGCGCACGACTAGTATATACAATAAAAAAGAGTTGTCCAGAATTCCATTTCCAAAGTATCGCCGAGGTAAAAAGGAATAAGCAACCCGGGCAATGTGATCTGGACAAGTCAGCTACCACATTCTTGCTTGCTGTATCGATGATGCTGGAATGGCCAGGGCGATATATCTGGTTACTCTGGTTTGCCATTTTCCTTGCGCATATACGTGCGCTCTGCAATTGTGCGGACGACTTTTTGACTTCTGACTTTACCGTGGCCTCCCATTACAGGTCCAGGCCCAAGAACCCTGAAGAACACTTGCAACCTCTTACCTGTTAATTCTGTCCCATCATTGGTCTGGCTATGGTTGCTGCAAGTCAACAATTGAACGAACTGTGATCGGATACGTAAGTAAGGTATGCTTCAGTGGGTACACTGATGGTGAGAAGTTTTGGTCTGTGGCCGTGATCGTTCGCCAATCAATGTGACTGATGGCGGATATGTGTGAATCGATCTTTAAATGATGAATTTTGACTTAGGTGCATGTCGTACATACTTAGTCCATCATAGGGTTATCGTTACTCGTTTGATCCTCAATAAAGGATAGCACAACTAGAGATAGGAAGAAAAGACTCTTGTCAACGGTGCGAAGCCTAAATGCAAACTTATTTGCGTAAATGAAAACTTATTTTCAGATATCACTGTTCTCTAAAACGTTAGTAGTCGCGGGCATAAGGCAATTGCTACCTGTTGGTATGCAAGTCACGCGATGTTACTGCCACTTACATTACTCGGGACAGTTTGGTGCTGGCCGGACCAGAAATCTCTTCTTGGCAAAGATGCTTTGATCTGCTTTACTCTGCTCTGGTTTCCGAACATCGTTTTCTTTTCTTTCTTTTTTTGCACGCGACCTTTTTCCATTTATTTAATGGGCTTGGTTTGCGATTACACTTTTACAATATCTTTTTTCAGTTTTTTTGTTTGCTTGCATCAATCGATCCGTGCAGAGGTCTTTGGCTAGTACAGTGTGATAGCGTGCAAGACAGCTTCCTCTGATGTGTTTAGCAATGAACCTGAAATGCCATCTTTGAACAAACTCGATTACTTTGTATGGCCTAGGAAGAGGTAAATGTTATCAGACGTTTTTTACTGCTTACTTGTGTGTATTTGTCCATTCTTGGGTTTGTTGTATGCGTTTTTTTAATTCAATTGCAGTCGTTGTCATAGATTAAATTTTTTTGTGTTAAATCACATTGGACATTGGATTGAATAGGACCAAAAGCAGATTTTAATCGCAAATTTTAGTTGCACAAGTAATCGCTATGAAACTTCTTAATATGCACTTAAGACGATTAACTATTCCCGAAGAATCTGTTGGACACAGGTTTTTGCAAATGAAGAGAAATTTCTAAATAAATACATAAATAAATCTATCTACAACAGGTTGTCCCGCAATCAGTTCGCCATAGACCTATGTATAGATTATAGATTCTAATATTTGTTACTGGAAAAATGCTGCCCAAATTTTGCCTATAAATTTTACCGTTACGGAGAAATATAATTTGTTTGTGAATCTTGTCAAAAACCATGACTTCTTCTGAAAAACTTGGATTTTATAGCTGTGGGCTTACTAAAACCAAAAACTAGGCGTCATATTTTAAAACTACAAAAGGTTTTGACCGTTTCAAAACTCTTCGCGTCTTCTGATCTGCAATCTCTTGAATCTTGTAAAATTGTCAAAATCCATTTTTTATACAAAAATTGTGGCTGTGTGGAGTTAGCCAGTCATTTTTTTGAAATTAGGTCCTTTTGCTCGGTGAACCGTTTGTTCTACAGCGGCTACGTTTGTTCTTGATTGTTCGCCAATTAATATCGTTTGTTCTTCTCTAATTATTTAATTATAGCAACTTTAAAATTGTGAGTGTGAAGTTAGCCAGTCATTTTTAAATATGGGTCGAAAAGGTACAGGTTTGGTATCAATCGAAAGCCAGACGTTTGTTCATTTTGTAGGGCGTTTGTTCATCCTGGAAACGGAAGGATACAGGAATTATTAAGGAAAAAGAGATTAGTTGTGACGTCATCTTCACTCAACCAGCGCCATCTACTCAGCTCAGCTGTACGGGCAACCCGTGTCCCGTGAACAATTTATGCAAGATCCACACCATCATCGTACAGCTGAGCTGAGTAGATGGCGTTGGTTGAGTGAAGATGACGTCACAGCTAATCTCTTTTTCCTTAATAATTCCTGTATCCTTCCGTTTCCAGGATGAACAAACGCCCTACTAAATGAACAAACGTCTGGCTTTCGATTGATACCAAACCTGTACCTTTTCGACCCATATTTAAAAATGACTGGCTAACTTCACACTCACAATTTTAAAGTTGCTATAATTAAATAATTAGAGAAGAACAAACGATATTAATTGGCGAACAATCAAGAACAAACGTAGCCGCTGTAGAACAAACGGTTCACCGAGCAAAAGGACCTAATTTCAAAAAAATTACTGGCTAACTTCACACAGCCAATTTTCCTGCTGATGCCGATGCCTCTGCCGATGCTGATGCTGATGTGGGATATCTAATTCAACCATTAGCGAAACATCTTTTGGAAATTGACTCGGCGCGCGCGCCTTTGCAGTAATTTCGGTGATCGGGGATCGGCCGAAATGAAAATGTATGTCTCTAGGAAGAGCGTGTGAAGATATTTGGTCGATGCGTTAGCGGTATTTCCACAATATCTTTCATATATTATGTAGAACTACACATAGAAACAGTTGCATGTAACCACTTTTTTTAATGGTATTATTGGCTAAGAAAGTGGATTTAAATCAAATCAGTCCAGAGAAATCGGCAAAAATTATAAATAAACTATTGCAACGCAGTTATCCTTTTCCTGCCATGCAGCTTATTTTTTTCCATATGATTTTTAGTTAATTTGAAATATTTTTTTTTCAAACGGCGATTGTCTGGAGTTTATAAATTAGTAATTCTAAAGTGAAAAAAAAAATAAAAATAAATGAAACGGGGAAAAAACTGAAAGTCGATATCGAACAAGCAAGTGACAACTGCCCACACGAAAATATTATCTTCCTTCGACAGGGTTGTCGAACCATAGTGTCAAATCTATACAATGCCCACGCCCTGTCAAGAAAAATCGTAATTTACTAACATTTAATAAAAAAAAATAAATAACATGCGCGACAATCCAACATTGGACTAAGGCCGCAGGATGTGTTAGTGACATCCTATTTCCAAGATCTTATCTGCTTTTTGATGAGGTAATGAGATCAGCATCACGCTCAGCAGTGTTATTTATCCCCATAAATGGGTACTCGTTTAACATCTGAGTGAGATCATAGTCTGACCCAAGCTTGTGAGTTCGAAAAACACCATGGAACACGGTGAGATTCGAACTCATGAGCCTGTGCACCGAAGGTAAGCGCACTAACCGCTAGACCAGCCAGACTACTATAATTTACTCTAATGTAAATACAAGTAACCCTCACTAAATATTTCAGTATTCTAGACCCACTATCGCATCTATGTCCTTTAAAAAAATGTACATCCTCACGCCAACGCCAATTTCACGCACCAAAAGATACATATAGCAATCATTATGTATAAATGACTAGCATCATCCACGTATCTATACCCGCAACTAGGCATAAAATGTATGTATGTATGTATATTACATGATCATAGATTGTACCCGCAAAACTGAGTCATTTATCCGATGGAGTGCAGCCAGGGGCGGCGCACAAGGGCCCGCGTGGCGGGGGGGCCCACGAGATTTAGGGGCCCAAAAGCCACATGAAAGATTTCTCGAACCATAAAACAGCACGACTGCAAAAAAACAACACTCCGACGTAGATATTTTTTTGTAGACAAGAAGAGATATACACTTTTCGAAGTCAAAGAAAATGCTAAATTTACTGTTCATCTTTCACCATAGGTCCCTTAGATAAACAAATTCAATATTGTCCTAAAATCCTTGAAAGTTCATGAGACAATCCGGATCCTCAAATTTTCACCAAAAAAATATTTTTTTTTGCATGGCTGCCCTATTTGTTGTAACTGTAGCCGCGGTTTGTGATCCGACCCACCCTTTTCCTTGCCAAGTACCATATGGGCAAAAATATTCTTTAGGTCCTCTGGAAATAAACTATCTTAAAACATTTTTGGTGATAGTACCTTTTCTAAACTTTTTCTAAATTCCGATCCACTTTGTCATGAACTGTTAAACACGAACCAAATAGTTTGAGAGTGGCACTAAACTTAGTTTAAACTTGCGGTATATACACGGTCATTAGGGCTGTGGTGCAGAGGCCACATTTAGTTTGAAAGGAAATTTCTGTATTGAATTTAAAACGTTCTTAAATTGAAGGATTTAAATTAGAGCACACTTAAATTTAAAGCTGAAGCAAGGAATAGAGTTGAATTAATAACGTGTCGTTTTTTCAATTGTTTATAGCAAGTTACAAACTTAGGCCACCTACACACGAAGTGCCCAAATCCTTTTTTTTTATTCTTTGTTCTGCCAAATTCATACATTTTTTTCGATTTTGACAGAACGAAAATTAAAATAAAAGGATTAGGATTGACCGTGTAAATGCGGCATTAGGTTACATAGGACGCTCGTCTTCAAATCATAGGTTCGCGGGATCGAATCCCCTTGTAGTCACAAGTAGTTTACAATGCCTAAATATCTCCAACACCTATAAAGGCCAATGTTGCGCTCCGTGAGTGTTTTTATTTGAAAATAAAAAAAAAACGATTGATAAAATCATTAAGTTAACCAACGATACAACAAGAACGCTAGTCTCAATATAAGAATGCGAAGAGTCAAAGTAGCTCTTAGCAAAATTATTTTAAGTAGAAACGGTAACGTCAAAATCATGTTTCAAAAGAGAGGGTTTAAGGTCGATCCACACTTTCTAGTCATTTTTAATACAAATTGACAGATTATCAGTCAATCAATCAACTGACAATCTGTCAACTTGTATGGAAAATGACTGATGACTGAAAAGTGTGGATCGACCTTCAAGAGTATTTTCGACTGATGTCACGAAGACATCATTGCTTTTTTTCTCAGTGTAGGGGGGCCCACTAAAAAAGTTGGCGGGAGGGCCCCGAGTGAAGTTGTTCCGCCACTGAGTGCAGCGCTCCTGTCCTCCTTAACTAGTCCATTCCCTCAATTTTGTAGTAAAATATTAAGTTATTACGTCATACATAATTCCACAAATCCTCCAAAAGCGCCCTTTTGTTTATTCCTTCACACCAACAACTTAAAAAATGTCGAAAATATATGAATTCTCAAGCCATTTCCGTTATTTTTCGAATTTCGTATGATAGCGACAGTAACAATGCTGTCGCTAGAAAGTCATCGCTATTGGCGACAGTTATGGGCGATTATCGCCTTAGATGATCCCAAAAAAAAGCTCTGTCGCTTTTCGACCTCTGGGTAGTAGTAGCTATCTATTTCATACACACGTAAAAACCCATTAATAAATTGTCGCCTGACGAGGCCATCACTTTCGATTATCGCCATTGGCGATGGCGATTATCCCCTTACAGAACAGTGATGTTGCGGATGCAGAATTTTTCACATCCGCGGAAGCGGATGCGGAGGCGGATTTTTGAAAGCTCACATCCGCGAATGCGGATGCGGATGTTGTTATTCTTATAAGAATATAGTTTCTTGCTGAAATAAAATAACAAGTATACATAGTATGTGTTAGGTTGATTGTCCATTTTTTTATTTCAGCTGACTAATTTATTAATTAAAAAGTCAGATTAAGTTTTCAGTGCTAGTTTAGCACAAAAAATCTGCGTGCTATTGGTGATTGATAACAGTTTCAATTCTTCTCTATGAACGCTCCACCATTTAAGGGGATTTTCATCAACATTGACCCTCTTTTAACGTGCTAACAAAGCAATTCTTTTTTTAGTAAAGTTTCAGCATCATTTTCTGATCTTTCCTCACTCTCGTCTTCACTTGACGAATCCAATATAATCGCAAGATCTTTCTTTAAGCAGGATTTTATTAGCATATGAGACGGCCCTGGTTCTAGTTGCACCGTATCATTTTTTGATGACATTTTTATTTTTTTATTTCTTTCGGGTTCTTTCTCTTCGGAATAAATAGAAGTAGAAAAATCGAACTCAGTATTTCCGATAATCAAAATGTCTTCTTTAACTTTTTCTTCAATCACTGGTGTACAAAATTTATGCTTATAGCGAGGGTCTAAGTAGGTAGCGATGGAATATAAATTATTGTCTGCTAAACGAAAAAAAAAACTTGGTTGAAAGTGCAGTTTTCAGAATTATGGCGGCCTGTCGAATTGGATTTTCTGATCCTGTTAAATAGTCTAAACACATCGGGTAAAGCCGGGTAAACGGTAAACAAATAATAGAAAAGAAAGATAAGGAACAGGACGGAACTTTTCGCCGAACGAAATCTTTGCACGTGTGGTGTAGTGTAGACGGAACACACCAATAGCCGGCCAAACATAATTTCTTGTGCAGCATCCGCATGAAACTCCGCATTGATAATTGCGGATACGGATGCGAACGCGGATGTCAAAATGAATGCGGAAATTCTGCAATTGCGGATGCGGATGCGAATATTCGCAACATCCCTATTACAGAATGTACCCCCTGTATTTTTTCAGTAGGACTTGCCTGTGCGAAACTCCAGATGAAATGTGAAAAAGTAGATGAATATAAAGTCCTGTGCTGTAGCGTTTCTATTCTATCGACACGCTTCAATTATACAATTGAAATTTGAAGAAGTGCTAAATTTTCTTTTGCAGTTCTGAAAATGGTTCCACGTTTTTATAAAAAACTTTGTTTAACGTGCCTAAAGTAATAATAAAACGTGTCATCGAAGGAGGAGGGGGGGATTACTCCCCTTGGTCCCCCCTTATCTACGCCACTGAATGTGTTGGACGCTAAAATTTGTCCTTTAAAGTAAGTTTTCTCTGTCATCGGTGCCTAAAACTAGAAGAAAACATAGTAAATGGAATGTTCTTTAAGCGAAAATTGTTTGATTTTGACAGAACGGAAATAAAAAAATGGATTCCGATTTTTCTTATTTTTCTTTCTGACGGTCCGAGTGCGGCATAAGAAAAATTTCCTTACCACAATCACAAATATTGTTTTATAGACGTCACGATAATTATGTAAAAACAGAAGGAAAAGAATGGGGTTAATGGAGCTGCCATTGAAACCGCATTTTAAAAGCAAGTTCCAAGAATTATATATGAACGAATGGAACCGGAACACAAGTCATAGAGGGACGCCCGAGTCTTGGAGTAAGTTTGTTGATAGATTCTTATTTTTCAATGGTAAGGGGTGAAGATAAAACTTTTTACGAACATTTGCTCACTAGACGATTTACCGATTATCCAATATGAACTAGGCGTATTCTAACTTAACATCATTCGGAATTTTCAAGATCTGATGCCACCTAAATGTTTCAACGGCTCTTTATGGTTAGCTTTAATATTCCAATGGACAGTAACCCGCAAGATCTAAATGTTTTCTCTAATTTTCTAATAGTCTGTCGAAATAGATTCCTCGACAAAAGACACGATCTTGGTAGGTAATTAAGACTCAAGATATAGACATAGATTATCGTGTAATCATAAAATCATGCTATACCCTAAGTCTAGAACATCTTCCTAACTCGTGTATTTCGATGAGGAACGGATCTATAAGGGAGGACGATTGACATCCGGAGATGTACGAAGGGACGCAGCCAATGCCTCTACAAGCGTGCAGGTTAAACCATAGAAAGGGCTCCTTAATGAGTCAGCAGCGGCATGCGCTTGCTGTAACTGAGAGCGGTAGGTGTTGGGCTGGGTTTTTGCTGCCCATTGCCCCCTGTCCTCTACATCAATAGGAATATCGCATGCCTATAATTTAGCGAACACAAACGATAGGAGTAAAATTAGTATTTTGTTTTTATGAGCGGACTCGTGGTTACGGTAGCAGAATGGTGAGATTTTCCTTACGCTTGACATTTTTAGGTTCTACCGACGGGGTCGCTAATGCTTGCCCGCATAGAAAGACGCGGTTCCGCGACCCATCTTCCTACTATGGGTGCACAGACGCCACCTTGTTGTTGGCTGGGTAGCCACTATACAATAGCATACAACTTACGACGGTCAGCTCTGGCACCCTCCTCGGTTGACAAATCGCATTCTTAGGTAATTTGTCCACCACGGGGAAACTGCGAATTTTACGAACCAAAAAAAGTCCAGAGTCGCAGGAATAAGAAAAACGAAGAAAACCTCCTCATTCTGCCCCTGTCACAACCAGCCTAAAGTAAAACCGGAGAGGGGGGATCATTTAGCCAGATTACTTATACTTTTACGGTTATCAAATGTTGAATTTCAGAATAACAATTTCTGTATTTATTACACTTAAAATTAGTAGTTTTAGGAGCAAAATTTGGTGCAAAAATTGGTAGCAATTTTGTAATAGGAAAAAAATTAGTCCTGAAAATATTGCATGGATAATTTTAACTTTTTTGGAAATTGGGAAGACGAGAACTCGTTGGGAATGCTCAGTATATGCGGATAAAGTACAACTTTTGTGTTTCTAAATCGAAATTTTCCGATAGATCGAAATTTTCCGATTATTTTCTGGTACGCACTACATCCTTTTCCATTTCAAAAGAAAATCGGTCGGGTCTGTGATGCTGGTCAAATATTTTACAGTTAAGTTGATTTCTGGTACAGTGTAGAAGACTAAGGTTAGACATTTTAAAACTTACAAACATTTTTTCGTAAGGATTGTTTGTTTCTTGTTCTCTAAAGCTCTTTCTACATTTTTTCTTGGGTATCTTCGCAAAACCCTGAGAGATCTTCACGGAACGCTAGGGTACCGCAGAACTCCGTTTGTTTGATTGTAAATTTGTTTTCGAATTACTGCATATCAATTTTGGAAATTTCTACAATTTTCTAATAGAAGATTTAGTTAAAAAAATAATCCTGGTTATTGCTTTGAGAGTTCGTATTAAATTCAATAAAATTGCGAAAG
The DNA here is from genome assembly GCA_949715475.1 of Microchrysa polita. Classification (NCBI taxonomy): domain Eukaryota; kingdom Metazoa; phylum Arthropoda; class Insecta; order Diptera; family Stratiomyidae; genus Microchrysa; species Microchrysa polita. The sequence goes on along the minus strand of OX454418.1, from coordinate 79,042,052 downwards.
ACTAGAGAAAGTGAAGACTTGCTTTGCCCTGCTATATGTATACGGAAAAACCTTTCGTCAAATTTTAACTCAAAAATTGGAAGCCGTTTTGCAACGTTTTCTCTTCATTGGCATTAGCTTTCAACTCTTCTGAAGAAATCTTTATAATCTTATGGACTGGGGACTGACCCCATTGGAAATTGCGCTTCTGTGGAAAAGCATTCCATGTTCAACATTATTTTTAAATGTTTGAATCGAACATTAAGATTTTCCGTCAAAAAATTGTCAAATAGTGCTTACATTTATTTTTTCTAGTAGCACTTCTAGATTATTTCAGTTGGGCTTGCCTGTGCGAAACTCCAGATCCCTGTGCTGTTGTGTTTCTATTCTGTCGATACGCTTCTATTATACAATCAATTGAAATTTGAGGAAGTGCTCAATTTTCTATTAAAGTTCTGATAAATGGTTTTACGTTTTTATGAAACACCACGCACGTTGAATAATTCCAGCAAAAAAGTTACTTTTGCTTCGTTTTACTTACCTAAAGTAATAATAAAAAATGTGTGACCGAAGGGGGGGATTCATCCCCTTGAGCTCTCCCCCTTATCTACGCCTCGTAGGCAATACGATAGTCATGGGTTTGATGTTAGCTGCGGGAGTGAGTTTGTCTGCAGCATCTACAAGGAATTGCAAAGAGAAGAAGTTAGGCGGGAGTCAGCGACTTCGCATATGATGGTTAATTCGCTGAAGCCGCACCTGCGAAGCAATAACGAGAAGTGCGGTCCCGAAGGGAACACTACGATGGAGATGGTCTAGTTTTAGCCCGCAGAAGTACGGCATAGTTGCATTGGCAGTTTCTTCCGAAGATTCCTGCACCTCATTAAACAAGAAAAAGGATCCGAATTTTTCATAAGTTTCAACACTGTTACAGTCGGGAATATTTGTTTGCTGTCGAATTTATCTGTCACAACCGTACGAACTGAAAAACTAAAAACTCCATTGAACTTTTTATAGATATTTATATATACATATACATAACTATATATTTTTTGTTTTGAAATCTGTCTCTTCTCTCTTTTGAAAATCTTCAGCTTATGATCAGCTTATTATAATAAAATTAATTTGTTTTCATATTTTATTTATATTTTTCTTTTGATCTTTCTTCTTTTTTTCTAATTAATTGTAACTAATTGGCATTAAAGATTAACTTTGTGTAGTGGTATAATTGTATGTATATAATATTTTAAATACTACTAGTGGTTTTCTCAGGAAATTTGCTTTATTTATGTATATAATATGTAATTGATATTTTTATTTCAATAATGTATGTAATCATCAATTATATGGTATACATAATGACAGTTTTGAAATGGAACAATAATAATAATAATCTCTAAATAGGTAAGAATATATATATTTGTATTTAATTTTATATATTTTGTAGATATACATTTCAGTTGGAAAGTGTTTTATTTAATTATAATTCAGCTATTATTTATTACAATAAATGGCTGGAAATAATACATATATAATTTACAATTTTATACATATTAAATTTTTTGTAATAAATAATTTTGACCATTTTTTTGAGGATGGTTGCAATGGTTTTTGGTCAAACTTTCTTTGCCATGATATTGTATTTTTTTAATTATTTGAATAATCAGGATATTTAAAAATGTATTTAGGTATTTTTTTTTATTTTTTTGAATATTCTTTGTTGCATAATTTTTTGTCTGTTTGTGGTTATAAATATAGCGCAGTACATTGTCAAAAGTTTTGATGATGTCTTATCAGGAGTTAATAAATGTGTAACGTTTGTGCAAATATTAAGTGTCCTAAATACAAATTTACATGCAGAATGAATTGTTTCGAGGGCTTGAATGAGAGGATATACATTTTTTGTTAGTATTGTTCCGGCTTGTGTGTTCGTTTACTTTTTAAAGCATGAGATGGGATTAAAGTAGCATTGTCGGTATCGCATTTGTCGTTTGGTTTCCGGTACACGATAGAGTGAATCCCAACTGTTGCTGCTGCCAGAGGATCGTGATGCAGCGTACCTTATTTTTTAAAAGAGAAAATTTGTCGTTAGTTAACGTTTGATTGTAAATGCAATTATGTTACAGTACTTACGCCGGCTTCAATTGTTTGATGAAATATTGTAATTGATTTAGCGGTGCACTTTCAATTTCGGGCTGTGAAGAATATGAATAGTAGCTGGCGAGGTCATTTAGATTTGGTTGGTATTCCAGTCCATCCTGAAGTGAAAAAATAAAATGCATTAAATACACGAGTAGTAATGGCTCTACAAGAAGCGGGTCTGTTGCTCTCAAGTAAAGATTTTCACTGTCTGACCCGTTTTTCATCCACATTGCCAGCACCAGTGGCGCAACCAGAATCTTGGCCTAAAGCCATCCAAATTACTGGACATTTGAGGTTGCTGTCGCGAGTAGATTTCCCAGGAACGGCGATATATAGTGGTCAGTGGCATCAGCGCGTCATTTAACTTGTCTTTCAATATCGCAAATGATGAAGAGCTTTAATTGATTTGTACATTATTCACTAAATAGCTAAAAATCTGTTTGAGAATGAAAGTGGGGTTATTGTCAATACCAACCAGTCAACTATGGACTATGGATATGGTATGACCCCCTCAAAAATTATTCACCGCTATGGGTTACACATTTGCTATATGGTTTCGTCCACTGGTATGACGACTCATCAGGAGCTACCTTTTTCATACCAGTGTGTAGCTCGACCATTTTTGCATTCTGTGCTGCACTCCGACTAATGTCAGAGTGCAACGAATTTGCATGCCGCTTGCACTTAAATAGTGGCAAGGTGTCGACGCAAGTGTGAATTTTATTTTATCATAATTGATTTGTACATTATTCACTAAATAGCTAAAAATCTGTTTGAGAATGAAAGTGGGGTTATTGTCAATACCAACCAGTCAACTATGGACTATGGATATGGTATGACCCCCTCAAAAATTATTCACCGCTATGGGTTACACATTTGCTATATGGTTTCGTCCACTGGTATGACGACTCATCAGGAGCTACCTTTTTCATACCAGTGTGTAGCTCGACCATTTTTGCATTCTGTGCTGCACTCCGACTAATGTCAGAGTGCAACGAATTTGCATGCCGCTTGCACTTAAATAGTGGCAAGGTGTCGACGCAAGTGTGAATTTTATTTTATCATAATTGATTTGTACATTATTCACTAAATAGCTAAAAATCTGTTTGAGAATGAAAGTGGGGTTATTGTCAATACCAACCAGTCAACTATGGACTATGGATATGGTATGACCCCCTCAAAAATTATTCACCGCTATGGGTTACACATTTGCTATATGGTTTCGTCCACTGGTATGACGACTCATCAGGAGCTACCTTTTTCATACCAGTGTGTAGCTCGACCATTTTTGCATTCTGTGCTGCACTCCGACTAATGTCAGAGTGCAACGAATTTGCATGCCGCTTGCACTTAAATAGTGGCAAGGTGTCGACGCAAGTGTGAATTTTATTTTATCATAATTGATTTGTACATTATTCACTAAATAGCTAAAAATCTGTTTGAGAATGAAAGTGGGGTTATTGTCAATACCAACCAGTCAACTATGGACTATGGATATGGTATGACCCCCTCAAAAATTATTCACCGCTATGGGTTACACATTTGCTATATGGTTTCGTCCACTGGTATGACGACTCATCAGGAGCTACCTTTTTCATACCAGTGTGTAGCTCGACCATTTTTGCATTCTGTGCTGCACTCCGACTAATGTCAGAGTGCAACGAATTTGCATGCCGCTTGCACTTAAATAGTGGCAAGGTGTCGACGCAAGTGTGAATTTTATTTTATCATAATTGATTTGTACATTATTCACTAAATAGCTAAAAATCTGTTTGAGAATGAAAGTGGGGTTATTGTCAATACCAACCAGTCAACTATGGACTATGGATATGGTATGACCCCCTCAAAAATTATTCACCGCTATGGGTTACACATTTGCTATATGGTTTCGTCCACTGGTATGACGACTCATCAGGAGCTACCTTTTTCATACCAGTGTGTAGCTCGACCATTTTTGCATTCTGTGCTGCACTCCGACTAATGTCAGAGTGCAACGAATTTGCATGCCGCTTGCACTTAAATAGTGGCAAGGTGTCGACGCAAGTGTGAATTTTATTTTATCATAATTGATTTGTACATTATTCACTAAATAGCTAAAAATCTGTTTGAGAATGAAAGTGGGGTTATTGTCAATACCAACCAGTCAACTATGGACTATGGACTTTCATTCTCAAACAGATTTTTAGCTATTTAGTGAATAATGTACAAATCAATTATGATAAAATAAAATTCACACTTGCGTCGACACCTTGCCACTATTTAAGTGCAAGCGGCATGCAAATTCGTTGCACTCTGACATTAGTCGGAGTGCAGCACAGAATGCAAAAATGGTCGAGCTACACACTGGTATGAAAAAGGTAGCTCCTGATGAGTCGTCATACCAGTGGACGAAACCATATAGCAAATGTGTAACCCATAGCGGTGAATAATTTTTGAGGGGGTCATACCATATCCATAGTCCATAGTTGACTGGTTGGTATTGACAATAACCCCACTTTCATTCTCAAACAGATTTTTAGCTATTTAATGAATAATGTACAAATCAATTATGATAAAATAAAATTCACACTTGCGTCGACACCTTGCCACTATTTAAGTGCAAGCGGCATGCAAATTCGTTGCACTCTGACATTAGTCGGAGTGCAGCACAGAATGCAAAAATGGTCGAGCTACACACTGGTATGAAAAAGGTAGCTCCTGATGAGTCGTCATACCAGTGGACGAAACCATATAGCAAATGTGTAACCCATAGCGGTGAATAATTTTTGAGGGGGTCATACCATATCCATAGTCCATAGTTGACTGGTTGGTATTGACAATAACCCCACTTTCATTCTCAAACAGATTTTTAGCTATTTAGTGAATAATGTACAAATCAATTATGATAAAATAAAATTCACACTTGCGTCGACACCTTGCCACTATTTAAGTGCAAGCGGCATGCAAATTCGTTGCACTCTGACATTAGTCGGAGTGCAGCACAGAATGCAAAAATGGTCGAGCTACACACTGGTATGAAAAAGGTAGCTCCTGATGAGTCGTCATACCAGTGGACGAAACCATATAGCAAATGTGTAACCCATAGCGGTGAATAATTTTTGAGGGGGTCATACCATATCCATAGTCCATAGTTGACTGGTTGGTATTGACAATAACCCCACTTTCATTCTCAAACAGATTTTTAGCTATTTAGTGAATAATGTACAAATCAATTATGATAAAATAAAATTCACACTTGCGTCGACACCTTGCCACTATTTAAGTGCAAGCGGCATGCAAATTCGTTGCACTCTGACATTAGTCGGAGTGCAGCACAGAATGCAAAAATGGTCGAGCTACACACTGGTATGAAAAAGGTAGCTCCTGATGAGTCGTCATACCAGTGGACGAAACCATATAGCAAATGTGTAACCCATAGCGGTGAATAATTTTTGAGGGGGTCATACCATATCCATAGTCCATAGTTGACTGGTTGGTATTGACAATAACCCCACTTTCATTCTCAAACAGATTTTTAGCTATTTAGTGAATAATGTACAAATCAATTATGATAAAATAAAATTCACACTTGCGTCGACACCTTGCCACTATTTAAGTGCAAGCGGCATGCAAATTCGTTGCACTCTGACATTAGTCGGAGTGCAGCACAGAATGCAAAAATGGTCGAGCTACACACTGGTATGAAAAAGGTAGCTCCTGATGAGTCGTCATACCAGTGGACGAAACCATATAGCAAATGTGTAACCCATAGCGGTGAATAATTTTTGAGGGGGTCATACCATATCCATAGTCCATAGTTGACTGGTTGGTATTGACAATAACCCCACTTTCATTCTCAAACAGATTTTTAGCTATTTAGTGAATAATGTACAAATCAATTATGATAAAATAAAATTCACACTTGCGTCGACACCTTGCCACTATTTAAGTGCAAGCGGCATGCAAATTCGTTGCACTCTGACATTAGTCGGAGTGCAGCACAGAATGCAAAAATGGTCGAGCTACACACTGGTATGAAAAAGGTAGCTCCTGATGAGTCGTCATACCAGTGGACGAAACCATATAGCAAATGTGTAACCCATAGCGGTGAATAATTTTTGAGGGGGTCATACCATATCCATAGTCCATAGTTGACTGGTTGGTATTGACAATAACCCCACTTTCATTCTCAATGAAGAGCTTTAGTTTATACAGAAACATACTGTGAATCGAAATATATATATGGGCATTTATATCATGAAAAGGGACACTTCTATAGGTAGACGATAAAGTAGTGATCACGTTCTGTAATGTTTTTGTTTCACTGGACCAAAGGTGGGCTAAAATCGTTCGAATGGCTAAAATCGCAGCGGACAAAAATTTCATTTTCATTCCGCCCGATGTTTATCCAGACCTTAAAGCGCAGTATAGACCTCGGGCGGAATGAAAATGAAATTTTTGTCCGCTGCGATTTTTTCAATGAAAATGCATGCTTACTGTCCTGGAACATGTCGGAAATGATGGAGAATTCCATAAGCTACAATCCGAATATGGTTCCAAAATTTTTCTCGGCCATTTTATGTATTATTTTTCGATTCCCCGGTCATTTCACCGTGGAAAATATCTAATGACGGGGGAATCAACAAATAATACCTAAAATGGCCGAGAAAAATTTTGGAACCATATTCGGATTGTAGCTTATGGAATTCCCCATCATTACCGACATGTTCCACGACAGTAAGCATGCATTTTCATTGAGAAAATCGCAGCGGACAAAAATTTCATTTTCATTCCGCCCGAGGTCTATTCAGGCCTTAAGTAGGCACTTGAAGCAATAACAGGACTCTAATTTGTATATTGGTACAACTGTTTGGATTAACATATTTTTACGAAATATACAGAAATATTTTTTTTCAGTGCATCCTTTTTAGGGTTTTTTAGATTTTTTTTTTCAAAAAACCCTTATGAAATCGATTTTGTCTGTCCGTCCGTCTGTCCGTCCGTCTGTTCACTAAATAACTCGCGAACGGCTCAACCGATTGTCATGCAATTTGGTAGGAATGTGTAGAATCGTTACAGTCTTTGGCACATATACCTAAGAAGTTGGTAGGAAAAAGATAACAGGGTGTCCCGAACGTTTGAAAAAAGTCGACTTTTTTAGTTTTTATCGGATATTGACATATGGGTATTTAAATCAAAGAACTGAACGAGTGCATCTCACATCAGTTAAAATTTTCCAGTTTCGAGTAACGGTAAAAAAGTTATCGGCGTTCAAAGTTAAACTTCTTTTCGACCTCCGATTTTCTAAACCGTTATAGGGATCGATATGAAACTTTGCACAAAAATTGGCCAGTATGGCTTTATATACATTTAATATTAAGACTGTTGACTTTTGCTAAGGAAAAGTAAATAACAGTTAATTTGTAAAATTTGAATTTGATCGTGTGTAGCCCCTTTTAGGTTTCCAAATATGAAAATTCTGCTAGGGATTTTTAGAAAATTACATAGGGAATATGTCTACGAATTTTCATTCGAATATCTGTATCCAAACCGGAAATATAGCCAAGTTAGTATTTAGTAAGGGCCTTTCACAATGCAAGGGACGCCTCTTAAGCATTTCTTCAGTGCATATCTTTTAACTTGATGAAACAATGAACATGAAATTTGCTGGATATGCATAGAATGGTAATAGTGTTTGCCACAAATATTAACAGGGTATCCCTGAATAGCTGCAAAAGTGTACTTGTTCAATACTCATAGGAAAGCTTGCCTGGGCTCTTATGTCAGGGGACACAATGGAATTTATTTCATATAAGTTGCTTTTCCTTGATTAAAAAAAGAGTAACAGTAGTTTTACAGCCAATAATTCAGTTCATATATAAAGCCAAGCCGGCCTTACGTTTGCCTGATTTTCTTTTTGGTCAAAGGCCATCAGAAATTTTAAATCGAAAAATGCCTTTAGATTTGCCTTGGAGTACTTTTATACAAACTGGGTAAATAGAATGAAAGGCGCTAGCCTTTCATTCTGGAACGCGTTTATTTAGACCAATCCAAAAATAGATTTACAGGAAGCATTTCATTAATGTTGTGCACAATACTTATTTATTGCTTATAAAATATATGTACAAAAAATATTCACTATGCATTAAAATTCTAAAAAACCCTTGAATTGCGGGCGCAGCCCTCTGTACGCCGGTATTTTTTTCTTTCCTAATTATTGCATATGTGAAGGGCTTCAGCCCCCTTAGCCTCCAGTGGTTGTGCTACTGACCACCGCGTCTGCCTCCGTTTTCCATGTTTCATGAGTCACATGTGACTCATTTACGTGAACGGGAAGGAACGCTGTGTACATATGTAACTCATAGACAGTAAACGTGTAGGACTGAAATGAAAAACTGGACCACCTCCGTCGCCTTGCCTCCTGCGGGACCATCTCTCGATATTACTTCGCAGGGGCAGCTTCGGCTAATTAGACATCGTGCCGTGTTGCGTTTTCGAAGTTCCTTGTGAATACTGTTGTAGTCTGGCTGGTCTAGCGGTTAGTGCGAGCACCTTCGGTGCACAGGCTCATGAGTTCGAATCTCACCGTGTTCCATGGTGTTTTTCGAACTCACGAGCTTGTGACGGACTATGATCTCACTCAGATGTTAAACGAGTACCCATTTATGGGGATAAATAACACTTCTGAGCGTGATGCTGATCTCATTACCTCAACAAAAAGCAGATAAGATCTTGGAAATAGGATGTCACTAACACATCCTGCGGCCTTAGTCCAATGCTGGATTGTCGCGCCTGTTATTTATTTATTTTTTATTTTGTGAATACTGCCTCTTAATTCTCTTGGCACTGTAGCATACGGTTGATCGGTTTTTGTGGGCTTAACGTTTCCCTTAATTCCACATTCAGTTGTGCGCGTCGCACGGTAAATCTTGGACATTCGAAAAATACATGCCTTGCGTCTTCTGCAACTCCCTTGTAGCTCTGGCGAGTCATCCAGCTTAAATTGGTACAAGTATTGTCGATATGCACCGTGTCCCGTTAGGAATTGAATTAAATAGTTTTTCACGTCGCCGTGTTGGCGTTCAACTCATTTGGCAATATCAGCGATGAGATCTATCGGTTACAGCTTTGTCCCACCGCTGTTGCCACTATCCCATGCTTTCCTATCTTTCCAACATTTTCCACATTTCCAAGTCCGCTGGCGTATTATTACGTCGACCGTCATACAATCTGCTTGTCTCCTCAACCAGAAGTCCTATTGTGATCATTCCAGCAACAACGTAAGCAGCTTCGTGCGAAGTTGTTCGGTACGCAGAGCACAGTCCTAATGCGCACCCTACGGTAAGTTTCGAAGACTTCCACGAACTTTTGACTGGCAGTACGGAATGCAGCCTTCAACGGTTTATTAGGGATCCCATCTGGCCCTCCAATCTTGAAGCAGCTTGGCCGAGTTTCTCGTTTGATATAGCAGGAATAAGAACCATCTGCTCTGACGAAACTTCTGCTCATGTCGAGGGAACAGCATTGAGACAATATTTTCGAGCAGCACTTGGCACTTTATCTGCGGTGCTTTTCGCCCTATCTTCTTCATTACCACCATGTATATCATTCCCCACGGTTTCATGTCTGATTTGTATACCCGTCACTATGTGAAGGGTATATTAACCTTCCGGCGGGCGCAATACTAATCCTAACACGATCGGGCGCAACGCATCTGACAGATTAAGTGCAGAAAAAAGGATGAAACTAAGTGTCTGTATATTTTAGACTCTTATTTATTCATTGTCTTTCTGAAACAGTTCTACGAAATTTTAGCAACAAATACTGTCTCACAAAGCTTGATACCCTTCACATTTTCAATTTTCTAAGAATATTCCGTTTTCAATCGATTCAATATTTAAAAAATATCCAACAACTCGACCACTCATAAATGTGAGCTTATTTTACTAAAAACACACTATTGAACGATTTGGTGATCCTAAAACTCAACACAACGTTATTACGCAATATGAAGAGTATAACAAGTGGAAATTTTCATAGAAATACATCCGAGAGATTATTTCATCCCCTCCCGCCCCTCAGACACATGGTAGGTAGAAACTGAAAACTGTTTTGGGTAGTTGATCGATAAATATTAAGCTACTGTGAGTTTCAGATCTCTCCCTTTTCATATCGCTGATTGGCGCAACAAAAACTGGTCACTTAATCTGTCAGATGCATTGCGCCCGCCCGAGGGTTAACTTTGTCATGAAGTTTGCAACGCACAGAAGGAGGCACCTCCGACTATATAAAGTATATATATTATTGATCAGTGAGACGAGAGAAATCGATTTAGCGACGTCCGTCTGTCCGTCTGTTTCAATACAAACTAGTTCCTCAGTTTTGAAGCTATCGAGCTGAAAATTTGTATACAAGTTTCTTTTTAGTGCATATATGTCAGAACGAATGAAATCGGACCATGGGGTCATGGGGCTACCATAGAAAGCAACCTCTGAAAATTAGGTTCTTCTAAGAAAAACTTTTTTCCTTATGTACCAATCTTAACCAAACTTCACCCAAATGTGTTCCTAGTAAAGTCCCAAAACATATCTAGGAACGGAAGGAATCGGAACATTATATCATAGGGCTGCCATACAAACTAACCGCTGAAAATTAAGTTCTTCTAAGAAAAACTTTTTCCTTTTTAATCCGACCTTAACCAAACTTTACCCAAAGAAAAACTTTTGTCTTTATGTACCTATCTTAACCGAACTGCACACAAATGTGTTTCTAGTAACGCCTCAAAACATATCTAGGAATGGATGGAATCGGAACATTACGTCCTGGGGCTGTCATACAAACCAACCACAAAATATTAGATTCCTGTAAGAAAAACTTTTTTCTTTTTGAATCTTAACCAAAATTCATTCAAGTGTGTTCCTGGATTAGTATTAACATATCCATAACTAATGGAATCGGAACACGTCATAGGGCTGTAGTTGAAATTATTAACACAAAAGAACCTTCAAGGTCCCTCTAGATTAGGCGCCAAATGGCTGCGCGTCCAAAAACTGGCATCGCGTGCAGCCATTTGGCTGCTACTTGGCATCCACACTAGCAGCCAAATGTAGACAGAAAATGACATAACCAAAATTTAATTTTGGTGATTTTTTTAAATTCAATTATCAAAATCGGACTCTGTGTGTTTGTATTATTACACGGCCATTCGAGAATTATTCATTTTCACACAAAAGAACGAACAAAAGTTGGAAAATTGTCACTTTGAATTTGACAAGCGGTTGTCAAAACGGTTGGTTGAGTTGCCATATTGAATATCAAAACTGGACGCACAGCCAAATGGCGACATGTTTGGATGGAATGACAACAGCCATTTGGCTGCAAGTGTCGCCATTTGGCGACTAATCTAGATGGACCTTAAGTTTCATTCAAATGTGACTGGTATTCAAATTTCAGCTGCGCCCGTCGAGCGTTTTTATACGACTCTAATAGGACATCATGGGCGCTTCTTTGAGTTGCCAGTTGGCACGGACGTCGCGTCGTGCTTTCAAAAAATTGCGCCTGAGCCCCGCAATTTCCTCAGACCACCAGTACTTCTCATTTCTTTGACTTAATGCCTTTTCTGTGGCATAGATGCGTCGCTGGCTATCATCAGCTGGTTTGTGAGCAGAACCATCGACAGGATCACTTTGAAGGAGGACTTCGTTAAGAGAGCCTCGTTAAATCTTTTTGCGGACCATACTATGGTCCGTGCTTGAACCTTTGCCCGATATATTCTGTTTGTTACCCTGTACAAAATTGCTTGGTGATCGCTATGAGTATAGAGCTCACTAACGTGCCACTCCGTAAAAGGGGCCAACGAACTGCTAACAAATGTAAGATCAATAACGGAGCCCACATTTTCCCTCCTAAAGGTACAAGTATCCCCTGAGTTCATTAGAGCAACATCCAATTGAGAAAACGCGTCAAGAAGTACTCTCCCTCGCCTATTTGTGTCCAGGCTAGCCCATTCTGTGGCCCACGCGTTGAAGTCCCCCGCAATTAACACAGGGCCTTTCGTACTCACGTCGCCGTCGTGCACCAATCCATCCAGAAATTACTTGAACTCGATGTCACTCCATCGTGTTGGAGCGTAACAGCTGTAAATTTGTATGCTGTTGACCTTTGCTCTTATAACTCCTCTTAGTTCTCCGGACATTCCTTGCTAGAAGGGGAAGTCTCCACACGTCCAGATGGCTACTTGGTCCTCCTTTTCTGCGACCCAAACTGCTCCCCCCAAGTGCTTATAATGATCACATATTATTGCGACATCGATAGCTTTCTCATTCACCGTTTGCAGCTGAAAATCTTCTGCTGCTTTACAATGGTTGAGATTCAGTTGCAAGAACCTCATATGGCAATTTGCTTCAGCGCCTTCCCATACAGAGGACAATTGATTCCTCCGGTTTGATGGTTCCAATTGTCCTTATCAGCTTCCTGGCACAATATACAATTAGGATCGCTATCGTAAGACGCCGCTATGTGACCTTCTCTCCCACATTTAAAACACATTCCTATCATGCTTTCGCAAAGTGTCCAAATGCGAAACACGTATAGCGTCTCTCAGTAATCGATAAGGGCCTTAAGCGACAGTTTGCCCAACCAACCTTCAGTTTGCCCCCTTCTAGAATTTTGTTGGCATTATCCGTTGGAATGTTGATGACTGAGATCTGCATGCTAACGTACGGTCTCCTCAGTGACTTCACCGCTTCAACCTGGAGGGCAATTACCAGTCGTTCACGAAACGCCGCACAGATGTCCTCCTTTCTTGTCACTTTGTCGAGATCAAGCCTCATATCCTGACGGAACATTTTAACGTCAAAATGGATCTGTATCCTTCCACCAGGTTATTCCCACGTATGTTTAGTTGGATTAGTTGGAACAATAGTTCCCCGTTTTGTGTGCGACAAATACGGGATTATCCCCCATCTCTTTGAGCTCTGGCTCGAATTTCTGGCTGGGATATGACAATTGCATCTCGTTTTAACCTGAGTTCCTTTTTGTCGTACGTTTTTCTTCTTTTCCCTTTGAATTCGCTTCTTTTGTTGTACTTTTGTTCAGTGGCTAGGGTTCATGGCTTGGATATTTTGTGTTGTATCTACCCTATATGCTTTCTTGGCCGGTTTTTTCTTCAAAAGTTGTGCCCCTTTTTCTCTTAGGAGTTTTGGGGGAAATATACTCGTCTATCTCACGCCTGCTCTTGGGGCTTCTGGTGAAGTCCTTATGCTTCTTTTTTTTTTAATTTTTTCCCACATTGTTGCTCCTTGGCACCGTTGTACGGCTACCTGCATATTTGGTCTAGACTCCACTAATTCCATGAGTTCCGCTATCAACTCCCCCAATTTGCAGAACATGTCTATTTCGACCGTTTGGCTTATCATCTTTCACACAACCCTTTGCCGGACTGACAGGGGCTGTTGGAGGGGAAACCTTTGCAGTTTTGCCCTTCTTCTGTAAGGGCCGTCTCCAGATGGAAGATTTACAGGGTAGCAATTCGATATGATATAAAACTGCCTTCGATTCAGCTTCTCTAAAATAATTTACCTAATTCAATTGAGCTCCGTTGTGCAGTGCCACCAGTGGAGGAAGTCAAGGAGAGAGCTGACTGAGCTCAAGGAGTGTGTCCATAGTGGACGGAGTCTGTGGGTGTGGGTATTTGCTCAGAGATCTCATATGTATTTCGGAGAGCTGTCATTTGTCAAACCACGGTAGTATATCTCATGCGGCATGCGGGAACGCTTGCTATCTGGAAGACGTGTGGAAAGCGTATCAGAAGCCAATCATTGTGCTTGTCTAGACATTTTCAATTTTTAATTCGTCTTCATCATTTTGACAATTGAAACTTGAGATGTCTGCGCTATTGAAGAAACGCATTCATTCTTGAACGCGATTGCTAATGTTAAATATAAACAACTCATCATCTATTCATACTATTAATGAAAGAATTTATCATTTACCCGTCCTGACCAAAGCCGCTACGCATATTTCCCGATAAATAATGAACAGATGTGGATAAAATGAGGCATTGATCTCTTCTGTTCACTTGACGCAATCAATGACAAGTTCAATATTGAAAGTGCATACGGAGCTTGAAGACGATAGTGAAGAAGAAAGCGCACATGTGTGGACATAGCCATTGAATTCTTTCTGGTAGAAAAGCATCAGCAACCGTTTCGTACCAGTATAGCGTAGTCAACTTTTGAGTAATCGAAACATTCACGGCAATGAGCGAGTAGATGAGTAAAAAATGCGAAGCCTGTTTATAATTACACGTTAACTCTCTTTGAATCTCTTTGGTTGGTTAATAAAGTGGTGGCTACAGGCGAGACATTCCAAGAGCCCACTTAGCACAAAAACGCCGTTTTGAGACCAGAGAACTCCGTCAAGTTACTTAAAGAATGGAGGTTACATGAAATACATATAATTTTGAGTGTGCGGCCAAAAAGCGCACATCCCAACGCTGGTATAGGGATCTGGCGAGACCTGGGCATTCGCACAGGAAGTGAAACAGAGTTTCTCTTTCGTTTGCATTCTCTCAACTGCGACAGTGAGAGTTGTGGGAAATACCCAGCCTGACTACGTGGTCCCCTATTGGCCAATGCCCAGTAATTACCGCAATGTCTAGCAATGTCTTTACGCGGTCTGGTCAGAATCTCAGACGTTCTTTTCCGGTCATAGGATGGCCATAGCTTCCTTGACATTCCACAAGTTCTAACGTTCCGCCAATTACGATTAGCACTCGCGAGATAATGAGAGGAGATCTTTCTTCTGACACGACTACCATCGCAATGTCCACGCGCTCCGGATGAGAGCTGTCCAGAGTTGCCCCCAGTTTGGCCAACTCATCTGCAGCCTCATTTCCCTGTATGTTCTTGTGTCCCGGCACCCAAAGTAGGGTGACGGTGGGCCTTCCTCCAAGGCTGTTTAGTTTAGGTTTTACAAGCTGTTAGGAAATCTGACATCGAAGTTATTCCCGAAACTTAGTATAGTCACGGCATAGTCCGTTGTAACTTCGATCGTATCTTGTGGCAGTTGGTTGAGAATATCAGAGTGGCCATATGTCTTGGCAATCCAGCGACCCGACTCCTTGAGCCTGATCACACTACATGCTGCTGGTTCTTTGATAAAAAGATTGATCGCCAGAAGATGTAGGATTACATCCAACGCATCCCTCCGGCATATTCGTATACCCCCTGTTATGCCAAGACATGCGTACAATTGCGGTCTATTTAGTTTTGAAAGGAAAAAAAAGGTGGTAACTTTTTTTTGTAATAAACAACATCAGTTTTGTTTTGCTTGGGCTTACGCCAAGGCTACAGCTTGTGGCCCAGTTGCGGACCAGGCCAAGGGCTCTCCCCATGATCTGACTGATCACGGAGAGACACATTCCTGATACTAATATCGCTACGTCATCCGCATACGCCACCACCTTTATACCTTCCTCATCAAGTTTAGTTCAGATTTTGTTGATTACTATGAGCCACAGTAACGGAGAGATGACCCCACCCTGAGGTGCAAACGAATTTATTCAGATGGCTATTTCCCAAGTTCGCATGGATTGCTCTAGTACTCAGTAGAGTCACCATCCAATTGCCGAACACCTTCTCCACTCCTGAGGCCATAAAGGCATCGTGAATGGATTCTATACGAACATTGTTGAAAGGTCCCTCTTTGTCGAGAAAGCAACTAACGTGTATTGTTTATACAGGGTGTCCGGAAACTGCCGCATAAACGCACCGGATTATTATTCCTCATGTGATTTCCAGCAAAAAAGTTGTACGCAACATACCCCCTTAGCTTAACCCTTTTAGCTGCCACAGGCATTTGAAGATTTTTGAAAAAATCAGCTTCTTGTACGACTAAAACTTCAATATCTCAAAAGCTAGAATAGCAAAAAAATTATTATTAAAGCCAAAATTAACCCTAGTTTTTTTGCACTTAAGGCATTAAAACTGTTAGAAATAACGAAGCTAGAATAAAATAATGTAAGAAAGAAATGATCGTTGGACTATGCGGCAATTTTTAAAATAATCGTACGAGCACCTCACCTTGGCAGAAGTTGGAGAATATTGCGATGGAAATTGTCTCTAAGTCAAATAACAAAAATTTGGCTTTGAAGCTCTTATCCGATTTTAGTGCCGTTAGTTTTATTTTTGAGGTAAATTTGTTGGCTGTAATAATAATCTTATTTTGATATTCTAGCTAGTCTAGCTTTTGTGATATTGAAGTTTTAGTCGTACAAGAAACATTTTTTTTTTCAAAAATCTTGAAATGCCTGTGGCAGCTAAAGAGTTAAGCTAAGGGGGTATGTTCAGTACAACTTTTTTTCACTGGAAATCACATGAGGAATCAAAATCCAGTGCGTTTATGCGGCAGTTTCCAGACACCCTGGTATTGAAGGCTGTACTCGATGCTACGCACCACCTCATGGAGCGCCGTTTCTGTGGATCGACCCCTGACATATGCATGCTGCGACCTAAAGGGTACTGAGTTCTCTAGCCTTTGTCGGATATGGAGGTCGACGATACGCTCCAATGTTTTTTAAAAGAAAAAGGATAAACTAATGGGCCTCAAGTCTTTCGCGGTTTCATGCCCACGTTTACCTGCTTTCGGAATGAAAACGACTCGAACTCGTGGCCGTGTTAATAGTCGACTAAATCATAACTTCTTGTTTGTCTAATATGAAGCTCAAAAGTTGCACTACATATGTATTTCAAAATGTCTTCTGTCCAAATCAATAGATGACGATATAACATCAACGCTCAATGCATGAAGCAACAACACACAAAAAAAAAAGAAAATCCAAAAATGCCATCTTTGTAATTCTTTAATCAGTTTTTTTTTCAGCAGGACTCACCCATAGATTGTCTCATATAACCACTTAATACTAATCCCAGAGCAGAGCAGATAATCCTCTACAGAATTTCATGGAAAACGATGTTACGCAATCAATAACTGAAATTGGCTTCTTTATGGGATATCGTATCACTTCACTTCACGTAATAGGTACTCGATACTTGTAATCATCCTGGTTTCTTAAAAAAAGACAAAAAAAAAACAAACAAAAAACAATTGACATTTTAATTGAATAATTCCGTCTTCAATCATCCTGCCTGGACTGGTACTGAGTACGGTCATAACATAGTACACTTGTCGGATTTTAGTCCGAATAAATGTCAATTTCTCGAAATAGGTATTATAGAGACGAACAGGATAGGTACGGTACGGATACTCTTCTTCAATTACGCTACCACGTGAGAAAACAACTCTCAGACGACCATGTTGTGAAGATACAATTTAATATGCATATATTTTTCTTAGAACACTTTCTCCAGAAGTAGAATGAATGAACGCAAAAATATATTTAAATAAAGCATGTAAAGCGTACGTATGTAAGATACACGTGACAGAAGTATGTATGTTGAAAGATTCATTGAAGATTATTTTGTGTGTCCATTCATTGAAAACATACAAAGTGACATTTTCAATGCCAAAAATGCAAGAGAAAATTGCTCTGTTGTAAGAGGAAACGGTCCCGGAGAAATCTCATCTCAAATGCATGAAAGGATACGTAATGTCGTATACTTGATTCAGTTCAGTGTTGCATTGTATGCAATTAGATTAGTTATGGTTCAAAATAGCTTTCAAAGTGTTGTCGAATTTCTGTATCTTTTGATTGCGACCGTATATCCTTCCACGTGATTATGCCTTTAATTGACTTCACTTAGCCATAATGTTTATTTATTTAATACTTAATATTACAAAACGGGAATAAATTCCCAAAACATGTAATGTAAAGAATTCAAAGTAAGGAAAATAAGTATAAAGGAAAAATAAACTTATAAAAATAAAGCAAAAAAAAACACAAAGAAAAGAAAAAAATATTTAAATAAAAAAATAAGTTCAAACTACAATTTAAAAAGTTAAAATAATAAAAAACCATTAAAATTCAAAAAGTTAAATGAAAAATAATTAAAGTTTTTGTAGCAAGGTGTTTTTTAAAGAAAAACTAGGGTGGTTCGCCCCCTGCTCGCTACGCTCGCCAACCCCCGGGGGCCGAGGCTAATTTCGGGCGTGGCCGAAATTTGGATACCCTTCGCTCTCCTTGGGCTAAAAGTTTTTTCGGGCGTACCTATAACTTGTATTTAATCCCCCTCCTCATTCTTTTTCTTCCGTCTTGACAAAAGTTTTGGGCTTGGTTGAAATAAGTGGGCAAATAAAAATATTTACTCGGAAAATTTTATTGGGGTTGCGGGAGCATGACTCCACCGTACGATTCCATTCGTTTTTAACTTTTTTGTTGCTTTGGTAAAGACACATTAATTCAAGGTTTTGTGAAATTGGTGCAAAAAATGTTTCTTAGAAGAACCAAAATGGGGGTTGGGTTTATATGGCCACCCCATGACCCCATGGTCAGATTTGATCAATTCTTAGATATGTTTTGTGTCATCAAAAGAAAAACGTTTGTGTGAAATTTGATTGAAATCGATGCACAAACAATAAAGTTTTTCTCAGAAGAACCTAATTTGGAGGGTTGGGTTTGTTTGGCAGCCCCATGACCCCATGGTCCGATTTGATTGATTCTCACATATGTTGTGTGTCATCAATAGAAATATATTTGTGTGGAATTTGGTTGAAATAGGTGCACAAATAAAAAAGTTTTTTTAGAAGAACCTAATTTGGGGGGTTATGTTTGTATGGCATCCCCATGACCCGATTGTCCGATTTTACCGATTCAAACATACAGACTACCTGCAGCAAAAAGAAGCATTTGTTCAAAATTTCAGCTTCATAGCTTTTAAATTGGCCGAGTAAAACGCGTAGCAACAGACGGACAGACAGACAGACGGGCATCGCTCAATCGGTTCCCCATGTTATGCTGATCATATATGTATACTTATTATATGGTCGGAGATGCTTCCTTCAATGCGTTACAAACTTCATGACAAAGTTAATATACCCTTCGTTGACTCTACGAGCGAAGGGTATAAAAAGAAGAAGGTAACGGACCAATCTCCAATCGGTCGTAGTTTCTCATAGCTCTAAGTAACGGAGAGTTTTTATAAATAGAGAGTGAAGATTGAGGAGGATTGAAAATTGCAACTGATCGAGTGTTGTAAGATGGAAACCGATATTTTATATCTTCTATGAGTGATGAAGTAGTGAGACCCTTGCATAACCTGTAAAGGAAACACTGGTCAAGACAGTCTCTTCTTTTGCTTAGTGATGGTAGATTTAGAAAATTAAGCCGATCTTGATAAGGCCTATAAGCCAAGTTGTATTTAAACAATAACGTTCTAGAAAACTTTCTTTGAACTTTTTCTAATGCATCACGAGAAACAGAAGAATAAGGAGACCAAACTACCGAGGCGAATTCTAATATGCTGCGTACTAGCGTCACAAATAAGTTCACACAAGTATTAATATATCTGACAAAAACAACTGTGTTGTAAAAGGTGTTCGCCAAAGAAAAAGTCATCAGCCGCAAAAAGGATTGATATAAATACAATCCCGCCAAAATACTCGCATCTGGTCAACGCTTATTGGCGGGGAGCTGAACGAGGGTACTATTTGCTGCTATGTTCTTTTCTTGATCAGATTTAATTTTGAAGCTTCCAGTCTTATAGAAAATAAAAATGCGTTTTAGAATCTTATTTTGCTTTCCTTTGTATTGAACTGGTTTTTTTTTCTATACGATAAAATATCTTTCATAAATTTCTTAACATTGATTTTATTCTGTTATTAACCTTATTCAAGCTCCCCGCCAAATAGCGTTGACAAGATGCGAGTATTTTGGCGGGATTGTATTTATATCAATCCTTTTTGCGGCTGATGACTTTTTCTTTGGCGAACACCTTTTACAACACAGTTGTTTTTGTGAGATATCATATCTTTTTGCAGTTTTCGATTTACAAAATTCGTAAATAAATTATTAAGACGATATTCATTGCCCTATTGTCACGAATTTGTTTGAGAACAATAATTATAAGAATGATAAACCCCTTGCTATCCTTTGTCTCTCCTGGTCGCCTATTAACGCCAAACGGTTAAGATACAAGTCCCGTTACTACAGACCCAAGACTGTCCTTATATCCAGGTTCCATCATTCTCCCTTTTAAAATGCCCCTATCTACTGCTTTTGGCTTTTTGATCTTCATCGTCGTTGCTACGTTGCATTACGTTACGCTCGTTAGTTACGACATAAAATGTATATCATACCATAGAGAAAGACTTGTACATGTGAAAATATCCTTATATCCCTCATCGAAGGTCCCGAAAACCTGTTGAGTCCTGACTAGCATTGCTTTTACAATAATAAAGTGGTTTCATGACCAGGAATCAGGTATAGCTAAGAAATTCACGATATAACTAACAGTACCCTTTTTGCCTACCAAAACAGGATCAAACCGGGTCGAATTACAAGAATAAATCTACATGCCAAATTTTGTTAAAATTAACTCATCAGAATTCACGTAACTCTGGTTTGAACACAACAAAATACACCGTCTAGACAAAACCGATTTGGTGTCCCAGCGCCATATTTAAGCTTCCACCAAACCAGCACAGAACGGTAGCGGTACGTGTCAGAATGTATGGAATAGTTTCCGCCGCGGTACACCACGGAGAACTTCTCAATTCGTGTGGTGTGTGTGGGTTGTGTGAACCGCTACCGTTTGTTGAAAGCTTTAGGATCATCATGTCATTTGTTCATCCAATATTATAGTAATATGCACGCACTCGTATAAGAAACGAACCAAAACAGGAACTTTGACCCCTTGCCGCCGCTCTTGCAGACGCTCTACAACTGAAAACTTTGGAGAGCATATACAAGGGATTGTTTGAAACAGTCCTGCCAAAGCACAAAACTATACGATTCTTTTCTAGGCATTTTTCAGGCCTATCCCCGACTTTTGCAAAATGCTTCCTTTAAAACATATAAAAAGATTTAAGCGAGAAACTATATGCATTTTTTTCACATTTTCCCCTGTATCTCTTTTTCTACTCCACGGAGCAAACGATAGCCTATGCACACCTTCACGACAGACTCTATCAATGGGAAAAGAGACCAAATCCCGAGATGCCCTCTGCAAGGCTGTAGCCCTGTCAATGAACAACAAGAACAACGAGAACAACGAGAACAAGATTTTTGAAAAAATGCGATTTTCAATCTCTTATATCTCCGGTGTTTTTCATCGTATCTTCTTGAAATTTTCTACACTTCGTAAGACGGCGCGAACGACAACCCGTACCGAATTTGAACCCTCAGGACCAACCAGGGTCCGAGCTACAGAGGTCCGAAAACCCATACTTGTTCCGTCGTGTAAACATAGTCTTAGTCGCTTCTCACTTTTGATTTGTTCAAATTTCTTCGTTTTTCTTTGGCGTGCGGGACGCTCCCGCGTCCCTAGATTCAAAGCTAGAGGAGAACCGTAAAACGAACTCAGCTAGTTTCGACGATTTGCTAATAATCGACGAGTAGTGATCAGTAAAACGTAATTTACAATCAAAAACAACCCCCAGATCTGTAACCGTAGAAACACATTGGGAATGGAGTTTATTTGGTATTGAAAAATGAAAGGAGTAGATTTCAATGAATATACACTGTAAAAACAAGGTTGAATTTTACATCGAAAACTCGTTGAATTTTACACCTTTTTTCTCGCAAAATTACAGTAAACGTTTATTTTTCAACAAAATTTCTAGTATACCCACAAAAAAGTGTAATATTACACAGATTTTTCAATATTACTCTATCTCAGTGTAATTTTACACCACATTTGGTGTGAAGATGTGTCATTACTTTATTCTTGTGTAACTTCACATTTTCAGTGTATATTTACCAATTTTGGTGTAAAAAATACACCTACATTTGTGTAAAACTGACTTTTGTGCATTATTGCATTATCCTGTATCTCACAAGTGACTTGTTCTGTGTGCAGTTAGTCTGTTCTGTCCGAAGTGCGTTCGTGTGAGCATCATATTATTGTTGTGTTGTAGCGCTTTTTTGCTCTTGAACCGAAGAGGGTGTTGCAGCTCATGGCCGTTGCAATAACGGGTAGCTCCAGGACGATTTATACCGAAGAACGGGCTGCCGTAAATATTATTATAAACCCGGATGTAAATTTACATATTTGCCGGTGTAAACTTACATTTTTTTCATGCAAATTTGCTTATTTCTGATTTAAATTTACTTAAGTCTAAGAGTAAGCTTACTTATTTATGTGTGCAAATTTACACCAATTTTGTAGTAAATATTTACACCGTAAAGCGTAAAATTACTCTCGTTCATATAGTGGTGTAAATTTACTACTATAATAGAAGGAAAAAAAGTTTCCTCCTATTATTGGAGTAAAATTTTTTAGAGTGTACCATAACGGAGCACTTAGAAATATTAAGATCCAGCTCGTTTGAGGTACACCAGGACGTAAAGCTATCCAAATCGGTTTGCAAAGCTATACAATCAGAAATAGATGAAATAGCTGAAAATAGTTTGCTATCATCGGCGTAAAAGAGAGAGTCACAGTTAAGACAAGATGGTAGATCGTTTAAAAAAAGTAAAAAAAGAAGGGGACCTAAAATAGATCCTTGTGGCACACCTGATGATGGACAAAATTCGGAAGAGGTTAAATTTTGGAAAACGACTCTAGATGAGCGATCATTAAATGAAATTAAATGAAAAGCCATGCAATAAGGTAAGATGGGAATCCCAATGCAATTATTTTATTAAGAAGAATTTGGTGGTTGACGGTGTCAAATGCTTTTGCGAAGTCTGTATAGATTACATGTACGTCCAAGTGCTTATTGAAGGATTTTGACACAAAATTAACAAGTTCAACTAAGTTGGTGACAACGGATTTGTTTCTGGAGAATCCATGTTGTTGATCCTTAATAAGATAACAAAAATGTTCATGAATGAACTTATAAACAATCTTTTCAAGAAGTTTCGAAAAGGATGACAGAAGAGAGATAGGCCTATAGTTAGACACAGAATTAGGATCGCCCTTTTTCGGTATGGGAACCACATACGACGATTTCCACTGAGTTGGGAAAATACCTTCATGTAGGCTTTTACTAATTAAAATGGCGAGAGGTTTAGATATGGAAAATTGTGTTTCTTTTAAAAACGAAGTTGGGATTCCATCAGGTCCAGAATAAGAACTAGTTTTAAAAGAAGATATAAGTAATTCAACATAGGATGGTAAAATGAGAGGTGGTAAATGTAAATTGTCCATTTCTTGAGGTACAACAGGAGGACAAGTTAATGAAGATGTTTTAAAAGTACTGGCAAAAATCTCACACATTTCAGAAGGGTTGTCTGCGCTTATATTGTTGAAGGTGAGAATGGAAGGCTGATTTGAAGAAGATCTCAAGTTTTTTACATAGGACCAAAATATATTTTACTCTCATTGTTCCTCAGACTGTCCTCAACAGTCTTAATATAGACAGACCGAGCAAGTGAGATTAGCCTTTTGATCCTCGATCTAAGGCAGCGGAACATTATGCGGTCGGATTGGTGTCCATAACGTTTCAAACGAGTGTGAAGTCGCTTCTTTTTTAGAATCAAGTTTCGAATATGAGGGGTAAATCAAATCGGACCTTTTCGAAGCTTTAAATTAGATATTGGAATTAGATATTGGGACGTATTCATATAAGATGTTATGTAAAATAGTATAGAAAGTAGCTAGAGCTGTTTCGCAATCAAGGTATTTTAAAATAAAGTACCAATTCATTTGATTCAATTTCTCAATAATTGCTACATAATTTGCTTTTCTGAAATTGAATCTACGACGCATAACCTTAGTACGATAAGGGGATAATTTAATGTTGATCTCATTGGCGATAGCCGGGTGGGGTGATAAGGATCACAACGTACGTATTCAGATGTACACGTGGATAATGAAAACCCACCCAAAGGAATGTTACTAAACTGAAGGTCGAGGATACGACCCATGAAGTTTGGAAACACATTGAATTGGAGAAGGTTACACGATTGCATAAAGGCTGACAGAGACCTAAAAAGAGCCAAGGAAGTAGATGCTAAAGAGAGACCTGGACTATTAGGCCACTTAATGCTAGGAAGATTAAAGTCCCCACAAACTATTAAGTATGAATTAGGGAAACATACACAGAGAAAAAAAATTAGAATGGTTATCTAAAGAAATAGTCGAATTCATCTAAAGTTCGCGTTGATTTTCAGCTTATGATTCTATGTAGTTGAAACAGTTACGAAGATATGGATAATTTTTCTATTCGTCATTAGTTGAAACATCTACTATATTTGCAAATTCAATTAATTCATTTGTAAAGACAGCTATTCATTATCTTTAAATTGTTAAATGTTGGATAGCTAAATTGTGTTGAAGAAAAAAGAACGATTGTTTGTAGTTAAATTTTATATTTGAATAGTACAATCATCAACTTTTGTGGAAGAATTGACTAAACTTTTTCTTCTAATCTTGCGTGGTTAAATGAACGAATTTAATAGTATTTTAAGCTACGAAGACTAGAGAAATCAGCTATTTCTTTGGTAAAACTATCTAAATTTAAGTCAACTACTTCACTTTAGATAAAAAGTCTACACCATTTTTTTCAGTGTACGTTCAATGTATCTGATAAATGACTGAAGAGACTCTCATAAACATTTAAAGAAGAATTACAAGGAACATACACACAGGCAACTAATAACGGTGTAGAAACAGAATGAATTTTTACGATTACACAATCATAAGGTTTATAATGAGAAGTAGAGACAAGCCCACATTGAATATGATCACGAACAGCAATTAGCGATCCGCCTCCAGTAGAAAGTCCTATAGAAGATCAAGGTTTCTATCACAACGGAAGGTAACACACCCCTCCAGAATTTCACCACTATTTATAGAAGAGTTAAGCCAAGTCTCCGTCAAACAAATGATGTCATGGCTGAATGATAAAGAAGAAAGATTAAGAGATTGGAGTTTGGTACATAACCCTCGTACATTTTGGTAGCAAAATGTGAAATTAGTAAAGGTATTTATATTTATTTTGGGGTTCTTGTTAACCGTCGTTTCGGAAAATTTCGCCTAATAAATCCTTTAATTAAAACACCAGCAGGCCAAAAGGAGGATTCACAAGTCGACGATAGATCATTCGGCAATGTAAGTTTAGATGACGAAACAATCCTGTTAGGAATATTATCCTTTGTAAGCTTCTTACAGATGAAAATAGGAGGATCAAATCCCAGCTTGTTGATGACATACTGTTTTACTTCAGCTTCCGTAGTGTCGTACGCTAGCCTTGACACAAACAATTGCTTGGGAGGAGTACACACTCGAAGGTCGTTAACGGCGGATGGAGCAGCTACAACGGATAAAGGAACGACCAGATTTGAAGTTGCAGATGAGTTGCACGATTGGGAACTGAGAACAGAGGTGTCAGATGAGCAACAAGTAGCAGACTCGTTGTTATCAGTTGGTGTGATCTTAGCACGTGATCTCGTGATGACACCCTCAGATGAAGATGCAGTTGTAAGTCCTGGTACTGAAGAAACTATATTTGTGTGGCTGTTGTCGGGGCACAATTTTTGCTGCAATGCCTTTAACTTAGCTCGTAGAACGTCAAGTTCTCTACGGAAATCGTCTAAGAGCTGCTAATGGGATAAATTGTTGCTAATTGATCTGCATTCAGGGCAAAACCACCGCAACCCATTATTTTTCGATAAAACATCGATTATTGAACCTTCGATATCTGTAGGTACAGCTCGGATGATAACGTCGACCACATATGCCAGCACAAGCGATGATGGGAGCAATCGACTGGCCACAGTTTGTCGCACACTCCATTTCAAAAAAATAAATTTTGAGAAAGAAAAAAAAACCGAGGTTCTAATGTTTGATACTGCCAACTCAACCCTGCACGGGTATAAAAGCCAAAGATAAAATGTATTTGTAACGCGCCTAAATGTATGCAAAATTATAGCACAAAAGTGACAGCTGAAATATCACTCAGAAGCAAATTGCACTCAAATTAAAGAACCACTCAAATTCGAAGTCACTCTTCACAAGATTATGAAATCAATAAATAAACAGTCTCAGCTGATTCTTAAGAAAATGCACTAACAAAAGAAACACGAACGACCCGAGTCGTATAGTTAATGTAAAGAGCGATTATGTTCAATGATTAAGTGACTTATGTTCTGTTTTTGCATAATTAGTTCACTTTCACGACTGTCATCCAGTGATGATAAACACTGTTGATGATTAATTCGGTGAACATTCAAGTAACCCGACGCACTTCATACGAGGATAATAGTTCAAAGTAAGATTAAGCACCAGGTAAAAATATATAATAATTATAAGTTTTAAAATGATAAATTGCAAATATTTTCAGAACAAGTTTTAGCGCGGTTGAAAGAATTGACAGTTGACAGCTTTAATGTTAATGAATTGTATGGTTGTTTTGGGTAATATGAGTAATTAGTTTAATAAATTGAACTACATTTATGTAAATATATCCGTTTTGAATTATATTTGCCCCCGAACGAAGTTAACTGATTAATGGACATGGACTGTTTAATAACATGTGACCAAAATTGTTTACAATTGATTTATATTTTCTTTTTCTTCAATTCCTTCTAATACGGCATTTTTTTCGTTATCATTATTTTATGTGATTAAAAAACACGTTAATGTTAATAAATCGATACAGATCAAAATTTAAATTAATTTAATAACACATGATTAGTTTATGTAATGGTTCCAATTTCGAAGTACTTCAAAAATAGTGGTTCATATATTTTAATTATTTTTAATATACACATATACATAGAAAAGGTTAAGGATGTTGTAGTTCAACATCCTTAACCTTTTCTAAATAACGTCTACCTACCCACATGATACAGATATGTCATATGTACTCCAATAACGTTTCGATATCCTACCACAAATTAATCACATTGCAACAAGTTCAGTCAGACAATTCATAAATTGACAAATGTCCACCTCGAATATACTTTGAAAGCGATAAATTTATTGAAACAGCATTAATTTTTAGGTCTGAACATACATATGTATATGTACATATACAACTACATATGTAATTAGTAAACCTACATGTAACCTTTAAAAACCAGACATTCGATTCAGTATAGTAGATTGGACAATATTCTAATATACTGACCAAATATCCTTGATAGGCGCATTCTATCTACTAACATTGAATTCAATGAAGAATTACCCAAATAGTTCCATAGTTCTAATCTAAAAGATGATTGACCTTCAAATCTAATATAAAACTGTCCAATTCGCTATTACCCTTTCAATAATATTATCTTATACGAGTATGTATTGGAAAGAGGTTGTGCACACAATGACATTACTTACCTGGTTGTCAATTGAATTCTGCGGTCGTGCCGTACACAATGCCAATACTACAGCCAGGATAAGGATATGATGAAGGCCAATATTGCTGTATGTTGAAGCAATCATTTTGGTGCTGTTTGATGTTGATGTGATTGTGCTGGCGAGTTCCAAAATAGACGAATACTATATCCTGTAAATGTAATGAAAATAATCATGTTTATACGCATTATTTTTCTGAGATGTTGTCATGGTGAAGTTGTGGATTTTTTTCGGTCAATGAACTTTCGTGTAGAATTAGGAAGCTACGCAAAGAAGATGAAAATTTAAGAAAGTAACCTATCACCTTCAGAAATTATCGTTCTAGCCATTTTTTTAAATATCATAAAAAGACTAAAGGTGCTAAAAATGGATTGGGTCTCTCTACAAAAAATCCACCTATTTTACAAATAGTCTAAAAGCCGTAGTACAAGTTATTTCTAATTACAATTAAACAATTATTTCTCTGACTTTTGCAATCCCACCAAACTCAAGAAGATAATTAACAGTCTAAGGCCGGGTTTCTGATAGCTCTTATTGGCTGAATTCAAATTGTAAGACAAAACCGGACGGGTAAACTTGCAAGACAAGAACCATCGTTCTTACAATCTGAATTGCACAATGCTTGTCTGCTGGCCACTACAAAAGCTCTCGCCGGGTGTTTGTTTGTGCTAATAAACGGACGGCGAGAGCTTTTGTAGTGGCCAGCAGACAAGCATTGTGCAATTCAGATTGTAAGAACGATGGTTCTTGTCTTGCAAGTTTACCCGTCCGGTTTTGTCTTACAATGTGAATTCTCCCATTCAGTACCTGTCGGCTGATTAGTCTTATCGCGTAGAGAAGACACACACCATATTTAGAAAGCTTTTCCATTGTATTGAATGGAATTTTTGTTTATTTTGCATAGCTACGCCATATTTTGCTTGTTTAAGCCATCATCTTAGATTGAGAAAATCATTGCGCACTTTCATCCAACAGCGTAAATAAGCAAAAGATAACATAACTATGCAAAATTAACAAAAAATCAATTCAAGCTTTTTGAATATTGTGTGTGTCTTCTCTGGGCGATAAGACTAACCATTCTATAAGATCTACGAGAGAATGGGCCAAAAAGTCAAGAAAGCAGTGGCAGATGACATTCAAAAGCTCTCGCCGTCCGTTTATTAGCACAAACAAACGGACGGCGAAAGCTTTTGTAGTGGCCAGCAGACAAGCATTGTGCATTTCACATTGTAAGAACGATGGTTCTTGTCGTGCAAGTTTACCCGTCCGGTTTCGTCTTACAATCTGAAACCACCCTTTGGATCGTAAATTCTGCGTCGGTGGTATAACTGGAAGATGATGCATATTTGCAAATTCCTCACTGCCGGGCCCGCTCGATGCCAACACAGTCGTATGGTTGGCTGTCCCCATTTACTATGCTCGCGTTGCGCCGGCCAGAATTGCTACAAAACGGACAAGGGTGCATTTACATGTGAAGTGTCGCCCGCCATGCTGAAAGATTTCGGTGAAGAAGTTGGCGGAAGGGCCCCGTGTCAACTTGTTCCGCCACTGGTGATTGGGCCATTATTATGGACATTCGTCAGATTTTCGGTGAATCGGGTCGGTTGATTGGCGAAAAATGTGCCCACGCTCTATGGGAGAACCATCTCAGATAAGTACTCCTCCTTTTCGTTTTCGTTTGTGTGAGGATCGTTTACCTTGTGAAATGTGAACCATTATATCATTAGGATGGCAGAGGCGGGCATGATAGATAACATCCGGAGTCAAGTCGCATGATGAAGAGTAGATGCTTAAAAATAGGTAAGTATGTTACCTCCTAAACATCGCCTAGCTAAACGTGGCTAATGTTAAATTGTTTCAAATATACATATAAGGAAAGCGCCAGCATAATAGGATTCATCAAGTGAAATTTCAATTGATATCGCCTTCTTTGCGAGGTTCTCAGGCTCTTTAAACATGGCAATACCAATCCATTTTTCTACAAGCTGCCTCGGATGTAGCTCCTAACTTGTTCATCCTCTTCAAATCTAGTTTGAATATTCTAATGACCCAAAAATCTACAAAAGGGTATTTTTAAATCACAGTCTAAACATTTCCACTCCCCGTCAGTACGCTAAGCTAGGGGCCGTGTTCGACCGTTTACATACAACATCTTACGTTACGCTACTGATCGGCGGACCAAGTACTACGATCGTGCAAAACATGTGCAATGAGGAAATGGTTGCAACGCACTCTAATTTTTACCACTCAAACCTCGGCTCCCACCTTACTTAGCCCACCCAATCCATTATTATCCTGCATCTGCATATCTAATCATAATCAAATACTTTCCCGTAATACGTATTGCAAGTAGGGGGACCGGTTGACCAGCGTAGCGACGTTAAAAACATATTCTAGTTTCTACATTCCTAAACTTCACTACAACAGTACCAATATAAAAAAAACGAGTTCAATCACAATGGCTGAATTCAAATTGTAAGAAAACGACCGGACGGGTAAACTTGCACGACAAGAACCATCGTATGATCATTTCACACTATCCGATCAAAACACGGACCGGCGAACAATAATCACACAGCAAGTATGTATAAATGTTGCCATGCACGCTCCAAAGTTAGTGTACAATGAAGTGACGAGTCGACAAGATTAAAATGCAAGTAAAACACGCGCTAATTGTCTTTGCAGAACGCCTGAACTAATGGTAGATGCAATCGTCTTATCGATCGTACGATTCTTACGAAAGAAAAACAATCGTGTCACGATTTTTTTCTTTCGTAAGACTCGTTCTTACAATGTGAAATGCACAATGCTTGTCTACTGGCCACTACAAAAGCTCTCTTGTCTTGCAAGTTTACCCGTCCGGTTCCGTCTTACAATCTGAAACCAGCCAATGGGTAAATTTAGTATAACACTGAATCCACATTATACCCGGATGAAAAGAAAACGATTGTAAATATCGTCGTCGATGAGTCGATGCAATTTAGATTTAAACAAAATCTTTGTACCGTATATACCTACACGTGCACATTTTACTAAATGATTTCAAAAATCTCTCGTGGTTGCTCTTCTTTTTGTTGGAAGCGATCTTCTTGACACACAAATTCGACCAGATATTTGACAATTTTTATACCCATCACTATGTGAACGGGTATATTAACTTTTTATACCCGTCACTATGTGAAAGGGTATATTAACTTTGTCATGAAGTTTGCAACGCACCGAAGGAAGCACCTCTGACTATATAAAGTATATATATTATTGATCAGTGTGACGGGAGAAATCGATTGAGCCATGTCCGCCTGTCTGTCTGTCCGTCCGTCTGTCTGTCCGTCTGTTCCAACGCAAACTAGTCAGGCTATCAGGCTGAAATTTTGAAGCTATCAGGCTGAAATTTTGTATACAAGTTTCTTTTTAGTATACGCTATGTATATATGTTAGAACGAATGGAATCGGATCATGGGGTCATGGGGCTGCCCCTGAAAATTAGGTTCTTCTAAGAAAAACTTTTTTCTTTGTGAACCAATCTTAGCGAAACTTCACCCAAATGTGTTCCTAGTAAAGCCCCAATTTGGCTAATTTCAAGAGGCTAATTTCGGGCACGGCCGAAATGTGAATACCCGTCAAATTTGAATGAAACTTAAGCTTCTTTTGTGTTAAAATTTTTTACCGCAGCCCTATGACGTGTTCCGATTCCATCTGTTCCTGGATGCGTTGAGGCTTATCCAGGACAACACTTCGATGAATTGTGGTTAAGATTCAAAAAGAAAAAAAGTTTTTCTTACAAGAACCTAATATATGGGGGTTGGTTTGTATGACAGCTATGACGTACTGTTCCGATCCATTCCTAGATATGTTTTGAGGCTTTACTAGGAACACATTTGGGTGAAGTTTCGCTAAGATTGGTTCACAAAGAAAAAAAGTTTTTCTTAGAAGAACCTAATTTCCAGTGGTTGGTTTGTATGACAACCCTATGACGTAGGGTTCCGATTTCATCAGTGCCTAGATATTTTTTGAGGCTTTACTAGGAACACACTTGGGTGAAGTTTGGTTATGATTGGTACATAAAGAAACAAGTTTTTCTTAGAAGAACTGAATTTTCAGGGGCAGCCCCATGACCCCATGATCCAAATCACACAAATTTAACTTTGAAGCTCAAGAAAAACTAAATCTCTTATCCGATTTTAGTGTGGTTAGTTTTATTTTATAGGTAAATTTGTTGCAATAATCATTGTGTTTCACTATTCTAGCTGGTCTAGCTTTGGAGATATTCAGCTTTAAGTCGTGCAAGAAAATGATTTTTTCAAAAATCTTCAAATGCCTGTGGCAGCTAAAGGGTTAAGCTAAGGGGGTATGTTCTGTACAACTTTTTTGCTGGAAATCAACTGAGGAGTCATAATCCGGTGCGTTTATGCGGCCGTTTCCGGACACCCTGTATATAAAAATGGAGCGGAAAAAATGTACAGTAATTCATCAATTGAGAACGGATGGGTCGATTGTGTTCAAATTTTTTTCAGTTGTTTGCTATTGCTAGGAGAAGGTTTTTACGAAAGAAAATTTTGGGAAAACCCTCAGGAAAAGTCGGAAAATTTGAAAAATCGAAATAATTCATCAATTGAGAACGGCTGGGCCGATTTGGTTCAATTTTTTTTCAGTTTTTTGCAATTGCCAGCAGGAGCACGTTCCATTTATACGATTTGAGTGAAAATAGTTACAAATATTCACTTTCCGTTGTTCCAAAATTCCAATAGTCACAAATACCCAGCCAGCATCGGCCTCATGTACCGTGAACATAGCGACAAATAAGCTGGGTAGCTATCTCTCCGAGCACTGCCATCTAGATAGACAGGCCGGATTATCAGCTGATCTGTCAGTGGTCATGCAACACTAGTAGTGCCATGGTTGGTCATGGTCCGCGCTTAGTACTGCCAAAGTACCGCACAGTACAATCCACAAATTGTCCACAATCCAAATATCAGTGGCTGTCAGCCTGTCATTTCGTGTGACTTGCTATGATATACACATGCCAGTGCGTTGATTTTTGGGATAAATATGGTAAGTACGATGTTGATGTATACTATTTTACCACTTGCACATCAAAAACACATTAAAGCAAACCATAACCTTTGTTTCGTAATAAACGCTCGGCATATTTAAACTTTTGGGTTCAGAAGCACTGGATGTTGTGGGCTATACAAATGTCAACTGTCACTGGTCACGAACGCACTTTGTCCACTTGTAGACGAACAAATTTCTGCAGTTCGGCCTGTCTATCTAGATGGCAGTGCTCCGAGTCAACTTTTGACGTTTCACATTTCAAATGGTCCACTGTCGTTGATAGCTATTTCCACTCGCACTCTCGAGATGATCCATCGGTAGCTATGGAAAATGTCCGTTGGCAAGTTCAAGTATGTGTAGTTAATTTATTATCAAATGTTGCAATTATTAATTACTATTTAGGCAATGTTTGCTTTTTAATCGACACTAAAGTTAATAAAAAAAGTGTACAGATTAAT
Source organism: Microchrysa polita (assembly GCA_949715475.1). Lineage (NCBI taxonomy): Eukaryota > Metazoa > Arthropoda > Insecta > Diptera > Stratiomyidae > Microchrysa > Microchrysa polita. The sequence goes on along the minus strand of OX454418.1, from coordinate 79,009,027 downwards.
TTCCATGAATGTAAGCACTAATTATGAATGCCATCGAGTTATAAATTGTTTTTTGTAAACATATTTTGGAATTTAACGTCTGTTGTGACATTTCCATATTATGTTCTCCTGAGAGCCCTCTCACAACGCTCATAACTACGAAAATAGTCATGCGATGACTACATCTACGACTATAGTTAATTCCGGAACGCACTCCAGAAGGGTTTTAGGAAAGAAAATTTTGGGGAAACTCTCCGGAAAAGTCGTCAAATGGGGAAAATCGAAGTAATTCATCAATTGAGAATGGTTGGGCCGATTTGGTTCAAATTTTTTTTCAGTTTTTTGCAATTGCAATGAGAAGGTTTTTACGAGAGATAATTTTGGGAAAACCCTCCGGAAAAGTGGGAAAATTGGAAAAATTTAAAATTAATTTTTTTCCTTGCAATTTTGCTGAATTTTCGAGACAGCTGTTGGCGCTTGACAATGGCCTAATTCCTGTTGACATTTCGACTGGGTTGATATCGTTCCCGGCAAACTCATCCACAAAGTGCTCCCCGGCATCGCACAAAATTATGAAAATCTCGATTAGATTAATGAACGGCAATACTAGCTGCAAAGAAAAAGAATGTCGATAGCTTGGATCTCATTATTCGAAGTCAAATCACTGGAGAACTTCATTCGTACAAATCCGTTGACACGGTAATCGACGAGGATAAAGCGACCAACTATTTGCGGAGTTTTTGAACTCGCTTGATGCGCCAGGAGCCCCGCCTCATAATTTACAGCTGAAGGCGGGATCGATCATAATCATGTTGGGGGATCTGAATCATCCGAAATTTGCAACGGTTCGCGGTTGTCCGTCAAGAAACTGATGAACGATGTGTGATTCAAGCGACGATCATCAAGGGAAAATTCAAAGGAGAGGAAGTACTTATCCCACGAATTACGATTATTCCAACTGATCTTCCATTCCAATTCAAGCGGATTCAGTTTCCCGTTCGATTGGCTTTTGCGATGACAATCAATACATCGCAAGGCCAATCATTGTGTTTGAACAACGCCATCTAGATATACAAGCCAGATTATCAGCTGATAAAACTGTCGCTAAGAACCCTAAGTAACACGTATTACAACAATAGCAATAGAAACAACCACAGGCGCTAAGAACCCAAATTTTCGAAATAGAATTTCGACAGTCTGTGGGACTAATCTCGAATTTTCCTATTTTTCGCACGGCCAGCTGTAGCCTGTTCGCGTTTTGGCAAACAACAACAACGAAGACGGTTGTTTCCTTTTGCGCAAGAAAACAAAACGATAGACATTGTTTATAATTCGCTCTCTACTGATTGTGATTCCATTGAAATAAATCACACTGAAAATTGAACTATCTGTGTTTTATTATCACTGTAGAGTTTATATGAAGGCGTTGAATTTAGGCGAGATGAATATACATACATATACAGGGTGTCCCGTTCATGGTGGAGAATCTTTTAATGGTAGATAGTGTGGCTCATTTGGGGAAAATTAATGTTCTACGAGACACCTCTATTTTGAACCGTTACAATGTAAAAGCACTTTTTGTAAATTGTGTCAAAATACCTGACTTGCCGAACTAAATCAAAATTTGCCAAACCACCAAACATGTCATCCGAGATATGACTTCACTTTCCAAAACTACATAAAATTTCCTATAAAACGACACCTCGTCCGTTACGAAGTTGCTCGTATCTTCCGAGATACACCAGTTCAAACTTTGAAGAAAATTTTAAAATCGGTTTTTCATGCAAAATTCAAATGATAAAATCGTAACGGTGCTTTGAACTGACAAATCTGCAAAGTTGGAAAAAGTTGCCTCATTATGTTAGCTCTCGAACGACATATAAAAATTAAGCGCTCACGATTTGAATATTTGCGAATTTAACGTTTCAAAGGTAAAAAAATGTGGTTTTCGTGTAATGCAAATCATCTGATATGATGAAGATAAATTTGTACGATCAACACAGTTCATTTTGTTGGGCGAAAAAACTTTACATTGAAAATGTTTCGGGCCAAAAATGTAACAGTTATTTTAACCGTAGATCTGATTTATATTAATTCTAAATAATAATTGCACTTATTCGCAAGTTCTTTCCCTCGTCAGTCAGTTTGTGAGCTATTATTACTACATAAGTAAATTAGTGTTTGTACTAATATTTTACCAGATAATATTATTTAAATTGTTATTGGTGTTATAATATTATAACTTCGAACTTTTAAAAGTATAGTGTTGTTCCCGAATAATAAATATGGGATATACTGATGATGAATACATCGATATGGTGTTCGTATATGGCGTATCTAACGGGAACGCATGTGAGGCAGTTCGTGAGTACAGTAGACGTTTCCCCCGTAGACAACTTCCGGACAGCAGGACGATTGCAAGGACATACCGAATCTTAAAGGCGACCGGAAAAACGGCAAACCGCCAGGCCAGGTATCAAACTGAACGGTCTACAAGGAATCAAGACGAAATCCTTAGACACTTTGATACGCACCCCGGTACGAGCACGCGAAGGGCGTCGCTTCGCCTGAATGTCCCGCGTATGGCGATTCACCGGGTACTCCACGCCGACGGTCGGTATCCGTATCATTTATCACGGGTCCAGGATTTATTACCTGAATACTTCGGAGGACAACCTTTTGTAGATGGCTTTTGGATCAAACTTCAACAGATCGAAATTTTCCGAGAAAAGTGCTGTGGACAGATGAAGCAACGTTCACACGTAGTGGCGTGTTTAATTCGCGAAACACGCACGTTTGGGCCCATCGGAACCCCAACGCAACTAAAACTTCTTGTTATCAACATGAAATTAGGGTGAATGTGTGGATAGGTGTTCTCGGAGATCGCCTTTCCGAGCCCATAATTCTTCCTGAACAGCTCAATTCAGTGGTGTTCCATAGCGTGCTGGAAACTGAAGTCGGACCAAGTTTACTTGATGCTGTTCCAGTTGCGGAACGATCAGAAATTTGGTAGAAGATGGACGGATGTCCTGCCCATAATGGAAGAGTTGTCACAGAGTTTTTAAATGATAAATACCAGCAGAAAATGGATTGGACGATATGGGCCTATTCCATGGCCTGCAAGAAGTCCCGATTTAACTCCTCTTGATTTTTATGTTTGGGGAAATTTGAAAAATCGGGTTTATAACGAGCCCATTACGTCGCGGGAACAACTGATTCAAAAAATTAAAACAGAGTGCAACGATTTGAGAAGAAATAGGGAAGAAGTTCTCCGCGCTGTCGCATCAGTTGCCAGAAGATTTTCACTTTGTATCCAACACGAAGGAGGACATTTCGAACAATATCTCTAATTTTCACTTCGAAATTATTTTAAAAATAAAATAGATTTCGGTTTCGCTTCTTTCTCCTATTTGGTAAGCATAAAACAAAAATACATATGAATAAAATTCATTTGAAAATAGCCTAAACGTCTTTTATATGAAAACCACATTTTTTTATCTTTAAAACGTTAAATTCGCAAATTTTCAAATCGTGAGCCCTTAATTTTTATATGTCGTTCTAGAGCTAACATAATGAGGCAACTTTTTTCAACTTTGCAGATTTGTCAGTTCAAAGTACCGTTACGATTTTATCATTTGAATTTTGCAAGAAAAACCGATTTTAAAATTTCTTCAAAGTTTGAACTGGTGTATCTCGGAAGATACGAGCAACTTCGTAACGGACGAGGTGTCGTTTTATAGGAAATTTTATGTAGTTTTGGAAAGTGAAGTCATATCTCGGATGACATGTTTGGTGGTTTGGCAAATTTTGATTTAGTTCGGCAAGTCAGGTATTTTGACACAATTTACAAAAAGTGTTTTTGCATTGTAACGGTTCAAAATAGAGGTGTCTCGTAGAACATTAATTTTCCCCAAATGAGCCACACTATCTACCATTAAAAGATTCTCCACCATGAACGGGACACCCTGTATAGGTATAGCTAGGAGGTTGATTGGGAGTCAAAATCGCTCATAAATTTAAAGTAGTGTCAAGTTGTGAGCGAAGCGAACAACGCGAGCGTAGCGAGCCCTTGCTAGTTTTAAATAAATATTTAACATATTCAATTCTCCCGAGTGAACTAAATGCTCTGACCAAAATATCAATGAAAAAGAAGACTCTATTATGACGTAGGCTCTCAAACACCCAACAGGAGTAATATTATACTCATAAATAAATTTACGACCTGTTCTCGCCTTTCATCTTCTTTTGTTTCGTTACTTTTTAGCCGGACACCGTCGAAGAAGAACGAACTAATCTATCGGCAAACTTTTCGTCCTTGAGGCCTATCCTATTATCATATTCTACACTCTACCAATCGAATGCAATGCTGTGGTTTCCCTACAGTGTATACTCCAAGGGAAACCTCGAATGTTACAACAATACAAGACAGAGAGCAACATCTTAAACAGAAGCGCTAGCTACTCATCGTTTCTTAATTACATTTTTCAGTCTTTCTGAAACATATATTTTGTCTTTTGATTTAAATGGCGAAAGAATGTTGGCGGCAAGGATTAAAAAAAAACATTTCAAACAAAGCGTAAGCATGTCTAAAAATATGTAGGCAACGTTTCAGAAAAAAAATGTTGACTAAAGGATAATGACCTTATTATGTTAAATTATTCGATAGCAGGAAGGAAAGATTATACAATATTCACCCGCCACTTGAGACTATTAAAATGCAACTATAAATGTGGTTTTCTAGGACACACTGCGTTGCGTATAATGAGAGGAGATGACTATAACATTAAATTGTAAGAACATATTTTATCAGGGGCGGCTACGGTTGAATGAATCTGTGCTGGAGGATTTTTAATGGAGTATCATCTTTGCGTTGTGTCACAAAGGAACTAAACGATGATGCAGCTAATTGGTTAATATGCGGGTAAGTTATACACGCAACGTCTAGAAAATATGTACACACTTATGTGTATGTATTTAGTGTCCTGACTGTCAAGTGAATATTTCCCATTTTAGTTTTTTATTTCTAAATTTGAAGATTTCTTATGTATTATTTAAAAAATATGCTGGAATTTTAGTAGGCTCAAATTAAATATCGAATTCTATACTACATACAAATTTAGACATATGAATCCTTTAAATTATGTATATTTAAGTACAATTTAAATAAGGATTTAGAAAAGATCGTGACCCATTATTCAGCATCTGCAATTCACCCGGATATTCTCACCTACAAAGTATCATAGAGGTAATTTTAATTGACTTTAATCTTTTGAGATTAAACTTTCGTGCCGAAAAGATTGTACGATGGATTCGTTACGCACACAAATCTGATGAATATCTCCCATCCCATCCCTATATTTTCCGCGAAAATTAATAATGTATGAAGGATTTTAGATACTAAACTGTTTGTTTTATCAAACGGCTTATTAATCCCAATAATTTGCAGTCAAATCACCAAGTCGTTTCATATTTCACAAAACCACACACCTTTTTGTATATTCGTAAATATTTCAACTTCCTTCAGCACCATTTCGAAATTTGTTCATTTAGACTTTCCGCTTTGAGCCTTTTTCTCAACTGTCAGAAGAATATCCTGATGACTTGTTAAGTTCTTAGACTTGTTGCCGCCGCCGCCAGGCCGGAGGGTTAGACGCCTTTTTTGTATAAAATCTTAACTAACAGACTTTGAAATAATGAATTGCTTATTGAGAATTCTGCGATTACAATTACTTCCCGGAAGCGGTACTCGTACTTTGGAAGCTTCCTATGCACAATACGTTACAAAAGTATACAAAACAGCTTCAAATAAATAAATACTGCATAGCTGGCATATAAGGATTTCCCATATACGTACTCGTGTAGAAGTTGTATTATGTGCACTAGATTTCTTTAAATGATGTAATGGATTTTGACGAACGACATAGAAATTGACAAATGACTTCAACATGCGCCACACTATACAGAACATGGCAACAAAAGGATTGAATAAAACATGAAATGCTACATTAACTCTCAATCCTTTGCGATTTAGTGAATTATATCCTGAGCGCCCCATAGTTGTATGAAAAACTTCTTGGAATGAGAAACGGAATGTGCTTTTAAGTGTTAAATTGAGTGCACTTATATAGTTTGTCACGAGTTTATCTGACAGAATGAGAGAAACGATGTTTTCCCCGGAAGGACGACGGAACAGATTGAGCATTTTTGAATGAAAGTTACAGGAACATTTGGTTCTGTCGTGTAAAATGTAGAAAGATGCTTGAATGAATATCGTTATATGAGATTGGTCATATAGCAAAAGGATTTACATATTTGGCAAATATGAATTTGTAAAGGATGGACCGTTAAGATTTCAAAAAAAAAACTTTATGAGATTCGATTCGATTATACTTACAAAAACTCATCGCGTTTACAAAAATGTGTTTTCAAATTTGATTTCCAGTTCGACGTTAAAAGATTTCTGTTTCTAAAGTATTTTGATTTCCATCATGTTTATCAGACTGACCTTTAATCTCTTTTTGACGCGAAGAACATTTCCATTTTGACTTTCGACACATTTCAACCTATAGAATTAAAATGTGATATTTTGACGGGATTTCCCTGTACTCGTATTTGGTGTTTATTAAAAGCAAAGAGAGATTATAATACATGGAGTGATCACGAAGCAATTTAGCTGTAGCTAAAACAAGAGAAAAATGCGTGTGTAGTTGTGCTGTTATGTATCATAGTCGTCCTATGATTCGGATGAACATTTGGGGGCTTGTGTGCATAATAAGCATGGGAGTAGCCAGGATTTCGGAAATTTTTTCAACATCATGATTTTCTTAGAAGTTGAAATTGTCGGTCACGAAAATATTGTTAAGCAAATTTTAGAGTAGTCGATGCACAGGGTCACGATCTATGTGACGGACTATGATCTCTATGATGGGGATAAATAACATTTCTGAGCGTGCTGTTGATCTCAACACCTCAACGAAAAAGCAGTCAAGATCTTGGAAATTGGATGTCACTTACACATCTGTGACCTTGGTCATGCCTGTTATTTTTTTTTTAATTTTAAAGCCAAATTTTCAGAAAAGACAGTCGAGATTGACTTTTTACACCATTTCACCCTTCGTCAGGCGCACCCGGCCTGACAGGCCGGCAAAACAGTTTCTTGCTCTGCTCCACGCTAGTAGAGGCGCCCACAAGGTTTTAGCTCCGTTTACTCTTCTAAGTTTAAGAATCTCACACAATGCTTACCTATAGTTTTCCATGGTCCTTTAGACAGTTGTGTAGTAAGGACTCTGGCTTCACAGGCCGGGTGCGCATGATCGCGTCATAATTTAGAATGTTCCTAAACTACGCGAAAGCGCTGCATCAAAGATGCATTTCCATATTTAATTTGGAGCATTAAGAACCCTTTCAAATAACGATTATCAATTTAAGGGCGCCACAAACCTGACGATTTCTCGGCCGATTGATTGGTTACAATCGATCTGCTGCCCCTACAGCACATACATTAGGCAATTTATCGGGCAATCTGAAATTGACAGTCTCACGGTCCACAAGACACAACACAAAATAGCGAAAATTATACCATTTTTGGCGATGTAAGATGGACAGCCATTGATACTTTTGATGGAGAACGACCACCACAACCACAGCATGAAGAACGACCAATTTTATGTAAAAAAATCAGCAACTGAGAACACATGATTGTCATGACATATTGTACGGAAAATTGCATTGGCAATACGTTCCACATGTCAAATCAAAAAAATGAATCCGATGATCCCATACACCTTCCGATTTATCTCGCAATCAAAAAATCTGGCCGATCGATGGGAGGAGGGTCTGTGGCGCTTCTTAGACTGCCTGCCTTTCATTAATTTAAATTTTTAAAACGAACAATGGATGCGGTATTTTTCATAAAATTTCTTGTCTGGGGTTTTTCTGGTAAATCGATAATTTTATTTCTGTATTATACTGTTTGGTAAATAGGTTTCTTAGTACTATATTTAGTTTAATTACATCCGTTAGATACTAATAACTTAATTTCTGAAAAGTATCTGAAATTCATAGTAAGAAAAAAGAAAAGAAAAAAAGACCCAAAATAAATGGGTGCTGGGTGGCCTCTCGGGCTGAGTGCGTCCGATCTTGTTTTGATTTGAGGTGCGCCCGACGGAGGGTTATCGAAAAATGGCGAAATCCAGGGTTAAACACTTACATCCTGTCCATACAGTGTAAATCTTCTATAACAAAATTGTTCACATAAAAACGCCAACATTTGTTTTTTTTATTCTTTTTACTTTTATTTTTTGAAAACGACACAAGAAACTGTTCACCAAAAGGTAATCAATTTTTCCATTTTTTTGTTTCGTTTTCGAAAAAAAATAAAAAATAAACAGGATAAAAAAAAATTGTTTTTTCTATTCTCTTTATTGCGTTTTTACGTGAAGAATTTTGTGAGCGATTATAATAAATTCGTATCCAAGAGGGTTTTTCCACAGTATACAGGGTGACCGGAAACTGCCACATAAACTCACCGGATTGTGATTCCTCATGTGATTTCCAGCAAAAAAGTTGTACGGAACATACCCCCTTAGCTTAACCCTTTAGCTGCCACAGGCAGTTTTTGAAGTTTTAGTCGTACAAGAAAATTATTGTTTCAAAAATCTTCAAATGCCTGTGGCAGCTAAAGGGTTAAGCTAAGGAGGTATGTTCAATACAACTCGTCGCAAGTTTATTATTCAGAAGAAGATGATAAGAAATATTCTTGTCGTAGAATAATAAACTATAACAATGCGTACAGGGACGTACCGAGCACACATTTGTTAGGGGGGTGAAAAGTAAAATTTGCCGACTACATTTGAAAATTCACCAATTATAATTAGAGGTACGGAAATTTCGTTTTTACGAAATAACGAGATGCGAATTTCGGCAAAAATTGCTCATTTATGCGAATAAATGCGAGTGATCTAATTTGGACTTTTATTTTTGTCCAAAACTGTCAATTATTGGAGATAATTTTTCATCTCAGAATTTTTTTCTGACGTTTTCCATTAAAGTAGGTACTAACATCATCAGTTCACGTGAAATCCATGCAAATACTGTCAAAATTTTGATGATCGTGACATCGAATTCGCTTGGTGGTACTCACTTCACATGAAAGTCTCCACACCGGTTTTTGACATTTCGCCAGCGAAAATAGTGCAGTTGCACTTTATTTCACAATGAAAAGATGTCATCGACAATCAATCAGAACGCGAGTGAATATTTATCTTACATTGAGTGAATAAAAAGCCAGTCTCCACGGCACCGTTTTCATGGGAGACATATGCACGTTTTTCGCTCGGTGAACTCAGTACATACCATACCTTTAATAAGAATAGAGAAATTGGGTGCGGTTCTGAAACGCACCGGTCGCATATGTTCCCACAACATGTGGAATATGTAAACGAAAAGTTCCGGAGATCATTTCCTATTCGTAAAAACGCAGTTAGAGGATCAGAATGGACAACATGTTGTGGGAACATAGGGGAACCGTACCCATTGTTAAATGCAGAGAGTTCACGGAATCATGAGCAAGATGGGTTGCCGACCACCGAAAAACCTCTTTAGTTGCAGGTTTGATGAATGAACTTTGTTTTCTGCAATGCGTTTTTTTTTTCAGAGAGAGTTTTTCTCTTGGTTCGGCGGGCCCCGAAATCGCAATGAACTTTACATAAAGATAAAAGCGTAACGATATTAGCGGCATATGCCGCAGTTTCTAGTTTTGCCGTTACTGTAACTCCTATTTTTGTCGACTAGTATCTACGTGTGTTGTCTGAATTCGTTGATGCAGTTGGCAGACGTTTTTTTGTGCAACGCGAGTCTTGAACAGTTCTTTAACTGTGAATCTACATAATTTCTATAGAGTTATAGAAAATTAAAATAACTACAAGAAAATTTGCAAAACTAGGTGTTTATGCAAATTTCAGCGAAATTTCTAATATCCAAAATTAGTTTATGTGAAATTCCTGTTTTTTATTTACGATATTTCCGTACCTCTAATTATGATATATTTTTTGAGCGTTCATGTAAACATCGAAAAATACAAAGACAAAAACACAAAATTTGATTCAACCAGTTAAGTTGTGACCCGCCATAACTTAATTTTGGACAATCGCTCCACAATTCGATGTAAATCCATTTTATCGACAATATCCTTTGCAGAAAACATTAGCATCGAATTGTTGATTATTAGTCTTTATTTACTAAATGATCGCTCACTCGAAGCTAAGGTCACTGGACATGTCAAAATAAGCTGAATAACCTTGTAAGCTTTCAGTCCTTAGTTTGAAAGCCTCTCTCGCTATCATCCTAAAATTTTGACACTCGAAGCAATTATCAAGAAGAATTTGAATTTCAGCATGAAGGCATTCCTGTCGGCCGAAATTTGAAATATGTCTTGAAATGGTTGGAGCAGTTTGGCTGTTTTTTTTCAATTCTTCTGTGGACTTCGAGATAAAAAAAAGAAGGATTTTGACTCTTTTCGGTAAAATATTGCAAAGTCTATTTCGGCTGTAGTTTAAGATGATTCGTCTCCATTTTTTCGGAACACGACGAGTTCGGTGTTGTTTTTTGTAGCCAGATTCAGGGTCAATATCTAATTTTTTTACGAAAATCATGGAGCTTTGAATTAACGCATTGATTTCGCTGTCGTTGTTAATGTCTTTAAAAGACTTTATTGTACTGCGAATGAGTTTCACGGCGTCAATAATGTCAAGGTCCTGAGCTTCCAAATTTTCGGTCAAATTTTCCAATTTAAACATGAGTTTTATGTTTTCATGCCGAATACCTCTCTGTTAATAAATATGCACATTCGATTACATAATTTTTGTATTGTAACTTTCAAATATTTATATCCTTAAACATCGACAGGTATTCTTTTGTAAATTTACTAATGCCGAAAATCGCAACCCTACATTTTCCCACTGAGGTCGAATTTGCCGACTGCGGATGAAAATTGAAAATGTTAGGGGGGTGAGACACCCCCCCATACCCCCCTTAGCTACGTCCCTGAATGCGTATCACACTCCGAATTCAGTTGTCTTTGTAACATTGATAACTACACGGTAGTTTCGTTGCGGAGCAAAGTCCGCAGAAAAAAAAAACAAATATGGACCAATGATTTCCTATTCATTATAAAATGGTAAACCAAACTGAGCATAAATCAAGTGACACCCGTCAAGAAGACCAACTTCGAAAAAAATATTTGCCAGATTGAAAACCACACGTCTAAAAAAACACCCTATATTATGGTTAAGGTTGAAAAACTGTCATTTGACTTTGAAAAATTACAAAACTTTTTTGACGTACCTATAGAAAATGCAAACTCTTGTACGAGTATCATAACGGTTTTTTGAATGGATAAATCTGAAAAATTAGCAAAATTAGCTGTTTCGCGTAAGATTTTCAAGAGCTTGTATAAATATGCAAATATCGGAACAAACGACTTTTCTCTTCGCGAGTTACGAGCCACTAAGACCATTTTTTCAGGTGGAGTAAGATCTAAAGTAAGAGGGGAGGTGGTGGAACATTTGAATTAATCGAAACTATATTAAATTCTGTCGAAGCATACTCGATTAAAAGCTTATAACCGAATGAAGCTCATATTGCCAAGAGTTTATGACTGATTTAAGCTCATTCAGTCAAGCGTTATGACTGATTTAATATGGTTTCCACCTTCAATTTGTAGAGGAGATGCGGGACCTGTTGTTCAGATTTGCCCCATTTTCAGTATCACATGAGCTTATACAGGGTGTCCGGAAACTGCCGCATAAACGCACCGGATTGTGATTCCTCATGTGATTTCCAGCAAAAAAATTGTACGAAACATACCCTCAATTCTTAACCCTTTAGCTGCCACAGCCATTTGAAAATTTTTTAAAAAATCTTTCTTGTACGACTAAAATTTAATATCTCAAAAGCTAGACTAGCTACAATAGAAAAGTAAGATGATTATTACAGCCAACAAATTTACCTAAAAAATAAAACTAACCGCACTAAAATCGGATAAGAGGTTTCGTTTTAACAGAACTTCAAAGTCAAACTTTCGTGATTTGACCCAACAACAATCTATTTTTCCAACTAAATTTTCCTGCCAAGGTGAGGTGCTCGTACGATTTTAAAATTTGGGGCATAGTCTAACAATCATTTCTTTCTTACATCATTTTATTCTAGCTTCGTAATTTCTAACGGTTTTAATACCTTAAGTGTAGAAAACTAGGGTTAATTCTAGCTCGATTTCAATTCAGTTCATTTCAAACTGCCCCTAAAGATCTGCAATATGGTAAAGTTTATTAAAATTATATCAAAATCGATCCAAAATGAACCCTAGTTTTCTGCACTTAAGGCATTAAAATTATTAGAAATAACGAAGCTAGGATAAAATGATAAAAGAAAGAAATAATTGTTAGACTATGCGCCACATTTTAAAGAAATCGAACGAGCACCTCACCTTGGCAGAAGCTGGAGAAAATTGAGATGGAAAAGTAGATTGTTTTTGGGCAAATCACAAAAGTTAGACTTTGAAGTTCTGTAAAAACCAAACCTCTTATCCGATTTTAGTGCGGTTAGTTTTATTTTTAGGATAATCATATTATTTTGCTATTCTAGCTAGTCTAGCTTTTGAGATATTAAGGTTTTAGTCGTACAAGAAAATGCCTTTTTCAAAAAATTTCAAATGCCTGTGGCAGCTAAATCGTTAAGAATTGGGGGTTCCATACAACTTTTTTGCTGGAAATCACATGAGGAATCACAACGGACTGGCACGCAGGCGGACCGGGTTCGAATCCAAGTTTCGGCATGAGGTTTTTTATGGATAAAAAAATATAAAAATTTGAAATAAAATTAAATCACAATAAAAAAAATAAAAAAAAATAAAAAAAAATAATCTTTTTTATTTTTGTTTTATAAAATTCAGTTACATTTTTACATAGAATCGATGAACAGTCTCATTGTTATAATCGAATTGTCATTTGATATTTTCAATGATATTTCTATCATTGTCCCAAAAAGGCTATTTCATCGGCTCCAAATCATGGCCAAAATATCGTACGTCCTATGTAATTTTTCTTTAATAAAAGTATTTTTTTTTCTGGGTGTGGTAACTCGCAAAAATCTTAATTTATCATGAAAAATGAATGTCATGATGCAGATCACTTCTATACTTTTTCATTCCAATTTCATTACCTTAAAATTACCAATTTATGTCATCCTATGGCAATATAAGGCCAATAAGACAGGACAATCAGGCAACAATTTTGTATCCTATCTGGCTGTATAGGCTTTTGTCTACAAGACTACACCTTCCAATATTATATTGTCCATAGGTTTTGGTGATGGGCGACATTTGCAACACGATAAGCACAGAACATAGAAGCACCAGAAGCCAATGAATAGACACAAATACTTATTTCAAAATGAAGCAATTTATCACTCCGACGAGCAGCAATATTGTCATCCTTGAACCACAAGATGAAGCGCTAGCGCATCACTCTCTCTCTCTCCGTTCGGTTTATTAGGACGTTTTGTTTATAGCTTAGCCGCGCACCTTGTCTTTATGGATTTCTCTTAAATAGGATGCGGCAATAGCTTCATTATTCATTCCAAGAGTGGTTTCGATTATTTTATCCAAGAAGAATCAGAAAGCGGGAGGATTGCTGCAGAAATAAAATTCCGAAAGAATGTTAAAACAACAAAACAGGTAGGTACATGAGTTGGGAAAGGAAAAACAAACAAATCGAAAAAGGCACTTTCTCTTGTTTTCTTTATCTTAAAATGCATAACATAACACACGTTTCGTTGAATATATTCACATTATGTTTGTGTTACGAGTAACCTATCAATCCTGCGAAATGTATTTTAATTGTTTGAATTAATAGCAGACGACTTGGTTATGCCTGGATATTGTGTTTAGGAGTGCACAATGTAAAAGTACTCGATGGATGTACCGTGTACTGTACAATCACTACTCGAGTACAATATGCTTAAATTGAATAATAATTATTGAAGCTTTTAGACGATGCCAAGTCCTGACCATTCTCTCGATGTCTGAGCTTGAATAAATCATATTACGAGATAAAATATGTCATATTTGTGCTTCGAGGGATTTTGAAGTGTGCCATTCCTTCATAAAATGACTTCTTCTCAGGAACCTTCATCTCTAGGAAGGAAGTTGAATTTGGAAATATCCGCAGTATTGCGACAGGAGTATTATTGAAAGTTTTCATGTACATACTCACTGACTCAGTGTGTTTCAGTTTTCTTGTTACAATGTTACACCCCGATCAATTTTGTTACAATCAAACACTTCACAATATGTATTTAAAGTTTTATTTTTCTATAAATGGTCACTCTTATTATACACTATCGATCATCAAAGATGTGATCGCTAGTGCTGTTTCTTAAATGAAAAATTTTGCTTGCGTTTCTGTTAGTTCAGTGAAAAATAAAACTATCAAGCATCGGCATTTAAGGTTAAAGCCGAAGAAAAGAGAAGAATCAATGAGCTTCAAACGAGTTTAATTTAAATCTGCTTGCTTGGGGTCACCAGGTCACACGGAGGCCAACAAATGAAAATGTAAAAGCGGATGAACTTGTATGACAAAGTAATTACTAGTCCATTTTGGGGACTGAGCTGAAGCTTTGATCTGAGGTAATCTAGGGGACGCTTGGTTTGCGAAAAGCTAAAGAACAAGTCTGCGCCTTAATCAATTTAAACCCAGGCTTCTGTGTAGAGCAAGTATTAGGTATGTTACTCGTGGGATACCAACATGGTCCTTTCAAGTACCCCTGTCATTGAGGGCCTGTCAGATGGGCCTATCAAGTAATGCTTGACATATATATCACGCAGGAGCAGCATCAGCATCGCCTAATGTCATGCGCAATGCATTTGACATTGCTGGACAGAAAGCTCGGCATTCAGCATATTTGTCAGCTATGAAATTCTGCCGATGCGAGCGGAGTGGTGAGCTAAGTATTACATCTAAGTTGGCGTTGTTTGTGTTAGAGGTCCAAAGGCATGATTGCTGCATTTTGAAATAGAAGGCTTAAGATAGTTATCCTGGTGAAAGTTCATTTTTGTCTTTGAAGGCTCAAATAATAATCCATAAACTATATTATATTAATCACGCTCTGTTGCTCACCTGGTTTAGTCGCACTCCGAAACTATATGCAATGTAACGTTGACTCGAAATAGCCTATAAACGGCTGAGCTAACGCACCAAGGCCCCACTTGGGGCTATACGGTACTGAGAAGAAATAAAATAAGGCATAACAATTTTTTTAAGAAGAGAAGCACTTTCTTGATGAAGAAGCGTTAAAGATTCATTTATTTATCAACTCTATCATAAGTTCTGCTTTGAAAGATGTGTTTACAAGACAAAGTCCTTGCGAAGCAAGAACAGTCCACAATTGATACAAGGCGCTGTATTTATAATCCTAAAATGCCAAGTAAGGGTTGCCTAAATTGTACGTCTGTGATTCTAGCAACCGCCCTACTTCGCACAGTTATGTGGTAATAAATTAATTCCGTAAAAATGAAATTGGAGAATGATGTGCTAATTTCGTCCTCTAATTGAACATTTAGTACCTGTTCTTTTGGCCAGGATTAAGGATTCTAATTGGACCTGCTATGCATGATCCCTATAGTACTTACCAAAGGGGAGGGCCATCTAATTTTAAAATAGAAGACGGAATTATAGAACGTAGTTTTATTATTGAGTTTATTTTGATTAACGGAGTAAGTGCTAAAATTATAGTTTATTCTATTGAATCGTATAGGAGAGCACGTCTCCTAAAAAAAATATTGAACATACAGAGAAATTGATTTTAAATGAGAAATAATGAGTCGCATAAACACTAAGCATATAAGAGCTTAAGAGTTTAGGTTAGGTTAGGTAATGGGGCCGCCGGAATTGAGACCAGCGCACTTAGACCATTAATAGGTCCATTGTGATACCGCCAGTGAGAGCCTTAAAAATTCAAATATTTGTATGGAACCAGCGTGTACTGGCAATATATTTATTGATCTGTATTGGGCTCACATCTCTGAGATCATCCAGATCGTAAAAGTAACTACAACCAAGAAACCTTAAACGTTTCTCAGCCAAAGCCGAGCATTCACATAGAAGATGATTTACACTCTCCTCTTCCTCTTCATCCTCACACCTTCTGCAGTAGTCGTTGTAAGGAATTTTGAGTCTCCTGGCGAGCTCTCCGATAGGACAATGCCCCGTTATATCCCCGACCACACTACGAATATGCATCCGGTCCAGTGACAATAGCATGGTAGAGCGGATAAAATCTAATTTCGTCCAGATCATCTTCGTTGTAGTACAAGTGCTACCATTGATCCATCTTGCGTTGGTTCTGCGCTCAGAATCTGCTGTAATTGCCAATTTGCAGTTTATAATAGGTGGTTTGATGCCCCCGCGGTCGACTTCAACTCTACCAGCTGATGGCTAGATGGTCCGCACAGCAGTTGCCTGCAAATCCACAGTGACCCGGAATCCAGCAGAGTGTTATGTTAAAAAAGCGACCCATCTCTTTAAGAACAAGGCGGCACTTTTCAACAGTTTTTGATGCGATCAGTACCGACTCCAGTGATCGAATTGCAGCCTGACTGTCAGTATACAGAATGACGTCCCTTTCAGTTACGACGTGACTATACCTAACCAAATTAGCGATTCCATAATCGCAGAGACCTCCGCTTGGAGGACACTGCAAAAATAAGGAAGATGAAAATACAAACGTATGTCCAGTTGTTCCGAGTAAATTCCAATACCAACACCTGTGTTGGTCTTTGAACCATCAGTGTAAATAGAGATAGCTCCACTTGCCGGGGGCATATTATTATCCCATTGATCTCTCGACGGGATCAAGGTATTGTAGTTCTTACCAAAAGAATACTTGGGGATAGTGTAATAAGTCTCCAAAGGTAGCGTAAAGTTACCCAGTATCGATGGGTGCCCATAATCTAGTGCTCTCCATAGGCCAGTTTTCCGTAAGCGTAATGCCGTGTTTGCAGCAATTCGTTGTCCAAAGAGGTCCAATGGAAGCAGACCCAGTACCATATCTAATCCGGCTGAAGGGGTGGTGCGAAAGGCTCCTGTTATGACAAGAGAAGCCAACCTTTGTACTTTGACAAGCAAATTATAATAGGTGGTTTTGCTAAGTGCTGTCCACGAAACACTTACTCCGTATAGTAAAACTGGCCTGACAATAGTAGTATACAACCAAAATACAACTTTCGGTTGTAATCCCCAGGTTTTTCCGATAGCCTTCCTGCAAGAGTATAGTGCAGCTTAAGAGTTTAAACCCAACTCTCCTGTGATCAGAGCCCGCTCTAGCGCTTACGCCGCCCCGGGCAAGTGGACAATTTGCCGCCCTTCTGTATTATACCATTTATAGTAGAGCCCCGATATTCTGGATTGCTTGGGACCGGACCCTATCCCGATTATCGAATTGTCCGAATTTTCGAAATGCACTAATTTTCACCTTGATGGACTGTTTTTATACTCAAATCATAAAAAAGATAACCATTCTAACGATAAATAATAATTTCGTATTCGAAATTTGCCTTATCTTAAGTTTATAGCAGTAAGCTTGAGCAAACTTTATGAAATTGTCGAATTTTATGAAAATTTAAACAAAATTTGGCACAAACCCGAGTCCGGATTATCGAACATCCGGAATTTCGGGATCCGGATTATCGGGGTCCTACTGTATTATTTTTGTAAGAGGAATTTAAGAGTAGCAAGTAGCTCCGAAACAAAAAAGCCTGGTCACTGTGGGACTCGAACCAACGCTCCTGTATACAGAAAATAGAATCCCTAGCCACTCTACCAACTGAGCCAGGCATGTCATGCGGTCCACCTATAGCAGTTTTTATCCATATTTAGCCACCTTTCTGTCCAAACATAATTTATGGCAAGTCAACCTAACAATTTTGGCTACCGATGTTGATTTGGATTATCTCGGTGTTTCTGGATGACCGATGCTAAAATCCTCTGATTAGCTGTACAAAATTTAGCGGAAATTAATTCACAAATACATAATTGTTGATCGGTTAAACTAATTTTGGCGCTTTAAATTCTTGTCTAAAGTTTCTAAATTTGTTTGAAGAACATGTTCAAATGAAAAAAGTATTTCTAAATAATATAATCCCGATGTCGTTAATGACTCGAATTTATGCTCATATTTTAAGTAATATTCTGCGATGAAATTTTAAAAATAATTTTCTAAGAGCTTTTTTGAAATATGTATTGTGCGGCCCGCTCAATTCTGCAGACAGTGATATTTGGCACAGAGTAGGTTTTCAGTTTGACACCCTGGGTGTCACTGAGCTAATGAAAGTACATATTGGGTGACACAGAGCATTCTCTCTAGTTGGATACAGAGTTGGGAGTTGCAACACCACGTACCCGATCAGCGCAGGGAGGACCCTTGTATGGTTGATACGCCATCGCGTCGACCTGTTCAAAGACCATTCGGGCGATGACATTCCCGTGCTCTCGGGTCATGTTGGGTGGCTCACGACATGGTTGGCTTTTTCCCTATTCCTTCGGAAAGGCAGTCATACAACAAGTCGAACAAGACGCAAACAAAGGGGCTAGTTACGGAGAATGACCTTGGTGGAAAATGCCTACGCGCCTATATCTAACTAGTTTCTGGATTCATGACCACACGTCCTGAGTCGAATTGCTGCCTAGTAAGCGGATGGAGCCATCTTGAAGTGAACGGTAGCGCAGGCACAACGATCCTGCGGCTGGCGAGCTGAATTCGTTAGGCCTAACCGAAAGGGGACCAAAGGATGATCACTCCTGCTATTGAGAAATCTTTAAGCGAATAGTGGACCTCGCGGATGAATTGTTCTCGTTTTCATTACTTGCATTTTGGAGTAGTTTTTGATAACAAATTTCAATAAGCCGGATATCTTCGCCGACGAATTTCCGAAAGGTTTCAACGTCCGCGGCTTATTTTTGCTAAGAGAATAAAATCAGAACTATGTATGTAAACCGGGAAAACCTAGCCAAATTCTGATATAAGCATCTTAGCAGAAACAAATTAAAGAGGACTCTGCGGCGGAGAAATTCACGAAGACATCGGTGGAATTTATGCGAAAAGTGAATGGAAGTTATTGAAAAAGCTCCTCAAGTCAAAGCATCTCAAGGACAAACCACAACTTTCAAAAGAGAATTAATAAAACAGTTGATATTATAAACTAGGGGGCTTCGCTCGCCAACCCCCGGGGCCGAGGCTAATTTCGGGCGCGGCCGAAATTTGGATACCCTTCGCTTGGGCTAAAAGTTTTTTTCGGGCGTACCTATGACTTGTATTTAATCCCCCTCCCCTCCTCATTCTTTTTCTTCCGTCTTGACAAAAGTTTTGGTCTTGGTTGAAATAAGTGGGCAAATAAAAATATTTACTCGGAAAATTTTATTGGGGTTGCCGGAGCATGACCCCACAGTACGGTTCCATTCGTTTTGAACTTTTTAGTTGCTTTGATAAAGACACATTAATTCAAGGTTTTGTGAAATTGGTGTAAAAAATGTTTCTTAGAAGAACCAATATGGGGGGTTTGGTTTGTATGGCAGCTCCATGATCCCATGGTCCAATTTGATTCAATCTTACATATGTTTTGTGTCATCAATAGAAATACATTTGTGTGAAATTTGGTTGAAATTGGTGCACAAATAAAAAAGTTTTTCTTAGAAGAACCTAATTTGGTGGGTTAAGTTTGTATGGCAGCCCCATGACCCCATGCTCCGATTTTATCCATTCTTGTATATATTTTGTGTTATCTATAGAGACACATTTGTGTGAAATTTGGTTGAAATTGGTACACAAATAAAAAAGTTTTTCTTAGAAGAACTCAAATTGGGAGCTAGGTTTGTATGGCAGCCCCATGACCCAGTGATCCAATTTGGGTGAATCAAACATACAAACAGCCTGCAACAATAAAAAGCACGTGTGCAAAATTTCAGCTTGCTAGCTTCAATACCCGCCGAGTAAAACGCGTCGCAACAGACAGACGGACATGCTCCAATCGACTCCCCAAGTCATGCTGATCATATATGTATACTTTTTATATGGTCGGAGATGCTTCCTTTAATGCGTTACAAACTTCATGACAAAGTTAATATACCCTTTCACTCTACGAGCGAAGGGTATAAAAAATGATTTGAACGCGTTTTTGTAAATTAGGAAGTGTTATAAAAAACATATTCCACCGTCTCTAAAAAAAAAGTTAAATGATTTTTGTGGGTGTCAATTTATTGGTTTCCTGTCTTCCGACATTTTTGTCGCCCCTTTTTATTTCATTTGTATGTCTATGATTTCCTTTCCACTACATCCATTTTGATATTGAATTTTTATTTTCGGGTTTTTGCATTTTTTTATTCGAGTGCTAGCCAAAAAGCCGCCCCTAAAATTTGTCGCCCCGGGTAACCACCCGGTTTGCCCCCCCCCCTTAGAGAGGGCGCTGCCTGTGAAAGATTGAATGCTCAAAGGCTCACGTTTACGATAACTTTCGTAAACCTTTGGCAGCAATTTAAATTCTCCTCTCCTTGGCTATATTACCTAGACGACAAACATTTTGTAAGAAAAGAGGTTCAAAATTTGAGAAAGGGCAATCCATAGCGACCCTTGTCCTTATAACGATAAATGTAAATGACGTCTGAACGCGTTTTACTCTTTTTTACGCCTGAATACTTCAAATGCTTTTGTCACAAATTTTATCCGTTTCAGACAAAATGTTGAACAATTCATTAACTTACCAGAGAAAATTTCGTGTGACATATCCTTTATTCTAACTGTAAAACATGACGGACAGTAAAAATTCTATAAATGATACATTATAAAATCAGATGGCTTTTTAGCGGCGAACTACTTTCTTGAGGTTGGTTGGGCAACATGATCGCAAACATACAGGTGGTTACAATTCTAAAAAAAAAACGTTAGTTTTGTGTAATTGGGCATTTGTAAAAATTTGGCCCAGGAAAGTTTTACTATTTCCCGTCCTCCAACAACGAGTCGGCAAAAACTGTGACCCTATTCTTGCTCAATACGACAGCAGCACAATGTCCTTTACTTAACCGTTTCGTATTGAAGGAATTCGTAGCGGTAGTAAAGTATGTTCAATGATTTCGTCGAGACATTCACAAAAGAATTGTTCGGTTCGGATTTATGTTGTTATTACACATTTATGTATTGTTTTTAATAGACCAGGAAGTAGGACGCACCCATATAATTATGCTTCTGAAATCATACCACAGGCCATCGAGCTCTGATAGAAAATTAAAATATTTTTAATTCTTAAGCAAACTTCCTTATGCATCGCAGATTTTCAATTAAAAAATCCAAAATGAAACTCGGGACCAACATCGAGAAAATATTCTGACCCTCATCCAACTGACATCTTCATCATAATTTTTGCCGCCCTTATGATATAACGCATATAACCGATGGAAATGTCAATTTTCAATGACTGCTGATCCTGATATAGAAAAGGACCAAACTTTTCGCATATAATATATCAATAAAATATTCCATGCTAAAAGTGGCTAAATCTCCACAACACAGTTGGAGTTTACTTTGACAGTATACGCACTTTTATTTTTCGATTAATTCCTATACGAAAAATGTTAGTCCGCACTTAATGGTTTGTCGGTTCGCCTAAAATCGTAATCTGCGTCAGCTTTTATATCAATGCTTTATAATCATAATTCATCTCATTGAAAGAAAGTTATGACGACGACGATGACCTTTTTCGAGGGAAAAAATCCCAAAGACTTACCACCATGGATGTGAGGCATGAGAAAACGTTTGATTGAATGCTTGCGGCATTCATGACCATTTTGTAAAAGCGAATCGAAAGAAAATATAAACACAGTTGACTATTCATCTATTTTCGGAGGGGTTCAAACTTAAAGATTGGATACCGATTCGGGACGATTCGATGATTGATTGCTTATTGGGCTATAAATTCGAACAGAAGCCGTTGTCTTGACATGTTTTATACGAGCGACGCATCGTCTGAAATGTATACCTTATGCATATTTTAGGACAAAATTGACCCTATCGTGGGAATATTCAAATTAAATGTTCTCTCGTGAAGTCCTCGCCACTGAATTGAAACAAAAAAATTCTGAAATTGTTTTGAATGTATTGCAACTCATGCGCCCGGTTTAAAAGTAAATAAAATGAATTATTAGATATAGAAGAAGTGTGGGTTTATTTTCATAAATCACAATATGGTCAAACAAATGTGTCCCAAAGCGGACATTACCCCAAGCCATACTGATCATAAATATACAAACTTTTCAAATGAATCTTCAGCGCTAAAGTGTTTCACCCAATTTCATTTTTCTTTTCTTTTTTTTATTCATCGAAAAAATGTTGTGTTATGGTAATCAAATTCGGTATGATAATTTCAAACTTGGAGTCTACTTTTTACTCTATTCTTAGCCCATCTAAATAGCATGTAACATGTCATTTTACTCGAGTTTAGGCACAAAAAGAAGAAAAAAGGAAACACACTTATTCTATAAAACAACCAACCTAACTTTTTCTATATACAGTAGGCAAAAGTGTCACAAAAGAAGTTAACACGTTGATTTTGTCTTCCTCTCCGAAACGATACGAATTCAAAATGATGTTCACCTCCTTGAAAACTTTTCCCTTTATTGATAACTTTATTTTGAACGAAATGATAAAAACTTTTTGAAGAAAAAGAACGAAAATCTTCGTCCTTGCCTGTGAACGGGCGCGTAATACGCTTTAGTCGAAGGAGACTTTGATTTTATTTTGTTGAGCTTATAGCCTAGCTCTTACATATGTACGGCATAAGGTTTGAAAATTCTCCTGAGATTTTACACCGCGTGATCAGCCAAGCAAAGCATTGTGTAATACAAACATTCATTTGTCAAATTCAAATTCATCGGGAGAAGAGGTTATAGATTTGAATTAAGCCCACAGAGATTACCGACACTGAATTTGAATTTATCGGATACAAGAATGCCGTCAAGGACATTATTGCTTTGAGAGTGCTAATGAGTTGTCGAAATTCTTTAGGCGACACGATGCAAAGAGCTAGTATAGGCTGAATGTTTAGTCGATGTAAGAAGCCGTATGAGTGTTCGAAGATTAAGTTATCAAATTCATCTTGCCTATGTCTGGCAGACCGATATGAATGGAGTTTTGTGTAATATGAAATTTTCAGAATGATTTCCTCTCCAACGAACTACAAAAACACACCTTTAACTTGAAGACGTGGCGTTGGAAAATAATGTCGCGCATTTAATTAAATTTTCAATTAACCTTTTGTCGCTATTTCATTTGTCATTTAATTCATTTGTACATAAATGAATGAATAGCACCCGTAGTGGTTAAGATAGAAGGCATTGATTTCAACGGCAGTAATTATAGAGTTTCTACCAGCTGAATAGAACTGATTTTCATAAAAATTGTTTACGGATGAAGACAGTCTTTAAATGAATTCGGAAATGTTTGTTAATTCTCGAGGTTAAATATTGACGAAGGAGGCTCTGACTTTTTATAGACGAATTAAACTATAAAATGCATATTTTATATTTATTCTTTTCACAATAACTGAGTGCAACAATTTATTGTAATGTCCACATAATAATGTAATTTTAATTTCCTTATATTATTACCACATCAAAATCTTATCTTTGCCACAATAAGCTAATTTCCTTTTACTTATCTTCAGACTAGTACAGTCGCTAGTCGTATTCCGTCGCTTTGAAATGACAACAACATTACAATAATGCAGGTACAAGTACATAATACGAATTTAATGTTTTAGTACTCCTATATACATACAATACCACAAAAAGCTCCACAATCTTATGGTCTGTTACTCTATAATGTGCTACGAACGAATAACAAAAAAATCCGTCTCTAATCGGATTATCGTATTAAGGATGTACACATCCTGCCTATACAATTTTTCGTCACAATCATATACCCTGTAGCGACAGTCCTTCCTATGACTATGTCTTAACATGAATGTCTTTTTAAGAGCAAAATTAGATGCGGCTCATTTGTTTAATAATGAATGAAGATGACGATAATAATTTGCATTCTCTTAAAGAGAGAGAGAAATTTGTTTGGTGATATTCTTTAAGATGCCTTTGTAAAATAAGGTTCAGGATGGTTCAGGATATCATATCGAAATTTTAAAAGAGATCACAACTTTATATTAAAACGAGACCGAGGCTAATTTCGGGCGCGGCCGAAATTTGGATACCCTTCGCTCCCCTCGGGCTAAAAGTTTTTTCGGGCATACCTATGACTTGTGTTCACTCCTCCCCGCTTCCATGCTTTTGAATTTTCAGATAAGTGCTGTGTCGAAGATTTATTGAGAGAAGCGGGGCACGTGGGTTACTTATAAGAACCAGAAAGAGGAAGGGGGGGTTGTATGGCAGCCCTATGAACGCATGGCCGTTCCATCAATTTTTACGAATGTTTGTGGCATCAATTAAAACGCATTTCTATGAGATTTGGTTGAAATTGGTGGACAAATAAAAAAGTTGTTCTTCGAAGAACCTAATTTGGGGGTTGGGTTTATATGCCAGCCCCATGATCCCATGGTCCGATTTAATTCATTTTTGCATATGTTTTGTAACATCAATCAAAACACATTTCCATGAGGTCTGGATGAGATTTGTGTATACAAATAAAAAAAAATTTGTTTGAAGAACCTAATTTTGGGGATTAAGTTTGTATGGTAGCCCCACGACCCCATAGTCCGATTTTATTTATTTTCACGTTTGTTATGTGGCATCAATAGAAATATAATTTTCTGAGGTTTGATTGAAATTGGCGTGCAAATAAAAAAGATTTCTTAGAAAAATTTGATTTCGGGGGCTAGGTTTGTATGGTAGCCCCATGACCACATGATTCGACTCCATCTGATTATACCTACATATGTTTTGTGTCATCAATAGAAACACATTTGTGTGAAGTTTGGTTGAAATTGGTGTGTAAAAAAAAATTTCTTAGAAGAACTTAATTTGGGGAGCTAGGTTTGTATGACAGCCCCATGACCCCATGGTCCGATTTGGTCCATTTTTACATACGTTTTGTGGTATCATTAGAAACACATTTGTGCGAAATTTTATTGAAATCGATGAGAAAATAAAAAAGTTTTTCTTAGAAGAGCCTAATTTGGGGGACTAGGTTTGTATGGCAGCCCCACGACCCCATTGTTCGATTTGGTCGATTTTCACATATGTCGTGTGTCACCAATTAAAACACATTTGTGTGAAATTAGATTGAAATTGGTGCATAAATAATAAAGTTTTTCTAAGAAGAACCTAATTTTGGGAGGTAGGTTTGTATGGCAGCCCCACGACCCCCTTGTCGGATTTTAGCGATTCAAACATACAAACTGCCTGCAGCAAAAAGAAGCATGTGTGCAAAATTTCAGCTCCATAGCTTTTAAACTGACCGAGTAAAACGCGTCGCAACAGACAGACAGACAGACAGACGGACAGACGGACAGACGGACAGACGGACAGACGGACATCGTCCAATCGACTCAGCTCGTCACGCTGATCATATATATACATATTTTATATGGTCGGAGATGCTTCCTTCAATGCGTTACAAACTTCATGACAAAGTTAATATACCCTTTTCGCTTAATAAGCGAAGGGTATAAATAGAGATGACATACATTAGATAAATATAGTATACATGATTTGTTACCTACAATTTAATGAATTTATTAAGTGTCAAAAGGTACCGAACGCCGAGCAACGCGACGCTATTAAGCAGTACAGGAAGGCAAGGGAGAAGAAAATTTAATACGAATTAAAAATGTATAGAATAACTTGATTGAAAATGTAATGTTTTTCGGAAAAGCAAATACAACATGCATTTTCAATAGCTCCTGAGCAATCCTAAAATTGGGAAAAGATTCTCTCATTACAAAAGCAACATTACTTCGTTCCAGTCACGTCCTGATATCTTTTCACCGTTATGTATTAATTTTCCATAATTTACGTGGTTTGGTGTTATTCTTTTAATTTTAAGTGACGTTATTACTATGAAATAAATTTTGCAAGGACATCGAAATATTGAAAACATACTGCTGGTGTACCCTGAAGAAGAATTGGACGCAGTTTGTATGAAAAATCCGTCCTTTTAGCGAACTTCACAAGTCCTAATGGACGAAAATTGTGGTGGTTTTATTCCTTAAATGAAAATTCTCTAAACGGGTATATGTGAAGGATAATAACGGGATATAATGAAGGATGAAAACAGCCAACAGCAACTAAATGATCCTACAGGATCCTTTGGAAAATATTTGGATAAATATATAAATAAATAAATAAATAATATTGTTAAAAAAAAAGTTTAGGAAGCAATGGAGCTGAAAATTTCTACCATTTGGGGTGACAAGCCCTATATCACACTGTGTCGTCACCGGAGTTCAAATTCTGAGTATGTAAGATCACAATTATCCAGCGGTATCATGGTAGCTCAGTAGGGTGGCCAGTCTAAAATTTTTAAACATAAGGTCGTAGCACGAAATTTCCATAGGAGGTCGGGGTTATATAATTAAAATCTACGATAGGAATTGAGATTTCCCGTCAGTTTAACCCTTCTGTTGGCACCTACTACGATATACATATTCTATACCGAATCGGTCTGGCTGGACCTACTGAGAAAGAAATGTTTGTTTTTGAAAAAAGTGAAATTTTTATCTGTAGAGTCATTCTGCCAATTCTAAACTAGCACTTTTAAACAACAAAATCATTTATAACATTTTTGAATTAAACATATTTTGAGGTGTTTGCTTTTTAATTTTCATGGCATATATCTTGTAGAAAGTTTGATCGCATTTCCCAATTCCAATATCTATGGCGATATATTTGGCGCTTTATTGGTAGATTTTAGCCCGATATTAGTCTGCAGATTTAGGGAAATAGGTGGGTAGAAATAGGCAATTTTTAAGCGCGAAAATCATTTCTTTCTAAAGTATTCGTAAATATCTTGATCAAATCTATTTAGAAAGATGTTCGCGAGTCACTCATTAGTCCTTACTATTACAAAGGGAATAAGACTCGTTTGAATTTTTCAGAATCAAATCTCAGTTGATTAGGTGATGTTATAAAACATGAAAAATTTGGGCATATCCATTTTCGAACCTCACGGCTTCTTAAAATTTCGGAAATTTTTATCATTTATATTCAAAATGGATTTTAGGGCTCCATGACACAGTCATATTTCTAGTCATATAATTAAGCCTACTCGATTCATTCGGATTCAATTTTTACATGTGCACTAAACGAAATCTAGTAGGCTTAAGGATATGATAATATCTATTATAATATATATTACCAATATATGACTGTGTAATAGCGCCCTTAGAGACATTATTACATCATTAGTTGGTAGATTTTTAACAGAATTTAACATTTTGATTTTTGACCGACCGAAAAAAATAGAGTGAAAAACTATAGGTCTGCACGGTTAAAAAAATGGTATAAACTTTATAAATTTTGGTATACATACAGTTCCATAGACTTTCCTGTATACACATTATACCAAGCTTCTTTATTAATCGAAGTTATCAGTTGAAGCTATACAGTTCATGCTAATCGCGTATAAAATATTTTTATAAGCTTACAATATAAAAATAATCCGAATAAGGTGGAAATAGTATTTATCCAGATATATGATAAAAACTATACAATTTTTTTATTCAAAATTAAAAAAAAAACGACATTCATTTACATCTGAAGGATAATGTATGCTTGCTGAAAACCCCTTCTGGGACATACTGTTGCAGGCACTATACTCGTATATTTCCTATCCGCACATACAGAAATTTTTGACCACGCCGAGATTCGATCTCCGCACCTCTAGATTACTAGCATGCACTCTCAACCAGGTGCCCCACAGCGACGCACGAAGTTCAATATTATTAAACAAATTCTCGATTGGTATGAGAGTTGTAATTTATAGTATAAAATCAATAACACGTTCTGATAAAAGATTCATATAAATGCTGCATAATTTTCATTAGTATTTTTGGATTAATTTTGTAACAGCTTCGTATAATTTTTATACAAACATCTCGAATTCAATATTTTAATACAAACCTCGGATAAATTTAAAAAAAATTAATATAAACAAAATTTATACATCGCTTTTGTATACAATTCATACTAAAAAATGTATAGATGAGCTTTATACCATCAGTTGGTATAAAAAATATACCAGAATTTTTAACCGTGTGGCCAGATCTATTGGGTATCAAAGAGCACTATAAATTGAAATTCGTCAAAAACAGGCTCAAAACTTCAAACGATTTTTTAAAATTTTGACAAAATGGTCCGATTTTATCTTCTATAGTTGTTTGATTGTAATATAGTGCTAAGGGTCTATATTTGTTGACAGGAGAGCAAAATGAAATTTGGTAAGTTTGAAAAGTGTAAAAAACGGGTAAACTGTTCGAATGAGTGCACTTATTCGTATAGAAAATTCTTGTGAACAGTATAAGTTACTAATAACTCGACAAAAAATAAAAAAAATATTCTTTGGTAATTATATTCGTTTTGGTAACAAGTGAAATTTGAGTCGACACTTTTCTTCGTAAGTGTAGTATTCACAAAAAAACAACAAAAACAAATTGTTGTTGGACGGTGGATGTGACATGCTCAAAAAATGATTTGAGAATCCACCGTCCAGTTTGTTCATAGTGGAACATCACGTGTGTATACTCCGTAGTAGTATTCACCTTAGGCATAAATAATCGACAAAAATCAAGATTTGATTATTGAATAGATTCTTGGATTCGACCGTCATCCGTCAAAGAAATGCCTTTTTTATACACAACGAACCTTTTACTTCATAAACCACCAAAATGTTATTATATGTATTTATCATAAATGAGCGCATTTAATTAGCTGAATAGATACAAGTTTGATGCTAAATCAAGAACAGAAGATTATCGAAAATGCTGAAGTTCAGACAATTAGTATTATTGAAATAAGTTGTTCACTTTCAATGGTTTCCCTTTTCCTACTTTTTCGAAAATTTATTGTTTGTACATTGTAAATGAATTGAAAGTTTATTAGCGGCTATAAATACTTGTCGGTCGGTGGATATGACTGCTCTTAGAATTATCATTAACATATGTACATACATATATATCTACTATCTACCCTTTCCCTGCAAGAAATCGCTAACCGAAACTACAACCACATTCAAAGCTTTGTCTGAGAAAACGCACACAAGCAAATATTTTACATACTTTTAGTTTCCCCAAGGAGGGAAATTGGTGCTCCATACGGGCAATTTTCAGCACATAGTTAATTTGGGGGTATCAATACCTGCAAAATCCCTAGTCATGCGAATGCTTAAATGAAATATTGTGAAACGCAATATCCACCATTTTCGCCAGCAGTTTGGCTGAGTAATCTTCTGCAGGCTAATTTTCTCGAAAGTTTCCTAATTTTATTTTCAATTTCCATTACAATTTCAATAAAGTTGTTGAACCAACTTGACTTGTTGGCTTATAAAATGCACTTCAAATATCTGCAAAATTCATTTGTTTGAAGGGCATTTTATAAATAAAATCATCAAAAGACTAATAAAGTGGTTAGACCACTCGGTATTTTAAGGGTATTCTGCATGCATTTTACCCACATATTGTTGGTTATTGAAGTGGAAAAACTATCCGGGTTTTGTAGGGTATTTTTCACGAGCTTTATCCAAATAATAATAGGTAATGAAATGATTAGTCTAACCGGTTTGTGTAGGATATTCACCATGCATTTTACCCAAATAATGCCAGATATTATGTGTCGAATAACCAGTGAAAGTCTTGTGAATTTGACCATATTGGATTGTGAGGGGAAGTCACACGTATGAGTACTGTGTGAAGTATATAGGTGAATTTTTTCCCGACGCTGTATGTGCACTCACCGGTGATTTTAACCAAAAGGCTAACCAGGCATTAACCGGTTATTTAACCAGTACGTTTCTTGCAGGGAAATAATCGGTTAATATAACAGTAAGTCGGCATATAGCAATTCAAATTAGGTTTTTACCATGTTTAAGTTAATTTCTAGAAAAAATGAATAGGAGAAATTTCGGAAACTGAAAATTGCAGCAATTTAACATACAGTCCCAATCAATAGGATAGTTCCACTTGAAAATGGCTGTATCTCGGTAAGTGATAACGGTATTTTCTTCAAACTTGGTGACAATATTTTCAGTAGCCTGCTAGTTCTTTGAATAACAGAAGGTTTCAAATCCGGAGTCCCGTTAGGATTTTCTTACGAGAATTCTTAAAAACAGTAGAAATGCTGAAGTCAATAGGATAGTTCCAGTAGAAATAAAACATCAAATAACGGTACGAAAGGATAATTTTACTCTGAAAAAGTTGCTGGTAATAAGTTGAACTTTATTTAAGTAATTTAAGCTCAAAAAGTTAATCTGGGATAGAATTGTATAGGTTTTAACTGTAAATTAAGTTAAGTTCGTCCTCAGCTCCTCTAAACGGTCGCCAAAGAGCTTCACTGTTCTTAAATTATCGTCTAGCGGTATAGATCTTCCTTGTCATCCATCTCCACACATTTTTGATTGTATTTAGATCTAGGAAGTATGGAGTTCTTCCCAAAAACCTTGAGTAGTTGGTCTTGAAACCAATCTTTTATCAGTCTTGCTCCGTATGATTGGTGTCATTATCTTAAAGGAGTGGCATGGAAAATGTCGCACGTTTTAGGCATTACACTAGGAAGAATATCTATAAAAGCCTGGGTACACTAAACACCCCTAATTTAAAAAAGCTCAATAGTTCCATACCAAGATATTCAACCGCAATGTAGAAACTGTATGGATTGGACAAACGCGTTATTTTTTCTGACGGAAAAGATTAAATCTCGGCGGTCCAGATGGATTTAGGTATAATTTCCATGATTTCAGCAAGAAGCAATTAATTTTGTAGACGCATCACTCAGAGTAAGAAATGTCGAAGTATGGGTAGACATTTTGGTTTTGTCCGACGGTTTGTAGTGTATGTTAATAAAAACAGAATAGCTTGTTCCGAAGTCGAAGTATGGGTTTGAATATCTCGATATGGAACTATTGAGCTTGTGGAAATTAGGGGTATTCACAACGTCCAGGCTTACAAAAACATTTTGGGTAATATAATTCTTAAAATAACCGACATTTTCCATGCAACTTCTTTGAGATTTTAACAAGATAATGGCGTCAATCGTGGAGCAAGACTGATAAAAGATTGGCTTCAAGACCAACCAATCCAGGTTTTTGAAAGACCACCATCATTCCTAGATCCAAATACCATCAAAAATGTGTGGGGATGAATGACAAGGAAGATCTATACCGTTAGACGATAGTTTGAGAACACTCAAGCTCTTCTGCGAACGTTTAGAGGAGCTTGGGGTGAAATTAATTTACTTTACCGTTAAAAACTATACAATTCTACCCCAGATTAACTTTTTGAGCTCAAATTACTTAAAAACTGTTTTACTTATTACCAGCTACATTTTTCAAAGTAAAATTATCCTTTCGTACCGTTATTTCATGTTTTATTTCCACTGGAACTATCCTATTGACTTCACCTTTTGTACTGTTTTTAAGAATTCTCGTAAGAAAATCCTAACGGGACTCCGGATTTGAGACCTTCTGTCATTCAAAGAACAAGCAGGCTATTGAAAATATTGTCACCAAGTTTGAAGAAAATACCGTTATCACTTACCGAGATGCAGCCATTTTACAAGTGGAACTATCCTATTGATTGGGAGTGTATTTCATATTAGTATTTTAGCGTATACACAAAAACATGGTTACATATTGTGAGAGACCCAGAAATCAGTCTTTTATAGGCTATTGCCTATTTGTCACAAAAAAAATAAACAATCCTAATGGTGCCTAATTGGTGCTCTTCAGGTTTGTCAATTAACCTTCGGGCGGGCGCAACGCATCTGACAGATTAAGTGACCAGTTTTTGTTGCGCCAATCAGCGATATGAAAAGGGAGAAATCTGAAACTGACAGTAGCTCAATCTTTATCGATCAACTACCCAAAGCAGTTTTCAGTTTCTATTTACCATATGTCTGAGGGGCGGGAGGGGATGAAA
This sequence comes from Microchrysa polita, assembly GCA_949715475.1. Taxonomy (NCBI): domain Eukaryota; kingdom Metazoa; phylum Arthropoda; class Insecta; order Diptera; family Stratiomyidae; genus Microchrysa; species Microchrysa polita. The sequence continues at coordinate 78,976,875 of OX454418.1, read as the reverse complement.
TAAACTCTCAGATGTATTGCGCCCGATTGTGTTATTTTTTTTATTTTCTCTTTTTCTATAGAAATTTCCACTTGTTATACTCTTCACATTGCGTAATAACATTTTGTTGACTTTTGGGTTCACCAAATCGTTCAATAGTGTGTTTTTAGTAAAATAAGCTCATATTTTTTAAGCGGTCGAGTTGTTGGAGGTTTTTTTAATATTTAAGCGATTGAAAGCGAAATATCCTTAGAAAATTGAAAATGTGAAGGGTATCAAACTTTATGAGCCAGTTTTTGTTTCTAAAATTTCGTAGAATTGTTTCAAAAAGACAATGCAACAATAAATAAGAGTCTAAATTATACAGAAACTTAGTTTCATCCTTTTTTCTGCACTTAATCTGTCAGATGCATTGCGCCCGATCGTGTTAGGATTAGTATTGCGCCCGCCGGAAGGTTAAGTAGAGACATGTTAATTTTCTCAGTTTTCAAAGATATTTGAAAACCTAAATGAAACTAGCTTACTTTTGAGTAGTAATTTTGTAAAATTATTGAAATGCAAACACGCATTGAAAAATCTTTCATTGTCACTGGTGGACCGTAAAAATGATAACACATAAACAGCGCCCGCTTTAGCGGGGGGGGGGGGCAAGCCGGGCGGTCGCCCGGGGCGCCAAATTTTAAGGGCGGCATTTTGGCATAGAAATAAACCTGAAGGGTGAAACTCATGTTCAATGAAAAAACGAAGGGTATAATAAAATCACCAGAATTGTTAATGATCACAAACCAGTGGGTGGAATTTCATAAAATTGTCACTGACGCGAAACTGCTATACATTTTAGGCCTATAGGAACTATGTGTAGACCAGGCATGTCAAACTCATGGGCCAAGTGCAACATGCGGCCCCCATTTAAATTTTATGTGGCCCGCGGACATGTCAAAGCAATACAATCAGCATGGTTAGTAAATTGGAGGCGTTAAACTCAAGCCTAAAAAATTACTTAAACTCGTTGAGAAGTCGGCGGCTTAAAATAGCTTAAATTTTTAGGTACTACAAACAATTTTCTGACAGTTTTTTGATATACATTTTTTTCTGTGCAGGAAAATAATAAGTCGTTTGGTGAAATTATTTCGTCCCGAAAAAGTTTTTTACTGGTAAATGCGTTTGTTTCACACCCCATCACAAACAAATTTTTATCTTTTTTAGCCACCATTACGACTTAAGTTTCGATTATTTCTATTTAAGATGGCACTTCCCATGAATATTTCTATAATCCCGAGGACGTTAGTGATCTAGATTTAATGTCATATTTAAACAAAAATATTCTGTGAGTAAATTTCGAAAATACTAGCTATAGACGTTTTTTAAATTTTCATTTTCCTGGGGCCCGGTAAAACCTTGAGGTATTTGGTCCAGACTAGGTTTTGGGCATGAGACTCCTAGTGTAAAAAACAATAAAGGGCGATGATATATGCTTTTTATTTAAGGAAAGACAACCAATCCATAACCATTATTTTTTAAAAGTTGTGTTTGATGGCAAAATTGTCAAAGATGATTCACACTCATTCAGAATTGACCCGTGAAGGTACCTATGTTTTTTTTTTTGCCTCACAGAAGCTTCTGCCCCCGGACAGGGCTTCTCGGCATCACTTTACTTACTATGCGTACGTAAGTGACTAATCAATCAATCGAGTGTAAACTCTAGCAGATCGATAAAATAAAATCTAAAACAAGAAAATAAATTAATAAGGAAATTTATCAAAATAATTTCTTTTAAAAATTAATTTATTAATGCAATTAAAATTAACTAAGTCTTTCAAAGAATTATTGACCTTGTAATTGGTTCGTTAAGACCATAATTTACTCTATGATAAGGCTGAACAAGAAGGTTGTTCCGCCGTACATTGTGAGGAATACTTCTGACTTCAAAGTTATTTAATATATCTTCACAAACAATATGAGAGCAAAACAGATCTCTAATGAACATGGCGTTTACAAAAGTTCTTCTATAATCTAAAGCTTGTAAGCCCAATAAGGAACAGCGAGTTCTATATTCTGGCTTAAAACGCCAACCGATTTGATAAACGGCAAATCGTGTAAAATTGTGTTGGATTCTTTCTATACGCTCGATATGAACCTTATAGAACGGATTCCACACAATAAACCAATACTCCAGATGCGAACGAACGAAAGCTGTATACAGTATTTTTTAAAGTAAAAGGATCATTAAATTCACGCGCGTTACGTTTAACAAATCCTAACATACTATTCGCTTTTGAAATAATGTAATCAATGTGTTGTCGAAATGAAAGATCATGGTCGAAAATTACACCAAGATCTGATATTTCGGCAACCCTTTCAAGAACACTACCTGTTAAGGAGTACTCGAAAAAAGTGGAGTTTTCAATTTATATATGCGAAGTACTTTACATTTACTAACATTTAAATTTAAATTATTATTACGGCACCAAATTTGTTGCTTTTCTAAATCGGATTGCAGCTTGAGACAGTCATCTATGTTGCGTATTCTCATTGCGATTTTCATATCATCAGCATACTGCCATACACGCACGAATTTAAAATTTTGAATGATATCGTTTACGAAAACTAAAAACAAAAGTGGTCCTAAATGGCTTCCTTGTGGAACTCCTGACGAACACTTTATAACAGAGCGCGATGTACAGCCATTTAACTTTACCAACTGAGTCCTATCCGTTAGATAGGATTTCACCCAGCTAAGAAAAATGGACTGTATACCTAAATTTTCTAGTTTCTTAAGTAAGATATTATGATCTACTCTATCGAAAGCCTTCGAGAAATCGGTATAAACCACATCAACCTGCATTCCCTGCTCAACACCATCTGCAACAAATTTAGTGAATGATACCAAATTTGTTGTAGTTGATTTTCCTTTAAGGAATCCATGTTGACATGGTTATATTAAACGGCTAATTAAAACATCTATTTTATTTTCAATAAGCATTTCAAACAACTTCGGTATCGCTGATAATTTAGCTATGGGTCTATAGTTATCAATAAGATGTTTCGGACCCTTTTTGTGAACAGGCGTTATGTATTAAACTTTCCATTCATCAAGAAAAACACCTGAAGACAAGGACAAATTAAAAATAAACGCTAAAGGGCGGCATAACGATTGCATGCAGTTCTTCAAAAAAAACATTTGGAATGCTATCAGGTCCGGCCTGAATACTAACATCAAGATCACGCATAGGTCATTCTCAGAAATGTCAAGAACACTCCTAAGGTCCTCCTGAGCTATCCGAGGGACCAATGCACTGTGGGTTTCGTTGATGTTAGCATTCATTTCTGATGAAACGGAGTCTGGCATCTCGTAAACTGAACTGAAAAATCTAGCAAATCCGTCACAAACCGATTGAACATCGTTATAAAAATTGCCGTTGAATTCTAAATTTTTGGGGATTCCTGTATTTTTACGCTTGCTGTTTATAAAATTCCAAAATGTCTTACTGTCATTCTTTATATTATTTTAAGCTCTCGCAATATATTGTTTGTAAAGATTTTTATTCATCGATTCATATTCACAAGTGTACAACTTATGGGCCTTATTTTTTGCTTTCTTAAGTTTGAACAATTCCTTGGTAGCCCATAGATTTTTTGATTTTCTTTTTTTCTTTTTTAAAGGAACGTACTTGTGAATAGCTTCCAATAAAATTGATTCAAAATTCGTATAACTTTCATCAAGATTGAATCGAATAATCTTCGATATAACTGAAACCCAATCTGTATTAAAAAATATTGAATTTAATTTTGCAAATTGAGTTTTTTGATAATCTCTAGTAGGGATAACTTCAGTCTCTTCTTCAATGTAATCATAAAAATCAAACTCACGAAGAAGAGCATTGTGATGCATTGAGTTGGGCAAAAATGGTTTATCGATTTTAACTACAGAAGCATTCAAGCTTCATTCAGTACTAACAAAAATTAGATCTAAAATTCTACCAATCGAATTTTTAACAAAATTTATTTGCATCAAATCCATTGCAAATAAACAATCTGTTAGAACAGATTCACACTCGAGATGTAAATCACGCGGCATAATTTTTTCTCGTCGTCGTTCCAGTATCAACTTATATTACCGAGATTGAAATCCCCAACGACGATGCTGGTGTGTCCTGTTTAGACTGGTATCTCTTCGATCTGAAGGTTGTATACGACCCTTAACTTATCTTTGAGATTATTCCAGTAATGCAGTATTTTATCGGCTGAAAATTTAACTCTATCGACTTAGTAGTAGTAGGGCAACCCAGACCGGAGTTTAATCTCCGATAAATTTCAATAATAGATTTTATTCACATAGTAAGATAATTGTCAACAGTAGTGTAATATAAAAACATTCTTTTTCCATTTTTTAAATTTTTCAGGGCGACATTAGCGTAACTATTTTGCTCGTGTTAAATCCCTCTAACCCAGACCTTAACCACTACGAAACCACCAAGCTCCTAATTCTTACATGGCTCAACCCTTTCAATTCTTTTTAAAATATAACTCCTTCGAAAATTCCTTGAGAATTTCAATCTAAATCAGCGTTCTGAGTTTGCAACATGCTTGTAAATCCATTACTATTTTTAAGAAGTTTTTTTTTCTATAATCCTTAAAATTTCTCTTTTTAAAAAGGCTGCTTTCGTAACCAGTTCAAATTTGTGCGATTCAGTACACGGTGGACATTAAGAGAAGGTCCCGGACCCTTGGATTTCCGCTAGCAACAATACGTCTTTTTAAATTGAAAAAAAAATCTAAGGGGCGGCAATTTGTCATTTCGCCCGGGGCGACATAAGTGCTAGAGCGGGCGCTGCACATAAACCCATTTACAATTTTCAATACTTCTTCAATACAAGCGTTTCAATTAAAATCATACCCTGACGTTTTATTATTATAAATGCAAGCCGAACGAAATCACTTTAGTTCGTAAGTATGCTGTATCCCGTTGTTTATCCTTCTACCTACATTGTCACATTTCCAATCCTTGCCCGGCTGAAATATTAACATCTCTTTGGGATGGAGTACATAATGCTTATCGGAACCGGATAAAGTATCGAGAAAACGTTTCCATATTATGAGCGATGTGCGTAATTCGATCAATATTGGAAAATCACTATACACGTGAAACCAACATTTAATATGTGTCCTTTTCAAATGAATTTGACCCAGAGCGAAAAAATAATAATTTCAGCAGATTCATTAATTTCTGATCGAAAGAAGCTTAATTTACTCTGTGGCAGGACATTTTAGTCATACAATACTGTGGGTGGAATTGGTTGGGTCTGTGCTCGGCAAAGGAGTGCCCTTATATCAAATTGCAATCGGTTGCATAACATTCAATTAACTATTCATGAATGGATCCAAAAATGTTGGATATTGAAGAGCCGAAACGAAAATGTAGCTGATAATACGTTGGTTGGATTGGTCAGATAATGATTTCTCTTTTTTTAGAATGCACTTGGTGTGGGCAGGAGGCAATATAAAACTAAATCGGAAATAACTGCTATCTGCAACCTCAAATGAATTAAGAATTGTTCAATTAATGTGATTAACTGAATCTGTTAATTTTATTATTTCAATTTCCAACGAGTGCAGGCATGGAAGCGATGTGTAATCAGCGAACATACAATTATTATTGTTGGCACAATGTTCCTTCTCGTATATGAGTAGATACGTTAGAAAATGGGTACCTTCAGGCAATACATACCATAGCTAGCTCATGCTTCTGCCACGCTTCATTCTGCACTCCATGTCCTTACACAGCGAAATAATTGCAGAATTACCTCCATGCCAGCAACAATTTGCGATAAACTGTTGCTTTCGTTCTCTTCGTTCGCGCCATTTTCCATACGACTGATGAATGCTGAATTCCAACTGTTGCGCCTCGACTGAGTGTCCTTATGTTGCGGGATGTACACGATCTGTATGTATGTGTATATCGCAGGAATAAGACAAGCAAGACAATGACAAAGCATTTTGCACACCTCTGACTTTAATTGAAAACAAACACCGCACGGTTGAATAATAGCACACGCTTTACCAACATCATATTGAATTGCAAGTGCCATTCCGAATGGACGACTTATGTATTCCTGCTTCTGCTTCTCATAGTTCTGTACCTTCGGAACCCGAGCTCCCCGGCAGCGAGTATCCTTCTAG